>CAWUFW010000721.1:1200000-2400000 GCA_963921515.1 Calotriton arnoldi
CCGTGCACAGAGTCCAGGGGGTTCCCCAAAAAGTGTACAGGCCTCAATGTAAAACCCAAAGTGCTCCATTAGCGGTTGTGTGAAGCAGCCTTAGGCCTAACACGGAGTGCAAGACATTTATTGCACAACAGTGATCAATAATGGACACACGACTCAAGAAGGAGATGCAGACCAATTTTAGGAAAATATACTTTGTATTTTATTTTAAGACCCAGGTCTTCATAATAAGGTAAGTACATTCTTTAATTAAAAATACTTTTCACTTTGAAAAATCGACACTTAAAAACTTTTCAACACAGTCCAATGTTATCCTATGGATAAAATAATATTGCAGTTAAACAGGTAAGTATTGCACTTACAATCAGAGTATTCGGAGCCAAAAGTCAGAAAGGGCCACGGGTCAGGTAAGAACCAAAATTGCACCACCAGTAGCACAGGGGCAGCTGCGTGCAGAGGTCAAAATTGGAGCTCGGCCCAATGCTTTCCAATGGAGATAGGGGTGCCTGTAGCCACACTGCTTGCAGGTAAGTAGATCGGTTGCAGGGGCCAAGCTTTGGGGGTTAGGTTAAGCACGGGGGGGCCACAAAGCAGCACCAAACATACACCACCAGCGGAACTGGGGCAGTCGGGTGCAATGTGCAATTTCGACATAGGACACCCAGTGCTTTTCAATGGGGATTCTTCTTTCAGCAAAGAGGCTGCAGGCGTGGCACCGGAGGTTGCAGGAGGAAGACCAACAATAGCAGAGGTAAGTAGAGATGCAGGGGGTCATATGGCCACCGTCGATTCAGCTCACCAAATCCCAGGGGCTTCGGGTGCAGGGATGCCTTTGGACGTTGGAGTCTTCTTAACGGAGCCGGTCGCAGTCGGGGGAGCCTCTGGATTCACACTGCAGGCACTGTTGTGGAGGGTAGGAGAGGTCAGCTAACGCTGGACACGAGGTCAGGACTGCCGGGGAGCTACTCAGACTCGGGCCGTGGGCGTCAGGTATAGAGTGGGCAGGAGACACAGATCCGAGAGGATCTGGAGTCCTTGGAGTAGGTTTCTTCAGGACAGGCCTGCTGTCCACGGGAGATTGGAGTTTTTTTGTTTTTCTCGAAAGCAGCAGCCCTCCCAGGGGTTTCAGAGATCGCTGGCGGCAAGACAGGTCGCAGGTTCGCAGAAGCTGGAGACAGGCCGGTAGGGCTGAGGCCAAGGCAGTTGTCTTCAGTCTTTGCGGGGTCATCTTTCTTCTTAAGTCATCGCAGATCTAGTTTCTGGGTCTTGGGGAGCCACCTAAATGCTCCATTTAGGAGGCGTTATAGGGGACTAGCAGGTAGGGTCAATGGGCACCGCATCGGAGGTGACTACATTCTCTATTATGCCATCCGCCTGGGGGAGGGGGCTAGACCTAGCCCTGATTGGAGGGGTCGCTTCATCCTCAAGATGGTGGGTGCTGAAAAGCATGCTTCACCTCGCTTCCCCCCCACCTGAAGGGTGGGGTTGGCAGAGGTGGGCACGCCTCCCATTCTTTTGAATTCTTCCCGCCCAAAGTAGGGGGTGTAAACAAGGGGCTGTAATCTGCTTCTAGCAGCAGAGGCTGGGGGTCGCATTACAAAAGGCGGCAGGCCTTTGAAGCTTCCGTCTTCAAGAACTGGCCCATCCTGGGGGAGGAGGTGCGACATCTCTGCCCAGGATGTGCTTTGTTTCTGGTCCCATGGAGCAGGGGCTCTCTACCCAGGGGTCCAGAAACATGTGTGGTGATGGCTGGCTGCCCACAGCCCCTCAGAGGCCACACCAGGATTGGTAGGTTTTCAGGGGGCGCCTCTGAGGTGCCCCCTGAGTACATGGTACAATAAATCCCACACTGGAATCTTTGCATTTCGACATGGACATCTGGCCAGAAGTGTGACAAAGTTGCTTCTCAGCCCACTTCTGAGGGTTTTGCTGCTCCATGTTTTTTGCAAAATGCATTGAAGAGGCCCACATGGGGTATTTTAACAGTATGCAACATCCACAGTTCATGCATACGTATGGCACACTTAGAAAAAAAGACAAATACGGCAACCATTTACCCCACTTTAGCAGAACGGATAGGGAGGAATTGATGATAGTCAATCCTTTACTGAGCAGAGGCCAAAACATCATCCAGGTACTCAAAAAACTAAATTCGGAGGAGCAATAAAAAAACATGAATTTCCTACATACAGGTTAGTGGGTTTTTATAAGTGTGCTCAGCTTCCAATGCAATTTACACTCCCAGATTAGAGAGCTACAACATATAACACATCACTAGTGACATCAACATCACTAATAACTTCAGTGAAGAAGCTTAATTACAATGCAACACAGTCGCTTGTGCTGAGCCTTTTGATGTAACACAATGGCTCTGGGATAAAAGACTGTCCTGAAAGTGCAGAAGACGCACATGAAGAAGCCAAGCAGGTATTTTCATAAACACACAAGAAGTACAGTGAACAACTTAAGAAGTTCACAGTCAACACCTCAAACAAAGCACCAAAAGGATGCAGACTGCTCATTTACCGGTTTATTTTGGTGATGTTAATATTGCCCCAGTTTATAAACGTGACCATCTCTCCTTCAGATAAGGTCTCTGCATCTGCACCCTCAATAAGAACTCTGGGCCCATACCACACCGGTTTGGTACCAACATCTTCATTCTGAAAACAAAAATTAAAAAGGGGACGGGAAGGAGAAAAAAAAACAGGCACTTAAACCATGCCCTCCAAGTAAATGTCACATTATCCCTAAAATACTGAAGGCTCACAGCACATCTTTCATCCAAACATGATTACATCATATTGGAAAATGCAACTTTTCATAAAATCAAGAAGTATGGGAATGTGTCCTTAAAATAAGGAAAATGCTACTTACCCAGTATGCATCTGTTCTTGGCATATAGAGCTGTAGAGTCCTATGCTATGCATAGATCGCCATCTAGTGTTGGGTCCGGATGTTTGCACTTTGTTTTTCTTCGAAGAAGTCTTTCCAGTCATGAGGTAGATGACTCCATTGTTAGATTGTTTTCCCGCAGAGGGTGATAATGGAGTTAGTAAGAGTAGTAAAAGGAGATGTCCATGAATGCATGTATCTAAGTAAGATGTTACTGCAACAGGTATAGGTACCCCGGGAGGCAGGTGGGATCATATGACTCTACAGCTCTATATGCCAAGAACAGATGCATACTGGGTAAGTAGCATTTTCCGTTCGAGGCATATGAGCTGTAGATCATATGCTATGCATAGACTATATAGCAGTTATCTCCCAAAGCGGTGGCTAACCTGTATCTGTTGCAGCGGTCTGAAATAGTGTACGTAAAACTGCCTGGCCCACTCTAGCTTATTGTCTTGCTAATACATCTACACAATAGTGTTTTGTGAATGTGTGAGGCGTAGACCATGTTGCAGCTTTGCATATGTCACCTATGGGTATATTTCCTAAGAATACCATAGAAGCCCCCAGTTTGCGTGTAGAGTGTGCTCTAGGAAGAACTGTTAACGTTAGTTTCGCTTTTGCATAGCAGCATTGAATGCACTTGACTATCCACCTTGTAATACCCGATTTTGATATGGGATTGCCTTTGTGTGGTGGAGCAAAAGCGACAAATAGTTGATTTGTGGTACGGAAAGGTTTTGTCCTTTCTATGTAATAAAGCAATGCTCTCTTTACATCTAATGTGTGTAGGGCACGTTCTGCTACTGAATCTGGTTGAGGGAAGAACACAGGTAACAACAGATTGATTGATATGAAAAGTAGAAATTACTTTAGGAAGGAATTTAGGATTAGTTCGAAGAACCACTTTATTTTGATGCATTTGTAAAAAGGGTTCCTCTATAGTTAATGCATGAAGCTCACCCACTCTTCTGAGTGATGTGATAGCAACAAGGAAAGCAACCTTCCATGTGAGAAATTGCAGTTCACATTTGTGCAATGGCTCAAAGGGTGGACCCATTAGTCTGGTGAGAACAATGTTGAGATTCCATATTGGAGCAGGTGGACGTCTCGGGGGAATGACTCGAGTCCCTCCATAAAGGCTTTGATAACAGGCACTCTAAAAAGAGATAGATGTTGTCTATTCTGGAGGTATGCCGCTATTGCAGCCAGATGTAAGCGTGTGGAAGTGTACGCTAAATTGGATATTTGTAGATGTAACAAATAACATATAATGTTTTGTACAGAAGCATCAAGCGGGTTTATGTGGTTATTACAGTATATTACCAACCACTTCCACTTTGCTGCATAGCAGGCTCCTGTGGTAGGACGTCTAGCCTCTTTGATAATATTCAAGCAGTCTGGTGGTAAATTAAGATAGCCAAACTAAGACTTCAGGAGCCATATCGCTAGACTGAGTTGACTGGGGTCTGGATGTCTTAGGTCTCCATGGCTCTGTGTGAGGAGATTGGGTGTAAGACTTAGTTTTTGGTGAGGAACTAGTGAGAGTTCCAATAGGGTTGTGAACCAAGGTTGCTGTGCCCATGTGGGAGCAACTAGGATTAGTGTCAGGGGCGCTTGTTTGAGTTTCTGAACCACTAATGGAATGAGTGGGAGAGGCGGAAAAGCGTAAGCAAATATCCCTGACCAATTCATCCATAGTGCATTGCCTTTAGACAATGGGTGTGAATACCTGGACGCGAAGTTTTGGCATTTTGCGTTTTGGTATGTGGCGAACAGGTCTATGTGAGGGACTCCCCAACGTTGAAAGTATCGAAGGAGGACCCGAGGGTGGAGTTCCCATTCATGTATTTGCTGTCTCTGCCTGCTGAGATCTGCAATCTGGTTGTTGACTCCTGGGAGATGTTCCGCTAGGAGATAAAGTTTGTGGTGAATGGCCCACCTCCAGATGTCTTGGGCTAAGTGGGACAGTGGAGAGAGTGTGTCCCTCCCTGTTTTTGTATGTAGTACATTGCTGTCATGTTGTCGGTACGAATTAGGACAGCTTTGCCCTGTAGGAGAGTTTGAAATGCCTTGAGTGCTAGGAATATTGCAAGCAGCTCTAGGTGATTGATGTGGAGCAACTTTTGTTGCTGGCTCCACAAGCCTTGATTGTGTGCTTTTGTAGATGAGCTCCCCAGCCAGTGAGGGACGCGTCCGCTGTCAGTACTATCTGTGGAACCGGGTCTATGAACGGTCGTCCTTTTGATAATTTTTTTGTGTTCCACCACTGCAGAGAGCGATGAGTACGGCCACTTACCAACACTAGATCGGTTAATAGACCTTGTGATGGGTTCCACTGACTGGCTAAGCATTCTTGAAGTGGACACGTGCAGTCTGGCATGGGGAACGATCATGATGCAGGATGACATCATTCCCAGTAGCTGCATGTAAGTTCGAGCTGGAATCCAATGGTTGGGTTGAAAGCGGAGAACTAAAGCCTGAATATTTCGAATTCTGGCTGAGCTGGGAAAAGCAAGAGATTTTTGAGTATCTATTGTGGCTCCTAGGTAGTCCTTTGTATTGGTTGGTTATGTGACTTTGGCACATTGATTGTGAACCCTAGTTGATGCAGTAACCGAATTGTGTTGAAAGTGTGCTGCAGACATTGTTGGTATGTGTTGGCTTTGATGAGCCAATCGTCTAAGTATGGGAAGACATGGATGCTTTGTCTCCTTAGGTGAGCAGCTACTACCGCAAGACACTTTGTGAATACTCTGGGGGCCGTGGTAACACCGAATGGAAGTTCCCTGAACTGATAGTGTTGACCCTCTACCACAAACCTGAGGAATTTGCGATGAGCAGGATGAACTGGTATGTGAAAGTAGGCGTCTTTTAGATCTAGAGTAGATAGGAAGTCGCCTTTCTGTAGTAAAGGAAGTACTTGTTGAAGCGTTACCATGTGGAAATGGTCTGACTGAATGTACCGGTTGAGTTCTCTGAGATGTAGGGGCGGCACAGGCTTTATAGCTCCTTTTAGAAGTAGAGACTGAACCTCCTGTTTGAGGGGGTAAAGGTGGTCGTGTGATAGTTTGTGGGGCTTTGGTGGAATATTTGGAGGTGTGCTGATAAATTCCAGGCAGTAACCAGAACGGATAATTTGGAGTACCCAACTGTTTGTTGTTATTGATTGCCAGATTGGTAGAAAATCCGACAGTCTTCCTCCGACAGGTGTTGAGTGGTCGGGGGGGGATGTGAAGGCAAGTCACTGCTTTGTGTTGGCGGGGGGAGTTGCGTGTGTTTGAACCCCGACCCCTGCCCTTTCCGTTGTTATCCCTGTAATTTGCCCTGAAATAACCTTTGGATGGAGAGGGTTGGTTATTGCCCTTATAGGTGGAGGTGGCTTCTGATGAGTTATTTTTGGAACCACCTCGGTAAAAGGAGCATCGAAAGGAAGCACGACCCTGTGTGGACTGAAGGGCTCCCATAGATTTGGCTACCTCAGCATCTTTCTTCATTTTTTCAAGTGAAGAATCTACCGCTGGGCCAAATAGATGTTCCTTATCGAATGGGGTATTTAAAATGGAGGTTTGAACTTCAGGTTTAAACCCAGATATACGGAGCCAGATGTGCCTTCTTAAGAGGACACTGGTGTTTATGGCTCTAGCAGCAGTGTCTGCAGCATCTAGAGAACATCTTATTTGATTGTTAGCAATAAGTTGTCCTTCATGAACCAGATCTTGTGCTTTTGATTTGTGTTCCTGGGGTAAATATTGGATTAATTGTTCCATTTCATCCCAGTGTGCACGGTTGTAACGTGCTAATAGTGCTGGAGACGCGCCGGAAATTGGCTGCTTGAGAAGCTACCCTTTTCCCTGACGCGTCAATAAGTTTTGATTCCTTATCAGGAGGTGGAGCCGCTCCTATTGTCTGTGAGTTAGCTCTTTTTCTTGCATTGGACACAACCAGTGAGTCTAGTGGCAATTGTCCCCTTATATATACTGGGTCTGATGGTGCTGGCTTGTACTTCTTGTCCACTCTAGGGATAAGAATACGAGCCCTGACTGGGTCATTAAAAATGTTGTCTACATGCCTGACCATCCCTTTAAGTATGGGCAGTGTATGTGATGACTTCTGTGTGGTACTGAGGGTTTCAAAGAGGAAATCCTCTTCTAATGACTCCTTATGTAGCTGCATCCCATGGTAGTTGGCAGCTCTATCCAGTAACTCAATGTAGCCTACCTACACCATCACCTGGTGGAGAGGGTTTGGTAGGGTACAGGTCAGGATCATTGCCTGTGGGCGAGTTAGTGTTATAATCATCCCATGGGTCTTGTAATGGCTGACCATCATCCCTATCCTGATCATCATCCCCATCATCCTGGATGTCAGGTGTATGTGGTGGTGAATGTTCAGGTGAAATTGGTTGAATCTGAGGGGGAGGAGGAGGGGAAGGGTTAGTTCCAACAGATCTCTTCTTTAAAGGGATGTGATATTCTTCTTGTAAATCAGCCCTTCTGTTTAGAGTCACTTTAGTGGTGATATGGCCAGTCTGTGGATGGATATACAAAAGCTTTTGTTTCGGATCCGGTTTTTCAATTGGGGCATTGAAACTGTGCTTTGTAGCTGTTTTCTGCTCTTCGGTCTGTTTCAGCGCTGAAATTTTCGGTGCCGGAGTCGAAACCGTTGAGGTTTTCGGATCCGCCAATTTTTTCGGGGTCGAATGGTGGGGGTCGGTGCCGGACTTGTGTTTCGACCCCGAAGGCTTGGGCTCCGAACCTGGTTTGGAGGGAGTCTTTTCGGAGCCGGAAGGCTTTTTTGTAGGCTTTGGTGCCGAGCCAGAGGGCGGGACGTCAGAAGCATGATCTCGGTGCCGACTGGGGCCTGATGGCACGGGTTGGACCGGAGCCTTCTTTTTTTAGTGAACTTGTGTCTTGGGATGAGGGGGGAGCTTTACTCACGGTACGTTGACCATGTTTATATTTATGTTTATGGGATTTGTAAAGCGCGTGACTACCCTTGGGCATCTCAGCGCTGAGGTGATATGGGGAATGTGGAATGTGCCATGTGGAATGTCCTCCTCTTGGTCGGATTCGAAATCTGTGACGTCGACCGGCTCCTGGTCCTCCTCTGTTCCCATGGCCTCGCCGGCCTCTTCGTCCGACTGTTGACCGAAGATGTCCGGAATGGAGCTTGTGTGCTGGCTCTGCATGTCGCGACGTCGAGGAAGAGGGTCGCAAAGCGTTTTCTTGGAGCGGAAAGCCTGGCACGCGTTGCAGTCCTGTTCTTTGTGTTCGGGGAACAAACACAGGTTACACACTTCGTGTGAGTCGGTGCGCGGGTATTTCGCGTGACACCGAGGACAGAATTTAAAGGGAGTTCGTTCCATCGACTGCAGGTCGACCCGAAGCGGGTAGGCCCGAAGGCCTTCCACAAACTTTCCGTTCGAAAGATTATTGTAAGTAATTACGATAGCGATAGAATGGGAGACGCGATCGAAAACAATACCGTCGAGGGTGAGTATCTGGCGCGCCGAGGGAAACCCGAAGGAACGGTGTCGAACCGGAGCGCAACGATATACATCCGAACCCGATGGCGGTAAAAAACAATCTAACAATGGAGTCGATGCCCATGCACACTATCACCGAAAGGAGGAGTCACCTATCTCGTGACTGGAAAGGCTTCTTCGAAGAAAAACAAAGTGCAAACATCCGGACCCAACACTAGATGGCGATTTATGCGTAGCATATGATCTACAGCTCATATGCCTCGAACATAAATGTTACTCAAAAACGTAGTCACCTCCTTACTTGGTGTTCCAATTTCATAAACTCACATTGGAAATAACAGCCATGCTTAGTGTGTCAAAGACTGACCCAAGCGTGGTTACAGTGGAACCAGGGAAAACTTGCTACTTCCTCCCTTATGCCACAACACCTCCCCTGAAGGCATTTTCTGGGAGATTTAACCACTGGATTCGTCACTACCACCAATCAGTAGAGGCATTGTAAGTATGACAAGTGACTACATAGATCTATGGTGCACTTTCTTGACTCAAAATGGCAGGTGATTAATTTTTCACAATCCATTACCAATAGTTCAAAACATTGTAAAACTTAACCAAGGAAATAGAAAAACAATCCTAAACCACAGTGGCATAAGGGTTAACGTTTGCTTAATGCAGTCTTTATAAAATTGAAAAAAATCAGTCACATTTCTAAGCCTGTAAATCAGGTTGCCTTGCAGAGTTCTGATACTAGAATGCTAATTAGTTAGTTAATAATTTGGTTTTAAGAAGCCAATGATTGGGTTCCAGACAAACGTTGTGTTTGGTAGAAAGCAGACTACCCAAGTGACAGCAGAAGAATGCCTACCCAGAATTCAAAAATCACAAAGCTCTCTCACTCATCCACCCATGTGCACATATACATATTCTAATACACCACAATCATCTTACCTAGCTAAGAGAAATTTCACCCCTCTTCTATATTGTTATTTGAGTCCTGTCGCGCTTATCTTCTAAACTTGATGCACATCTTTGAAGGGAGCAGCATCACTATCTAATTTTGTATGGTATGGAAGGTTTTCACACATTTCATGACAATGCCAATCTGGTCAAATCAAAATGTGCTGAAGAGCATTTGACTTCTGATTTATGGGACTGTTCTGAACCATCAAAGACTGATGTATTGTAAAATATAATTTAATCTATACAAGTAAGCAATTATATCATTTTAATGGTTTGCTACTGCACAAGCAAACTCTTTTCTTTCTTCCACAAGAGATGCCCATCTGGTTTCCCAACAGATCTGAAATATACTAGACCTTTGGATGCTTGGCCACTTCCTTCATCTCCTCTTGAGCTTCGGGAATGTTCACAACAATGACATCATCTTGCAGTAAAGCGGTGTACCGCGGTGCCACAGGGTCTATCACCTGAGAGAAGCAAACACAAAAGGCGCATCCACATGTGCCAAATGAGAAAGAGGGAAACAAACCTTCATACATCAACCACAATGGAAAAATTTGTTTAACTAGTAATCAGTGTTTTTTTTACGTTGCTGCATTTGCCACGTGGGAAGTTGTGGTGAAGGTCACATGTTTGCATTCCAGCAGGGCCAACTTTTAATCCCAACAGGGCCAACTCAGCGATGTTCCTTCAGAGATTAGCTAAGGGACTGCTATTACACTCATTAACACCTGTTAATTGCAGTGCTTAAAATGGCAAAAGAGAAGTGTGAAACACTTTACAGAATTCAAGATACCATCATACAGAAAGGGTGCAGGCATTTAGTAAACCTGCCCTGCATCAGGACTCTAGCAATTAAAAGAATTATTCTGCCTTGGAAACACCGACTGAGGCATTAGCCAAGAGTTAGTAAAAATGCCACAAATGGAATGCACTTAATCGCATATTTTCAATGAGGTGTAATACTAGGATCCTGGTAAACGGATACAAAATGTGATCCAGTAATTTTTTTTAGGATAAATATGCTTTTGAATAAGCGGACTTATCTATTGCTATTCTCCGTTCTGAAACTTGGATAATATTTATTCAATTTACCCTATTCTTACAATTGGATTGGACAATATTTACATGCGACTATGAAAGACATACTGCCTGGTGGTAAATCTGCACAGAATGTAGCTCAGGATCCTATTATACACAAAAACCCCAAGTGGTGGAGTCATTAATCTTTTCAGCACATAACGTGACGCATGTCATCATGCTGTGCGCTATCATGTACATGGGAAGTCTAGCAGTCAATGTGTGTGAAGAGGTAACCTGTGCAGAGTCGAACCAGAAAGTGCATTGCTGAATTCTCTAAAATCTACTAAACTTTAATATGGACTGTGAGAGTAAAGTTTTCTCCCAAACGTTGCTCTCACTAATCTTTTCATTTGAAATAATTACTAAGCAGGTAAGTATAGAAATAAATGTCATGAACCTTCATGAGATGCAATTACCTAAACTTTAAGTAGGGTGGCTGAACACAGAAAGGGCCGGTAAGTATGCAAACAGATTACAGGAGACCACTGAAAGATTTCTAATAAGAGATGCAGCGAAAAAAACAGATGTGTTGGTTACCAGTGCCATATAGGGAAAGAGAACAGCACACAGTAACCCACATCTGTTGCCTCTTTGACCAGCAAAGGCTAAGACAAGGGCTTCATTGAGCAAAATGACCAATAATTTGGTAAGAATGTCGACTGGCCCTTTAATTTTGTAAATGCCAAGATTTAGCAAGCTCAGAAATGTTCATGTGAGGGTTCGTGTCTGTGTCTGCCACAGCATGAACGCAAATTAGAACTTCAGGTTGCATGATCATTTTTTGGGCATCACTCATACAAGGGTTTCGATAATGCAGCACAGAAATTAAAACTGCATAGAGCACTGTCATCTGAAGATCACTTGGGACACAAGAGCGGTAGGAAGCACTTTTTAACACAACTCTGTCAAAATAGATTCCTGTTGTACACATCTACTGTCTATCCACTGAGCTTGTACTGGCTCATCCCTTCTTAATGCAGTTTAGCCATGTCAGAGGGTGGTTCTTAATGGTGTGAACCTGCAACTAAGCTCCCAGAGGGAATGAATAGTAATAGGGAGTGTAGGTGAGAATAAGCATACCCAATTAGATTCTGAAACTACATGGGAGATGAAAACACTTGAATGGCAGTCTACGCGGTGAGCAGGCTCCACTGAAATCATACGAAGTAATCATAGATAGTTGTTCGTGAGAAGTAAAGGTACTAAGAAACTACCCTTAAACAGTGCAAAAGTAAAGAGTATCTGTACAGGGTTCATCCCATAAAAGGCAGGGAGGAGGAGTAAACACTTTATTACATTTTTATAAACAATAGTGCGCTTCCTTCCTTGCCATTCATCTTTTTTCATCGATTTTATTGTGTCCTCGAAAAGACAAGGACTTCCCTCTGAGAAAATGCCTTCGGGGATTGCAGTGTATGCCCAAGACCCATTAACCCCAGGCAAGATGCACATTAAAAGATTCCTAAACCACTAATGTTTAGATGGACACAGAAAAACCATAGACAAAAGAGGGTCTGCGATTTTTAGATACCAGATAATCTTGTTCAAGTGTATAGGCTCAGTTATTGTGTGAAATCATTTTCTATACTTTTCATTTGCAAAATATACAGAAAAGCCTTTGGTGGTTGACGCCATTGTCAACAATTGGGTTAATATATCTCAGATCAGAAGGCATATACTGGATTTACACTGAATCAATGTATTTCGCTAGGTTAATATTAAGGAAGAAGACACAAAAATGACAGCCCCTATTGAACATCTCACACTGAAAAACAAGGCACCTCAATGCAGCAACGTAAAGAATCACTAACAGTATTTAAAACACTTAACAACAAGGTACACAAGATGCATGCCAGACAAGCAGCTACCACTAAACATGGATCGTTCTAGGACTGGGCGTTTGCAACAAGCAGGAAACCAAAGGCAGGGCAATTGCAAGACACAATCACAATACTCATTGTCAGCACCCGGAAAGAGAACTTGTTCCGTGGAGATGCTGTCCTTAAGTAACTAACTACGAAAATATGCAGTATTCCTGATTTGACATTTGTGTAAGGAACATTAAAAATGTCTAAATGGGAAACAAAGGGCACAAAGGACTTGAAAGGCAGGATTACTATCAGTAGCAGGTTTGTGGGCAGCAGTAAATAAATGTCCTATCACCAGACATGGGTATGACGGTCTACTTTGGCTGCTAGGTACGGGATCTCCAGTTTACATCACTGTACCCCCAAAACTAGAACAGAATGGTGCAGCATTTTCACGTCTCTAAAAAGGAATAATGCATTTTCAATAAGTCTTGTTGATCAAGCAAATAAGACTGCGATACAAAGCTGCAAAATTAATGGTGTAAGCTACAATAAGTAGGCTCACGTAACTTAGACCTATGTGCCAAGGCAAAAATAAAAAAACGAATATTAAGTAATACCTTTTTACAGATAGCTCGCAGCTTGAAAGCAGAAAAATGAAATGCAGAGTTTTCATATCAAATTTACAGCAGACAAAGATATTTTCCACAAATTGTCATTTTTCCAATGGGCAAGTCAATAAAATTAGTAACCAGTCACATTACAAAAATGCTCATTCCAATTTCCTGAAAATTTGCCAAATGATGCAATATTCTGCCATGACTATTTCAAACCACAAGCACTGAAGTACTAGCAACATACACATGTCCATACAAATCCCACCCAAAAAACATAGCCACAGAAAGAGGCATGTACCTTCTTGTTGAAAGACCAGATCTTATCCCATTCCATGTTGACAACAGATCGGGAAGAGCCCTGCAAGACAAAGGAGATTTGTGAAAGACAATAAAAGTAATGTAAATGCGTATATAAATGGGCACTTTCTTGGACATTACTTACAGAGTTACCCCTCTTTCAAACAAATTAAGGGTCAAGGTTGAGGACCATGATAATACAATATGGTGAACTGGGGAAGCCAGGATTAAAGCACTTGCCTTATGGATCCACAGCTGACAATGAAACTACTAGTCTGTATCTTTTTCATTATCTGAATATAAAATATGAGTTTCAGGAGTGTGCGATGGGATTGGTATTTCAATAGCTTGAACTGAATATGAATTATTTGGGGGGGGAAGTATGCTTTATGTACTTGACAAGTAAGATTTGAAAAGGGGCACTGGATATTTGAATGGCTTGGAGTAAAATTAAATTCACATTTAACACTGACCAAGTGAAGTGATGAGAAAGTTAGAGTGAACTGAATTGTTAATATGTTTTGTTGCCAAGCAAAGCACATTGGTTAGAAATTACCACTTTGCACATTTAGCTACAATGGATTACTAAAGAGAACATGAAAAAAGGTAAAAGATGTTGGGCTGGATTTTGAGGTAAAAACATTTACAGACATCACCTGAAATAATCCAGTCCATAATGCTCCATTCTGCAGTATGCAGCAAGGGGATTGCATTTCAATTTTGTTCAAAAGAACAATGCTCTGAGGTTTGTCCTACTCAGCCCTTTCTTGTGGTCTTATCAGTATTACTCCGGATTTGTTTAAAGAGCTTAACAGGGATGGGGTTGCATTTGTTCTGTGTAGTTTTCCCCCCCTTTTTATTGCATTAAAACATCATATTTTAGTTCTCATATTGTGCCTTAGGCTACCTGTTTTAATCAGTTTACCCGAATTGCACACTGCAATTTATGGTCAATTTCCTTATTTCTGGCCAGATGTGCTCTGATCCACTACTTGCTTCTGTGGAGGAAGCGTGCCCTTGTTAGCAGATATTTTTTCTATTGGTTCACATCTAGAGCCGCCATTTTGAGTTGGCTGTGCGCCCTAGTTCTTTGTTACCTGTTCCCCCTCTTTGGCCTACTTAAAGTAAGCCGCGGCCTGGATGACCGACCCAGTCTGAGGTTTGTCCTACAAGGCCCTTTCTTGCAGTCTTTTATCCGTATTACTCCAGAACTGTTTAAAGATCTTAACATTGGATGGAGTGTATTTGTTTTGTGTAGTTTTTCCCCCATTTATGATATGAAAGTACCATATTTTTAGCTTTTAAATTGTGCTTTCAGCTACCAGTTTTAGTCACTCTATTACACTGGCACACTGCACCTTAGGTTCAATTTCCTTATTTACCTTCAGAAGCTCTCAGGTCCACTACCCGCTTCTATGGAGAGAGAGAGAGAGAGAGAGAGAGAGAGAGAGAGAGAGGAGAGAGGGAGAGAGAGAGGAGAGAGAGAGAGGAGAGAGGGAGAGGAGAGAGGGAGAGAGAGAGGAGAGAGGGAGAGAGAGAGGAGAGAGGGAGAGGGAGAGAGAGAGAGAGAGAGAGAGAGAGAGCGAGAGAGAGAGAGAGAGAGAGAGAGAGAGAACTTGTTGGTGGCCTTTTTCCCTCTTGGTCGACAATTAGAGGCATCATTTCGAATTGGCTGCACGCTCCAATTGTTCGTTGGCTGTTCTCTCTCCAAGACCAACTTAAAGCAAGTTACAGCACGGATGCATATCGCTAGCATGCCAAAGGTAAGCCCATCTGCGCCTGTCCGTGTCCGTTCATTAGCCAGTGTCAGCCATAATTGCCAGTCAAGTCTAAGACTTGTTTGATAGAGATCTGTATGCTCGAGAGGTGAGTAACTCCAGATGAGGCCCCCGTTTGTGGACTGCAGTCAAGAACTCACTATGGACTGTAGGGGCTTGGTTGGTCACGTGTGATAAATGTAATGTCTTGTAAGAATTTTATTCAACTCTTTCATTGGCACAGTATTCTTGTCTTTCAAAATACACTATTTGGGTAAACAAACTAGATTTCTATGCTTCTCTACACAGGTAGCTCAAACAAGAGATTTTGAGCTAGTTTTTATCAATTTGCATTCTTTGCCAAAACAAGCGCTGCATATCTCGCAACTCCTGCTTGACTATGATTTGGACGCCGTGTTTCTGACAGAAACATGGCTGCATTTTGACTCTGATATCTATCAGGTGGTTCCCTCAGGGTTTGTTAGTTACAGCACAAGATAGGGCAAGCAAATGAGATTGTGGGTGTTGCTCTTATTCTACCAAGCATTTTTCAATTCAGGACTTTTCAGCTCAATAATGTATGGGGAGCAGAAACCCTGTGATATTGCATTTCCCTTCCCTCAACTACCTCCTTTTCAGAAGTCTTGATAGATTTCCCCACCTCCCCCCAACAGAGAAGGCCTTTGAATGTTTAGCTTCCTGGGATGAAGCAATTTACCCTCGAGTTTTAAGATACTCTAACTTGCCTGTGCTAGGTGATTTTAACCTGCACCTACATGTAGCCACTGATTACATGTTTCAACCAGAGCAAAGCCAGGTTATGTCTTTAACATGCAACAATTCATCATTCACACCACTTATCACGCAGGGTATATATTAGACATCATTTTTCCCAATCTTCCTCTTCTTTTTAAGGAGAAGACTCCTCTCCCTTGGTAAGACAGCCATCTTGTTCCCTTTACTTGGAATGGTAGGCACTTGGGGAGCAAACCAGCTATAAACAAGATGGTGATGGCTAGGGCATGAAATCAAATTAATTCTGCAGAGTTGAAACTTTTGGAGGGTTCTAAACCGGTCATTGCTGGCAATATTGATAATGATATTGAGCGGTTCAACACTTGGCTACATGAGAGCTTTTCCACTCTGGCACTTCTGAAAAAGATTATTCTCAAGCGAAGTAGCCATTCTGCCTTTAGTTTAGCCCCCAAACCTATGGCTCTTAAGAAATACAATACACAATTTAGAGCGGAAATGGAGTTCAGACTATAATCCCGCAGAAGAGGAACACTATAAAGTAGTGCTGAAAATAATCCTGCAGATGAGGAACACTATAAAGTTGTGCTAAAAAGCCTATCATAAGGCACCTAAAAACAGCTCAGTGCACCTTTTACTCTTAAAGTATCTCAAAGGCAGATAACTCTTCGAGAGAGATCTTTAAAATTGCTAAGCTTTATCCGACCCCCAAAGTCTGCACTCCTTTAATTCCAGCATCTGAGTATTTCTGTGAAAAACTATCCACTTATTTTTTAGGATAAAATTCTTACAATTTATGCAGGGTTACTTTCCTTTTCGAGCTTTCATGTCTTCCCAATAATAGGTGTGGAGCTGGCCTATGATTATTCTTTGATGTGTTCTCTGAACAAATCTGATCCACTCACCATCGCTCAAAAACACAAGAGTCCATGTGAGTGCAAATCCCACACCCTTCCTTACTGGCTGCTGCTGCCGAGACCTTAGCCCCTATCCTCAAACTTTTTAATACCTCGCTCTTGTCAGCTGTAGTTCCTTATGCTGGAAAAGGGTCAAAGTCACACCTCTTTTTAAAAAGTAAAAAAAACATCCATCAGCTCTTTAACTTTGTATAACCACACTTCTCCTTACTCCCTACCTACTTCACCTGAAATGCTGAAAAAGTTGTCAACACCAAGCTAGCCACTTATTTGGAAGAGCACAATCTGCTGCCACGTAATCAGTCAGGCTTCTGCCCACAGCATAGTACCAAAAAAACATTTGAGGTGGCAGAAATGATTAAGTTTGCCCTGGATGAGGGCAAAAGTGCTGCCTTGATTCTGTTGGATAAGTCAGCAGCATTCATGCAGTCTTGCACCAACGTATGTCTGAATTAAGCATTGGAGGCAAGGCTTGGGGGTGGTTAAAATATTTTTGGGAAGGTAGAAAGCAAGAAAACGGGCTTGACCCATATAGTTCTTCCAGCAAGCAGCTAGCTTTTAGGGTGCCACAGGGCTCTTGCCGGAGGCCCATGTTATTTAATATTGACATGCCCTTCTTAGTTAAACTCATTGAATCTTACGGATTGGTAACCATCTCTTATAAAGACAATACCCAGATGTTCCTCACTTCTGATTTCATCTCCGCAGGTCCAGCTGGAAACTTAAACTCACGTCTGTTGGATGTCTTGCATTGGTTGCGAATAAGCCCTCAGCAATGCAATGGTGACAAAACAGTGTAGTGTTTGGGCAAGTGAGACCACTGGTTTTCTCTGCCTTGCCGTCAGATCTCCCTCCTCCTCCTGCACCTACTTTTTTTCATCAGGAATCTTGGAATTAGACTTGAAAACACGCTTTCCTTTCAATCCTGTCTGTTACGGGGTCTTGTTTTGCATTATTCCTTGTTCCTCGATTTGCTCCTCAAGAAAGCAAGTAGGACAGTAGCCCATGCCTTGATCTAGATTATACTATGCTAACATCATCTACTTCGGTCTCCCAGAGAGATGGATTAGGCAGCTTCAAGTCATTCAGAAATCTGCTGCAGGTCTTATCTTGGTATTCCCAAGACAGAGGATGCAGCTCATCATCTGCGCACTCTCCACTGGGTACCTTTTGAGACTAGGATTCTTTTTTAAAAAAACTTACGCTTCTGCAGAGCGTTCTACACAGCACAGCCTGAAATACCTAATCGACAGGACAGTTCACTATCTTACACCCATATCTCTTTGATATTCATAAGACCTACTGGTCAATGTTCCAAGATTTCAATAAGTTAGGAACGGCGGGAGTTTCTTCCCAGTCACTGCGAGCAAAGTGTGGAATCTACTTCCACACTCATTGTGGGCTATTGCTCAGGAATATGAATTCAGAAAGGCACTTACAACCCGTCTCTGGATTACGTTAGACTGGCATATGTGGTCACTGCTCTGCAGGTTTAACACTGGGACACTCCGTGGAGTAGCTGCACGCTTTATAAACTGTTTACATATTAGATAGCGGTGGGCAAAGTTAGCCTTTTTTCGCTCACCATGCATAATTCTCGGGATCACTGTGGGTTTTGGGCATTCTAGGTTCAGGATGGCGTCTGGGTGAAAATCTGGACTTTTGGAACTAATTTATTAAGTGGCTGAATGGTAGAAGAGGGAACACCTGATCATCATAGATGTGACCCCTGATTTGATATACTATGGATGATACACAAGACGAAATGCTTAAAATTCTCTCCTGCAATGTAAACAGTCTTAGTGACAAAATAAAGAAAAAAGTAGTCATGCACATGATTCAGTGACATAAGACGGGCATTGGTTACTATAACAGGGACACCATACTGTTGCTGTCATGGCATTATGTCTCTGTTGCTCAGGCGGATTCATTCACCAGGTGGGATGGAACACTGTACTGTTCACTATGGTAAAACATGGGTGAATCTTCTGTGATGTTATGCTTACAAGATAGGGAATTACTGCCAAAGCAATGGGACTGATAGATGCCTTGAGAGCAAAACTGTTACACAATGGACAGTACTCAACTTCTGGTGATCAAAATACGGCTAGAGTAGGAAATGCTATGTAGAGAAGGGGAAAACGGATTATCTGGCAAGAGGAGTGTTTTAGGACTCCCCACTCTGGAAAGTATTAAAGACACTGAAGGGAATGGAGAACAGTTGGTAGGAACTTAAACCGATGGAAAGTTAAAGATCCCAAAATAGTACAGAGTATACTGGAAATTACTGATAATTGTTTCGTGGAAAATCTGTGGTCCACTTAGAGGCTTTGCTTTAGGAGGCATATAAATCAGCTGTCAGGGCAATGCTAGGTCAAGCATAGCTGGGAAAAGAAGGGAAGTTGTTGAGGTCAGAGAGATGGAGTGGGTAAGCTATTAAGAATGAAAAGTGACCATATATTTAAAAAAAGAAAAAGGGTCACTTTGGGAAATTTCATCAATCAGGCTCTAAAAGAAAACCTCAGAGCACTGAGAAACATAGAGGTATGGGTGAGCTCTCGGTGTACATAGTAAAGGTTGTAGGAGGCAATTAACAAGGCTGGACAATTGATAGGCTCACCAAGAGGAGAGAGACAGATCAGTTGCAAATGCAACAACAGGAAACAGGGAGGTGACCCACTGCTTTTCAGTCTATTTTCAAACTCTTTGCACTGCTGATGTAGAAGTAGAGACATTTGATCTGAAAGCTATTGTGGAGGAGTTGGCTATGCCGAAGCTGCCTAATAGTGAAATGTTGTGTGTAGACCCAATATCTTTGCTCAACATCAAAATAAATATTCTGGCAAAGATATTAACTACCAGATTGGGGATGGTGATTGAATAGATGGTGAACGTAGACCAGTCGGAGTTCATGCCTAATTGATGTACCAGATTAAATCTTAGAAGACAATATGGGTGCTGGTTGGGACCAAACTATGGTACTCTCACATGATGTTGAGAAGGGACTGGACTCGGTTGAGTGTCCTTTTATATGTAGAGCTCTTGATAAAATGGACCTTGTGTTGTCAATCCTGTCATGGGTTAGACAGCTATATGGGAGTCTGGTGGCTGAAGTGAAAGGGGTACTATTGCAATCCTCTGAGCTGGGAAGACGCACGAGACAGGGTATCCCCTGTTGCCACTGCGGTTTGCCAAGGTCTTGGACCTCTTTGGAATGCTCAGTCAGAAATGAGGCATTAGTCAGGTGTGTTTGTTGGGATAGTGCATGGGATGGCAGAGTCTCGTTCTATGCAAATGATATTCTGCTTTACACTGCAAACACTTAACAGTCTATAGAAAGATTGCTGTAAGAATTTAGGGTGTCAGGCACACAGTCTCGATTTGGAATTAAGGGGATAAGGGGCTCTTAGTTCCTTTTCCAACACTAAAGAATAAATCAAGGATGATCATCCCGATCCTCTGTTGTCTGCTTTGGATGCCAATGATGGAGAACACCATGCTAAGGATTATGTATACAATCTTCAAAGCTAATTGAAGGCCTGGGCAAAATCTACTAACAAGACATTTCTACAGTGTTCTTGGAACTAGATGCTGACCAAATCAGGAGACAAGGGTCACACAAAGACCCTGCATCTGCTATAAAAGGAATATAACATTGGACACCGAACCTTCAAAGACATTCTTCCAGTTTTTTTTTTCTATTTTGCGTTTTGACCGTCCTCATCTGACCTAGGACTCCTGCCATGAGAACACAGCAGTATTAACCTGTACTCTTAGCTCTAGTTTCAAGTGCTTTGATTCAGAATAGAGGCCCACATTAATGACTGCCACTGTGGAAAGGTCCATAATAAAAATGCATATGCAATTGCAAGAAATTAAAAGTACACAATCAAAAAAGGATAGAAAAATAGATTTGAGGCCAACTCTCTGACATATCGCAAGCTCTAGAGGTCTCAATTTTAGAAGGCAAATAAGCAATATTAATACAAAAAAATTATCTGGTTAAATGACTTCATGCACATGCATGGATGGGCAAAACATAAATAAAACCAACCTGAGCAGCAATGAACTGCTTTAATCCTTCTACAGTCATACCTCTTCTCAGTACTCCACGTACAGTTGGGAATCTCGGATCATCCCTGTCAGAAAGAGTTACAAATGGAGCATTCTATTTAGAATTAGAGGTAATATGAACAAGCTTTCAAGCAACTTATTTATTATTTGCCACCCAGTGCCCATCCATATAAAATTTAGCAATATTTTGCTTTTCACATGGTTAGGTTCATTGATATCTTTATGATATATCAGAAATTAGATAAGCATGTATCGTTATTTGTTTTGTCATAATCAGCTACTCTAGTCATAAAAGTATTGTTCTGCAGGACTTCTTGTTGGCCACTGTTGATTATCTCCTCATTCCCAATTACTTCCAATACTTTGTGGCTGTTGCAGTCATCTGGTCACTGTTTAATCTACCTCTCGTTCCTTCTCTAATAAGCCAGATGAACACGTGTTAACTTGTAAATCAGCTAATTCCTAACAAGTTATTAAATAATAGGTATCTCCCACTGTCTACCGAATTGACATCACTTTTCTCTATTAATCAGTCTGATTTCAAGTTGCTATCAACATCTATCACCCATTTCCAGATTATGATCTAGTCAGGGGGGCTAGAGGGGAGGTGGGAGGGAAAGGGGAACATCGACTATCTACTGGATCTACAGGTTGGATCTGTTAATATTGATAAAAATCGATGCCAATGTTTATAATGATACACTCGCACATAAGAACGAAATTGCATCGCTATTATCAAATTCAGCCGTCATAAACTCTCCCTCAACCCAGACTCAGAAATACGGGGTCAGGCAGGCTCTGCGACCTAGGCCAGAGGTTACTGATTGACAATTCACAGGTGGGCTGGCACTTAGCCAGCAGACAAACACACGAACAGGAAACTCATGTCAAGCCCCAAGATAAGTGCAGCGATACCACAAGGGTCCAGGGAGATTGGACCCAACAAAGCACACATGGCCTGAAGGGTGCATGTTTTCCCAAAACACCATTAAGTCAGATGCCACATGAAGTTAGGAACACACAGCCAATCAGGACACAGCACACATAGTACTCGCAGTGATTACGCGCCCTCATGCCGGACATCTGGACACGTTACCCACTGGCCACCACTGTGTGCAGTCAAGGTGCACCTGCATTTTTTATCAGGGGGTTTATTTTTGAGTCCATAGACAAGGCCCGCATTCTTTTACCAAAAAAAAAGAATCGATGGAAGTACTTTACGATACCTAAAGAAATATATAAAACCCTGTTCAGATTGATTGTACTTTGAGACAGTCCTCAGACCCGCTTCTGTAACTGTGCTCCCAGGCGAAGTGTTTAATTAAATCAACTGTCCCCGTTTTGTCAAATGTCTCATCTTTTGTTTTTTCAAGGTAAATTCATATTCGAGCAACAGATCTAACCCTTATTTTATCAAACTGTACAGTATTATTTTCTATTAAGCTCTTCTCTTCAAACTTGGTGTATTTTCAACTAGTATTTGCCCATATCCTATCCACTATTATGGAATAGGGATCCTTCACAGAATTTCTAATGGTCTGGCTGAGATGTTCTTCTACAGGGAGGTCCTATAAAAGTCTGTGTAATCTCGCCCCATTGAAGTGGTATTGTTGTTTTTTTTTCCCTCAGCCCTCTGTTTTCCTCCGTATTTAATGCTATACTTTCAGCGTCTGTCCATTCTTTTACCCATTATGTCCACTGATTTAGCAGTGGTGCTGAGAGGGATTTCCAGGACATCACTATTGCCCTCTTAGCTAGAAGGAGGGCTAGAGTTTTATAAGAGTGCTACTACATTTTTTGCGGTAGATTAGGATATTAAAAATAGTTGAAGTAGGCATCCATCCATTGTGAAAATTCCTACTGTTTTTAGCAACTCTCCATTTTCTTTGTTATTTCCTTCCAGAACCCCTTGATTATTCGACAATACCATATTGAAAAATCCTGCTTTTTCTCCTTGACATCTGGGGCATTGCGATATAACTGTTCTATAAATCTTTTTAATCTCTACCGGGGTTACATTTTTCCTATGAAAACAGGTCTATTTGTACAACCATCTCCCATATAGTCTCTTTACCCACCTGAGCCCAGTCGTTAACCTGCTTTCGCAAGCGTAAAAGCCCTTATCTATCTGCCTTCCAACAAGCTGTGTTGCAGGTTCGTAACATAGGATTTGTTTAGATTTTCAAACTTTTTGATCCCAACATTAGAGTAAAGTCTTTGACGCAACAATAAATTATTAAGCTTACTATCCTTTAGTTGGGTCTTGGTTAGACCAGACTCGGGTAGGAAACTTCCTTTTAACCACTATGTTATTGAATGGAGTTGGGCTGCTAGATAATACATTTCAAAGCTTAGAACAACCAGGCTGGTCTCTTGGACCTGTTTTGAGTTTTTATTAGCTGAAATCTACTCGGTCTTTGCATTCCTAATGTAAACTAAGCAAGGAGCTTGTCTAGTTCTTCAAAGAAGGACCTGGGGATCCAAACTAGTAAGTGTGAAAAGTGACCGAATAATCTCAGCAGAATGAACAATTTAGTCTGGGCAGTCAAGGGTAGCTTTTTCCAGAGTTCCATGCTTAATTTAATGGAAGCATTAGTTCTATCCAAGTTACATTCAAGTAACTCTATATCTTGGTGTAAATTTGTAGATAATGAACGGTCCTCGGTCCCCGTATAAGACGCCTACCTAAGACCTTAGAGGAATCCCACACTAATTTCTGGGTTAACTGAGAAGGCACAGGATTTCACTCAGTAAGCATGCAGACCACAAAGTCACACAAATGATTGGCGTGTTTGTACTGAGTCCTTCTGTCCACTCTGGCCATAATTTATAAAGAGCAAAAGGTAATTTGCATATACTGAGATGACATGAACATCCTCTCACACTGGGATCCCTCTGTTCCTACCCTCATTTCTCATTACTGCTGCTAAGGGTTCTGTCGCTAATGCAAATCGTATAGGCCAAAGGAGGGCACCCCTGTCAGGTGCCTCTGCCTGTTTGTATCAGACTAGATATGACACTTCTTGTGTGGACTCTCGTAGTTAGATCTGGGTGCAACAATGCTGTCTATGTAGTGAATCCCCTTCCTAATCAAAAGTGTTTGAACACTTAACAAGTTGTCTCATCTCAGGAGTCAAACGTCTATTCTAGGTCTAAGATAATACCAACTACCTTTTCAACATCTTGGACGTCTCCACTAGTACTCTATATTGTCACCTTACATTTATGATGAGTTGTGGAACAGGAAAAACCCGTTTGATCATGTTTAATCATCGCTAGGAATAAGATGCAGCCTAAGTACTAGTGTTTGCTTAAGATTTTATAACTGGAGTTTAACCAACATGGTTTGGTACATAATGATGCTAAAGGCATCCAACATAGACCAAGATGATAAGCAGTAGATATGTATACCATCTCAAATGGATAACAAGACCAACTCAGTCCCATGACCCTGCAGTCGAAAGAGAAAAATATCCTCATTTGACAACTTTATATTACTTTTCTTCTCCCAACACACACCTGCACAGAGTAATTGGGAACTGGAGAACATTCCTCATTTGACATCAAACATTTAAAAAATAGACTATATGAGCAAAAACACGATGCCAGTAATGGTGTGAATATCTGTGTTAAAATGGATACGCTTCAAATACACTTCAAGATAATTCAGTGTTCACTAAATGAAATGCTCCCAACATTAGTAACGTACCAGCCATCCACCAGCCCTTCATTGACAAACCAGGTAAGCTTCCTTTTGGAGAGTAAAGTGTTGTTGAGGTTGAGCCGGCTGTACTCCCAGATGTAAGGTTTCCTTATCCCCAAAGCTTCAATGAACCAGTAGAACTGCTCGTCTCGGTCGTGGTATTCTGTCGTTCTGAGGGCATGAGTGACTCCTTCTATACTATCCACAATTGGGCATGCAAAGTCATAAGTGGGGTACACACTGAAAAAGAAAAACACTTATTTTGAACCCATTAGCCATAAGTACAACGGAAACATTCTTGTTGGTTTGTCCAAAAATTAAAGGTCAGAACTTAACACTTTTAGCAAAACAAGGTTTAGGAGAGCTTATAACTTGGGAAGAAATTAAACAAATGGCACTTGACAAAAAAACAGAAACTAATACCTTAGAATTTATTTATTTACAATGCACATATACAAACCAAATGATCTCAATGACAACAGATTCTACAAAATAAACCATTACTGCAGCCCAATCGAAGTAACTAGTTAAACGGGAAGGTCTTCAGTTCTATCTAAAACTGATTAAAGTCACAAGAAACAAAACTGGAAAGGATATTAGTCCAACAATATAGAACACTGGACCACAGATACCCCTAACCATAGTGGGCAACTTTGTTGAAAACTATGATGAAGCCATCCAGTTTAAAGCTGTAAATGTCGAACAATGACTGAAAATAAATGCAAGGTGGCCCAGGAAGCCAGTCTATTGACCTCAACGAAGAAGGTTGAAATGCATAACGCCGCCATAAATCAGTTACACAACAGTATACTCAATATCCTGTAATGCTAACGTTGGTAGACAGGCATGCATAGACTACAACCTAGCGGTGGATGGCTAGAATAAAAGAACAGGTTTTAATCCGTAAATTAAAAAAAAAAAAGCCACTCTTTAAAACTGCACTTATCTGGTAATCAGTAGGAAGTTGATCATACACAACAACCTGCTTTCACCTAGTTCACAAACACCAGAGGATGTTGAATAGGGAGACAGTACCTGCTCGTATTAAAAGGCAGCTACAGAGACCTAGGAGAAACTAACAAGAGCACAGTGTGTCAGCAGTGATTCCCTTCAAACCCTTTCACTAAACCAATCTGCCACCATCAAAAGGCCACACCGCTCCACACTTATCCCATGTGCAGCTGAGAGGCAGATGAAATGAAGTGTCATCTGCAGAAGAGTGAAGTAACAGCTGAGACGCAAGGAAGGCATTCTTTAGTGTTGCTTTCAGTATATATGAAAGAGGAGGGCACAGAGTGGGGAGGTGAAGAAGGGAACAAACCTGCTGCCACCTCAGTTATAAAAGCCCTGGGCCACTCAATTTGTGCAAGTCAGGTTTAGTTCCAACTTAATGGCAGTTTGAGGCGAGTAATGGAAGCATAGGGGTGCTTATGCAAGGACATTATGTAGCACCAGATTAAAATTGCCAACAAACATACAGTGATCCTGGAACATGGCGGACGCGACTCTGTAGAGCTCCGCAGTTCACTCCCTCTATGGGCCGTAATCCGCCAAAGATCCTTGACCCTGTGTCTGAATTGGAGGGGTCCCTGGTTGCGGTGCCTGTCGAGACCCGGCAGTCGAGTTTTGCAGACTGCGGCGGGTCCGGTCCGCGCTGAGAGGCTTCCCGGCCGGCGGCCGCCGTGCCCGGGGTGGAGGACGAGACACTCGAGGCCGCGGCTGCAGAGGGCCTTGTAATTGGAGGCGGCTGCCAATCCTGCCTCTATTGGAGACCGCAGCGGAGTGGTGTCGTCGTGGTGGTGCGGCCCCGCGGGACGATCGGCGGGAGACGAGGAGCCGGGAGATCCCACGGCGACGATATTGCAGGCGCCCCTCCCCCATTGCCTGCATCGCTGCCTGGTACGACCTGACGCGGATCCTACGGCCCCGGGACGGGGCGCGGGTGAGTCCTGCCATCGGGAGTCCGCGGGAGTGCGGCGGACCTCTGGCTTGGTGGCCCACCCTCTGGACGATCTGGGATTACTTGCTTGGGTGCAGATGTGACGGGGCGGCATCGCCGGGGATCCCATCACTGACGCTGCGGGGTGCCCAGTGTCCACTGGACTCTGGTGAAGGGTGCCAGGGAACCGGTGAATTATTTTTCCGGCATTGATCTGAGGAGTGGCCCCGGCTCATGTAGCTACCCGGTCCTGGAGCCTTGGTGTGGAGCTCGGCTGCGACATTGGGGGTCTCCGTCCCTATCTGGCAACTGCCCCATAGTGCATGGCTGCTCCTGTGAGGGGCCCCCCGCATAGAAGGCGCGGCTGCTAGTGAGCCCCTACAAGATTATCTACTGTGGGGGTGCTCGGAGCTGCAACGCCGCCCTGCGTTGGAGTCTGGCTTGGGCTGCCCCCTTGTCTGTGTCTGCTGCCTCTTGCAGTTGCCTACTACATCGTCGGCCAGGCTGTTCCTGGTAGCCATGGGCAAGGATAAACAGGGCGCGGCGGCCCCCAAGCAGCATACTATGGACCGCTTTACCACCCCTGCCAACACTCCCGGGGGGGAGTCCGCGGAAGGGTTATCCTCAGATGCGACGAAGCTGCTGGAGGCGATCACACAATCGCGGACAGCCCTCGAGGCCCAGATCGGGGCCGTGGGCGCGGAGGTGTCTTTCCTTCGCCAAGATTTGCGGAAGGCGGTCGACCGCATCACGGAAGCAGAGACCAGGGTCTCCACTGTCGAGGACTCTGTCGCGGGACTACAGCGCAAAGTGGACAAATTGACCAAGCAATCGCAGGAGCTGGCGGCGCGGGTCGAGGATGCGGAGGCGGGCCCGCCGCCATAATCTGCGCCTGGTGGGCTTTCCGGAGGGATGCGAGGGGGCCTCCATGGACAAGTTCATATCAGATTGGCTAAAGTCACTGTTGCCCCAGGAAGACATGTCCTCCTGTTTCGTGGTTGAGAGGGCCCACCGTGCACTGGTTAAGAAACCGCCACCGGGGGAACGCCCGAGGCCAGTGATAGCCCGAATCCTTAATTACGCGGATCAAGACGCCGTACTTCGATATGCCAGGCTCCATAAAGATAAAATGGTCTTCGACTCGCGCCCATCATGGTTTTCCCTGATTACACCAAGCTGGTGCAGCAACAGCGTCAATCATTTGCGGCTGCCAAGAGAAGGCTACGTGAACTTGATCTATCCTATGCCTTGCTGTTTCCGGCCCGGATGAAAGTGATGTTCAATGCAAAAACATTTTTCTTTGACACCCCGGAGGAAGTCTTCGCGTGGACGGACGAGAGACAGATCCTTAAACCTCACACACCGCCTCCGGCAGACTCTGATTCCTCCCAGGGCTCGCATCGGAGTGGTCGGCAGGGCGGGGGTGCGACATCTCGGCGGCATCGATCCCGCTCCAATTGGCGTGCCCCGGAACCGACGGGCTCTGGAGACTGAACTGTATTGGGTTACTTTCCCTTGTTTTCCCTATATTCCCTTCGGGGGGCGGGTTTGCCTGGGGGTGGTGGCCGCTCACTAATATGACTGGGTCATAGAGATGGGGTCTTCTACAGGCCCTGGAGGGATCTGAATATGGCTCGCCCTGTACGTTTTGGGTGATGTTGGGTAAGTTGGGGCGGGGGGATCCATTGGAGGGACCGCTTGGGTCATCCTGTTGGGGGCCTGGGGTGGGTTTCTACCGCGACAGATACTCCGTGTTGCAGGAAGTATGGGGGTTGGGGGCAGGGGGGGATGAGGGCCAGTTTCTTAAGGGGGGGTTTTCTTTATTGAATGTTTTCGCACCATGCACTAATCACATTGCTTCGCCTTGCACGCCTCAGTTGCAGTTATCTTGTTGGACACCTAGGGATGGCTCACACGACTGGTGACACACCTCCGGGGGAGCTTAACGTTCTTGCCTGGAATGTGCGAGGCTTGCTAAGTAAAGTTAAACGAGGGGCAGTGCTCCACCAGGCAAAGGGGTATGCAGCAGATGTCCTACTGCTCCAGGAAACTCATCTCCTGGGCACGAAGGCCCCATGTCTCGCCCGTTACGGTTACTCCACAGTCTATCATTCTGGCTTCACGCGGGGGCCCGGGTACAGCCATACTCATTCATCGAAGGGTGCCCCTACAGATCACACGACATTGGCTGGATCCAGGGGGTCGATACACTGTGGTCTCGGGTACCTTGGCCGGCGAACACATCACACTGGGTAGCGTATACGCCCTCCGCCTCTCGGCCAGACGTTTATTGATAAAATAACGCAGTTGTGGGGGATCTCCCGGGTGGCCTTGTGGTGTTGGGGGAGATTGGAACGATACTATGGGCCCATTAGATAGGTGGCGAGCCCGACAGCCTGCTACAACCCCCACTACATCCAAATTGAATGTACTTGCACATACACTGGGTTGGGGGACACGTGGCGTGCCTTACACCCGGCGGACGCAGGATTCTCATACGCGTCATCGGTTCATCCCACTCTTTCACGCCTTGATTATTTATTCCTTCCACATAGCTATATGCACAGGGTGGCACATGCATCCATTCTGCCCCGTGGCTTGTCGGACCACTCGCCGATCCAACTTAAATTGCGACTGCTAACTAACAGGGCCCCCTATCGGTGGCGCATGTCCCCCTGGCTGCTCCGTGATGAGGCATACAGAGAGATGCTTAGTCAAGCAATCACCGACTACTTCAGATACAATGCCGGCACTTGCCAGTCCCCAGTTATATTATGGGAAGCGTTTAAGCCCACACTCCGGAGTGCAGATATAAGTTATCGCACCGGGGAAAAGCGTCGCCACCTGGCCCAGGTATATGACCTGGAGAATAGGCAGGAAGAACTTCAATCCCTAGTGGTGGGAGGCTCGGACCCC
Source organism: Calotriton arnoldi (assembly GCA_963921515.1). Classification (NCBI taxonomy): domain Eukaryota; kingdom Metazoa; phylum Chordata; class Amphibia; order Caudata; family Salamandridae; genus Calotriton; species Calotriton arnoldi. Next base: position 1,229,205 of record CAWUFW010000721.1, read on the forward strand.
GTGGCCCGCCGGAATCTGCTGCACGTGCAACAAATGCTCCATCAAACCCACATAGACTACGCCAAAGAAGCTTGGCTGGCCACCCAGCATAGAATTTACCAGTGGGGCGATAAGTCTAGCCAAATGCTTCATAGACTCTGCCAGGCTAGGGTGGCCCCGACACAGGTACTCCTTCTGCGGTCCCTCAGCGGGGTTGCCTGTACATCCCCTGAGGCGGTGGTACAGGCCTTCGCTGATTTTTACGCGGCGTTGTACGACAAACGGGAGGTCATCTCCGAATCCCTCATAGATGCCTTCTTAGTGGATATTCCTCCCCGCCGCCTATCGGATGAGCGGCGTGATGCCCTGGAGGAGCCAATTTCAATGGAGGAACTGCGGTCGGCCCTCTCCAACATCCACCCTGGCCGCGCGCCGGGCCCGAACGGGTTCCCATGTGACTTCCTGAGACCTCATCTGGAGACTCTGGGACCGCATTTGCTCGAGGTGATTCATGACGCCTCGGAGCAGCAAATTCTCCCTTAGGACTGGAGACACGCGGAGGTCGTGGTATTTCTCAAACCGGGACGCCCACCGGACGACCCGGGGTCCTACCGCCCCATCTCATTAATAAATTTTGAGCCCAAACTGCTGGTTAAGATCCTGGCGGATCGCCTCCGTACCTGTATAGAGGAGCTGGTACATCCGGACCAGTCGGGCTTTATGCCACAACGCTCTACCAGACATAATATCAGACGAGCTCACAACGCGGTGGCAGAGGCTCACCGTCTGGGACGTCCCGCGGCAGTCCTGTTGGCTGATATTGACAAGGCGTTCGATTCCTTAAGCTGGACGTACTCTTTAAGTTGTTGGAAGCGGTTAACTTGGGCCCCCAATTCCGGGCCTACGCGAAATTGCTTTATACAGACCTCACTGCATCGGTCCGAGTAGCTGGCCGATGCTCAGCTCCCTTCCCCATTCGAAGGGGCACTCGACAGGGTTGCCCGCTCTCCCCATTGATGTTCGCACTGGCCATTGAGCCCCTGGCGGCGTGGGTCCGTCTGGACTCTTGCCTGCGGGGTTTGGAGTGGTCTCCGGAATGCTCGGATAGGATAGCGCTTTACGCTGATGACGCCCTGTTTTTTATGTCGGATCCGTGGGTTTCTGGGCCCCGGGTGCTGCAGATTCTGAGGGTCTTCGGGAGACCTCTGGCCTCTGCGCTAACCCATCCAAATCCATATTATTTCCGATCTGCGGAGACCAGCGGTCCCAAATTTGGGCCTCCCAGTTGGTGATTGCGGAGTCAGGCTTCCGATACCTTGGGGTGGTTCTTACACGGTGCCAAACTGAAGCATGGTCACGGAATATTGCGCCGCTGCGGACTACAGTTCGAGATGAGACGACGGTATGGTCCCAACTCCCCTTTCGTTATATGGGAGATCGGCCATTTTTAAAATGGTGTCTCTGCCTCGCCTGCTCTATAGGCTGCAGAATTACCCCTTTCCAATCCCCCCGTCCTGGTTCCGTCAAATTAATACATTACTCAATAGATTCCTCTGGGGGAGGAGCGGTTCGGGTGGCGCTTGCGACCTGTATCCAATCCACTTATTGCGGTGGGATAGCGGCGCCGGATGTACAGGCGTATTACCAGGCATCGCATCTCCTGGTGATAAATGACTGGTGGTACTGCTCACAATAGGACCCAGCCTACGCTGTGGAACGACTCTTTATGGCCGAAACCCCATTACTCCACTTTCTGTATAGCTCCTCGTCTCTGACGGAACTCCCCCCGGCATGTAGGACGGCCATTCAGATATGGAGGCGAGCGGTCCGACAGATGGGCTGGTGGGGCAAACTCACCGGTGCTACGCTCTCTGGCGCGGCACATATCTTCGGCCAGTCGCAGCTCTGGCGGGCTTCCGTAGGTGGGATGACATCGGGATTTCTGTGTTGGGGGATGTGATACGGGGGTCCACACTCAAATCCTTTCAGCAGCTTCAAGCTGACTTCGGCCTCCATAAAACGCAATTCCACAGATATGCAGCTCCGACACGCTATATCCCCTTTGATACGGGGCCTCACGGGTCTCCCGGAGTTCCACCCGTTGGAAGGCCGGTTGCTCATGGGGGACCTGGGTGCCCACAAGATTCGCTCAAATTTACCAAACACTGATTACACATTCCACAACCACCATACACCGGACCCGGGCGGCGTGGGAGGCAGATGTGCCCACACTGACAGATGATGACTGGGCGGAGGCACTGGCTAGCCCCCGGTACTCTGCGGTCTCCACCCGATACCGATTGATCCAGTTCAAATATCTCCATAGGATTTACTATACACGTCTGCGCCTTTGCAAGATGGGGGCCATTCAGTCACCCATGTGTCTCCGATGTGATTCGGAGGAGGGGTCGTTCCTCCACACTGTGTGGACCTGTGCGGCGCTGCAACATTTCTGGGCGGGCATAAGGTCCTGCTTGGGGCAAGTGCTGGCTTGGCGTATTCCTGCAGACCCTCGATTGATATTCCTACACAGCACCGAGGACATTGGGGGGGAACAGATATAAAAGGCATTTATTGTTCCTTGGGCTTGCACTAGCTAAGCGCGACATTGCTCAACATTGGAAGGCGACACTCCCACCCAGTATAGGTCCCTGGAAGAAAGCAATGGATAGGTGCATGTCCGCTGAAGTGGCAGTATTTCAGGCTCGGGGATGTCCGCACAAACATAAAAGATTTGGGCCCGATGGGCTACGTACCGTGGCATAGACTTGTCACTCCTGGAGTCAGAGGCTCCCCGAAATCCAATTGATAGGCTGGTGGTGAGCAGCTCACCGATATAGGTTAATGGGGTCGTGTAGAGGTCTAGAAGCAAGACTACACTACGATTGTATAATTGTATAAGGGATGTATGGTGCGTGGTTGGGGGGCGGGGGGTGTGGGTTTGCAGTTTTGCAGCCGCCATAGGGATGTTATATGGTGCCTTGCTAGTGTATTTTGTATTTATAAATGCCTCGAAGCTCGCTGGGCTTGCCCATTGGGTACCTTGAAAATCAATAAAGGTTGTTGTTAAAAAAAAAAAAACATACAGTGATCCTGGTTAATAGCACGAGGACATCCATGAACATCTTAGTCAGCACACTGCCCTGGCTGCAGCTTGCCCTCTGCTTTTATAGTACTTTTCTGAGGATGGCTGTTTTCACTATAATCTCTAAAACTCCATGCCCAATTATTTCCAACTTGTACAAGTATAAAAAGTTAGAATCTAAAACTCCTGCCTCCTCCTGTATTGGATGGGATGGAAGAATAGATTAATTACAGAAAACAAGATGTCTGCACACATTATAGCACAGATCCATGCATGAGCCTTAATAAATGCCAATTGAAAACTGTGGGGTTAAATAACACATTTTGGAACTTTGAATTGATGTTCGCAGCGAGCAGAAAGTGTGTGCTTGTATTGCAAACACTGACATCTTCCAAAGTGAATTTTAATTTAAACATCTAATATTTTACATTAAAATCAGAAAATGCAAAATTGTTCATGTACTACACACTCTAGGAAAGATTTTCAGTAGGTCAAATTGGAATGGGCTGTGTCTATTACTGGAACTGGCGATAGACAAATTCCATTGCAAGGTACCAAGGACATTTTGTATTAAGGACATTTAACTCAAGAGTATGAATAGGCACACCCACAAAATACCCAGTCATGTTCACCCCGTCCCGAAAACCTTTTTCCAGACTTCCAACAGTTATTATTTCACAAAATTATAGATTAAGGTGGATTGTGGACTCATTTCATTGCCGGCTTCATTTTCGTAACAAAAATGGCCATTTGATATTTAGTTTATGTACACCAGCTCAGATGTCAAATGTCATTTTATCTTTAAAATTCTGTTGAAGGACTCTGGGGAAAAGCCATAAACTACAGGGTGAAAAAACGAGCACTGGCATTCCATGTATTTACAAGAACATGGAGGGTGACAGTTAAACAGCCATGGAGCAAGTGATGGAAGAGCAGAGGAAGTTCACGCGGAGAAGGTCACGCAGAGGAGGAGGAGAAATGCCAGATAACGAAGTATTCCAATATAGGAAAAACACCTAGCCAGTAATAGTTTGGAGAAGAGAGGGATGGCAATACTTGCTTTCCATATGTTCTATGTGTTCCTGCTCCACAAGGTGTACGATGCTCCATGGAACGTTGCTAGGTCACTTGAAGTGTTCGTATGACCGTTCCACCGGATAAGACCAGGGTCTAAGCAGGGAGTCCTATGCTCCTGGGGGGGTATCCTGACCTATATACTTGTAACATGCAACTGTAACTGATGTTCTTAAATGTATCCTCATCTATGAATAAAGAAGCTACCTGTTTGTACTGCAAAGTCCAGACTGATTACTGCACACAAGGGACTTTGCAACACTGGAGACGAGATTAAAGAAATTGGGAGTGTGACGTGAGTTGAGAGAAGAAGAAATAGGTACTGGATGACACATAAGTGTCTGTATCATCAGACAGCCTCTGCAGTGGTCAAAGGAGAGACGGAAAAGAAGCTGAATTCTTTCAAGTGCCAAAAAAGAACCAGCAGCCCTGGGATACAACACTGTGAAGTGGTGCTGGGAGTACAACAAGGAGTTAAGGTGCAGGGAAGGCAGTACAGTGGGAAAATGCTGGAGGGAGAATCTGCAACAGCTCAGAAGGAATATGCTGGGAGAAAACTCTGGAGCAAATTCTAGCACATTAAAAAGAGCTAGGAGAACAGCATGCTAGCAAGCGTTTTAGTGGAACTAAAGCACAAGTTACTTAATTGTGTAACGATATATCTGTAAGAGACACGTTAGTGATAGATTCCTTACCTTAGAATATCCCCAGGCGTCAGACTGGATCCGGAAAGTTTTCGTCAGCAGTACCCCTGCGCGTCGGTAGGCGTCATCGTGCGGCTCCGCGTACGTCGCTGGCGTCGTAGCCGCCGAGATGACGTCGTCGGAGCTACTTAGACGCGCCCACGCGCGCTGACGTCAGTTCTGTACACAACTTTTCCGCACCAGGAACGCAGAGCCATGCCAGAGACCGACTACTGGTGCAATAGAACTAGGGCCATGAAAGGGATGACCTGTACCCTAGAGAACAGTTCGCAGAACGGGGAGGATGGGCGGGCGGTAAGGAATCTATCACTAACTAATGTCTCGTACAGATATATCGTTACACAAGTAAGTAACTTGTGCATCTGAAAGAGACACGTTAGTGATAGATTTCTTACCTTAGAATACATACCCGAGCAATACCATCCCCGGTGGTGGGTCTGCGAAGTGAAATCACACCAGAAAGTCACGGAGAACCGACCGGCCAAAGAAGCCGTCTCTCCAGACTTGACTGTCAAGGCAATAGTGCTTAGTGAAAGTATGCAGCGAGGCCCACGTAGATGCCTGACATATCTTGCAGGGGGACACCGCGTCCCAATGCTGTAGTAGCAGCTGTCGCCCTGGTAGAATGGGCGCGCAGCCCTACCGGAGGTTCCTTTTTAGCCAGAGAGTAACAGGCTTTAATACACAAGACAACCCATCAGGAGATAGTCCGCTTGTGCACAGCACGGCACGGCCTTTCTTGGCGCCCACGCAGCCAACAAAGAGCTGGTCATCCACCCGGAACTGTTGTGTGCGGTTGGAAAGAATGAAAGCGCACGTTTTGGGTCCAGACGGTGGAGCCTCTCTTCCTCCCTGGAAGGGTGCGGAGGCGGAAAGAAAGTAGGCAGAGTGACAGTTTGCCCGAGATGAAAGGCAGAGACTACTTTTGGCAGAAAGGAGGGACGTGGCCGAAGCACAACCTTGTCCGGATGAATCGCCCTGAAAGGAGGTTCACACGAAAGAGCCTGGAGCTCACTCACACGCCTAGCGGATGTGATGGCCACCAGGAAGACAGTTTTCAAAGTCAATAACCGCAAAGGACAGTTATGAAGAGGCTCAAAGGGAGCGCACATTAAATATGTGAGAACCAGGTTCAAGTTCCACTGAGGCATAACAAAAGGAATAGGAGGGAAAAGGTGAGTAATGCCTTTGAGAAATCTATTGACAACAGGGGACTTGAAAAGAGAGGGCTGATCAGGCAGCCTAAGAAAGGCTGAAAGAGCAGAAAGGTAGCCCTTGATAGTGCCCAGAGCAGAGCCCTGCTGGGCCAAAGAGAGAAGGAACAACAGGACCTCAGAAAGAGGGGCAGAAAGGGGATCTACAGCTTTCGCTGTGCACCATGCCACAAATTTGTTCCACCGGCAGGCGTATATAGTTTTAGTTGAGGGACACGTGGCTGCCAGAATAACATTACAGACTTCAGGAGGCAAGTCAAATGGAATCAGCTGTTGCCGCTCAATCTCCACGCAAGGAGGTGGAGGTTGGACAGATTCGGGTGGAGGACCGTCCCCTGTTGCTGCGACAGAAGATCCTCCCGAAGAGGCAGCCGGATCGGGGGATCCACGCTCATAGTGAGTAGCTCGGGATACCAAACTCTTCGAGCCCAGTCCAGTGCCACAAGAATAACTTGGGCCCGGTCGCGCCTGATCTTCTTCAGCACTCTGGGCAGAAGTGGTATAGGCGGAAAGGGGTACAACAGACCGGAACTCCACTCGCGACGAAAAGCGTAGCCGAGCGAGTGCCGCCTTGGAAACTCCAACGCGCAGAACTACTCACATTGCGCGTTCTCTTCGGTGGCGAAGAGATCTAACCAAGGTTCTCCCCACTGTTGAAAGAGACCTTGTGCCACCTTCGAGTGAAGACGCCATTCGTGATCCAACATGCACCTGCGGCTGAGTTCGTCCGCCCTGGCGTTCAGGGAACCTGCCAGGTGTTGAACCACCAAGGAAATGCCTTGACGTTCCAGCCACGTCCAGAGACGCAGAGCCTCCTGACATAGGGTCCACGACCCCACCCCGCCTTGCTTGTTGCAGTACCACATGGCGGTGGTGTTGTCTGTGAACACCTGCACTACCTCTCCCCTTGACAGAGGGAAGGAATGCTTTCAGTGCAAGTAGGATTGTCCTGAGCTCCAAAAGGATGATATGGAGCTTGGACTCCGCCGCAGACCAGAGGCCTCTGATCTACGCCTCTCCCATGTGGCCGCCCCATCCCAGGAGGGACGCATCCGTCACCACTGTATGCTCCGGTTGGGGAAGGGAGAGGGATCTGCCGCTGACCCAACACTGGTCCGTGAGCCACCACTGCAAGTCCTGTACAGCGCCCTGCGAGATCTGGACGTAGTCGGACAGGTTTCCCGATGCTGCGTCCACTGGAACTTCAGGTCCCACTGGCATGATTGATCAGCAGGATGCAGGAGGCCATAAGGCCCAGAAGCCTCAGGGTCTTCCTGACCGAAACCCAGGACCAGGGCTGAAAGATCGGAATCATAGCCCGAATGTCCCGGACTCGCTGTTCGGGAGGGTAAAACCGAAAGTGTGCCATGTCCAGAACCGCTCCGATGAAGAGGAGCTTCTGAGAGGGAATCAGATGCGACTTCAACACGTTGATGGAAAATCCCAGCGAATGCAGGAGGTCGGCCGTAGTCTGGAGGTGGGAGACGACTGCCTGGGGCGAGCCCGCCTTCAACAGCCAGTCGTCGAGATAGGGGAAGACTGAAACCCCTGATCTGCGCAGATGAGCTGCGACCACCGCCATCACTTTTGTGAACACCCGAGGGGCGCTGGTAAGGCCGAAAGGGAGCACGGTGAACTGAAAGTGCTCGTGGCCTACCGTGAACCGTAGGTAATGCCGGTGGGCCGGCAGGATGGGGATATGAAAATAAGCATCCTGCAAGTCCAACGCTACCATCCAGTCTTGCGGGTCTAGGGCAGACAAGACCTGAGCAAGCGTGAGCATCTTGAACTTCTCCTTCCGGAGGAAGCGATTGACGTTCCGGAGGTCTAAGATAGGACGCAGACCCTAGTCCTTCTTTGGAACCAGGAAGTAGTGGGAGTAACAGCCACGACCTACTTCTGGCGTCGAAACATGCTCGATGGCCCCCTTGGCCAAGAGGGCCGCAACTTCCTGCTGGAGAAGTGCCAAGTGATCCCCCGACATGCGGTGGTACTGAGGCGGCATGGCTGGAGGGGTAGTCTGGAAGGGGAGGGAGTAGCCCCTTCGGATTATCTGCAGAACCCACCTGACCGAAGTGATGGTGCACCAGTGGGGGAGGTGATGGCGAATCCGGCCGCCCACTGGCGTTGGGTGGGCCTGAAACACCGGACTAGGAAGGTTTTGAGGTAGTGGTGGCAGGGGCGGTGGTGGACTGACCCGCCCGCTGGCCCCGTGACCCACATTGGCGGGCCCCCGACCGCGGCGGCGCCGAGACTGTTGCTGCGCAGGCCGGCGGCTCTGAAAGGAACGCGTTTGTGTGCCTGGACCTTGACCGCGAAAGGCAGACCCCAAGGGAGTGCGCGTGGTGGCAAGATCCAAGGACTGGGCCGTAGCCCGGGAGTCTTTAAAGCGTTCCAATGTGCTGAAGAGGCGTATGGCATCAAAAAACATGTCCAACAAAGTGTTCTGGACATCCCCTGAGAGGCCAGTTGTTCTGAGCCAGGAGCTCAAGTTTTTGGGATTCCTTGTCCGGAGGTGCGGAAGGGAATGCGCTCGGAGAGGCAGAGGCCTGGACAACCAGACTCTCAGGCGTTGGGTGTTGCGTGAGGAAAAACTGGGGTCGCCCGGGGCCGGGCGATGGCAGCGTGCCACACTCCTATCCACAGGAACCCCCGTCCAGGTGCTTAACAGAATGTCTGTAAGCGCGTTATTAAAGGGCAGTAGCGGCTCCGCCGAGGAGTCCGCCAGCTGCAGCACTTTAGTCAGGAGATTGGTCCTGAAAGGCACGGATGGGAGATCGAGGTTAAGAGCCTCAGCCGCCTTACGCAACACCACAGAAAAGGACCCAACCTCCTTCGGAGCTACGGAAGAAGGGGACAGTGTACCAGGGTGCGGAGAGAAATCCAGATCGCCTGGACCCTCCATATCCCCCTCCCATTCCAGCTCATCCTTACACTGAGCTGCGAGAGGGTCCTCGGACCCCTCCCAGTACTCCCCTTCGTCCACCGTCTGTTTAAGAGGCTGGTAAGGACGAGGGGCCGGGGAAAGGGAATAAATTCACCTCCTGGAATAGGAATTGGGGGGTAATAGACCAATCCAGGCTCGACGTAGTCCGGGCCCATAGGCAACGGCGTCGGCCCCGGAGGCGGCGCCGAGGCCGGAGCCAACGGCGCCGCAGGGTATCTTGCCGGCGTAGCCGGGGCCAAAGGCAGCGGCATGGGGGCAGAACCACCCAACGGGTCCACGGGGCCCGAAGGCGCTCCGGAGGGACCTGATGGGGCAAATAAACGGCCCATGGCCGACAGGAATACCTGTATTTCTTCCGGAGTGGCGTACGGCCCCGGGAAAGACGGGTAGGCCGCAGGCAACAACGGAGGCTCCACCGGACCCGCGGGGGAGTGACCACCCGCCCCCTCCACCGCGTCCCGCGACTGGTGAGGGGTAGACGAAGAGCGACGTCGCTTCTTCGACTTCTTATGGCACTTTGACTTACCTGTCCCCGATTCCGACGAACGATGGTGTCGGCTCCGCGACCTGTCCCTGGACCTCCCACGGGAGCGGGACCTTAAGTGGCATGGAACCGAGTGCTGGGCCTCCAACAACTTTCGGGAACGCTCCCGCAAAGCCTACGGTGCCATGGCCCGACAATCGGGGCACGTCCGGGGTTATGGGCGTGCCCCAAGCAGAAGAGACACACGTCATGCAAGTCCGCCACCGACATGGTCCGAAGGCAGACCCTACAGGACTTAATCCCCACTGCACCAGAAGTCGAGTACTCGACAAAACAAGAGAAACAAGTCTCAGAAACCAAGTTAAAATATTAACTAGGAGTACCGCTCTCTCTCGGATCTGCGGAAAAAGAAATAACTGACGTCAGCGCACGCGGGCGCGTCTAAGTAGCACCGACGACGTCATCTCGGCGGCTACGACGCCAGCGACGTATGCGGAGCCGCACGACGACGCCAACCAACGCGCAGGGGTACTGCTGACGAAAACTTTCCGGATCCAGTCTGACGCCTGGGGATATTCTAAGGTAAGGAATCTAAGGAATCTATCACTAACGTGTCTCTTTCAGATCTGCAGAGCTGTAATGTGATCCCGTATCCGTATTTGTATTTGTAAAGCGCGAACTAGTCACCCTTACGGGTCTCAAGGCGCTGGGGGCCGTCGTGGAAATTAAGTGAGCTATTGCCCAGAGTCACATGGTGCTGAGCTGAGCTGCCGCCGGGGATCGAACCGTGAGCCCTGTGCTCCGAAGTCAGCTGCCCTGGACGCCGCACCCCCATCTCCACAGACTTGCAAAAGGTACCAACAGGGGAGAGGATGTGGCCCAACGGCTAGGGCGGTCGACCTCAAATCTGGGGAACGGGGTTCGAGTCTCGGCAACGACGCTCAACATCCTGTGATTCTGGGCAAATCACTTAATCTCCCTGTGCCTAACAAAAAAATGAATGTGTCCTTATGTAATGCAACTGGAGCTCATGTAAAGCGCTTTGATACTTGATACCTTCGGATCAAGTTTGGGACACAGTTGGTTTCCGTGAACCCGAGCTGAGGAGCTCGAGTGCAGAGATGTTTTGGCTGGCAGGTCACTGCACTTAGGAGGCTCTCACTTGGCTTTGGTGACCTGGAGAGGGAGAGAAAGCAGGACAGCAGGGACACTCTCGATGATGGCCTCGGTGATCCTGAAGTCCCCCGTCGGCAGGTCGGCTTCGGTGGTGTCACCGACAATCAAACTGAACATATGGCTCCAACTCTAACCTAGCTAAAAAGCATATGTGCTCACAGCTTCAAGTAGAGTTGGGGCAAAAAATCTAACTTTTGCACCATGCTGTGGTTCTTGAGACACCAAATGGTTCCTGGTAGTCTTGCATATCTTAATGTTACAGGACTAGTTTGTGCCATTAAGGGAAAGGTTGCAAAAAAGAGAAGCCACAGTAACTGCTGGTGTAGCACTCTCATGCAATGTACAATGGATATTTGCGCACTGGAACAGCATGTGTAGTAGAACTTTGGTTCAAGTCTTTAACACTTCATTGACTATCACCTGACAAAACACATTTCTAATAGCAAGAGCTCAATTAATCAATCTTGCCAATTCCTAGTTTTCTGATATAATTTCACAAAAGCTGCTTCTAAACATCAAGTATTAATTTTGTTCTATAAATCAACAACCAAATGAATGATCAAAAAATCATAGTTTTTACAGACACATACCCTTTGAGGCACATACCATGGGGGATCCCTTATTGATGCCCGATGCAGGTACACACGACTGATTTGGCTCCTAATCCAGGCCACCACACACCCGCATGGGGGCACATTGCAACTTGAGACGAGGGCACGGACTTAGGCGCAGGCTATTGCTTGGTACGATGCGGTTTTTGTTGTTGCTTATGTTCAAATGTATATCATCCTTGATATCGGATATGTTGTGGAATGCTACTACTGTATGCTTACAATTATGTTTAGCCATATGTCCTCTATCGTACACTCATACCGTATTGATGTCTATAAAATCAATAAACTATGTTTTGGGGGGGTGGTGGGGGAAATCATAGTTTTCCACAGTGTTCATGGATCATGGCATGCAACTGCCTCACTGAGCGTACACATAAGAAAATACCCATATCAGTACAGCTGGATTCTATGATTAAGGTGGAGAAAGCGTTCTGCTGCATTTAATGACTTCTACTAAAATGCTAACAGAGCATCCTATTGCAAAAATAAGTCACTGCTAACAAAGATTTTATTAACCATTGTGAGAAAGTGCCATCTTTCTTGCATGGTATGCCCCCCACTTTTTGCTGAATTGTTGATGTACTTCGACTGAGTGTGCCCTGGGCTCCTGCCAATCAGGTGCCCAGGGCCTGTGTTCCTTCCCTAAAACTGCATTACAGCCTAAACCCAATTGGCACCTCTGGCCACATGTCAGCCCCTGGTAAGTGGTACCCTAGGTACCCTGGGCATTGTGACCAGAGAAGGCCCCTAAGGGCTGCAGCACTTATTGTGCCACCCTTAGAGGCCCTGTACCCTGACACACACACCCTGCCTTTGCAGGCTGAGTGTCTTGGTGCAGAACTAAACAGAGAGTCGACATGGCACACATCCCTGTGTGCCATGCCCACAAACACTGCCCTGGTATACCTCAGTCACCCCTCTAGCTGGGTGCACTATGCCAGTGGTGTGGGCACAGGTGCATGAGCTCTGTGCCCCTACAGTACCCAGGGCCATTCCTGGGCACTGTAAGTGCAGTGATGCCATTAAGAGTATATGGTGCTGGGAAGTTGTCATTACGAACTCCACAGCACCATAATGGCTACACTGAAGACTGAGAAGTTTGGTATCAAACTTCTCAGCACATTAAACCCACACTGATGCCAGTGTGGGATTTAATGTAAAATGCACGACAGAGGGCAACTTAGAGTTGCCCCCTGAACCTAACCTACAATCCACGCCCTGTCTGAGGGGCTGCCTAGGCTGCCACCCAGCAGACATGTTGCTGGACCCCTGGGTAGAGAGCCATCCGCTCTCCCGGGCCTGCAACAATGCACGTCCTGGGCGAGGTGCTAGGCCTCCTCCCCCAGGATGGGCAGGGGAAGCTTCAAAGGCATTCCGCCTTTGTGAGCTTCCCCAGACCACTTGCTGTAGTCAGCAACTGGTCCCCACTGGTTCTAGCCCCCACTCTGGCGGGAAGACTGGCGGGAAACACCAAGAGAGGAAAGGGGGTGTGCCAGCCTCTGCCAACCCCACCCCTCAGGTGGGGGAGGCGAGATGAAGCACATCTCCGGGCTCTCGCCATCTTGAAGATGGGGAGCCCTACCCAATCAGGACTAGGCTCCTGCCCCCCTCCCACTGGAGAGTGGCAGGATAGGGGGTGTACCCACCCCAGGGAAGGGACCCATTGGTCCCTGCCCTTTACCTACCTGTAACGCCCCTAAATCTAGTATTTAGGGGCACCCCTGAACCTTCCTTCGATCCAGATTCCGAAACAAGAAAGAAGATCAAGAAACAAGAAGACCTGCCGTGCAGCTGCTAACAAGAGGAAGACACCAACTGATTTGGCCCCAGCCCTACCGGCCTGTCGACCCTGCTCCTGCTAAACCCCGGCGTCTCCAGTGGTCAGCAACCTCAAGAACCCCGGAGGACCTGACTGCCTTGTGACTAACTGCCTGGGACTCCCACGAGCAGTGGTACTGCTCAAAAGCAAGTAACCTACCCCTGGTGCCAGCCAGGGACCGCGAATCCAGCACACTCTGCACCCGCCGAGCCCGGCCTGTGCCTGAGTGGACAAAGACCACGAGGACGTCCCCCCGGCGACTGTGACCCAGAATCCAGCCCCCAAGTACCCCCCTCGACGATCCTGACGACGCCTGCAGCCTCAGAACCTGGGCCCCCTCCAACCGCGACCAGCCGAGGGTAAGATTTCCGACGCCTAAAGACACCCCTGCACCCAACGCCCCACGGCCTCCTGTGCCCAACTCCTGGGTGCCTACCCTTCCTACAGCTTCCCAACTTACCTCTCGAAGTGGTGGTCGCACCTGAAGAATCACCGTCCCCGAGCTTGCAGCCTTTGTTCGTCACGCAACTTTCCCATTGAAAACCATTGGGCGCCCGACGGCCCAAAAGCCCACTGCACCCGGCCGCCCCAGTGCCGCTGAGGGTGCACCCACTACCCTGTTCGACTTCCCCACTTGCCCTGAGTAAGTGACCAGGAGCTTTGCTCCCACAGCAGAGTGGTCTGCCTGCCAGCAGCCACCAACCCAAGGCCCCTGCCGTCCATAGGATAACATTGGGCCTACTCACTCTGCACCCGGCCGCCCCTGTGCCGCTGAGGGTGTAACAACTGTACTTACCTGACCCTGGGGGACCCCTGAGTCTATGCCCAGAACCTTAACTCTGCCAGTCGAGTACTTACCCAAAAGCTGATAACTCACTTTTCTTCCATAGGGTAACATTGACTGGTTTCGCTTGGAAATTCTTCTAAGTGTGGAGTTTTGAAACTTTAAAATATTCATCTAAAATCAACCGAATTACTGAATACGAATTTACTCACCTGTTATCAGGAGAGATCCCAGTGCTGGATCTTGGTGCCCAGCACTGACCCTGAAAAGTAATCATAACTGTACTTACCGGTAACTTGAATTTCCTTCCATAGGATAACATTGCCTGGTTTTTGCCGAAAAGTTTCTAAGTGTCGATTTTGCAAACTTACAAATATTCGTTAAAAATCGCCTGTGTGACAAACGCATTCTTTCAATTGTTTACAGGAGATGCACCAGTGTTGGATCCAGGATCCAACACTGAGTAAGAAAAAGTAACGATAACACTACTTACCTGCTAAGTGAATTTCCTCCCATAGGATAACATGGGTGATTCTATGTGAAAAAGTTTCTAAGTGCCAACTTTTAAAATACAATAATATTCCTTAAAAATCACTACTATCACCAAAACGCTTTTACTTAACTGTTTACAGGAGATGTCCCAGGACTGAATCTAGGATCCAGTCCTGTGGTAAGAAAAGTAATCCAAAAAGTAATCTATTGCATTTAACTAGAAATTCCCATTGAGCTCAATGTTAAATTGTGTTTGAAATAGTGTTGCCTATTGCAACAACTGTAACCATTGCATTCAAAAGTCTATTGCCTATTGAAAGTATTTATCTAAAGCATCTCATTCTGAGAAAGTATATTTTGATGCCTATTGTTGGTTCTAAAATAAAACAAGCATATATTTTTATATACAAACCATTGGCCTAGAGTTCAGTTCTTGTGTGTGTGAAACCATTTGCTGACTGAGTGTGTACAACAAATGCTTTACACTGTCCTCTGATACTGCCTTACTGCTCGACCAAGCTACCACTTTAGAGAGTAAGGTTATATCTAACTTTAGCCTCTGCCAAACCTCTGGGGACTGTGGACTCAGTGCACACTGAACCTTACTTTGGTTCAGTATATACAGAGCCACTTTCTTACAACCATCTGAACAATTTGCCAAATAATGTTTTGAATTAACCATTTCACAGGATTCCACTATTAACACAATTTGGGGTTCTGTTAAGGCTGTAGTATGATGTTTTATAAATAACTGTTTGAAAGAAAAAAAGTGCATATAACTCGAAAACATTTTGGATTACTAGATGGGTACAGTTAACAAGTCATCTTTGCATTGAATTGAAGGAAATTAACTTGAGAACTGAATTTAACTGGAAAATGAAATAGTCAAAAGGACCATAAATAATGCCTGTAGAACTTAATGCCCTGTATAAGAAAGACTACACATACTACAACGAACTACAAACAAAATACCCCAGTGAACAACAACTGTTTGTTAAAACCGTTACTATATCCTCTTTCAATGCGATAAGACAGTATAAAAAAATGTGACAACTAGCCTCAGTAGGACTTGCCAAATAAGTAAGAACGCAAAGGCAGGTATGTGGATCAACAAAAAAAAGGCAAAATACAACTTACTTGTATTTGCTTCCTGTCCGTGGATGTGGTTGTGTTTTACAGCGGAATAGAGTTGGGTCCCTCATGCATCCGTTATTACTATTCATATCTATTTTGGCACGCAGGCAACATGTCTGGCCACATTCAGTTCCTTTTTTCATTTCTTCCCACATCTCAGTATTCTTCTCAACAGCTTTGTAGGAAAAGGCCACACTGGATTAAAGTACTATACAGGAAACTACTGAGAAAACTGTTCAACTAATGGACACGTTTTTTCATCATAGTCACAAGTGGGAAAATACCTGCATTTGTATATAAAGCTTTTCTGTTCTGTACTGTTTTTCAAGAATAAATACTTCAGCTTTGAAATATGCTCAATGTCTAATCATTTCTGTAGTTGTGAATATCAACAATAGTACTGCCTTTAACGAGATGCTCAGAACCTTGATGACCGTGAAACCACCAACACCCACAAGTCTGCAACATCTCAGGATTGTTTTTGTACCTGTGCTCTGTATGGATAATATCTGCCTTTAACTCCTGGGCAGACTTGGCAGATTGTACAGAAGCCAAACAATTAATTGTTCTATTCAAGTAACATGTATTTTTTGTAGAAATAACTAGTTAGAATTTTAGTAGCTGTGCAGAAAGTTATCACTTCACAATGGACATTGGTCAGAAGCTGCAGCTGTCACAAACTATTTTTTTTAATTAGTTTAATTTAGCATTTTTTAAAAACTTAAAGAGTGCAATCATCTAAGAATCTCTTTCAGGGTTACAATTGAACAGGCCATAATCCTGGCCTATACCACCACAATTTACATGCACATTTTATCTCCCCCAACTCATTGAGGACATGGATGGATCTCCTCCCATGAGGAAAGCTGAACATAAGCTCACTCCATTACTATGTATTCCATGATGGGAGAACACTGTTCGACAAAAGATTAGAGAGCAACCTCGTATACCAGAAAAGGGTAGTATCAAGCAGCATGCTTGGCGTTGAACTTTGGGGCATAGAAAAGATGGGACTTTTGGTAGTTGTGAAAAATAATTTTGTAAGCAAAATAGCCTGTCATCTCCATTCAATCCTGTTGCTTCCTCTAAGAAAAAGACATGGGTGTTGTGAATTTGGACCAGAGTGCAGAGCTTCAACCATTAACATTTTTGAGTAATTTATGTTTGAAGCGTAAAGTCAAAACTTTTCAAGAGGAAATGCAGAATTTGTGGACCTAAGTAATGCACTCACGTGATCTTTATCATTTTATTTAAGATACTTCTTGGCAAACCTCGGTTTAGGTATTGATATGAACACGAGAGAATAAGCAGATCTTTATGAAGTGAAATATACGCTCTAATCAGTATACCGATGTGAAGGAATCCCACCAAATTAATTTAAAGCAGGGAGTGTCATATTGCCAGAATAAAATACTATCGTCCCATGACTAGATAAAACCACAAAGTTTAAGACAAACATTCTTGAAGATTCGCCTTTGTATTTTAGCTCAGAATAATTTTACCACGGAATGGAGACCAAAGTATGATTTAGTGAGTGTGTGTGTGCAACACATAGTTTTAGATAAAACACACATTTTAGTTATATGTCTAATTTATACAGATTTATAAAGATCTGAACAAAAAGTGAGCCAGATGTTAAAAGATGGTGGGGTAGAAGGGAAAGAATGGCTAAAGATAGGTCTCAAACTGTTCCAGTGTTGCTATTGTCAAACAGAAACTTGGGTCCAACACCATTTCTGGTCAGGCAAAATAATTAACTGTTAAAAGCTTGAGGGGATTAACTGCACTCCCCACATTGATTCTGCGAAATCCCTCGGATTCACACTAGATAAGCACTTGAACATGCAGACTCATATCAGCAATGTAAGCAAGGGTGTGAAACACCAGATGAACATACTAAGGGACCTCAAACCATTCCTTCCTGAGGAGGACTTCAAAATGGCGGTACAAGCTCTGTTGCTGCCTAGTCTAGACTATGGTAGCTCCATACTATAAGGACTTCCCAAATATAATTTGGCCCCACTAAGAACCTCCATTAATGCCGCAGCTAGACTGATCACGGGTACAAACAGAAACAACCACATCTCACCAGCCCTCAAATCCTTAAACTGGCTGCCATATGAAGCAAGAATACAGCTAAAGATAGCACGCATGACCCACAAAGCCATACATCTCAACACTCCTATTTATCTGGCTCAAAAATTAGAACTATCTGGAGGTTGCAGACAGTCAAGAAGTGCAAGACCATTGCCCCTGAAACCACAGTTCTTCCAGAAAACGAGAACGAGTCACGGAGCCTTCTCAGGCGCTGCCCCAAAGATTTGGAACTCTCTTCCACCAGAAGTCCGACAAATTTCTTCCACTGCTTCCTTCAAAAAGGAAGTTAAAAAATCCTAATGACTAGGTTATTGCCTTAAATGGCCCGGGCCCCATTGCTTATTGACTGCCTACTGATTGACTACTAGACTATTGTGCACCTTTGATTCGCAGCACTCGCCTGCTATGCTCATTTATGTATTGAATGTTCTTCTCCATGTACCGTATCCATCCTACCCTAATTGTGATGCACTCCTATCTTGTTCGTTTTATGTATACTCAAGTTATGCTTGTCCTTACCACCTCCATACCCCACCTATCCTAACTGTAAAGCGCTCTGATACCCGTCTGGGTCACGTTCACGCTATATAAAACTTTCTAAATAAATAAATAGATAAAACATTGAGGAAAGTTGATCTTCTATTTGTTTGTTTAAAAAATGATTGATATTTTCTATGTAATGATGTTATGGCACAATTTCCTAATTAATTCAAATAACAGTTGATAGTGTAAAGACAATAGGTGATGGGAAGGCTTGCAATAAGTCTAACCACTAAATCTCTCGAGCAGCATTCCAACCCATCGTTGTTTTGCCCACTATGTCATATGCATAAAACCAACGGCAAATAAAGTAGTAGCAAATTATGTCAGAGAGAGGGACAATACAGATGATAAAAAAGAAGGGTAGTAACCAAAGTGAGGAAGGAAGAAGAATCAAGGGTGATCAAACCTCAACTTCCCTTAAGTCTTAAGTGATGCAGGCTGCTGGGTTCCATTGAGTAGTAAGTTGGACTATACATCTCGGACCTTTATTTTCATGCTTGCAGCATGTTGAAGAATTTCTCCCATGGCGACCAAAGAGTCAATAGTGATATAATAGGTGGCTATCTGTTTTTTTCAAGCCATAATTGCATTATAAGCGATTAAAACCCAGGTCAAAGGTATGCACTAACTATTGTTCGTTGAGCAGGATTAAATGATTAGTATGTGACAGTTTATCTGAGTGCACAGAGGGTATGTCCAGCTCTAAATAAGGACAGTGCCGTACACTGATAAATGACCTTTTGTACACTACAAATATCATAAGATGAAATGTTTCCCGACTCTGCATATGACTGAAGAGGCAATAAGGATTTCTGCCACTACAGCATAGTGTGTAAAAATCATAAGCATACTCACACACACATTGTTCTTCAGGTACACAGTAGCAGTTTGAGGAGTGGCATGTGACAATTAGTAAAGAAGACTCATATAGCCACTATAAATAGTGTATGCAGCGGATAACCTATGAATTCACAAATAATATTATGTCAACATAGGAATGCATACGGAGTACGGGGAGGTGTAATCAACAAGTGTGTGCATCGAATGAAACTTGCTTGATCTTGGGGTTGTTTGTCATAGGATATTCAGTGGCCTAGAGATTTTGGTTTATTAGAGTTTCACTTCCAAAAATGCCTCTCTCAGCACCAGGTTTTTAAAGAATTTCCTTCACCTTCATGTTAATAAAGAATATGGCTCAGCTGTATAATATGGTACCCAGCTACTTCGCTGACTGTTTCCATGGCATAAATGGCTTTACATCTTTGCCTCCAAAGAATTCTCCGATTGAGGCGTAGACAAAGCTGAAACTGAGTTTTTTTCATCAAATTAACAAAACGTCTTTCATTTTCATATGAACTGAATCAAGTGCAGATGCCATGAAAGGCATACATTAACCAGACCATCAAGGCCATTTCTTTCTCTTTCTTCCTGGTGCGTCTCTGTTCTCTTACTTGCAATCAAGTCCAATGGTAGAAAAAAATAACCTACAGATGATGCCCATGAATGAGGAGTTATGAAGCTCTGGTCAAAACCATACTGGATTCTCATTACAGACACTATCAATATTGACTGACCTAAAAAAAATCTTTACAGGAAAATAGTTATACGTTTCGAAGCCAAACAATAGATGGCAATATGTGAAACAGCAACTCATGCTGCGAAACTGGAGCTGCAGATCATTCTCCTGCACTGCATGTTTTCTAAGTGACTGCCAAGAATACAACTGTATTTCTGCGCTATACGAGTATAATTCATTTTAACTGTACATTTTTTGTAGCTGCCCAACCACTACTAGATATTAAGGAGTCATTTTAGTAGTAAGATATCATATGCAATCTCTAAAAATTGTCAATCTTGCTAGGCAAACAGAAGGTGCTTGGACAGACAGCATCAATAATTACATCAATTCTTTTTCTACCCACCTAGTTGCACTTATAAAACCTGCTGGCCAAACCTCAATAATGGACGGCTAATGTAATGCTTACAGTCAAACAAGACCATCCTTTTCTGGCACAGTATCAAACATGACAGAAGAATTGAATTCTTGGACAAACAATGCTTTGGACCTTAACATCCCTGTGAAACCTTTTCAACTTCGGAGTCATCCCTTAGCCCCATGGTACAATAATGAAATACACTAAGAAACTGTAAAAAATGAGTGAAAACAATCATAATAAGATTATTCATTCTGCAAACTCCACCAAGGAGATGTTGCTATTTATCAATACCTTGCATAGCTGTACTCTTTGGCTGCCCAACATCTTCCTCCTCCCAATTTTATCAACATATTGTCCGATTTCTTTCACAAAAAAATAATCAAACTGGTTGACCCAACAATAAACCCTTCTCCTTCCCTTGAAGTAAACATTGCTTGGTCACCTTCCATTTGGACAAATTTCACCGAACCATCCCAAGATGATACTAAATACAACCTCAATGCTATACCACCCAGCTTTCACTTAGATGCCATTCCGGTTAAGATCATTAAAACAACTTAATCTTTTTGGATCATCACCATTCACTCAATTTGTTCATGCTCTCTAATGTCCAGTCAATTTCTTGACTCTCTGAAGCAGGCAGTGATCATCCCTTCTCAAAAAGGTTTCATCGGACCCTTTCATACCTTCAAATTACAGACCAATATGCCTCCTGCTGTTTTTGGCTAAAATTACAGAGAGATGTGCCAACCAACTACTTCATTTCTTTCTGGAAATATGTAATCTTCTGAACCCTCAACAATCTGGCTTCCATTCTGGGTTGAGCATAGAGACTGTGTTGACAGCGGCTACAAACTACATTAGGCTCTCCGTGGAGGAGGGTGGCAGAGCCATTCTAGTCCTCCTTGACCTTTCGGCAGCTTTTGACATCTCCCATACCATCTTGCTTCCCAGGATAAAGGAGATGGGTATCGGTGGCACTGTGCTGAGCTGGTCTCGGTCTTTCCTATATGGGCATATGCAAGCTGTTTCTTTAGACAACTCTTGCTCAACTAACAAATCCGTCTCTTGCAGCATCCCTCAGGATCGTCCCGTAGCCCTACCTCGTTCAATCTTTATGCAGCACCCCTTTGACTGCTTCATTTGGTCTGTCGTCTTAGTATACATTGACGATAAACAAATACCCTTTAAGAACGAAGGCTTCCGCTTCGAGGAACAGACCCTTGAGCAAGTCGGTTTACTATGGCCACCTGTATAAAGCAAAATTCTTTCTGCTTGAACACCCCGAAAACAGGGATTCTCTCGTTTAGAAAATCTGGCCTATTGTCTTCTCATTGGTAGCCTAGTTTCTTTGATACCCTGCCGGAACCAGTAGAATCAGCTGGCAATAATGTTTGATACCAACCTATCTTTTAGTCCACAGACCTCAAAGGTTAAATCCACTTGCCATTATATGCTGAAAGTTCTAAGGAAGATCACCCCACTTCTTCCCTTTGACTATCAAGACCCTTAGTCCAGTCCTTAATATTTGGTAGATTGGACTGCTGCAATTCAGTTTACACAGGTCTTCCAGCATTTCAGATGTGGCAACACAACTGATCCTCAAAGCACCATTCGCCCTGCCTCCCCTTTGATTCATAAACGCATCATTTTCAAAACACTCTGTACCACAAAGCCTTATATCCTTCACTTTCTTCTTCATACATGACCACCTTGTTCATCCTTTATAAACCTAGGCATAACCAAAGATCCTTTTACTCTCTTGGTCAGTGTCCACGTGCATTTTTCAGAACAGTCTCCCTTTCAATTTATGAGTCCCGGCAGACTTACTCCAATTTTGTAAATCCTTAAAGACCCATCTTTTCAGCCAGTAATTTCTTTTACAGTAACCATGATCTACGTTCTACAAGCACCAGGACACCTTAGGGTAATCATGCGCTATACAAACTCAATAACATAACCTGATAGAGAAGCCCTGCGAGAGTGACTAGTCAAAGGAAGATTCACTGCCAAAAAGGATTGCTCTTGGAACTGGGAGGGGGCGAGGACTGGCTCCTAATATGTGAAGCACTTAAAAAAAACATTATAATACATCTTATGTTCAACAATCGTGCATTTTCATCACATTCTTACAATAGTATGAGGCTCATATACATACCATGAGCTTTAAAAAATAGGTCCAGAGCTGCAGTATAAACATACGATATCAGCAAAAAGGGGCATGTTAAAATAGACAAACATTAATGTAATAAACAGCCTTCCAACCAACACGTCCCATGAACACAATACACGAGTCATCCCCACCAGTTATATTTTCAACCGTTCTCTTCTATGCTATTCATTGTTCCTCTAGGATGATGCACTTGGTGTCAGAGGCCCCAAGGTCTCTTGAATTGAGTGCGTGGTAAGTCACTTGGGAATAGGTCTCTGTCTGATCGCTGCACAGGGTGAGCTCTCGCAGCCTAGAATGTAGTTTAGGTGGTGGTCCTCTGGACTAATACATAGTCACTCTGCGCTTTTGCTTAGACCACAGTGAACATTTAGCAACTAAATCAGCAACATATTCCAATATCACAAATATCAGCATAAAGGGAAGCTCTGACTCAATCATGGCTCCTAGGAGAGCAAACTCAGTCCCCAGTAGTCGAATACCACCAGGCAAAGCCATGCAATGTGCGAGAAAAATTGCTGCACCTCTCCAGAGTATCTTCAGTGCTAAATTTACAAATGAGTGCCACAGCATAGTACAGCCTGTGCAAAATTCCTAACTGGAGTTCTTGGTTTGCTATTTAAATCTTTCTAATTTAACCAGCAATAGGCCCAGCACTCAAACATGCTGCCCCTTATCTATTTCCCCAATGACCCTGAACGTTTTTGAATAAAAGAAGGACACCAATTTCCTCAGCTCACCCAACATTCTTGACCAGGCACTGAAAAGTGGTGTATAAGGTCTGTAGTTTCTGTCACAGTCTAAGGCAGAGTAGAATTACAAGCTTTGCATTGCCTCCCTTAACCTTGAATGGTTGTAGCACTATGAATCTGCTGTGCGACAACAAATCACACAATACATCCAGTGTCAGGTTAGCAAGAATCTGCTTTGCTCTATCCTCCAATGTGAGAAGGATTCTGGGATTATCCGCGAACTGTAATAAGGGAAGTACACATAGTGCAGTCCAACACATTTAGCCATCTCATACCTGGCCCATCTCATCAAGTGTTAACCTCGGCCGACAACCCTGTCGGTTTCATAAAGTTTTTAACATGCCTGTCTCCATAGCCTGGACTCATGCACCCGATACTTCTAAAAAACATGTGGTCCAACCCAGAATATCACAAATTGGCTTGTGCTACCAGAAAGTAAAGCAGGAGGTCTGGAACGGATAGTCCTGCCTCCTCGAATTAGTAAATTTCTGCTCTTTATCTGCCCAGACAAGTCAAAGTTATATTGTAGATATATATATATATATATCAACCACAAAAGAGTACCCCTTGAGGAAGAGCCACATCAGGTAGGTAAATCTCTTCTTTATTGTTCACGAAGGCTGCACACAGAGGATAAGAGATATCAAAAGTAAAACGCCATACTGCCAGACGCGTTTCAAGTCATTGAGACCCTTCTTCAATGGCAACGGCTACAATGTATCACAAGACTGGTCCAGTGCAACTGCTTTAAATTAGCTCCCTCCGCCCCAGTGGGCGTGGCCACCTGGCCTTCTGGTCTACGTAGTTGCACCCAATATCCTCGTGTGAGTCCGTCTTGTGATGCACATTTCAAGTCAATTAAACCACAGTGGGGTGATGTGCACCTTCAATGTGCATCACAAGACGGACTCACTCGAAGATATTGGGTGCAACTACGTAGACCAGAAGGCCAGGTGGCCACGCCCACTGGGGCGGAGGGAGCTAATTTAAAGCAGTTGCACTGGACCAGTCTTGTGATACATTGTAGCCGTTGCAATTGAAGAAGGGTCTCAATGACTTGAAACGCGTCTGGCAGTATGGCGTTTTACTTTTGATGACATCTCTTATCCTCTGTGTGCAGCCTTCGTGAACAATAAAGACGAGATTTACCTACCTGATGTGGCTCTTCCTCAAGGGGTACCCTTTTGTGGTTGATGTTTAGCGGCCTGCCTCGGTCGCGGAAGAGCCCCGCTGCAAGTGCAGCGCTCCCAAGGTGAAGCCATTTGACGTCGCCAGCGAGGGAGGTAGTGTGTCTCACGAAGGAATGAGTATGCAGCAGAATGATTTGAAGGTGCACATCACCCCACTGTGGTTTAATTGACTTGAAATGTGCATCACAAGACGGACTCACTCGAGGATATTGGGTGCAACTACGTAGACCAGAAGGCCAGGTGGCCACGCCCACTGGGGCGGAGGGAGCTAATTTAAAGCAGTTGCACTGGACCAGTCTTGTGATACATTGTAGCCGTTGCCATTGAAGAAGGGTCTCAATGACTTGAAACGCGTCTGGCAGTATGGCGTTTTACTTTTGATGACATCTCTTATCCTCTGTGTGCAGCCTTCGTGAACAATAAAGAAGAGATTTACCTACCTGATGTGGCTCTTCCTCAAGGGGTACTCTTTTGTGGTTGATATATATATATATATATATTTTTTTTTTTTTTTTATAAAAAGGCTGTAGGTAACAGTCAGTACATTCAAAAGACTTAAGAATTTGGAAAGCACCATTCTGCCATACATTGACAGCAGCAGCCTAATTCATCTGCCAACATGTATTTCTAAAGTATCCAGTGCCACTCGATAGTTCTCTTTTAGCACTGTATCAGTGTTTGTACCGCTCTTCATACCAAGATACTTCACAGAAACTGTGCACCACAATAATGGTTAGCAAAAGGGATAGCTCCGCTGTGACTCCAGTCAACAGCAAGACTTCAGGTATATATCAGTTAATACAGAGGGCAGAGAAGCCATAAAATGTAGTTACTTGTGGTATTATCGGGCATAAATTGTTCTATTACTATATGTTTAATATCAGCAGATCATCTGCACACAAAGAAGCAACAATAGGGCACCCCATTTTGTATATTCCTTAATAGGTGTGATAATCACAAAGCACAGGAGCAAGGGGGATCTACTGTCATGGCAAAGAATAAAGGTGACAGTGGGTAGTCCCGTCACTCCCCCAGAGACAGTCATCATCCCAGTAATGAGTTGGTTAATCTGAGAAAAAATAAGTGCCTGGGCTCTCATCCGGAGGCAACTTGCACCAGCCTATTGGCTCCTAATTAGCGCCGCCTATAACAGAACTAATTACTTACCATGAAACCCTACAAGTGGGGAGAGAATGTGAGACTGTGAGGCCCTTGACTTTAGCATTCGCTTTTCGGCTCACTTCACTTTGGGAGGCTCCCTGATCTACATGCCCCCCGGTCCTGCGAGCCCCTTTCTTCAAGCTTGGGGTGATGCTGTAATTCCCCGGGCTCTGCAATTCTCCCATTACATTGTGTTAGGAGATCTTAATATTCACTTTGATCAGGCAGACAAAAAGGACTCGCTTGACTGTCTGGGTACTTTGCACCTGGCTCAACTCTCCCAGTGGATCAGCCTTCCCACTCACCAGGCGGGCCATATACTAGACCCCATCTGCACTAACTTTCCCATCTCGATGGAGGATCCGCGCCCGGTCTCATGGTCTGACCACTTTCTAACGTATTTTTCGTGGGAAGTTACCAATGTTGAGCCATTAGCGCAATCATATGGCAAACCAGCCTTTGGCAAAATTAATCCTTTTGCGCTCAGTCAGGCCTTGGATGCTTCCAGGCCCACCCTCTCGGGGGATCTCAAGGGCCGTCTTGCAGGATTCACTAGCTGGGTTTCCAATGCAGTAGATTTGCTTGCCTCGCCCCCTTGTCCAAGGATGTCTAGGGAATCTCCATCTAAACCCTGGTTTACTCCTGATCTCAAGGCGCTTAAACATGAATGCAAGATTCTTGAGCGTGTGTGGCGTCGCAGTGAATATTGCCCTGCTGCGAAGCAGAAGCTCAGACTCAAACAAAAAATCTATTATGGGGCTATAACTCAGGCCAAAAGGCAATTCTACTCAATTCGCATTGACTGCGCCAAAAACAATGCCAAAGAAATTTTTGCAATTGCCCAGAGTTTTACGTCCCCTGCCGCTCAATCCAGGGCGTCTCCTTCCACAGACGCCTGGTGCGAGAATCTCTCTAATTTCTTAAGGGATAAAATCCTTTCCATTCAGGCGGCTTTTTCCTCCTGTGACAATGATATTGGGATACAAAAGGGGATGATGGACGGAACGTTTGAGCCAATCAAACACTCACCCCCAGTCAACTGATCTGGGTTTAATCCATCATCATTCTTTAGCTCACTCCACCACCCCAGTTCAGACATGGCCATATGCAAATCAGTCTGACCCTGTGCCTCATGGGAACAGTCCAGCCCGAACTGCCAAGCCATGTCTTCCCTGGACCGGAAACAAGCATCCTAGGACCGGTTTCTGGCATTCCAGCCGTCATCAGCCAGGCTTGCTTGAATCCAGTGGCAAAGTGAGCAAGGGACCCACGTCTGG
This sequence comes from Calotriton arnoldi, assembly GCA_963921515.1. NCBI lineage: Eukaryota > Metazoa > Chordata > Amphibia > Caudata > Salamandridae > Calotriton > Calotriton arnoldi. Next base: position 1,255,838 of record CAWUFW010000721.1, read on the forward strand.
GCATACCCCCGCCAACTTAGGGCGAACAAAGCGATACAAAAGGGGCAGCTTTGGTGTCGCCACCTGCTGACCCCAATCATTCCTTGCATGCTTTTAGGCCTGTGGACCTTCCCGATTCCCTTAAAATTCTTATGGGCCTGAAGTCGGGCTCGCCCTCGGACCCTTGTCCGGCCAGATTGTAGGCAGCAGTTGCTGAGACTATTAATTTTGAAGTGAATGGCATCATCAATCTGTCTCTTCAGGTAGCCTGCGTTCCAGAGGTCTGGAAGGAGGACAAGATTTTGCCTCTTTTAAAAAAGTCGTCGCTCGACCCACTTAGCCCAGTGAATAACCGCCCCATCTCCCTCCTGCCTGGCTTGGCCAAGGTGTGCGAGAAGGTGGTGAACAAACAACTCACTGAGTTTGTTGAGAGGGAGTGCCTGCTGCACCCGGCCCAGTCAGGGTTTAGGGCCTCCCACAGTACCGAGTCTGCCCTGGTGGAGGTCTCGGAGGCAATTAGGGAGTGACTGGACGCCGGCGGGAGGGCACCATTAAGTTTGCTCGACCGTCCGGCAGCGTTCGACACGGTCCCGCACTCTCTCCTCCTCTCGCGTCTAACCGAGATCGGTGTATCGGGCACTGTTTGGGGCTGGCTCAGGTCCTTCTTGGAAGGACGGGCTCAGCAGATCTGGCTTCCACCGTCCTCTTCTTCTCCCCAGTTAGTGACCACTGGAGTTCCCCAGGGGTCCTCCCTTAGCCCCTTTCTTTTTAACATTTATGTCACACCTCTGGTGTATCTGGCAGAGGACCTTGGGGCTAAGGTTATGGCTTACGCTGATGACACCCAGCTTCTCTTTACTTGGGATAAGAATTCGGACTCTGTCTCCTCTGCTCAACACTGCTTGTCTTCTATTTTTAATTGGCTAGCCGCTGCGCAACTCAAGTGCAATGAAGAGAAGTCGGAGATTCTCCTTTTTGGAAAATTTCCTTCCAATTTTAAGGAAACTCTTTGGCCGCTTGAGTTCCCTCTTCCCATTTCAACAGGGAAGCCAGCCAAGAACCTGGGGGTGTGGTTTGAGGAGAACCTTTCCTTTTCTACTCAGATCAGGAAACTTGCTGGGACCTGCTTTGGTCTTTTGAAAACCTTAAGGAAGTTTCTCCCTCTCCTGCCTAGGGCGGCGAAAGAAACTCATCTGCGCCCTTATTCTGTCTCGGTTGAACTACGCCAACGCCCTTTCCGTTGGCATCCCGGGCTATCTGCTAAAAAAGCTCCAGGTGGTCCAAAATGCGGCAGCCAGACTTCTTCTTGAGATTCCCTCCAGGATTAGCGCGAGATCTCACTTACGCTCTCTGCACTGGCTTCCCATAGCCGAACGGGTCAAATTTAAATCTTTAAGTTATGGCCCATCGCGCTCTTCATGGTCATGGCCCTATCTACCTGCAAAAACGCTTTTCTTTTTATGCTCCAGCGCGACACTTGCGTTCCATGTTCTAGTGCCTCGCCCAGGTCCCTCGCTTTAAATGTCAGAGGCTTGGAGGCAGCTCTCTTGCCCGGAAAGCTGCCGTTGCATGGAACGCTCTTACTTTCGCTCTTCGGAACATTCAGGACCCGTTGATTTTCAAGAAGTACCTGAAAACACATCTATTTGTTTAATACCAGACTTTGCCCCTCATTGCCTCGCGCCGGGACACTCCTGAGTATCTGTGCGCGTTACAAATCAAAATAACATAACAGCCAGAATTGCCGACTTTGGAGCTAGGGAACCAGGTTAGCGTCTCGGCGCAGGCTCAACATCCTGCAATTCTGGGCACATCACTTAATCTACCTGTGCCTACAAAAAATGAATGTGTCATTAACTGGTGCTCATGAAAAGTGCTCAAATACCTTTGGGTCGAGTTTGTGCTATAAGCGCCGGTGTTGACGATTAGGTGCCGGTGCCGAGCACCGGAACCACCAGCTCAAATTAAGCACCAACACATTAATCCACACCTGTGTTGTCGAATAGAGCAGTAGGAGCGATTTCAAGAAGCTCACCCACTCGATAATGACTAAGCATTCTAAAAGTCCCACTTCAATTAAGTGCCACTGCCAGCACAGACTCAACATGATACAGCAGGGCCACCAGCATACATAAATTATATATTGTCAATCAACCAAGGACAAACCATGGTTGATTCGACAGAATCAGAGCTTTCATAAGGGGTATTAGTCTATTGCCTAATATTTTAGTCAGGAATGTACTGTATGCATGGAGGGCAGTGGCTAGAACGATAAACATCGACCAGCATTCTCTATCCGACCTTAAATATTTTAATCAATGCCCCCTGAGCAGTGGGCTCCTCATACATTTCAAGCATGTTTGGCGCTAGTACGTCTAGAAATTCTTTGTAGAGTTCAGTCAGAAGAACATCCATCCCAGGGTCCTCCCCACACGCCAAAGACACAGCAGTCGTTTTCACTTCAGCTACTGTAAGCAGCATATTATTCTTCCCCTCTATACAGCCTTCACAATTTAACTCCGGTACTAGGATATCTATTATTCTATCATCTGAACTCTGGCCAAGTATAAGAGTGTATAATAATCCACAAGGCACTGGAGTATGGACTCATTGTCAAAAAGGCATCTTCTGTACAAAGCACTTGTGTATAAAAATCGCTGTTTGACCTTAAGCACTATTAAGCAGCAATAACAGAGTGAGACCAGGTGAGTGGACCGCTCTATACTGGCTGGCCTGCACATGCTTTTAAAGGCTATTTGGCTCTGTAATTCTCTGCTATCTCGCAAAAATTGCTCTAGTTTCTCTCACAATGTACCCAGTCCATTCTTATTACATGTAAAAGTTTAGGACCTCTCCAACCTATACATTTCAGCCTCGAGTGTTCTCAGCTGCCCGCCCGTGTGACTTACACCAACCACTTCAGAAATGTATATGCCTCTATTATATGTTCTTTGAATACTTCACACATTGCGCTCCTTTTAGACACCAAGCTTATCAGATTTTAAAAAACCACGGCAGCTTTGAGATTTCACAGTGATTTCACTGTGAACATCGCATCTGAAAGTGCAGCTGAGCAGAAGCATCGTAATTGTGCTCGGTTGTTTGAGTATCCAGCAAAAGTTAATGGGAGGGTGATCGAAAACAGTCCTAGTTAATAGGTCCACTCTGCAAATCCACCTAGACAATCCATGAGTTATCAACCAAAAGTCAATTGGAGAGCTGGAGTCATGCAGAGATGAATACATTGTAGACTGCTTGTCCGCCCGGCTGAGCACTTCGGCAGACATCGGCAGACATCTACCGCAACCTGTATCTCCATGAACTATAGGATACTCTTTATTACCATTGTGAGGTGCAGCACATAACTCATCTACCTCTCCACCAGTAGATCTCAGTGTTCAAGTCTACCCTCAAATAGCCTACACTTCTTCAATATAGCATCATAAATAGCAGACTTATCCAAGTACATGCTATCGACATGTGAAAGTCAACACTGTCAGTTTACCATGTACTAGGACATATCCTTCAGTATTAGCATAGGACTGCAATACCCTAAAACCCAATATTACCACTCCCTAGAATATGGGGTACAGGAGGGAAAAAAAACAATGCAGGCTGCACATAGTCACAAAGTATTGATGAGCAGAAGGGTGTAAATTTGTATCTTGCGGCATTGCCACATTTACCTTAATCATGTCCAACTACACAAGAACCTGTTCAGCTTTTCTAGGTTTAGCCCTCTTCTATTCTGTGCTCAGCATTAATCTTTTGCCAGTAGTACATTGGAATTTCCAGACCATAAAGCAACCAACAACTGCAAGTAAGCCAACCTTCACATACATCACCCTTCACCTACCACACCAGCTTTAGCACTGAGAGGGTTATTTACTGTGTCATACTTTCTTTAGCGTCCAACAGCTATCAGCTCCTAGAAGCAACCTTACCTGCTCTAATTATTTACTCCTAAAGATTCAAGTACCAAAAGGGAATAACTTGGTTATTAAACTGGAGTGCACTAATATTGTTAGATTTCTGACACCCCTGTTAAACATTACAACTGTACACAGTCAGCATCCTGCCCAATAACATGCCCAGGCGCCCAAGAAAAGGAACTGATTTTCGGGAAAAAAGCACTAATTAAAAGAAAAGGAAATAACAATAATAATAATACGTAGTCATGCTTCATGACTATTGTGTGTCAATTATGTTATACTGTATGCTTAAAAATCAATTTTGCTTGTGTGGTAGCCATAGTGTTTGCTCACCTCGTTGATTGGGTGTAAAAATAGAAAAATAAACTTTTAAAACCAAGTACTAGTGGTTTGTGTTTTCATGCATTTAACTTTTCTGCTTTTTGGGGGGGCGCTAGAGGGCGCACGGCAAGATGGCCGCACTGCTGTGAGGCTCTGCCTGACCGAGCCACAATCCGACTATTATCTGCTGCATCGCGTTCACTCTATAGTTGCTGGGACCCTGTGTGGCCTCCTACTCACTTGCTGAACCCATTGGTGGTACTTGTGGCCCCGTCGGATCTCTACCACTGGGAGGAAACGACTGAGTTGACCTGACACGGGGAAGTGGAAAATGGCGGCCGCTGAGTAATTGTAGGCCCCTTCTGCGTGTGGGGCCTTGGTGTCCTGTCTGCCTTTCTGCGTGGCCTCTCCTGCTCTACGGGGGCTGTGTACTGCGGCGGCTGCTGTCCGCCCTGCTGGGACCCGCAAGACGAGCGCCGGAGGTGTAGGTGGCCGCCCGGCGGGGCCGGCACCAGCCGAGTGAGGAGACACCCGCTGGGCCCGAGTGCGAGGCGGAGGTCGCACGGAGCTCCGGAGGAAGACGCTGACGGCTGGAGGAGGCTTCCCCTTGCGACACATCAACGCTGGGGCCGACCTGACTACCGGTGCCCGTCGGTGCTGGCTGCGGTGAGTGGGGCTGGATCCGGCGGTGGCTCGGGCCGTGGAGGCGGGATCGGGCCTTGGGCTGTGGCCACGAACTGCGGCCGGCGCGTGGCTTAACTCAAGAGCGGCTACGGGGGGCGGAGCACAGAGCCAGCGGCGGCCTACCTGGTCGGAGACTCCCCGCATCCAGCCTCGGGGGGAGAGCGGGAGGATCGCCGCGCAGTGAGCGGCTCCGAGTGGCATCTGCATCTGCTTTCCCGGGCTGGTTACTGCGTATGCACGGCCTATTTTGAGGGAGGCGGTGGAGACGAATTGCAGGGGGCAACGCTGGGCCTACTGTTCGCTGCTCCAGTGAGGCCTGGCGGTAACATTGAGGTGGAGAGGGGTGCAAATCAGACGACAATGCCTCTACAACGGTTATTTTTGGAATTCCATGAGACATGGAGTACAGCATGGCACAAGCTCTCCCAACTTTATGACTCTAGAAATATAATTGAATAAATATCAATCCTAGCACGAGTTATTCACTGCAGGCCTACTGCCCTTGGGGTATTGGACATTGGGGCAGGCTTGGATGCAAGGGGTTTCACTGCTTCTCTGCGGAATACACTGAACTCTGCATTGCCGCGTTCTTGTGCTGTCCTGGGATCTGTGCAGCCTGCTTACTGGATTGCCCCGAGGTGGGTTTTTTGCGGCTGGGGGCTTCACTGGCGGGACACCTTAGGCACTGATCAGGGACTTGCGCCCACACCGCCTTAGGCCTTTGGGGGAGGCCGGACATTAGTAGCTCTACCATACTGTGAGGATTCTGGCCTAGGTGGTGCCTGATTGTTGCTCCTGCTCTCCCCACGTCGATTCTCCCACATTGCACGGGGACGCTAACCATAACAATGGGGAGGACGGAAAAGAATCACCACGTCTTAACTTCGAGCTGCGAAGGCCCCCCAAGACTCCGCAGAAAGCTGCTTCTGACTGAAGCAGATACACACACACACACACACACACACACACACACACACACACAGACGTCCCCCCCACGCTAGAATCTACATTGGTGGCCATGCAGCGCACATTGCAATCTATTGAGGGCGCGATGGCTGCAGTGAATAATCGGCTCGACCACATGTCCTCACAACTTGAGAAACAGAGTGCTCGCATGGGGGAGGTGGAACAAAGGGTCTCTGCGGCTGAAGATGGCTTGACTACGGTTTCTGGCAAAACCTTAAATATGGAAAAAGTCCGATCAGTCATCCAAGCAAAGAACGAGGATTTAGAAGCGCGGTCCCGGCGCAATAACGTACGCATTACCGGAATCGACCAATGTGGGCAAGATGGAGACTTTCATTGAGCGCCTAATCTCGGACATCTTTGGTACAGAGCATTTGTCCAGCATGTTCATTGTGGAGCGTGCTCACCGGTCCTTGGCTGCGAGACCGGTCCCGGGGGCTCCACCTCGCCCTATCATAGCCAGGGTCTTGAATTATAGGGACCGTGACACCATCTTGCGCCTGGCTAGGGAGAAGGGCACTATTGTGCATCAGGGCGACACTTTGGCCTTTTTTCCTGATTTTACAGTTGCCGTCCAGGCTGCTAGGAGGGAATTTAGCACTGTGAAACAGTTCTTGAGGAATGAGGGGGTCCCCTACGCTATGTTATACCCGGCCCGGCTTCGCGTAGGTGCTGCGGATGACAACAAGATTTTCTCCTCCCCAAAGGCCGCAATGGAGCATGCTAAAAAACTGAAACGCGGGAAACGTGACTCTACGGCAGCGCCCGAAGATGAGTAGTGGGGCGCTTTGCTATCTGTACACCCTCTGATTACATATTTGGGTTTTTTCTTTTAGCCTCTTGCACATGATATGATGTCCGCATGGTCACATTGCTCTCCTGTTCACTCACTGTTTGTACTTATGGTATATTTACTGAGGGTGGCTAACATTCAGCATAACTGTGGCCTATGGGCTGGCTCTGCAGCCTCTTTACTTTTTTAGATAGATCAACTGCCACTCTCTTAGCTGCCAGCTTTGTTAGCGTTTATACAGGGTTCTGCTCATATTACATGTCTTTATTGTGCCTTTACACTAACATTTAGTGCTGTTGGGTTCCCCTAAGTCACTGTGTGCTCTATCTCAGCGAAGTGATGGACTATTGGTTATGGGATGTGATGCCCTAACATTGTTTTGCTCGGTCGACTCCTACTCTGTGGGAGGGATGCGTATCTGTGCCCCCCGCATATGGGTGTACCCCGAATTTGTTTTGCTATTGTAGGGGGGGTTAGGATGGGTGTTGGGATGGCTTTGGCATGGTTGGGGTGCTGAAGTGGGTGGGGGATGGAGGTGTTCGGGTGGGGATAGGGGAATGTTCTTGGTCCTCTCCTAGGCACATAATAAGTGTGTATGTCATCAGCCACTGCTTGCTATTACTCTGTTCACGATCTCTTGTCATGTATCTACTCCTATTGATGCCCTGCAATGAGTAACGGTATCAAGTTTCTCACATGGAATATACGCGGCCTTAACACGCCAAAAAAGATCAGGATGATGTTTGCGTGTCTGGATCGTATGGGAGTGCATGTCGTCCTTCAGGAAACCCATTTGAGCACTGATTCGGTAAAAAACATAAGTGCGCGTTGGGCGAGTGTGAAAGCGTCGTCTTCCTACTCATCTTATGCTAGGGGGGTGTTGACATTGGTGAAACAAGCATTGGCACATTAAAACAAGTGCCGTGATGCAAGTCAACAGCACTATACCATTCAGGGGGTTGTGCTATAAAGACATCCACAATAAAAATATATCAAGCTATAATCGAAGGTTCAGAAACATAAATGCCTGCGAAATGATATACTATGCTCCAGTGACACTCACTTGATCTGACCTCCGCTGGGGGATCTCTTTTCTGGTTTCCATCCTTGTTTTTTAGTGTCGAATGTGCAAGTGGTTCGGAGATGAAGAGATATAGAACGAGCAGCAAGGCTCCTTAAAAACTGCACAAAATGGAAAAAAGTCCCGTCACCAAGACCTTGCATTTAACGATCCTTAGAGCGAATCATTTTTTGGTATCGGACTCTGATCTTTGTAGAAAATCAGATTTAGCTCAACAGGAATCGATCATGCACGGCGGAAAGACATTGGTGTTAAGAGCGAACTCGCATCTCTCATTCTCAGAGGCGAGACACTGGTCTCTGCAGCATACCCGCACTTCCAATCTAATCTTCTGCGCAGGCGCTAACTCAGAGACGCCTCTTACGTACAGTATATTTCCAAGGAGAGTATCTTAGTCTTGTCTCTGCTGCATGGTACACATACAATCTGTACTGAAATCAGTGTTATGATCAAAGCAAGCTCCAAGCTGAAAAAAACAACGGAAAGCGCGTAACAGGCAGTGAGGTGACCTGGAGCAGACGGGGGGGGGGGTAGGGAGAGAAAGTACGTTACTGCTAAAATGCCGCGAGCTGTACGCGTGCACATCTCCTGTCCGCGTGCACATCACCTGTCCCCCTTCCGCCGACAAACCGACAACAAGACGGAGCCCCGCGTGTTGCTGCAGTGACCGGCTGAAGACGGAGACCAGCCGAGGAGCAGCGCAGAGTCCCCACAAGAGCAGGTAAGTGGGGTGAGGCATGCTGTGCGTGTAAAGCGCGCCGCGCTTGGAGCATTAAAAAAAAGCAAGTAATATTGCATGAGGCTTGCGAGGACGGAAGGGGGACAGGAGATGTGCACATCGCGTGACAGTACGTGCGTGTTCACGGGCGCGTTCACAATTCCAGTCCGTCCTGCGCGTGCACATCTCCTGTCTCCCTTCCGAAGCAAGTCAACGACAATAAGTCTCGCTAGCGACAGCGCTTCGCGCTGCGTCGCTAGGTCGAGACCTAAAAAGGGGTCCCCTTTACGGCGATCAGAACGGAGGCGGATGATAGTGGCCGGATTGTGAGTTTGCATGGCCGATTGGGTGGTGAGAGTGTGTTGCTGGTAAATATCTATGGGCCCAATATTGATGACCCCTCGTTCTTTTCTGACGTGTGGCGCAGAACATCATCGTTTCCACCTGCGGCAATCATTTGGGGAGGGGATTTCAATTTGTGTTTGGATGTCGCTATGGATAGGCATGGAGTAAGTGAGGCCCGGTCCAAACGTGCGGCAGATATGTTACTGGGGCTCATAGACGCAGGCCACTTGCATGATGTGTGGCGCCAACGTCATCCCGCTGCTTGGGAGAGCACGTATGCCTCGGCGGTGCATGGCTCTTGGTCACGCATCGATTTCTGGCTTGCCTCGGAGGTGGTCTGTACCTGGACAACGAAGGTATCGCACGAGGCCCGCTCCCTATCAGATCACTCTCCCGTACTCCTCGAGATACAGCTTCCGGAGTATCAGTCACCGCCTTTTGCGTGGCGGCTTCAACCCTCTGAGCTTAAGGACCCGGTATTTAAGCAGACTATAGCGGAGGCGATCAGAAATTACTTCATAGAAAATGAAGGCACTGTGGATAGTGCTGGTGTTCTCTGGGAGGCCTTCAAGGTCACCATCCGCGGTGCTTGTATCGGGATACAGTCCGGTGTTCTGAGAGACATCCGGCGTAGGATAAGGAAACTGGCGACCGACATTTCAACACTGGAGCGCGCCTTCGACTTGGACCCCTCCGCCGCCAAACTATTTTTTTTTTTCTCATTTGTATCGCGTGACGAATCATCCCCACAGGGATCTCTCGGCGCTTTTGGCTACACAGTGCTAAAGGCTAGGACAAAATTGCGGATTTAGAACAGCCAGGTTTTTAACTGCTTCTTGAACTGCCCCAAGCTTGCGCAGGCGCGTAGCTCATCCGGCAGGCGGATCCAATGGAGCGGGACTAGATGTGAGAAAGCGCGCCCTCCCATTTTGACTTTCCTGATTTTACAGGGACGTAGTAAATTACGATTGCTAGATCTCAATAAACGGGCAGGTATATAGGGAACTAACTTCTTCCTTAGGTAGACCGGGCCGATGCCCTGCTGTGCTTTAAACACCGACGTCAAGAGCTTAAACACTGCTCTCTTCCTCATGAGCAGCCAGTGTAGTTGTTGCAAAAGAGGTCGGGAGGGGGTACTTACTGGTTTGTTGAGGACCAGTCGGGCTACCGTATTTTGCACTACCTGTAGCCTAGATGCAAGGTCCTCCCTAATTCCTACTAGTAGTGCGTTCCCATAGTCCAGTCTACTAACTAGTAGTGCCTGTACTAGGGTCTTTCTGGCCTCCAAAGGGATCCAAGGAAAAATCTTCCTCAGCATCCGCATGATGCCAAAGCATGTGCCCGATACTGACTTCACGTGTTCCTCCATCGAAAGCTTATTATCAAACAGGATACCCAAATTCCGTGCCTGAGTGGTTGGCTTGGGTGCCTCCCCCAATTCCTCCGGCCACCAGTCCAACGACCATAATTCCGTCGCCTTTCCAAACTAGCAGAAATAAGGGAACTAGTTACGGAGCACAATGAAACTGTGGACCAGGAGCTGCTGCATTGCTCGCGGCGCAGAATAGCTAGATATTATGGCGAAGGTGGGCGGCCTAGCCGCTCTCTTGCTCAAAAACTCGCAGAGCCACGATGCCAGGAAGCTATCACCGAGCTTATTAATGGCAATGGTGAGCCCAGTCACTCGACGGAGGATTTATATGACATTGTCCTAAAGTTTTATACGGATTTATATGCAGCTAGGGAATCCCCTTCTACTGAGGAGACACATGATTATCTCGATGATGTGGCTCTAGGATGGCTATCCAATGTACATCGTGAATATTTGGTGCAGCCCTTCAATGAGGAGGATGTGAGGGAAGCCATTATGTCCCTGCCAACTTGCAAAGCCGCTGGTCCGGATGGCTTGCCGAGCGAATTCTATAAAGCGTATGCGGCAACCCTAGCTCCTAGGTTGTTGGCAGTCTACGCAGAGGCTTATGAAACTGGGATCCTTCCGCCCTCCCTCCGAGAGGCCCTCCTTGTCACCTTGCTAAAGCCAGTCAAACCCCCCAATAAGTGCGGGTCGTATCGTCCTCTCTCAATTATTAACATTGACACGAAGATCTTGGCGAAAATGATTGCCACTAGGCTACCGCCTTTGATACCCCTCTTAGTACTGCCGGATCAATCTGGCTTTGTCATGGAACGCTCCACAACACATAACCTGCGCACGCTGTTCTCCACACTGCACTATTTCGAACCCGATTTCCAAGCGGTTGCTGTGCTTCTTGATGCAGCAAAAGCCTTTGACTCTGTGCACTGGTCTTACATGTTCACTGTACTGAGCAGGATGGGATTCCCTCCTTTCTTCGTGCAGTGGCTTAGGGTCCTCTACAGCGTGCCGGTTGCTCGGGTGCGAGTCAATGGTAGGGTGTCGTCCTTATTTCCTATAGAGAGGGGCACGCGTCAGGGCTGTCCCCTGTCACCCATGCTTTTTTCCCTAGCTCTAGAGCCTCTGGCATGTAAACTGCGCCAGAAACATTCGGCTGCTGCATTGAGGTTTCGACAACGACCATTGATTGTCTCCTTATATGCGGACGACATGATGCTTTATGTCCGTGAGCCCTCTGTGTATCTGTCCCCACTACTTAGGGAGTATGTCCAGTTTGAACGATTCTCGGGACTCGGCATTAACTGGTCCAAATCGGTGGTTTTCCCACTTACTGCCCACACCAAAGAAATAGAACTTGACTTTCCACTATCCTGGACCTCCGACCCCGTGAAATACCTGGGAGTGTGGATACATCGAGATCCCGCTGTGGTGATCTCTGAGAATTATGGGCGTTCCGTTATGCGCATTTCTGAGCAGGCCGAACGGTGGTCACATCTCCCCCTATCGTTAGCAGATAGGATAGCAGTGGTAAAAATGGTTTTCCTGCCTAAGAGGTTATACTTCTTTGTCAATATACCTATAAAATTGAATAAAGTGCTGTTCCGCGCACTACAATCTGCCCTATTAACTTTTGTGTGGGGAGGGAAACAGCCCAGATGTAGATGGGATTTACTAGTGCAGCCCTTTGATCGGGGGGGTTTTGAGGCTCCGGATCTACGTCTCTATTATCTATGTGCACAGGCACACTTCGCTCATTACTGGCATTTCCCGCAACGTTTCCAGCCCCACGTGGCTATTGAAACTGACGCGGTTCGCCCCGTCCCATTGCAGGCGATGGCCCTCTCGGGCGGCTCGGGTGGGCCCCGGACAGAGATAAATACTCCGCTGTGCACGTCATGGGCATGGCGGGCACTGGCGTCCAAAGCTCAGTTGTCTTATCTATATGCTCCACTGTTGCCTATAGCATCTCATCCGGATATATCTGCGGCGCGGGAGTCCTCTGCCCTGAGAGCCGTCGGTTGCGGGCATCATCAGAGTGGGGGATTTATATAAGGAGGGCTGTTTTAAAACGCTGTGCGAGGCCCAGAATGGCGTAGACCGTAGTTTTATGTTCAATTTTACATATGTTCGAGTTTGTCAGGCTATCCGTGCTGTGTAACCTGAGTTTCCTGCGGAGCCCACCGCGCTTCGCGCACTACAGGCCTTGTTGACAGGGGGGAGTCGCAAGGGGCTCATTACTAAGCTTTATAACTCCTCCCTGCGGGAACGAGAACATGAGGAGCACCCATCATGCCTGCGCTGGCAAGCTACGATAGGCAACCCTATTACGCTGGAGGTCTGGACGGCGTGCTGTCAGCTCACGGGTCGCCTCACAGCCAATTGTAACCTCAGAATTATACATTTTAAATACCTGCATCAGGTATACTACACCCCTCTGAGGTTATATAAATGTGGCCTGAGAGAGACTGCGGACTGTGTGCGGTGTGGTGCTGCCAATGCAGATTTGTATCATGTTGCATGGCTGTGTAGTGGCGTGTATGCTTTCTGGACTGAAGTGGCTCGCATTTTGACGAATGTGGTGTCGGAGCCAGTGGGTTGTACACCTGAGCTGTGCCTCCTTGTTAAATGCCTAAAACCGGCTAGCAGACGTATTGTTGCGATCTCCACCCGGTTTGCAAATAGGGCGGTGGCGCAGCGCTGGGGCTCCAGATCTGCCCCCACCGTAAAGCAGTGGCTTTGAGATTTGGTTTATTGTAGGGATCAATTGCAAGTATATGAAGAGGAGCTACCGGAGTCCTCCCGCCCTAAGGATATTTGGGCCCCAGTTACATCCTATCTGATGTCTCACCCTGACATATTTTAAATGTGCTGCCCACTGTGCTGGTGCTTCCTATCCGAATTGCGACAGCCCTAAACCTGACTGTTCTTACTCCTACTTCTACTGGCTGCCTGACCTTCAAGTAGCTGCCTCAGGGATTGCACTTCCTATTTGTTTTTTTCTATGACATACAGAAAATGTGTTGTTATATCAAGGAGGAGTGGCGATTAAGGTATAGCTGTTTTGCCTGGGAGAGGGGTGGGGGGAATGGGAGGAGTTTTTGTGGGTTGTATATGATTGATCCGTCATTCACAGTTTTGCAATCTTGATTGTATGCTTTGCCTTGAAAATAATAAATAAAATAATAAATAAAAAAAATAAAAAAACTTTTCTGTTTTTTGCAGCAAATCAATTATGTTCAGTGGCACATTTATGAGAGACTAAAGATAAAACTTCAGTCTCATAAATGTGCCACTAAACATAATTCTATGTCAGGACCGGAGGCAAGGATTATGCTTTTCTTTCTCCACTTTATTTTCACAGTAGCCATGTTAAACCTAATCAAACTAAAAATCCCATGAACACTTGATGAAAAAAGGTTCATCACAGTTCATCCACTCAGCTTGCACATATCCCCTTTATAGTCCTCTATTTGTGTTGCCTCCTCCTCTTTCTTCGTTGCTCCTCGCAGCCAACAGTCAAGTGAAGGCCAGTGGGCCGCAATGGCGTAACTAAACTTGAGGGGGGCCCCCCTGCAAGGTACGTGGAGGGGCCCCCTCCGGACTCAATCAGGAGTTCTCTGGCCCGAGTACTGCGCGAGGAGGCCCTCTGGAGCTTGGGGGCCCCCACACTGCAGGGGGCCTGTGTTACGCCACTGGTGGGCCGTACTTTTCTCTTATATGGTGTTTATTTATGATGATATGCTATTTCATTGCTATTACTGCCTTTAGGTAATTCGTAGATTACCGCGCAAGTGCTCATCCGTTTCTACTCCCCCTGTAAGAAAGTACCCTGTTTTTGCATGGTTGCCCCCACTTTTTGCTGAACTGCTGATGTGCTTTGACTGAGTGTGCCCTGGGTTCCTGCCAAACAGGTACCCAGGGCCTATGTTCGTTCCCTAAACTGCACTGAAAACAAAACCCAATTGGCACTCTTTGGCCACAGGTCAGTCCCTTGTAAATGGTACCACAGGTACCAAGGGCACTGTGGCCAGGGAAGGCCTCTGAGGGTTGTACCTTTACACACACACTGCCTTTGCAGGCTGTGTGTGTGATGCAGAAAAAAGTGAAGAGTCGACATGGCACACTAAACCCACTGCCCTGGCATAAGTCAGCCACCCCTCTAGCTGGGTGCACTATACCAGTGGTGAGGGTACAGGTGCATGAGCCCTGTACCCCTACAGTGTCTAAGCCAATTCTTAGACATTATAAGTGCAGTAATGCCATTAAGAGTATATGGTACTTGGGGTTTGTCATTACGAAATCCACAGCACCATAATGGCTTTACTGAAAACCGGGAAGTTTGGTATCAAACTTCTCAGCACCATAAACCCACACTGATGCCAGTGTGGGATTTAATGAAAAATGCACACAGAGGACATCTTAGAGATGCCCCCTGAAAAACGACCTAACACTAGTGTCCAGGCTGAGTGGCTGCTCACCAGCTGCCACCACCAGACATGTTTCTGGACCCCTGGGTCGAGAACCTGCTGCTCTCGGAGGTCTGAAACAATGCACATCCTGGGACGAGATGCCAAGCCTCCTCCCCCAGCATGGGCAGGGTCCACGAAGGGGAAACTTTAAAGGCTTGCCGCCTTTGTGAGCTTCCCCAGGCCTTTTGCTGCTTCCAGCAACTGGCCCCCACCAGTTCTGACCCCCACTTTGGGCGGGAGAATCGGCGGGAATACCAAGTGAGGAAGGGAGGTGTGCCCACCTTTGCCAACCCCACCCCTCAGGTGGGGGGAGGCGAGGTGAAGCACAACTCAGTCCCCACCATCTTGCAGATGGGGGGACCCAGCCAACCAGAGTGAGGCATATGCCCCCCTCCCACTGGAGGATGGCATAATAGGGGGTGTACCCACCCCAAGGAAAGGACCCATTGGTCCCAACCTTTACCTACCTGTAACGCCCCTAAATCTAGTATTTTGGGGCACCTCTGAACCTTGCCTCCTCAGACAAGAACCGACTAAGAAGAAGGACCGAAGAAGCCGTGCCAAAGCTAAGAGGACGCCGCCCACTGACTTGGCCCCAGCCCTACCGGCCTGTCCCCACCTCGAACCTGCAGAAGCGAAATCCTGGTGTGTCCTTCAGCCAGCAACCTCAAGAACCCCGAGGACCTGCCCTGCCTTCCACAGAAAAGACTCGGTCTCCCGTGAGCACCGGATTTGCTCCCTCACAAACTCTGGCTCCGGCCAAATCCACGAGTCTGCACCACTCTGCACCAGACGCCCACGGCCCGAGTTCGAGTGGCCCAACACCACGAGGAGGTCTCCCGGCGATTCTGATCTGAGATCTGGTGATCTCTGACCTGCCTCGAATCTCCCAGCCAAGCCTGCAGCCTCTTTCTGGAAGATCCCCACCCCGAGCGCGACCGGAGCTGGTAAGGAAAACCTGACGCCTAAAGACACCCCTGCGCCCGAAGTCCCACTGCCTTGGGTGGCCCAACAGACCGTGTCCCAGCATCCCAACTTACCTCTCCAACCGGTGGTCACCTCCAAAAGATCTCCGTCCCCGAGCCTACAGTCATTTTTGAAACCGGAGAATCCCCCTTGAAATCAACAGGGCACCTGACACCATACCAGCCCCCTGCACCCAGCCGCCGCTGCGGGTGTACTTTGGGTGCTAAAACGGATCCCCCTTTGCCCTGAGCTAAACCCCAGGAGCTTTGCTCCCACAACCTTGTGGCCTGCTCGTGAGCAGCCACCAACCGGAGGCCTCCTATCCCCCATTGGACAACATTGGGCCTCAGCACTCTGCGCCCGCCCGCGTGCCGCTGAGGGCGTTTTGAGAGTGCATCCTTGACCCTAGGGGAACCCTGGATCTAACCCCAGAATACCAAATCCCACAACAAAGTACTTACTTGTTAACCGATAACGCTATTTTCCTCCATAGGAATACATTGACTGTTTTTCCTTGAAAACTGTTCTAAGTGTGGATTTGGTTTTGTATTAAACTTTGAAAAACTGCAAAGAACTAAAAATTGCTTACTTACCTTTTCTCTAGGAAATGTTCCAGTGTGATATATAGGTGTATCACACCGAGTAGAAAAAGTAATCCAGAAAGTAATCTGCAAAGTTATCGAACAGTAATTTCCACTGCTTTGAAAGCATTTACAATTCTGCAACAGTCATTTTTATTCAGCTTGCTTGTATTGATTAACCTGCCTTGAAAATTATCAAATACACTTACCTGTGCCAGGCTTGCTTTATTCTAGGAAATAAATACAACTAAATAATATTTTTATACCAATCAAATTGGTCTGAGTTCAGTCTTTGAGTGTGTGACATCATTTGCTGATTGTGTGTGTACAACAAATGCTTAACACTACCCTCTGATAAAGCCTTACTGCTCGCCCACATTACCACAAATGGAGAGTAAGGTGCGATCTACTTTTACCTCTGCCTACCTTTGGGGTTCCACTGGACTCTGTGCACACTATACCTCATTTTGGTATAGTATATACATAGCCAGCTTCCTACACCCCCACAGGGGCGGTTGCCTTTCAGAGGCGTGGCAGGGCTCTGTGGCATGATTTTCCTACCGCTAGGGGTGCCCGAACGCCTCTTCTCAGACTTCTTTCTTGGCGTGTATGCGCCTATCGGGCTGCTTTGACACATCTGGAGACAGTGATCGGATCAGTGCAACCAGCCGCCCGCCTCTTTCGTGCCCCAAGTGCCTGGAGTGAGAAGCCCCTAAATAGCATCTGTAGTTAACTTTCGGGCTACTTTTTCTCCCTTGAGCCACTGGGTGTGTTGACACCGTTCAGGTGTCTGATTAAGAGGCCAGCTAGCTGTGCTAATTATAATGTGTGTCGAGCGCTCCGCATGAATACACGCCAGCTCCCCTAGAGGGTGCTAGGACACCGCACCCAGGCAAATATATACCATACAAACGGGTTTTTAGAGTATACAAACAGTACACTACCAAATGTAATATTTAGCTCAGTGAATATAAGGGTCCATTAGTACCTTATTGTTCCTTCACAGGCTCCCTTGATTTAACTGGTTCACCCAGTATGAAGTGCCCTTAACATGCAGGAAATGCATGATTCCTACATGGAGGAAAAGTCGGTTACTTACCTGCTGATCAATGATGATTTTTGTGAGATCATAGATGCCTCCATACAGAGGGCGGTCTCGGATGCTATGGCACCCCTGAAGCAAAGCTCCTCAGTCTAGTATCTTGGTGCCTATGACCCCCTCAATCTGAAGGAAAAACTCAAAGGGTCATCCACCCGTTGCACCTATAGGCCAGCCAGAGACGCCCCAGACCTCAAAATAGAAGCGTGCCTACGACCTAGAGATCGACTTGGATGCCTTCAACTGGCTGAAGCACGGCTTTCTAGGCCATAGTGTCATCTCTGAACCAGTGGATATACCCCCCAACAAGTTCCTTGTACAGTGATATCCCTTATACTCAGGCACTGTAAATTAAATGCTACGAGTCAGCCTGCAGAACTGCTTTGGCCACCCACAGAAGTAGCCTTTCAAACCCATCTCAGATCTGCCACTGCAGGTCCTGCATGCGCAGTTTACTGCCACATTGACTTAGCATTTAAAACTACTTACAAAGTCTTAAACACCCCTTTTGCTACATGTAGGTCACCCCTAAGGTAGGCACCAGGTAGCCCTATGGGCAGGATGCCTTGTAAGTAAAAGGTAGGACATGTGCCTTTAATGCGTGGCATGTCCTGGTAGTGACAAACAGCCTATTTGGTTCCTCACTACTGTGAGGCCTACTTCTCTCATAGGCTAGCATTGGGAATTCCCTTATATATAATTAAGTGGTAATTTCGGACCTGAAAGGAGTTATGTTACCATCTTTAGAATGGCAGTGAAAAATCCTGCTTACTAGTGTAGTTGGATTTCTTATTACTATTTTAGAAATGTTACTTTTAGAAAGTGAGCATTTCTCTGGGCTATTGACTCTTTGTGCTTTGCAGCCTGACTCCAACCAATATCTGGGCCTGGTTGACAGCTACACTTTGTGCATACTTTCCAGACAGCCATCACACAGGAAGGGTTGGGTGTGACAGGGTTACATCTGCATACTGATAGTCATCATGGGCTGGGAGAGAGGGAGTCGGGCACACTTTTGTTTGTATAGGCTTTGTCCTGCCCTTGCACAAAGGACTGATGTACCCCCTACTGATGTCTGGAGCCAGGGCTGGGGTTGAGAGGGAGTGTTGTGAACTTCTAAGGTTTTCTTTTGAAGTGCCCCCTTCAACAAAGACAATTTTCGGTATAACTGTGGACCCCATGTTTTTAGACACTTTGTGGGACTTGTAACCAGACACTGCTGGCTCTAAATTCTGCACACTGCTAGAAGGAACTGCTGTGCTACCAGGAGGGACTGCCACTTTAGTAACGGCTTTGCTGTGTTGGACTTCTGCTTGCTGTGTGCAGAGTTGCAGGAGGGACTGCCACTCTGCGACCTGATTCTGTGTGCCAACCTGCTGCTTTGCTGCTTTTGTACACCCCCCCACCCTGCACTTGTGGGCTTGCCTTCCGTGCCCCTCCTGTGACTCGCACTGGCCAGTCTCGCACTGCGCTAAGTATCTGAGCATGCCAGAACCATGTTGCCCTGGTAACAGGGGCATGTTAACCGTCCCCAGGGAACAGGACTCCACGCCGTGTAACCACAAACAAAGGAAGACTCTTCCACCTAGGATTACCGCGCCACACTCGGGGCGGCGAAGGAACCACTCCCCCACCTGCTGACGGATAGCCCTGTTCAGAAAGCCGGAGACATAGTGCTCCTTCCCTCTCAGTGAGCGCTCTATTTTGCAACCAGATTTACTTTATAGCGAGTGCTGCCCTCTACACGAGCACACGAGGTGCTGCGATCTTTCTTCCAGCAGCACTGGATCGCCAACCAGTGCGGCCCTACCTCGGACGTGAGAGGATTGCTGGACTCGTAGCCTCTGTTCTCAGTATTGCTGGTGCGACACCCGTGTGCAGCCAAGATCGGCACAAATCGATCTCGGACTCCAGCCTTGAATCTCCAGGTAAAGCCACAGTGGGGCAGTGCGGTCATCACTGCTGTCCCACAACCTCGTAGGGAGCGCTTTTGAGACCCCAGACGGACCCAGAGCTCCAAAAGATAAACCGAGCGGTTTTTCCTACTCGGAAACAGTATTTGCGTTGTTCTGATGTGAGAAGCACTACCTTAAAGCTTTTAAAAGGAGCCTAGGTTAATTAAGCATTGCTTTGGATTTGTATACTTGCACAAAGCATATCTCTTGGCCTAGTTACTGTCTTTTTATCATTTTAGGCTTGTTCTGCCAAGGGATAATGAGGTTATCCTGATATAACATGAAAAATACTAAGGTGATTTATGTCGTGTTTGCATAGTTTTGAATCAGGACAAAGCATTATATATTTTGTAACACTGATAACTTGCAAAGGTGCATATGATATTAATGTCATGTTGGTGCTCAGTATTGATGATTCATGTGTCTTTATTTTACAATCTGACGCATTTCATGCCCTGATGTTATTATGTAGGACTCTTGTATTGTCCGAATAATGGGTACCGACTCAGGATTTTCATAGTATGCACAGTATCTACAATTCATGTCGTTTTGGTCTATGTTTTATGTACAATATACTATCTATATTTCACATAATCCTGTGTGGAGACTCTTACGTGGTGTATTTATTGTGTTACTGGTGGGAGTGTGTTGCGCAAACGCTTTACACATTGCCTCTGGGGATAAGCGTTGGCGTGTAACTAACTGACTTGCCCTGACTAGAGGAGTGGGTTCTGCCTGGCTTAGGTGCATACCCTAGCCAGCTAGAAACGCCATTTCTAACACCAACTGTGCCTTGTCAACTGAGCGGAGGAGAACCCTGCCCATTAAAATCGATCCTAAGTTGGGTGATCTAGCCATCTCAGAGGCTGGCCAAGTGGCACACTGAGGCCCGTTTGGCAATCCCTTTATTAAACAGTTAAGTAAGGTCTTCGCCACATTCAACTGGTTAGACAGAACTCCGTCCTCCATCAAAAAGATAGTTCACTCCAGGGTTTTCACCGGGGACGGCCGTGGAAGCAGGCGCTCGACCGGCCATGTGCAGCACCAGGCCTCGATTCGGGGCCAAGCATCTAGGCGTGGTCAATGGTAGGATCAATCCAGGTTCGGGAGGGTTCTACCCCCACCCACGGATATCCTTGACACAGGGGCTCCAGAGGAGGCCATCAGCAAGCCGCCTCTCACAGCAAGTGTGATCTTTATTCCCCACATAAGGTTGGGGGGCAGGTTGGCAGATTTTGCCCGCAATTGGAAATCTGACTGCTTGGGTCCTGCAGATCATCAAGGGGTTCCAGATAGAGTTTTACGACTCCCCTTTCATCCCCGGCTCCCGCCATCCTTGCGGTTCTCCAAAGAGGAGATCTCCCTGGTCAACTCCAAGGTCCAAGACATCCTTTCCAAAGACATATCCCCACCCATACGGGTTTATCAGCAATTTGTTTGTAGTGGACAAATGTGATGGCGGGAAGAGACCCTTATAAATCGCAATCAATTTAACGAGTGGTTGGTCTTCCATCACTTCAAAATGGAGGGCATCCATCTCCTCAGAGACCTTCTTCCCAACGACTGGTTAGCGCAACTCTATTTCAAAGACGTATACTTAACGGTCCAGAACTTCCTGCCTCACAGGCGTTGCCTGCAATCCCATTGGCATCAAGCCACGTACGAATTCACGACACTCCCTTTTGGGCTGTCCTCGGGCCCTTGGTGATTCATCAAAGTTCTCAAACCCGCGGTAGAACCAGGCCAGAGATATTCACCTAATTGTGTACCTGGGAGATATCCTGTTGAAGAATCAAAGCACGCATGCATTGCAAACCCATCTTCAATGGGCGGTCTCTCTCCTCCAATTTCTGAGGTTTCTCAAGAACAAGAAGAAAAAAAAATAGGTCTTATCCCTGACAGACTCCCTTGTGTTTAGTGGACACTGTCAAAGCCACCTTGGGTCTTCCGTCCCGGAAGATGGCCAAGATTAGACACAAATTGACTCGCACGCTAGCTAGACTGGTCACATCCTTGAGACAGGGCCCTTCAATGGCTCAAGATCTCACACATCCATAATGGTCTCCCATACTGTCCTTGCATACCTCTGATGGGAGATGCAAAAGCGGAAATCCACTAGTGGCTAGCCCACATGGAAGGGTGGAAGGAACGCGCCATTTTCGGATCACAGCCAGACCCAATAATAGAATCAGATGCCAGCGGCGTTGGTTGGAGGGCACGATGTGGAAACTTCTCCACCGGAGGTAAATGGTTAGTAAAAGAGAGTGCTCTACATATCAACTGTCTGGAACCGATGGCCAGCTCCTTTGCGATCAAGTGTTGGACGATAGAAAGGGTCAATGATGTGTCCTACTCAAGATGGACAATGTGGCGGCGGTTCGATACATCAACCCTCCACCCAAGTCAGGAGACAACAGGCGACCGTGGTGGTAATAA
Source organism: Calotriton arnoldi (assembly GCA_963921515.1). Lineage (NCBI taxonomy): Eukaryota > Metazoa > Chordata > Amphibia > Caudata > Salamandridae > Calotriton > Calotriton arnoldi. The sequence continues at coordinate 1,277,538 of CAWUFW010000721.1, forward strand.
CCCCCTTCTGGAGGTCTCAAGTGTGGTTTCCAGTTCTGTAAGAACTTTCTTGGGATTCTCCAATCAGTCTACCACTGTTCCCAGCTCTCCTCAAGGATCCTTCAGGGAATCCCAGCCATCTTGCTCTGGAGGGTTCACTGCAGCATATGATGTGTACGATTACCAGGGATGATAGCATGTCCCTGGACTTTTGCTCCAGGATGCAAACCTACTCTCCAAGGCATGGGCAAGTAGCACAATTACGAGATATCGATCGGCTTGGTTCAGATGGATGGGTAGGTGTTGTCAAAGACACTTGGATCCTGTGGGGACGTGAATGGTCAGCATCATGAATTTTTTTGCCGCATTGGTGACCAAGGGTTTGGCTTATAAAACAGTGAATACTTTCCGTTCAGCGATCTCGGCGGGGCACCCCCCCTATTGAGGGCCTTTGGTGGGAGAACACTCTTTGGTCTGGAAATTACACAGGGGTATAAGTTTATCCCTTCCTCCTAAACCGAGATACTCAGTCCTGTGGGATGTTAATGTGGTACTCAATTTGTTTATTTCCTGGCCTCGGGATAAGTATCTTTCTAGGAAGCAATCGTCAGCCAAATTGACCTCTCTTCTATGTTTGATTTCTTGTAGACGAGTATCTGATGTCAGGGCATTGGACATCACCGGACTAGTGTTCACTTCAGAAGGAATTACCTTCCACACTTTGAGAAGAACGAAGACCAACTCAGGGGTGGGCTTCTAAACAGCTTTCCCAGACTCTCCGAAACTGTGTGTAGTGAGCTACATTAAGGCTTATGAAGCCATGACGGAAGATCTCCGTACCCATGGGGGAACAACTCATCGCTCTTAGGAAGCCACACCAAGCTGTGTCCTCTCCTACCATCGCTAGATGGGCCATGCAGGAAGCAGGCATCGATACGAAAATGTTCGGGACACATTCTAAAATAGGATCGATGGCCTCTAGGGCATCCTCCCTGGGGGCACACTTGGAAGACGACATGAGCACAGCAAATTAGTCATTGGACTCAATGTTCAAGTGCTTCTATTTTAAGCCACTTCCTAATATGGTAGCCCTGGTGGTGGATAAGCTTTGAACTAGCATAATTCTTGCCTCCGGTCTTGACATAATAACATTTCCTAGCTTTCGTAATGGAAAGTTTCAAATCTATTAAGGACACAAAGGCGAGGATTATACCGCCCAGGGTAAAGGACCGACTGAGTCTCTCCCCACCCATCCTCTCCCCCACCGTTGCTAATAATGTATGTACTTGGTGTAAGTAATATCTTTAAGACTATATGCCCTTATAATACAATGGATATGAGCTTTACTGATACATGATGTCAGTACACAGCTATCAAGTTATGTGGTAGTGCATGATCTTGCTGAACATTAAGTAGGTGTTCTCAAATTTGTTTTGTCATTCATAGAGAATAATTCAAACAAGCGGGAATAAAGGATGGCTGTTCGACGGATTGACACACGAAGACAGAAGAAGAGGCAACACGAATGGAGGAGTATAAAGGGGGAGATGTGAACCCTGATTGGATGAACTGTGATGAACCCCCCCACCCAACCCCCCCCCCCAAGTGTTCATGGGATTTCTAGTTTGATGTTTAATATGGCTGCTGTGAAAATAAAAGCGGAGAAAGAAAAGCATAATTCTCGCCTCTGTGTCCTTAATTGTATTGAACCTTTCCACTACGAAAGCTTAGAAATTTTATATTCTATTGCTGAAAAATGTTTTGTGGTTAGTTCTTTTTCTTAACATGGCCATTAAACGTATTGAATAAAAATGTGTAAAATAGTGTCATGCACGAACCAAAAGAAATGTTTTCTTTACTCACTTGAAGATAGACATCTTATGAGACATAGTAATCTTTAATCATGCCATCACTATAAATGCAGTATTAAACTACACTATTTAAGTACCTTTTTCTACAGAAATCTAATTGTTCAATTACATAGCAATCTCATAACTAGCTTGCTTGTTTATTTCTATTTAGTCTTCTTCACAGTTTAGAACCAGGCACTTATTGGAACAGGGCAACACACATTTATAGAAACCATGTATATCTATATATATATATATTAAAAACATAGTACCATAAATCAAAGAAACATCTTACAGTTATTCCTGTGCTTGGATTCTATTCTTTGCTCTCGTTCCATCTTCATCTGTTCTGCAGGTGTATTGTCCACATAGGCCTTGCCCTCCTGAATGAGCTTTTCTGCGTATTTCATTATTGTTTCAAAATGGTCTGAAGTGTAGGTGAATCGATCTGGCTTGATGTGAAGCAAGGAAACATCCTCCAAGATAACCTGCAATGCATCATTGTATAAATGTGGCTTATCGACACAGCCAGACGTTGTCAAAGCACTGAGTGCACATTAAAATAACGATTTATAGTGGTCCAAAGACCTGCCAAATATCATGATCAGTATAAAGCTTTTAAAGTAGGGTAGATGCTAGTAACTGGCAGCAAGAGGATTCTCATTTTTTCTACCTATGTGAAGAAGGCAAAAAGCTTACAACAACCTCCTTTAAGGCATTGAGCATTTAGACAAGTCTTCCATTTCCTGTCACTTTCAAGTGGAAAATAAAACCAGATGTAACAAGACTGCCACGTATGGCATTTAAGGCTTGGTAGACAATTATCTGATCAAATCATAGCCAACTTCGACAGACCTAGTCTGCAAGTAAATAGCCTTACACTTTTAAGATATCAGAAACAATTAAGCTTGTAAAAGATAAATAGATTAATCCTGTAGAATGTGCATGCACAGAAAAAAATGAAAGTAACAAAAAGAAATAAAATTCAACAAAACTGAATAATAGCCAAATTAAAGATAAACATCTAAATATAAATCTAGCCTAAATGGAAAGATGTACTACAACACAATCAACAAACAACAAGAGAGAAATGCAGGGAAGTACATTTGGAAAACAAAACTGAGGAATTGAGTGTGAGGCATGAACAGCATAGATCAGATAGTAGGAAGTGCACAATACAGGAAGGAGGAGATAAAAGCTCAGTAAGAGTGTAGCAGAAAAGAGGCTTTAGGAGAGAGTAAACACAGGACAACGTGTGAAAAGGTGGACAGCATGTAAAACAGAGGCAGAAAGAGCCAAAGGAATAGAAGTACAGATGTGAGGTAAGGAGAGAAGAAGATTAAGGAGATCATGCTGAGCTGGTAAACTATAAGTGGGAACACTGCGCACAGGATGACAGATACCAGTAGATTGGTAATTACCTGGTGAAATATTACCGCACAAGTATGAGTATTTCCAACAAGCAGGTGAAATTACCTCTATAATCGATGCTGAGGCACCCATTATGGTGCTTTCACACATGCACATTTTGTCAGGGTTTTCCCATGACAAATGTGGGAGGTAAAAAAAGTTATTAACTAAAATGTGTGGTGTACCTGCTATACAATCCCAATTCGGCCATTGTCTCCTACTTCCATCTGACAATAACGGCTTACGGAAGAATAGTAAGACAAAAATATATAACTCCTAAAACCAGATAAAAGTCTGTGCAAGGGTTTTTGGGGTGTCAGACACCAAGCTTGCTTTAGTTATGGCAACCAGTTTTAACTGGAAAGTTTGGTATTTTGAAAGTCTGTTCCTTTGATCCCAAGAATATACCTTCAAATTAATAATCATGTTTTTTCCGGTGGATGGGTGTCCGAGGTAGGTTTTTTCTTTCTTTCTTTTTTTTTTTTTAAAGCTTTTGGGTATGTTCCTTAAATGACCTCCCACTTGGAGCCTACAGGAGCTCAATTTTGCAGGAATGGTGATCTTCACCAGAAGTACTAATTTACTGCTAATAGGTACCACTTCTGCCAAACTTCCCCTTCAGATTTAATGAATCCTCAGGGACTTGGGCTATTTGGGAAAATTCTCCAGGGTCCTACACATTCTCCTTCAAAAGTTGACTCAGTAGCTTCTGCAATCTCAGAGTATTTCTCCACAAAGGGCATTCCATATCTGGCAATGACTTTTCAGTATCAGAAGCCTACAAGACAAATCTTGCAGATGTTCACTAAATGAGTTCTTATAAACTTAGTGCTAGCGTATTGCCAGTCTATCCAAATAATCTTTTTGTTACAAGCAGAAATTGTAAAATGGCTTATTTTTTGGGGCACAGGTACACTTTAGAACTTGGATCTCCACATTCAGCAAAATTATATAGCATGGCCTCATTTGTATAGTCAGAACTCTGTGCTTACTGACCGATTTTCTCCAAGCACTCTGACTGGACAGGTTGAAGGTAATACAAATCTGAAGAGGACACCTGATGTAAAGTAATTAGCGCTGCCAAACCATCAAACACGAGTCACTTATAGGGACTCTCCAGTTAACATTCATCTTCACCTTAAAACCTTTTCCAAGAAAGATCACTAAAAAAGTGCTGATCAATGGCAAGACAATCAATGGAGTGTGAATCTATGCAGGATTCAAGCAATACTCATCTTTGGATCAATAAGAAAGAGTAAAGCTAGTTATGTACTAGAGCCTTTCTTCTCAAAAAGAAAATGGATGTAAACTGGAGGTTCAGCCTCAAAGAACACCCACTAGTCTAATGTCAACAATTCAGAGACTTAAGGAAGCCAGTGGTTCAAACCTCTTCTCCATTGGGAAGGAGAAGGAAGTGGAAAGGAAAACTTTGGTCTTTCCATTCTTGAGCTCAAGTCTGGGTAATACTATCCCTTTTCGATACGATTTTTGTTCAGGCAGGGCAGACTTTTTTAAAGAATGTATAGTTTGAAATCCTTCTGCACATCTCACAGCCAGACAGCACCCATTTTCATGACTACCAAATATGTTCCAATTTTCTATAACTACTCAGGATACAACAAACTGAGAACATGCCCTTTTATATCCTTTAATGCAGTGGCAGGAGGTTGGGGAGGGGGATTGGAGGAATACACCTCCAATCGGCAACAGACAGGGGCAGAAAGACTGCAGGGGGTTATTTCAAAGGGGTGGGGGCTGAGCCAGATGCCTGGGTTGCCACCCCACCCATTTGTGCCCCTATTAAAATTCCTGATGTGTCTAGTGGGCTTTCTGCCTCCGGGGAGGGTAGCGGGGGCAGAAAGACTTTAAGGCAGGGGCGACTTTTGGGCAACCACCCCCCTCAAAAATAGCTCTTGGTGGTCTAGTGGGTGGATCCCTGCTTGGGAAAGGCACCATATGAAAGGGGAGATTCTACCCTTTCCAACGATACCGCTCCCTTCTACATTGGTGCTCAGAGGGCTGAGATAGGCCCCTGTGTACCGAAGGAGTGAAAGTGAAATGACCCAATTGGCTAATTCACTTTCAACTGTAATGACGACAGTTCACCATGCGCGTCGATTGTCATTACAGAAAAAATGCCTTAGTTTGCTGGGAAAGCTCTTCCCCAGCAACCCAAAGTAAAATGTTAAAAAATGAAATCCCTCTTGTGCTCGCACCAGAGGGATTTCCAGCCACAGGTGCTAGGACATGCTGGAGCCGTCCATAGCACCCAAGTGGTTAATTTATTACGTTACAATAGGTTTCCAGACACATTTTGCCCTAGGTTTTCAAGTGAAGTTTTATTTCCAATGGGAAAATTTGGTGCAGTTTAATCAGTGAGTTGTACCATCAGCTTGGACAGCCTTGACCACATTTACTTGACAAAGGAGCACTATGTTTGTTTGAATGGAGCTAAAAATTGAGATTTTGTTGGTAAGTGAAGAAAGGGAAACACCATGCACTTAAGGCAGTACAAAAACATAGTCGTCCTGGTCGCATCAGAGTAAAGTTGTGGAAGAAGGCAGCACATTCATCTCAGGAACAAATAGCTAACTTGAAAGTGTCCAGATTACTTTCATTGACAGCATGTTTGACAGTTGCAATATCACATGCACAGCTCTATGATAAAACAAACACAGTAAAAATTACAAAACAAGAAAGCCAGACTGTGCCAACAGTAAGTAGCACCCACACTGAAGTCACAGTGTAACCCAAAGTAAATTTAAAACAGTGTGTGCCATATACAAGCATAACTGTAATAAGGGTCTAGGTAACGTAGAGGCTGCCCCAATACACACCACAAACTGTTCCTTGGCCGTATGACAGTATAAACTCACATAAAAAAACAAGGAGGCAGGTTCTCTGCAGGTATCTGGCCTAGGAACACACTTTATCTGTAACTGAATCTTCAAATGTACAAACTACGCCATAAGAAAGTTTAAAAACTGCTCATCGGGCAATCATTCAGACATGTACAATTCATAAGACTGGTCACATCACAGCCTACACCCTAAATGTATGCCCTCTAAACTTTATGAGCAACACAACATCTTTGCTGCCAACATCCAGCACTATTATTCTTCTGCCCACAGGAAAACCATACATTGATTAATGTAACAGCATCTACCCAAGTCTAGTAACAATAAATAAAGCAGTACTGACATTTCCATCACTCCAACCAACAGTAGTGCTATCTGACAGGCCCACATGATTTAAAAGCAGCCTGAAGTAAAATCAAGATGACAAGTTGATATGCTGGAAAGAATGTACTGTATAATTTCATAAAAGTATCATTCAAAAGGTTGATTAAAGTAAATACGGTTAAGTGATTCTTTCAAATATCCACTAACAAAGATAACAAAAAAAACTAACACTCCACAAAGGAAATAGATCGAGGACAAAATTCCTTGCAGAGTACAGCCTCCTATATGCCTCACACCAGTTCTTCTCTCAGAGAAGGAACACATTTTTCCTTTACACGGAACGTGCACTGTGACAAACAGGATAGAGATTAGAGTGTGTCCTTTCAGGTACCTTTCTTCTCTGCTGTGAGACTCAAGGTAATGAATGTGTTAGTTTTCAAACCATGCGCATAACGTGAGGTTAACCCACCTTTTCAAAGTCTTCCTTTTCTTTCTCAGGATTGGTGTCGTCAAACCTCATGATCAGCTTTCCTTTGAAGTTCACCTGGTAGTGTTGGTTTAGGAGAGCAGCCTTTGCATGGCCAATGTGCAGGTAACTTTACAGAAAAAAAAGACAACACCATTTAGGAGTGCACACATCTATAGGTCCATCAGGATGAAAAGATCATTTAATCTCCAAAAGCCATTATTCACTCATAGTAAGGTGCCAACAAATAAAAATCAAAGGATTTATCATGAGCGGATTTCTATTTCACAAGCATACAAAAGCATTCTTTTAAATAAATCTACACAATCTTGTTGCTGTATAAATTGCCAATATTAAACTCAAACAGCTTCTCCTTTGACACAGGTCACCTGGGCGAATCATCTCCCATTCTGAGCAGCAATTACATTGTAGTGGTTTCTCAAAAGCAGTTTTAGACCGTTTTGTGAATGCTGTCCCATACATCCCATGTAGTTTTGGGGGATGGGGAAAAGAGGGGAATTAGAAGTGGTCACATAAATACCTTTGTGACCCTCTCCAAACACTAGGCATCTTCCAAACATGCATTTATTTAAGTACTAACAACATTTCTAACAACAGTGCTGCACAGAGTAAAAATGGTTGAAGAGGACCATTTGGCATGGAAATTTAGATGCATGGGTCACACAAAAAGTCAAAGTGTTAAGGTGGGGATGATTGCTAGCGAATCAAGTGCGGGTACAAGATAAGGAATGGGAGGTAGAAGAGTTTAGTATGAGTACAACCGCAAGTTGTACTCAACTGAAAAAAAGTGAATATAACAGGAGTGGGATGTGTGAGGTGCAGCAGAAGGTGTGTGTTTTGGGATGTTACATGACTCATATGGTGGGGTTTATGAGTAGTAGTGTAGAGCAACAAAGAGGCTCTACTCTAGGCTCATATCTATTTTGTATAGATCTCAGCTGTGCGGTAGAGAACATGGGCAGAGTTTTTTTGTATGTTCAACAACTGGTATTGTGGAGTAGAGATAAGTGGCTAATATCAAGCAAGAATCAAAAGACATGCTGAGATTTGGCACTAGGCGGAAATGGAGTTACTGTCGGGTGGAAAGAAGGAGAGGTCAAAGATAGAATGAAAATCATTCTTGTGTCTTGCGACTAGCAAATAAAGTAAGCACGAAGAGGTGATCGCCCTTGTAAAATACATCACAGCACTTGAGAAAAATCAGGATATGCCATTGCCAACAACTGAGGTGATGAAATTTAGCACATCTGACTGGCCAATCTCTAACGCATTAAGAGTGCAGATTTAAGATTGAAGAGTGTCATGTAGTTGAGCTTGTAAAGGATAGTCATCAGAAAAAAGGCAGTTCAAAAACATTAACAGTTGGGAGACAGGGCTTACTTAGTAGATGAAAACTTGTCAGCAGTTGTTTTTAGAACAGTAGACTGACAATAGTAAATAGTGTGGGTTGTAACAAACACTGACGTGATGAAGTCATGGCCACAAGGAAAACAGTTTTGAAGGTTAACAAAAACAACTGACAACTGTTCTGGCGTTCAAGCAAAGGCTCCATTACATGTTAAGACCAAATTCAGATCACACTTAAGCATCACAAAGGGTATAGAAGGAAGCCCATACATAAACCCCTTCACAACAACAGGGACTTGAACAAGGATGGTTGGTAAGGAAGTCAAATGAAAGAGGAAAGGACTGTAGGAAAGTGACTCTATATATACTGCACCAAAGTAAGGTACAGGGTGTATAGGGTCCACAGTTCCCCAATGGTAAGGCAGAGGCTAAAGTTAGATATAACCTTACTCTCTAAAGTGGTAGCTTGGTCGAGCAGTAAGGCAGTATCAGAGGACAGTGTAAAGCATTTGTTGTACACACTCAGTCAGCAAATGAAGCCACACACTCAAGAACTGAACTCTAGGCCAATGGTTTGTATATAAAAATATAGGCTTGTTTTATTTTAGAACCAACAATAGGAATCAAAATATACTCTCTCAGAATGAAATGCTTTGTTTAAACACTTTTCAAATAGGCAATAGTCTTTTTGATGACAGTAGTCACAGTTGTTGCAAGACGCAACACAATTTCAAACACAATGCAACATTGAGCTCAATGGAAAGTTTTGGTTAAATGCAATTAATTACTTTGTGGATTACTTTTCTAACCACAGGACTGGATCTTGGATTCAGTCCCGGGACATCTCCTGTAAACAGTTAAGTAAAAGCGTTTTGGTTATAGTAGTGATTTCTGAGGAATATTATGGTATTTCAAAAGTTGACACTTAGAAACTTTTCTGGGTAAAATTACCAATGTTATCCTATGGAAGGAAATACAGTTTGCAAGCAAAGTATGTTTACGTTACTTTTGTAATCCAGTGCTGGAGTCTCAGGTTCAGCACTGGGATATCTATCTAAAACAGGCAAGTAATTACGTTTGTATCGTTGGCACGATTTTTAAAGAATATTTGTAAGATTCAGAAATCGACACTTAGAAACTTTTTCAACAAAAAGCAGGCAATGATATCCTATGGAAGGAATTTCAAGTTACTGTTCAGTACGGTAAAAATTACTTTGCAGGGTCAGTACTGGGCTGAAAGATGCAGCACTGAAGTCTCTCCTGATGGCAGGTGAGTAAATCGGAATTCGTTACTGTTGTGATTTTTAGGCAATATTTTAGTATTTCAAAAGTAGTCAGAAGAATTTTCACAGAAAACCAGTCAATGGGTCCCTATGGAAGAAAATTGAGTTAGCGATAAGTAACGTTGTGATTACTTTTCAGGGTCAGTGCTGGGCACCAAGATCCAGCACTGGGATCTCTCCTAATAGCAGGTGAGTATTTTCGTTTTAGTTACTCGGTTGATTTTAGGTGAATATTTTAAAGTTGAGAAACTCCACACTTAGAAGAATTTTCCGGTGATGCCAGCCAATGTCACCCTATGGAAGGTAAGTGAGTTATCGGTTTTTGGGTAAGTACTTGACTGGCAAAGTTAAGGTTCTGGGCATAGACTCAGGGGTCTCCCAGGGTCAGGTAAGTACAGTTGTTTCACCCCCAGCGGCACAGGGGCGGCCGGGTGCAGAGTGAGTTAGGCCCAATGTTATCCTATGGCAGGCAGGGGGCCCTTGGTTGGTGGCTGCTGGCTAGCAGGCCACGCGGCTGTGGGGGCTGGGCTCCTGGTCACTTGCTCAGGGCAAATGGGGAAGTGGATTTAGGACAGAGGTTGCACTGCCAGGGCCACTCGGGCGGCTGGGTGCAGGGTGCTTCTGAGCCGTCGGGCGCTCAATGTTAACCAATGGAGATCTTGGAAGGTGAACAAAGGCTGCAGGCTCGGGGACGGTGACTTCAGGAGCGACCAACACTTCGAGAGGTAAGTTGGGGTCTTGGAGGATAGGTAGACACCCAGGAGTTGGGCACAGGGGGCCGTGGGGCGCCGGGTGCAGGGGTGTCTTTTGAGGTTGGGAAATCTTACCCCTGCTGGTCGCGGTTGGAGGGGTCCCTTGTCCTGAGGCTGCAGGCGTCGTCTGGGTCGTCGAGGAGGGTCCTTGGGCACTGGATTCCAGGTCAGAATCGCCGGGGGACGTCCTCAAAGTCTTTGTTCACTCAGGCACAGGCTGGGCTCGGCGGGTGCAGAGTGTGCAGGTTTCGCGGTTCCGTGCCAGGGCCGGGTCTTTTGTAGTTTTTCTTTTGAACAGTACCACTGCTCGTGGGAGTCCCTGGGTTGAAGGCTGTGGCACAGAAGTCAGGTCCTCCGGGGTTTTTGAGGTTGCTGAGGCCGGGGTTCCGCAGGAGCAGGTTCGGAGGTCGACAGGCCGGTAGGGCTGGGGCCAAGTCAGTTGTCGTCGCCTCCTTGTTAGCAGCTGCACGGCTGGTCTTCTTGCTTCGTCTTCTCTTCTTGTTTCGGATTCGGGAACTGAGGAAGGAAGGTTCAGGGAGCCCCTAAATACTGAATTTAGGGGTGGTTACAGGTAGGTAAGGGCAGGGACCAATGGGTCCCGTCCCTGGGGTGGGTACACCCCTATTCTGCCACTCTCCAGTGGGAGGGGGCAGGAGCCTGTCCCTGGTTGGCTGGGTCCCCCCATCCTCAAGATGGCGGGGACTCGAGTTTGTGCTTCACCTCGCCTCCCCCACCTTAGGGGTGGAGTTGGCAGAGGTGGGCACAACCCATTTCCTGCCTCTGGTTTTCCCGCCGGTTCTCCCGCCAGAAGTGGGGGTAGAACCAGTGGGGACCAGTTTGCTGGGAGCAGCAAATGGTCTGGGGAAGCTCAAAGGCGGCAGGCCTTTGAAGCTTCCCCTGCCCATCCTGGGGGAGGAGGCTTTGGCACCTCGCCCCAGGATGCGCATTGTTTCAGGCCCCTGAGAGCAGAGGCTCTCGACCCAGGGGTCCAGAAACATGTCTGACGGTGGCAGCCTAGGCAGCCACTCAGTCCGGACACTGGAGGTCGGGTTGGTTTCAGGGGGCATCTCTAAGATGCCCTCTGGAGTGTGCTTTACATTAAATCCCACACTGGCATCAGTGTGGGTTTAATGTGCTGAGAAGTTTGATACCAAACTTCCCAGTCTTCAGTGTAGCCATTATGGTGCTGTGGAGTTCGTAATGACAGACTCCCAGCACCATATACTCTTAATGGCAGCACTGCACTTACAATGCCCAAGAATGGACTTGGGCACTGTAGGGGCACAGGGCTCATGCCTCTGTGCCCTCACCACTGGCATAGTGCACCCAGCTAGAGGGGTGGCTGACCTAGGCCAGGGCAGTGGCTTGTAGGCATGGCACACAGGGATGTGTGCCATGTCGACTCTTCACTTTTGTTCTGCACCAAGACACGCAGCCTGCAAAGGCAGTGTGTGTGTGTGTAAAGGTACAGGGTCCCTAAGGGTGGCACAACAAGTGCTGCAGCCCTTAGGGGCCTTCCCTGGTCACAGTGCCCTGGGTACCCATGGTACCATTTACCAGGGGCTGACCTGTGGCCAGGGATGCCAATTGGGTTTAGGCATCAATGCAGTTTTAGGGAAGGAACACAGGCCCTGGGTACCTGGTTGGCAGGAGCCCAGGGCACACTCAGTCAAAGCACATCCGCAATTCAGCAAAAAGTGGGGGCATCCCAAGCAAGAAAGATGGCACTTTCTCACACAACCCCCCCCACCCCCCCCCCCAAACGAAAGATGATGAGACTAACCTTGCCCTATGGAGTCTTCATTGTCTAAGTGGAAGAACCTGGAAAGGCCATCTGCATTGGCATGGGCAGTGCCAGGTCTGTGTTCCACTTCAAAGTCCATTCCCTGTAGGGAGATGGACCACCTCAACAGTTTTGGATTTTCTCCTTTCATTTGCATTAGCCATCTGAGAGGTCTGTGGTCAGTTTGAACTAGGAAGTGAGTCCCAAACAGGTAGGGCCTCAGCTTCTTCAGGGACCAAACCACAGCAAAGGCCTCCCTCTCAATGGCACTCCAACGCTGCTCCCTGGGGAGAAGCCTTCTGCTTATAAAAGCAACAGGTTGGTCTTGGCCTTCATCATTGGTCTGGGATAGGACCGCTCCTATCCCTAGCTCAGAGGCATCAGTCTGCACAATGAACTGCTTGGCATAATCTGGTGCTTTTAGAATTGGTGCTGAGCACATTGCTTCTTTCAGAGTGTCAAAAGCCTTTTGGCAACAGACTGTCCAGTTTACTTTCTTTGGCATCTTCTTGGAGGTGAGTTCTGTGAGGGAGTCACAATGGACCCATATCCCTTCACAAACCTCCTGTAGTACCCAGTCAAGCCAAGGAATGCCCTGACTTGGGTCTGAGTTGTTGGAGCTGCCCAGTCCAGGATGGCCTGGATCTTGGGCTGTAAGGGTTGTACCTGGCCTCCACCAACCAGGTGGCCCAAGTACACCACAGTGCCCTGCCCTATCTGGCATTTGGATGCCTTGATAGTTAGGCCTGCAGTTTGCAGAGCCTTTAAAACCTTCCCAAGGTGGACCAGGTGATCCTGCCAGGTGGAACTGAAGACAGCAATATCATCAAGATAGGCTGCACTAAAGGACTCCAACCCAGCAAGGACTTGATTCACCAACCTCTGGAAGGTGGCAGGGGCATTCTTTAAACCAAAGGGCATAACAGTGAACTGAAAATGCCCATCAGGTGTGGAGAATGCGGTTTTCTCTTTGGCTCCTGGGGCCATGCCAATCTGCCAGTACCCTGCAGTTAAGTCAAAGGTACTCAGGTATTTGGCTGCACCCAATCTGTCTATCAGTTCATCAGCTCTTGGGATAGGGTGTGCATCTGTCTTGGTGACAGAGTTGAGACCTCTATAGTCCACACAAAACCTCATCTCTCTCTTTTCACCCTGTTGATGAGGTTTGGGGACCAGAACCACTGGGCTAGCCCAGGGGCTCTCAGAGGGCTCAATAACCCCTAGCTCCAGCATCTTGCTGACTTCAGCTCTGATGCTTTCCTTAACTTGGTCTGACTGACGATAGATCTTGTTTTTGACAGGTGCACTGTCACCAGTGTCCACATCATGGGTACACCAGTTTGTCAGACCAGGGGTCAAGGAAAAGAGCCCAGCATACTGCTGCAAGACTTGCTTGCAGTCAGTCTGCTGTTGGGCAGTGAGGGTGTCTGAAAAGACAACTCCATCTACTGACCCATCTTTTGGGCTGTGGGAGAGGAGATCAGGGAGAGGTTCACTCTCAGCTTCCTGTTCCTCATCTGTCACCATCAGCATGGTGATGTCAGCCCTGTCATTGTAGAGTTTTAGGCGGTTCACATGGATAACCCTTTTGGGTGTCCTGCTTGTGCCCAGGTCAACCAAGTAGATGACCTCACTCTTTTTCTCTAGGATAGGGTAAGGGCCACTCTATCTGTCCTGGAGTGCCCTTGGTGCCACTGGCTCCAAAACCCATACCTGTTGCCCAGGTTGAAATTCAACCAGTGCAGCTTTTTGGTCATACCAGTGCTTCTGAAGCTCCTGGCTGGCCTCAAGATTCTTGGATGCCTTTTCCATGTACTCAGCCATTCTGGACCTTAGGCCAAGCACATAGTCCACAATGTCTTGTTTGGGTTCTTGGAGAGGTCTCTCCCAGCCCTCCTTCACAAGACAGAGTGGTCCCCTCACAGGATGGCCAAACAGAAGTTCAAAGGGTGAGAAACCTACTCCCTTCTGTGGCACTTCTCTGTAAGCGAAAAGCAGGCATGGTAGTAGGACATCCCATCTCCTTTTGAGTTTTTCAGGGAGTCCCATGATCATGCCTTTCAATGTCTTGTTGAATCTCTCAACATCCATTGGTTTGTGGATGGTAGGGTGTAGTAAACTTGTACTGCACCCCACACTCCTTCCACATGTGGGTCAAGTAAGCAGACATGAAGTTGGAACCTCTGTCTGAAACCACCTCCTTAGGAAACCCTACCCTGGTGAAGACACCAATGAGGGCCTTGGCTACTGCAGGAGCTGTAGTAGTCCTAAGGGGAATAGCTTCAGGATACCTAGTGGCATGATCCACTACCACCAGTATGAATTTGTTCCCTGAGGCTGTGGGAGGTTCCAGTGGACCCACTATGTCCACACCTACCCTTTCTTAGGGAACCCCCACCACAGGCAGTGGTATCAGGGGGCCTTTGGATGGCCACCTGTCTTGCCACTGGCTTGACAGGTAACACAGGAGCTGACAAACTCCTTCACCTTTTGGTGCATCTGGGGCCAGTAAAAGTGGCTAACTAGCCTTTCCCAAGTTTTGGTTTGGCCCAGATGTCCAGCTAGGGGATGTCATGAGCCAAAGTTAGGAGGAACTCCCTGTACTTCTGGGGCACTACCACTCTCCTGGTGGCTCCAGGATTGGGGTCTTTTGCCTCAGTGTACAGTAATCCCTCTTCCCAATAGACTCTGTGGGTACCACTGACATCTCCCTTGGCTTCTGAAACAGCTTGCTGCCTCAGGCTGTCAAGAGTGGGACAGTCTTGCTGTCCTTGGCACAGCTCTTCCCTAGAGGGTCCCCCTGGGCCCAAGAGTTCAACCTGGTAAGGGTCAAGCTCCAGGGGCTCAGTTCCCTCTGGGGTATCCAGGTTCTCTCCCTGACCAGAGGGGTCCTGCTCTTGTGGCTGTGTAGAAGCTGGTCCCCCAGTCTTCTTTCCTTTTCTCTTGGTAGGTTGGGCCATCATTTCAGGCTCCAACACTATTTCTTCACCCTGCCTTTTGCTCTGTGCTCTTGTTTTTACACACACCAATTCAGGGATGCCCAGCATGGCTGCATTGGCCTTTAGCTCAACCTCTGCCCAGGCTGAGGTTTCCAGATCATTTCCTAGCAGACATGCAGCTGGTAACTTCTGAGAGACCACTACCTGCTTCAGGCCAGTAACCCCCCCAGCCTAATGTCACCATGGCCATGGGGTGACTAGTGGTGACACTGTCAGCATTGGTGACTGGGTAAGTTTTCCCAATCAAGTATTGCTCAGGGGAAACCAGTGTGTCTCTCACCATAGTGACACTGGCACCTGTATCCCTCAGAGCGTCTACCCTAGTTCCATTCACCCAGGGGTATTGTAAATATTTCTTTAAGTTGGGTGGCCACACAGCTACAGTGGCAAACTCCACTTCCCCTAGTGAGACTAGACTCGCCTGAGTGTGTCCCCAGATTTGCTCAGGGCACTCTTCTGATCCCATCTGTAGACTTGCTGCCCCAGGAGTAGCTGTACTGGGTGCCTTAGGGGCTTTGTTGTGGGGGCAAGATTTATCTACAGTTAGGTGTCCTAACTTCTTACAGTTATTACACCAGGCCTTCAAGGGAATCAAAGTTCTTCCCCCTATAGGGTTGAGGCACATAGGGAGTAGTTTGGAACCCACCCCCCAGAACAGGTTTTTGGGGCCCTTTAGAACTCAGACTTTTTATCTTGGGGATTCTCACCACCTTTCCCCTAGGGAGGTTTTGTAACCCCTTTCTTTTGGTCACCCCCAGTGGTTGTCCTTGTCACCCTAGTCTTGACCCAGTGGTCTGCCTTCTTTCCCAATTCTTGGGGAGAAATTAGACCTAGGTCTACCAAATGCTGATGCAACTTTTCATTTGTGCAGTTACTTAATATATGTTCCTTCATGAACAAATTGTACAATCCAGTAAAATCCTGCACACCATGTCCAGCTAACCAACCATCCAGTGTCTTTACTGAGAAGTCCACGAAGTCAATCCAGGACTGGGTCTGGGTTTTTGAGCCCCCTGAATCTAATTCTATACTCCTCAGTAGTGAATCCAAATCCCTCAATCAGAGTCTTCCTCATGAGGTCATAGGACCCTGCATCTGGCCCAGAGAGGGTCAGAAGCCTGTCTCTGCAGTTACCAGAGAACAGTTCCCACAGGAGTGCCCCCAGAGAGGTTTCTTCACCCTTCTCATTTCACAAGCCCTCTCAAAGGCTGTAAACCATTTGGTAATGTCATCACCCTCCTCATATTTAGGGACAATCCCTTTGGGTATTTTAGGATCATAGGATTCCTCCTTATCCTTATTATTGGTATTGCTGCCACCATTGATGGGTGCTAAACCCATCTCTTTTCTTTCCTTCTCTAGAGCCAGGAGTCTGGTCTCCAGGTCCAGTCTTTTGGCCAACTTTGCTAAAAGTTGTCCTCTTCCCTGAGGCTGTCCTCAGGGTCCTCTCTGAGACCTGAACCACCTATGTGGCCTCTAGGTCCCCAGAGGTTGATTCTTGGAGATAAGGGTGCAGGGACCCTATCTTCCCTAGGCAGTGGTGGAGGTGGGTTACCATCCCCATCCTCCTCCCTCCTTTCCTCCTCTGCTTGGTCATCACCATGCTCAGAGGGGTGGGCCTTAGCATACTCAGCCAGGAGCTCCTGGAGCCCTTGTTTGGTTGGATGCTGGCCCATTGGTATATCTTTAAGTTTGCATAAGGACCTTATCTCTTTGAAAGACAAATGAAGATAAGGGGTGAGGTCGAGCTCCTCAACCAGGTCCTGTATGTCATTATTATCTTCACTAATAGCTGGGTTTTTGTCTTGAGACATTTTAACAAAAAATTCTAACCCCTCTACCCTGGACTATAGTGACTTTTTATTTTCTAAAATTCTAAAGGGGCTTAAGCAAGGCCCTAACAAGATTTTTAGTCATTTGAAAAAAATACCAATTTAAAAAATCAGAATTCTAAAGGCAATTTAAGAGTTCTGTCGTGTGATCAGATGGTAACCAAGTAGTCCAACAAATGCAAGTTTGTATCCCACCGCTGATCCACCAATGTAGGAAAGTGACTCTATATATACTGCACCAAAGTAAGGTACAGGTGTATGGGTCCACAGTTCCCCAATGGTAAGGCAGAGGCTAAAGTTAGATATAACCTTACTCTCTAAAGTGGTAGCTTGGTCGAGCAGTAAGGCAGTATCAGAGGACAGTGTAAAGCATTTGTTGTACACACTCAGTCAGCAAATGGTTTCACACACACAAGAACTGAACTCTAGGCCAATGATTTGTATATAAAAATATACGCTTGTTTTATTTTAGAACCAACAATAGGAATCAAAATATACTTTCTCAGAATGAAATGCTTTGTTTAAACACTTTTCAAATAGGCAATAGTCTTTTTGATGACAGTAGTCACAGTTGTTGCAAGAGGCAACACAATTTCAAACACAATGCAACATTGAGCTCAATGTAAAGTTTTGGTTAAATGCAATTAATTACTTTGTGGATTACTTTTCTAACCACAGGACTGGATCTTGGATTCAGTCCCGGGACATCTCCTGTAAACAGTTAAGTAAAAGCGTTTTGGTTATAGTAGTGATTTCTGAGGAATATTATGGTATTTCAAAAGTTGACACTTAGAAACTTTTCTGGGTAAAATTACCAATGTTATCCTATGGAAGGAAATACAGTTTGCAAGCAAAGTATGTTTACGTTACTTTTGTAATCCAGTGCTGGAGTCTCAGGTTCAGCACTGGGATATCTATCTAAAACAGGCAAGTAATTACGTTTGTATCGTTGGCACGATTTTTAAAGAATATTTGTAAGATTCAGAAATTGACACTTAGAAACATTTTCAACAAAAAGCAGGCAATGATATCCTATGGAAGGAATTTCAAGTTACTGTTCAGTACGGTAAAAATTACTTTGCAGGGTCAGTACTGGGCTGAAAGATGCAGCACTGAAGTATCTCCTGATGACAGGTGAGTAAATCGGAATTCGTTACTGTTGTGATTTTTAGGCAATATTTTAGTATTTCAAAAGTAGTCAGAAGAATTTTCACAGAAAACCAGTCAATGGGTCCCTTTGGAAGAAAATTGAGTTAGCGATAAGTAACGTTGTGATTACTTTTCAGGGTCAGTGCTGGGCACCAAGATCCAGCACTGGGATCTCTCCTAATAGCAGGTGAGTATTTTCGTTTTAGTTACTCGGTTGATTTTAGGTGAATATTTTAAAGTTGAGAAACTCCACACTTAGAAGAATTTTCGGGTGATGTCAGCCAATGTCACCCTATGGAAGGTAAGTGAGTTATCGGTTTTGGGTAAGTACTTGACTGGCAAAGTTAAGGTTCTGGGCATAGACTCAGGGGTCTCCCAGGGTCAGGTAAGTACAGTTGTTTCACCCCCAGCGGCACAGGGGCGGCCGGGTGCAGAGTGAGTTAGGCCCAATGTTATCCTATGGCAGGCAGGGGGCCCTTGGTTGGTGGCTGCTGGCTAGCAGGCCACGCGGCTGTGGTGGCTGGGCTCCTGGTCACTTGCTCAGGGCAAATGGGGAAGTGGATTAGGACAGAGGTTGCACTGCCAGGGACACTCGGGCGGCTGGGTGCAGGGTGCTTTTGAGCCATCGGGCGCTCAATGTTAACCAATGGAGATCTTGGAAGGTGAACAAAGGCTGCAGGCTCGGGGACGGTGACTCTTCAGGAGCGACCAACACTTCGAGAGGTAAGTTGGGGTCTTGGAGGATAGGTAGACACCCAGGAGTTGGGCACAGGGGGCCGTGTGGCGCCGGGTGCAGGGGTGTCTTTTGAGGTCGGGAAATCTTACCCCCTGCTGGTCGCGGTTGGAGGGGTCCCTTGTCCTGAGGCTGCAGGCGTCGTCTGGGTCGTCGAGGAGGGTCCTTGGGCACTGGATTCCAGGTCAGAATCGCCGGGGGGACGTCCTCAAAGTCTTTGTTCACTCAGGCACAGGCTGGGCGGGTGCAGAGTGTGCAGGTTTCGCGGTTCCGTGCCAGGGCCGGGTCTTTTGTAGTTTTTCTTTTGAACAGTACCACTGCTCGTGGGAGTCCCTGGGTTGAAGGCTGTGGCACAGAAGTCAGGTCCTCCGGGGTTTTTGAGGTTGCCGAGGCCGGGGTTCTGCAGGAGCAGGTTCGGAGGTCGACAGGCCGGTAGGGCTGGGGCCAAGTCGGTGTCGTCGCCTCCTTGTTAGCAGCTGCACGGCTGGTCTTCTTGCTTAGTCTTCTCTTCTTGTTTCGGATTCGGGAACTGAGGAAGGAAGGTTCAGGGAGCCCCTAAATACTGAATTATGGGGTGGTTACAGGTAGGTAAGGGCAGGGACCAATGGGTCCCGTCCCTGGGGTGGGTACACCCCTATTCTGCCACTCTCCAGTGGGAGGGGGCAGGAGCCTGTCCCTGGTTGGCTGGGTCCCCCATCCTCAAGATGGCGGGGACTCGGAGTTTGTGCTTCACCTCGCCTCCCCCACCTTAGGGGTGGAGTTGGCAGAGGTGGGCACAACCCATTTCCTGCCTCTGGTTTTCCCGCCGGTTCTCCCCCAGAAGTGGGGGTAGAACCAGTGGGGACCAGTTTGCTGGGAGCAGCAAATGGTCTGGGGAAGCTCAAAGGCGGCAGGCCTTTGACGCTTCCCCTGCCCATCCTGGGGGAGGAGGCTTTGGCACCTCGCCCCAGGATGCGCATTGTTTCAGGCCCCTGAGAGCAGAGGCTCTCAACCCAGGGGTCCAGAAACATGTCTGGTGGTGGCAGCCTGGGCAGCCACTCAGTCCGGACACTGGAGGTCAGGTTGGTTTCAGGGGCATCTCTAAGATGCCCTCTGGAGTGTGTTTTACATTAAATCCCACACTGGCATCAGTGTGGGTTTAATGTGCTGAGAAGTTTGATACCAAACTTCTTAGTTTTCAGTGGGGCCATTATGGTGCTGTGGAGTTCGTAATGACAGACTCCCAGCACCATATACTCTTAATGGCAGCACTGCACTTACAATGCCCAAGAATGGACTTGGGCACTGTAGGGGCACAGGGCTCATGCCTCTGTGCCCTCACCACTGGCATAGTGCACCCAGCTAGAGGGGTGGCTGACCTAGGCCAGGGCAGTGGCTTGTAGGCATGGCACACAGGGATATGTGCCATGTCGACTCTTCACTTTTGTTCTGCACCAAGACACGCAGCCTGCAAAGGCAGTGTGTGTGTGTGTGTGTGTGTGTGTGTGTGTGTGTGTGTAAAGGTACAGGGTCCCCAAGGGTGGCACAACAAGTGCTGCAGCCCTTAGGGGCCTTCCCTGGTCACAGTGCCCTGGGTACCCACGGTACCATTTACCAGGGGCTGACCTGTGGCCAGGGATGCCAATTGGGTGTAGGCATCAATGCAGTTTTAGGGAAGGAACACAGGCCCTGGGTACCTGGTTGGCAGGAGCCCAGGGCACACTCAGTCAAAGCACATCAGCAATTCAGCAAAAAGTGGGGGCATACCATGCAAGAAAGATGGCACTTTCTCACAAGGACGACAATAGAACCTTTAACAGTGACCACTGCACAACCTTCCTGAGCTAAAGAAAGGGAAAACGGCACACATCAGACAGGTGTTCCTCCAGAGGGTCTACATTTTGCTTTGCGCACCATGGCATGTAATGGTTCCACAGCCCTGAATAGAGTGGTTGTGTAACAGGGTGATGAGCTGACATTGTAACCACTACCTCCCGCAGCAGGCGAAATAAGCTTGATCTCTAGGCTTGGAGGTGGAGGCTCTGGAGATTGGGGTGCAGAACCTGATCGTCCTATTGGGAGAGGAGATGCACGCTGAGAGATCATTAGTGGCGGGAACATGGTTGCAGGAGGTCTGTGGACCTCACCCTTCTTACCCAGTAAAGGACGATCAAAATGAATTGGGGCCAGCCCTGGGGAGGCTTCCTTAATATCCAAGAAATTAGGTATGTTGGGGGAGATGGGAATTCGCCTAGATATCACACTGGGACATTTCCTAGAGAAAAGGTAAGTAAAATCAGTTTTGCACAATTGTAATTTTTCAGGTTTCCATACAAATCAACTCCACAGTTTGGAAATTGCACACCAACTAAAAAGCACCCTCGCACACTCCCTGCAACAGGAACTGGAGAGTTTACAACTGTGGAAAGTGTGCATTTCTATGAGTGGTGAAGAGGTTCACCTCAGGAGTGCCCCATAATGTGAACATGTTTTGAAGCACCTTCGGGTGGAAATACCATTTGTGGTCGGCAAGTTGACATTGAATCAGGCAGTCAGCTCTGGTGTTCAGAGAGCCTGCCAGATGGTAGATGACAAGCCAGAACCCATAAGCCCTGGCCCAGTGTCTCAGCACTTCTAATTAGAGAAGCTAAGACCCTCCCCCCCCACACACTTCCTTAGTTGTTGATGTACCACATCACTGTCGTTCTGTCAGGCAAGATCTGGACAGATCGCCTGTAAAGGGAGATCAGGAGGTATTTCAGGCCCAGGCAAATTATTCGCAGCTCGAGCAGGGTGATGTGCTGAACCTGCTCACCTGAAGACCAGAGGTCCCTGATCTCCAGTTCCTCCAGATGAATAACACCACAAAGTAGATAGGTCCGTCAATACCACTGCCACTGATGGTGGAGGGCAAAAGGACAAGCTTTGCCTCAGGTTCTTCCCTACCAACCACGAGAGCAAGTCCATTACAGTGTGCTGGGAGACTGCGATGGTATCCGATAGATCGCCCTTATGTGGCAACCATTGGAGATGGAGGCAACATTGAATAGTGCTCATTTGCCAACATGTGTGACCAGTAGAATGCAGGAATCCACCAGACCTAGCAGGTGAAAAGCTGTCAAGATTGGAACTCAAGCTCCCTCTGCCAAACATCTGAATGAATCCATCTCGACTGTACTGGATATTCCAAGGAGAAGAGAAGGTGCGCAAAGATGTTGTATTCAGTACTGCCCATATAAACAGGAGGCGCTGAGAGTTCTATATTTGAGACTTAAGCAAGTTTATGGAACCGCCCAGGTCAAACCACAGGGATGCTGCGACCTTCAAGTGGTCCCACACGAACTGGGGAGAGTCACCCTACAGTAGCCAATAGTCAAGGTTTAAGAACATTGAGATTTCTGACTTGCAAAGATGTGTCGGGACCACCAACATCACTTTTGAGAAGACTTGTGGTGTCAATGTTAGCACGGAAGGGAGTCCTGCAAACTGGTATTGAGTGGATTCTACTATGAATCACAATAACTTCTTGAGTGACTCCAGAACTGGTGTGTGAAAAACTGCACCCTGCAAGTCGAGAGACACCATGCAGTCTTTTGCATTAAGTTCCAAAAGTACTCAAGTCAGGGACCTTCCTAGAAGATAAATGTTCAAGGCCCTATGGTTCAGGATCGGATGCAGACCATCACCCTTCTTGGGAATCAGGTAGTACCGCTACTCAATTCCCTGTACTGAGACAAACTCCACTGCTCTTTTCTACATCCTCCTGCTGCAGGAATCGAAAGTGATCCAGTGACTGAAAGACTTGAGGGAGGTTAAGGGGGGGGGGGGGGGGCACACTATGCAGAGATTTCTTGTGGAAGAGCATACCCCCCCTTTCTATTTTCTGCAAAACATAATGGTCTGAAGTAACAGCCTTCCAGGCCTGCAGAAAGAAAGCCAACCTACCTCCAGCTAGCCACATGCTGTTGTAAGGGAAAACAGAGGCAGCTTTCCAAATGGTGCAGAGGGATTAAGGAGGAGAAGGGAGGTTGCAAGGTCTGTCTGTCTTTTCATTTGCATCCACCCCTGTGTTTGGCTGGGAGGGTTCAATATGGCGTATGGCAAACCCCCTTCAGAAGTCCTAAAACTTTCTGAACTGCCTACAGTCTCGAGCAGTAGCTCTTCCTGCCTTGAATCTCTCCAGGACGGTGTCAGTTTTTACATCAAATAGACTAGTAACAAAGAATGGCAAGTCCATCAGACTCACCTACACATCACCAACGAAACTAGTGTACTTGTTATGCTATGCAGATCTATAGAATGTACCCTCACCCGGGAGGGTATCTTGATGCCGAACAGGTGGGAGTCTAGCCAAACGTATGGCCAAGTGGGACTATTCGAAAAGCCAGGTCTTCATCTTCTTGCGGAATTCAGTAAGTGAGGAGGATATCTTATAATGGTGGCAGGTCGTTCCACACTTTAGGAGCAATATAGGAGAAGGCTTGACCGCCAGATCTGGCTTTCTAAATGCGTAGGATCTGTGCAAGTAGGAGTCCGGACCAGCGGAGGTGTCTGGAAGCTTTGTGAAAGCAGATGCAATTGATGAAGTATGCTGGTACCAATCAACATTATTTTATATTACGTTTCTCTACCTTGCACATTTCAAGCGGTCTTTCGTAAATCCAGACAAAATCTACCCCATTCACCCTGTATTATATCCACTTCCAACACCTTCTACCATTTCTACATGTAGGGACATTTATGCTTTTCAGGACAAACTTTTCGAATGGTGTAAGTTCTCTTGTTCCCGCTACTTTAGTCAGAGGGTGCAAACTCCAGTGTCTCAACTGGAAATATCCAAGTCTTTAATTTTCTGTAAGTTTAAATCATTTGATCAGTGTAAGAATGATTTTAATCATCTTTTCTAGGAATAGATCTCTCAGAAAATTACATTTGCCCCTCCCTTCATGTTGTAAACTGTAACACGTTGAAAACCCAGAATAAAAGCTGCATTGTTCAACACTGGGGAGGATGAGAAGGCATTTATCTAGGGAGACCTGTTAAGGGAGTCCCATGTCTCCATTAAAGGCCTTGTTATTTCCGACTGGCACGCCACTTTCGATCCAGCAGGTTTAGGAAGCCAAAGAATGTCGCCTGTTCGATAGATGAATTTCCATGAAAGGCCAATGTTTCTCTGTCTCCCAGAGTGACAATTGAAATGCTATACGCAGCTGTGCCGCTGCATAGTAGCTCTTAACGTCTGGAAGGCCCATTCCACCCATCTCCATTATTCTCTGTAGCACTCTGCTGGCTATCCTGGGATTTGTTAACACATCTTGTGCTTAGGTGTAGGAAGCTGGCTCTGTATATACTATACCAAAATGAGGTCTAGTGTGCCCAGAGTCCAGTGGAACCCCAAAGGTAGGCAGAGGTAAAAGTAGATAGCACCTTACTCTCCATTTGTGGTAGTGTGGGCGAGCAGTAAGGCTGTATCAGAGGGTAGTGTTAAGCATTTGTTGTACACACTCAATCAGCAAATGATGTCACACACTCAAAGACTGAACTTAATAATATTTTTGTACAAACAAAATTGGTCGAAGTTATTTTATTTCTAGAACCAAGCCAAGCCTGGCACAGGTAAGTGAAATAAATGCTTTGCAAAATATTATGCAGTGTTTACAAGTGAATGCAAGTTCAAATGCAGTTGTTTGAAATACAGGTAAGTCAAGGTATTGAAATTACTGTACGGATTTCTTTTTAGATTACTTTAAGTTACTTTTTCTACCCAGTGTGATATGCCTAGATATCACACTGGGACATTTCCTAGAGAAAAGGTAAGTAAAATCAGTTTTGCACAATTGTAATTTTTCAGGTTTCCATACAAATCAACTCCACACAGAACATTTTTCAGAGAAAAACAGTCAATGGAATCCTATGGACAGAAATGAAGTTATAGGTTAAAAGGTAAGCAATCGGTCTTTGGGGTTGAGGTTCTGGGGTTAAAACAAGGGTTCCCGCCAGGGTCAAGGATGCACTCGTTACACCCTCAGCGGCACTAGGGCGGCCGGGTGCAGAGTGCTGAGGCCCAATGTTATCCAATGGGGGCTAGGGGGCCTCCGGTTGGTGGCTGCTTACCAGCAGGCCACTGGGTTGTGGGAGCAAAGCTCCTGGTGTTAGGCTCAGGGCAAAGGGGGATCCAGTTTAGCACACAAAGTGCACCCGCAACGGCGGCTGGGTGCAGGGTGCTGTTTTGGCGTCAGGTGCCCTGTTTTCAATGGGGATTTTCAGTTTTGGTTTTTAGCTGCAGGCTCGGTCCAGGAAGACTTCCGTGAGGAACCAACAGCTGGGCAGGTAAGTTGGAGGGCTTGGGGACATAGGTGCACCTCGGGTTCTTTTCTCCAGGGCGCCTGGATGCAGGGGTGTCTTTTGAGGTCAGATTTCACCTTACCGGGCCACTCGCGGTGGGAGGGGTTGAGGGGGGGAGTGGGTCTCAGTGCAGAGGCTGCAGGGAAGTCGGGGAGTCCAGGAGGGGTCAACCTATGGGGGACTCGGACTCTGGGGCACCTTGCTGGGACCGGTGGGCCTCTTGAACTCGGGCCGTAGACGACGGGTGCGGTGGTGGTTCCAGCCGTCTGGTTTCCTTGTCCTCAGCAGGCTCCAAGTCTTGCTTTGGAGATTCTTTTGAACAGAGCTGCTGTTCACAGGAGATCCGGTCTTTGTTGAAGGCAGTCAGTCTTCCCAGGGGTTCTGGAGGTCGCTGGCTGCAGAACAAGGCGACTTTTGGCGCAGGATCTCTAAAAACTGCAGACGGGACAGTAGGGTTGGGGCCAAGTCAGTTCTTCTCTGCAGTCTCCTCTGCTGGGCATCTTCTTTCGTCCTTCTTCGTAGGTTGTGGGAATCTCCTTTCTTGGTTCAGGGCTGCCCCCTAAATATTGCATTTAGGTGGCGTTTTAGGGGTCTCAAGGTCAGTAGCCAGTGGGCTACTGACCTTAGGGTGACTACACCCTTGGTGTGCTCACCCCACGTGGGGGAGTGAGCACAATCCCTAATCCTGATTGGGGAGTGCCTGCCATCTGCAAGATGGCCGGCACTGAAGGGTGGGCTTCACCTCACCTCCCCCACCTGAGGGGTGGGGTTGGCAGAGGTGGGCACACCTTCTGGGCTGGCTAATTTTTCCCGCCTGTCTTCCCGCCGAAAAGGAGGGGAGACAGGAAGGGGGCCTGTTCCTGATAGCAGGAGAGGCTGGGGGTCGCATTACAAAGGCTGTAATGCTTTTGAAGCTCCCCTGTCACAGATGGCTCTTCCTGGCCTGGGGGAGGTGTGACCACCTCCTCCCAGGAAAGGCTTTGTTTCTTGTCTCAGGGAGCGAAGGCTCCCACCCCAGGGGTCCAGAAACATGTCTCGTGGTGGCAGGCTGGTGTGTACCAGTCAGGGAACCCACCAGAGGCTGGTCGTTTTTCAGGGGGCATCACCAAGATGCCCTCCGAGTGCATTTTTCATTAAATCCCACACTGGCATCAGTGTGGGTTTAATGTGCTGAGAAGTTTGATACTGTTTGTTTCCCCTGAAGTCCCTTCCCCCCTCTGGTCTGCCTGACGCTATCCGCATTCCTTTTCCCCCGTTTACCTTTCCCCCTCTACCTTCCATTCCACAGAAGACGTTTCTGTCTTGCTATGTAACTCGAAAATAACCTATGTTATCGTGTTATCTCATGTTTTTCTACTGTCTGTTCTCACCGCGGAGTCCGAACAACCTTGGCAGATGCCCGGTGGAGCTGTCCTATGCAGCTATAGAGGAGTCTGGCTAGGTGTCACCCCCACGGCCGTCACCTACCCAGCCGGACATCGTTCTTAACGGTGCTTCACGGTCTTGTCTATCTTTCACTTTGACTGCCTGTTTCCCCTGACGTCCCTTCCCCCCTCTGGTCAGCCTGACGCTATCTGCATTCCTTTCTCCCCTGTTTACCTTTCCCCCTCTACCTTCCATTCCACATAAGACGTTTTGTCTTTGCTACTTAACGCGAAAATAACTTATGTTATCGTGTAATAGCATGTTTTTCAACTGCCTGTTTTCACTGCAGAGTCCGAACAACCTTGGTCGATGCCCGGTGGAGCTGTCCTATGCAGCTATAGAGGAGTTTGGCCCTGGTTCACCCCCTCTGCTGTCACCTACCCAGCCGGACATATGACATTGTTTTTCCTCGCCTCCCTGTTCTGTTTCCTTCCCTCTATCTTTCTCTGATGTCTATTCTTGGAATCTGTAACTGAAGTAATTATGTAATCTTTAACTTGCTGATCCTCATGTAAAGCGCTCTGATACCTACAGGTCTAGCCAGCGCTATATAAAACTTTGCAAATGAAAAATAAATAAAAAAGATACCAAACTTCCCAGTTTTCAGTAAAGCCATTATGGTGCTGTGGAGTTCGTAATGACAAACTCCCAGCACCACGAACTCTTAATGGCATTACTGCACTTACAATGTCTAAGAATTGGCTTAGACACTGTAGGGGTACAGGGCTCATGCACCTGCACCCTCACCACTGGTATAGTGCACCCATCGAGAGGGGTGGCTGACCTATGCCAGGGCAATGGGTTGTAGGCATGGCACACAGGGATGTGTGCCATGTCGACTCTTCACTTTGTTCTGCACCAAAACACGCAGCCTGCAATGGCAGTGTAATAGCACAAAGAAGGGTCAAGGCACACAAGTCCTGCACTCGCCGACACAGAGTGATAGTAGTGAGAATTTATCTAGAATGTGGTGCAATGAACTAGAGACGTGACCCCCCCTCTACGCCTCCATAAGGGGAAAGAAAACCCCAAAACAAAACACACAGCGTGGTTCAGCCCTCAACTTCACAGTTAAATATACAAGTAATGGAGATTATAATCCATAGTCCACAAATAGGGAAAAAGAAGTGATGTCTTCCCAATAAACCATTGTGCGATTCGTTCTTTCTTTGAAAATGTATTCTTTATTCATTAGTTGTTCTTAAAAACACAGCATGCAGGTGGAAAGACCTAAACCGGACGTCACGCTAACACATTTGGGAGCAATTGTACTCCATTTATTCAATACATCACTGTTTCTTTATTAGAAGGCACGACATGGAGAACATGCGGGAAACACCATTCGCATGCTAAGCCCTGAAGAAGTCCCAGGGGGACGAAACGCGTCGACTATCAATTGCACGCTGTGTTTTTAAGAACAACTAATGAATAAAGAATAAATTTTCAAAGTAAGAACGACTCGCACAATGGTTTATTGGGAAGACATCACTTCGTTTTCCCCATTTGTGGACTATGGATTATAATCTCCATTACTTGTATATTTAACTGTGAAGTTGAGTGCTGAACCACGCTGTGTGTTATGCAATGGCAGTGTGTGTGTATAAAGGTACAGGGCCTCCAAGGGTGGCACAATAAGTGCAGCAGCCCTTAGAGGCCTTCCCTGGCCACAGTGCCCTTGGTACCTTTTACAAGGGACTGACATTTGGTCAGAGAGGTGCCAATTGGGGGCACGAGGTACAGTTTCTGGGAAAGAACACAGGCACTGGGAACCTTATTGGCAGGGACCTAGGGCACATCAAGTCAAAGTGCATCAGTAGTCTGGCAAAAAGTGTGGGGGGGGGGGTGGGTTACTGCAACAGAAACCCAGCTTCCTACATTAGGTATTGAGAACGGGATGGCCTAGAAAAAGTATCAATTTTTTTTTTTTTTTTTTTTAGTATTCATCCTCCCTATTCATATGAGGAGAGGACCATATCTAGCTAAATCACCCCTCATCTCTCCCATGAGGGATAGTTTTGTATTGTTCTTGATGGTAAACCCTAGACTATATAATAGTTCTACGGTGGTTGTGTGAGTGCCAAAGTACTGCTGTTTGGTTGCGCTCTTGATCAGCCAGTCGCCCAAGTAAGAGAAGATGCGTGTGCTGTTCGTCCGAAGAAGAGCAGCCACCAAGGCAAGACACTTTGTGAACACTGTAGGGGCGATGGTGGCCCGAAAGGCACCTTGAACTGGTAATGCTGGCCACTTACCACAAACTGGAGGTGCTGCCAATTAGCCGGGTGGATCAGAATGTGAAAGTAGGCGCCCTTCAGGTCGAGGGCAGTCAAAGTTGCCTTTTTGCAGCAGAGGGACAAGATCCTGGAGTGTCACCATGCGAAGTGCTCTGACTGGATGTATTTGTTGAGGGGCCAGAGGTAGAATATGGGCCAGAGGGTCAATTTTTTGAATTAGAATGTACAGTAGGTGGTGGAGCAGCACAGGTTCTATAGCCCCCTTGTGAACAAGCGCCTCTACTTTCTCCTGAAGGGGGTGCTGGTGTTCTGTGGAAAGGGGGTGTTTGTGTGGAGGAATGTTTGGTGGGGTGGTGGTGAGCTCTAAACAGTAACCCTGGTCTATGATAGCGAAGACCCACTGATCTAAGGTAATTTCTGCTCAACGTGGTAGAAACCCCTGCAGTCTTCCCAGACGTGTCAGTGAGTTACTGTTTGGTATGGGCAGCGTCATGGCGACAATGCCCTTTCCTCTTCTCTAAGTTGTTACCCCTTGTAACCTCCCCTGGAATAGCCCCCCAGAGGGGTTTGCTGGGTCTGTTGTCTTTGAAAAGAGGAAGAGGCTTTGGGAGGGGTGGCCTTGGCACTTCCGCAGTACTAACACCAGTGAAAGGACCCACAGTTCGAAGGTGTTTCAAAGCGCCCCGATGGCCTTCACGGTATCAGAGCCCTCCTTTATTTTTTCCAGCATCTGGCCAGCCTGTGGACAGAAAAGGCTACTCCCCCACCGAAAGGCAGGGTGAGTAGATGTTGCTGTACCTAAGGGTTCAAAGCCGAAACACAGCCAGGCATGACACCGGATCAGGAAAATTGAATTAATGCCTCGAGATGCGGTGTCCGCAGCATCAAGGGCACACATAATAGTGGTGTTTAATATTATTTTGCCCTCTGTAACAAGGAATTGGTCTCTTTTCCGGTACTGCTCTGGGAGATGCTGGAGAAGCTCCTCCATTTCGTCCCAGTAAGCCTGGCCGTACCTTGAGAGCAAGCCAACAGAGTTGGTGATGTGCCAGTGCGCCGACTGAGCTGCAATGCATTTACCAGCCACATCTATCTTTTTGCTCTCTTTGTCAGTTTGTGGTGTATCTCCAGTGCCTTGAGCGTTGGCGCACTTACTTGAGGGCAGTGCTCAGCCTCCACAAGGGAGATGGAGGAGAGTGAGGTTGTGTATGCACTACCAGTAAATCTGGTGGAAGAGGACCCCTAATGTATGCAGGGTCTGAGGGTAGGACTTTGTATTTCTTGTCCACCCTAGAGTTGATCACCCTGGCTTTAACCAACTCCTTGAAGACCTCAGGAGCATACTCTTTAGCATCCCCTTTAACATTGGGAGAAATTGTGTGGAGCACTGGGTAGAGGATAGTGTCTCCCTCCACAAGAAAGTCTTCCTCCTCCCGTGTTTTGTATCTCTCCAACTTGAGGTAAGTGGCTGCTCTCTGCTAAACCTCATGATACGCAGTGGTGTTCTCTGGTGGGGATGGCTTAGCTGGAAACAGATCAGGGTATCCAGGGAGGTCTATATCAATCATCCTGTGGTTCGAATGGTGTGTCGTAAAGGTCTTGGTTGAGAGCCTGTCCTATCTCCCCCCTGCCACTCGCAAGCCCAGAATGTGGAGAGTTGCCGTTGTGACTCTCCCAAAGGAGCAGCAGGTGGCAGAGGTGGAGCAGGCAAGGAGGAGGTGGAGAGGAAGGCAGTGGGGGCAAAAGGGTAGGCGGTAGTGACAGAGGACTGGTGCCTCGGTCATTTCACCCTCGACTTTGGCTGGTGGCTCAGGTGCTAAATTGAGGGCTATCTCAAAAGTTAACTTCCTTTTAGGAGGCATTGGGTCATGAGGCTTTAGAAGTGGCAGTCAAGATCGTGCCAGTTTGTGGATGGATCATGATGCGCTTCGGCCTGGCATCAATCTCCTCTTGGAGTCATTGCAGGATCAGACAGTCTTGGTCAACTGAGGCCGTGGATGATGGAGCTGTGGACGCCGGGTGCTTAGGCGCTAAGAAGGTTTATGCGCCCCTAGCACAGAGATCGATTTAGACATGGAGAAGGTTTTGGTGGCGCTAGCACCAAGGTGGAGTTTGGTGCAGGAGATGGCCTGGAGGGTGTTTTAGACACGGATGCGAAGGTGGTGTCTGTGCCGAGAGCAGAGGCTTCCAGATATGGTTCAGTGCCGGGAGGTGGCTAGTTGCCGGATCTGGAGAGTGTTTTCGGTGCTGACCAGGACCATTAGGCAGTGCTGTACTTCAAGCCTGGTGCTGGACTTCAGGGCTCAATGCTCGACCCTCTTGAGGACAGAGCTCGGTCTCCACAAGGGAGATGGAGAAGAGTGAGGTGGTGTACTCAAGGCTGATGTCTTCCTTATCTGGACTTGCACAGACTGAAGGGCTTCAGCTTCAGATTCCGAGCAGGAACTTGTCTTAAGAGTGAA
The DNA here is from genome assembly GCA_963921515.1 of Calotriton arnoldi. NCBI lineage: Eukaryota > Metazoa > Chordata > Amphibia > Caudata > Salamandridae > Calotriton > Calotriton arnoldi. Next base: position 1,308,766 of record CAWUFW010000721.1, read on the forward strand.
GGTCAGTGGTTCGGCCTCTGAAGTTCCTAGCTGAGGTTCTATCTTACAATCTCGGTTGCCGAGTAGCTCGGGGGTGTCGTCTCCTTGACACTTCGCCACAGGTTGTGATGCAAGGCGTCCAGCTTGACGGTAACATAGCATTTTGTTTGACTGGAAGGCAAGGCAGGCGGAACAGCAGGCTTCATTGTGATCCAGAAAGAGACACGATTGTACACCTGGTAATGATCCGCCTAGGGGTATTTGGGTCTATACTGATGGCAGTATTAAAATTGAGTCCTTTCCATCTTGGATGTGGCATTTTCTACGCTGAACACGATGGAGTAGACCCCGAACGAGGAATCCAAGAGTTCCCCGTCGTCCAAACAGACGGACGGCATGCCAACAGACAGCAAAAGTAGTGGCGAATGTAGAGGAACTGAGGAGGGCCGAAAACTATGACAAAGAGGCATCGACCCTTGACGATTAAGAAGAAGTGGGAGGATGCACACCCTAGAAATACTGGACGGCGTAATGGAGCGGACAAGGAGAGGGAAGTATAAAAAATTAAAAATAGAAAAAAGGACACACCGAGACATGGAGGGGGGGGGGATGTTCAGTTAAAGGGGGGTAGTTAAGTTTAAATAATATAGGTTTGTTTTTGGGCGTTAAAGAGACACCTGACAAGGGGCGGTGCCACACTGGGGCAGGAGATGGAAGGGGGCAAGTAAAATCGGGGTTGCTGCTTCAGGATGACTTCCATAATGTAGGTATATAGCCTGTATTTGCCCTACTCCTCTCAGTGTTCATGGCTAACTGATTTTCCTCATTGCATAGACCAGAATATGTTACAATGCTATACTTGTTATTTCTGTCTCAAATGCCAATAAAGATATATAAAAAAAGATTTTTTTAAAAAGAGGCATCGACCCAGAGCTTAGTAGAACACACTCAAACCACACGGCAGGAAAAACAAAATTAACATGGGAACCAAACTCCATGCACGTTACCAGCAATACGTGGAGTCACTATACCTCATGACTCCGACTTCTTCAGAGAAAAACAAGTTGCGCACATTCGAGCCCAATACTAGATGGCAGGAGTACGCACAGCATGTGTATCTACAACAACACATGCCACAAACATAATTTCCCCCCCTCTGTATTCCTGCTCCTTTAACCTTAATTCAGATTTTAACTTTCCCCTTTTAAGATACCACATCTTTTTTTTGGTGGGCTTTAATGGCGATGGCTTTACCTGTAGCTACCCACTGTGAAGGTGTACCAAACAACTGTGTGGAGACATAACCCCACTCTGTTTGATACTAAAATAGTCATTTATATGGTCTCTCATTTCCATTTCATGGAGTGTCGCTTTAAGGATAACTACATCAAATTTCCAGGATCTTCCCCACCTGTATGTTTTGCCCCATATAAAATCCCAAACTACTGGTGCATGGTCTGACAATATGATCAGACCCATCTCAATGTTAAACATCTGGGCTAGTAATGTATTAGATCCCCATATTTGATGGATTTGGGAGAAGGCTTTATGACCGAGAAAAGGGTGAATTTGTTGTCCACAGGGTGACCTCTACAGATCAAGGAGTTCTTCGTCAACCAATTTGTTCTGTAAGGATCTTGACATCCCACCGCCAATCTATCTGTCCAGCAGGTGTTTATCTTGTATTGAGTCATGGACTATGTTGAAGTCCCCAGCCCACAGAATCTCACCCTTCGCCTTCTCTTGAATGTTGCCCAGGATCGTAACTATGTGCGCTTCTTGGCCCGTATTGGGGGCATATGACTACCAGTGAAATCTTTCTTCCTTTAAGACTGCTTATCAGTGATCACATATCTCCCCCTATTGACTTCTATAATCTCCAGGGGTAGACGTTTATGTATGGAAAGAAATCACCACCCTTGTTTTTTTTTTAATACTATTTAGCCTGCTAATTGACCTCAGTCTTTTCAATGCACACTAAATGTGACAAGATAAAAACAAAATTTAAAGGCATCTTTATTGCTCATTCACCTGCTGAACTCCAGCATGGTTATTCTGGGTGGGGGGGGCGTGAGCAGGTCCGTAAATGAGGGGACAACGCTCACCTCCCACCCCCCCCCCCAAGAGTTCCCTTGCATTGTGAATTTGAAGGTTATCCTTCCGGGATCGGTCCTCAAGGTCCTTGCACTTGTTTCAAGTCTTCCACTTCCTCCGTGGTCATCCATATCATAGCTTGGACATCAAGGATATCAATTTGTAGCTGTCTAATAGCGTCAACATTTTTGATCACTAAATAGCCAACTGAGCTGATTTATTCTGTAATAGCTACCAAACCACTTTAAATCTCAGGTTTGACAGTCTGTATTTACTCCGACAGAATCTTTAACAGTTTCTCCTGAGTCCCAACAGGCACGTTCATGAGCGTCAGTTGGGCTCCCCGCTTCTCAGTCGCATTTGTGGGAACCTTCGCTGGATTTTGGTGAGAGCCTATAGAAGTCGGCTGCAAAGTGTCTGTGAATTTGGAGGGCCAATTGGATCAGAGGTCATGCTGCACATGAGGAGCATACAGGCTCTTCATGAATTTGAGTATGTGTGCTGATTTCTATGCCCATGTAATCTGGTTAGGTAATTTTTTTAGGCCGAGAATGAGCAGCGCATGCGCTGCTCTGCGAGAGATGCTGTATTCGGTATATGGGCTATCAGGGACTTTGGACACGCCCACCGCTTTTGGTTGGTTAGTTGGGCTGCTTTTCAAAACTCCTTTTCTCTGGTTGGTTAATATTATGCATCTGTCCCACCTTGGTTCCCTCCCAGGGGACATCACCAATTGATTCTTTTGGTTGGCCATCTCTTGACTCCCTTGCACACCCTCTGCCATCCCCCTGTCACGCGCAAATGCAGCGTCCATCCACGTCGTTATCTGGAGGGGGAACATTTAGGCCCTTTTCTACAGGCCACTGGCCTGCTGAATAACGACATGGGATCCTGGAGGTAAGATCAAGTTTAAACAAGCATTTGCAATGCAATAGGTCTCGCATGACTGAAAGTTTGACCTATTGGCTTTGCAAATAATAATGAAACGCATATAGCTCAAACTTTTAGTAATGCGAGACCTACAGCATTGCGAATGCTTGTTTGCTGTGTGGTCAGTGTTCCACACAATGGAGGAGGCGAAGTTCCCTCCAGTCACAAGTTATGCCTTACAAAAATGTATTCTTATCACCAGTTCCAAAAATACAAGAATTCACAACATGATTTTGGGAACACTTTCTCCTTAAATCGTTTGGTAAGTGTGTGTCAATCTGCAACTGTGGGGCATCTACTACACTGCATATGCCATGTACCTTGGGCCTGAACACAGACCTTCATGAATCAATTATCTTAAAAGCCAGCACAAAATAAAACACCCTTCCTGATGTTCATTCACTTTGACATAGTTTGTACTTTTTATAGAAGAGGGGCCAAATCAAAAACCCTACTGGCCACGCCATATCAAGCAAACACTTAATCAAATAGTTTTGCCCAACAATATTTACCAAACCTTCCTGCCAATATAAACAACCTTTTGATGCCCATAGGGTAAGGTAACCACCTAAGTCTGCACATATTTTAATTTCTAGGGCAGACAGGGTAGCAGATTAAAGCTTTAAATATATAATTCATGGAGAACAATCCAACCTCCTTTGCACTTTTTCTTTTACGTCACCACAATCTTGTGTGTGTATATATATATATATATATATATATATATATATATATATACACACATACACACACACAAGATTATGAGGTGTATGTATATATATATATACACACACACACACACACACACACACACATACACACATATATACATACACCTCATAATAATCCTCTTTCAATAATACAAGGGGAGACAAAACATGCATGTGGGATAGTCTTAATTGACCAACTTTAAGTTGACTGTGTAACATAGCATGAAGCAGATAGCCAACCAACTTGTTATAAATTACATTGTTACTTTTCCCCAGATGGACCCAACTTATACTTCAATCACTGCCATAAAACAGCATTGCATGAAGCATACAAGTACCACTTATGTGTTACTCTGATGTGTCTCAATATTCACTAGGTCTATAATACAATTTTAGAGAAGGCGGCTTAAATACTCAAACAGAAATAATATTTTGTCAACTTCACACTTTATTTTTTAAAATGTTGTCTTACCCACTAGCTTCAGGAGGAAACCTCACAACGACTTTCCCCATCTCCGCACCTGGAAGTTCAACAAATTTGCCAACATCTGCTTTCTTTTCAGATGCCTTTAGAAGAGAAAGGACCATGTGATGGCATACATATAAACACAACATTGATCATAAAGCAACTAGGCAGATATATGTTCTGCCTGAACTAAACAAATCAGGCTAGACAACGATTCTATTTATTTTAGTGTGCTTTGCTATCTAAATCAGTAAATGTATGACACTTGATTTTTTTTTTTTCTGGAGTTTTATATAGCGCGAACTTGACACGAAGGTATCAGAGCACTTTACATGAGCACCAGTAACGTTACACAAGGACACATTCATTTTTGTTAGGCACGGGAGATTAAGTAATTTGCCCAGAATCACAGGATGTGGAGCGTCATTGCCGAGACTCGAACCCAGTTTCCCAGATGTGAGATCGACCGCCCTAGCCCATTCGGCCACATCCTCTCCCCTGATTTTTGCAATTCATTAAATGTGGCTCTGCCTAAATATGCTCTGCATAAAGGCCACCCCGTTCAAAATATGGCACCAAGAGTTATGCTGAATTTACTAAAAACAGCATCTGTTGGTCAGCATCTCGACCAACTATATAGGTCGCCAATTCAGAAGAAGATCAATCTCAAAGCACTTGCGATCTATCAGACAGCTATTTGTGGATCTTGTCCTAAGTTTGTGCAGAACACGATTGAGATTCGTACATCAGTTTTGAAGTTGTGTTCTCCCTCTCCCTAAAATACAGGGCAGACAAGGAGGTTGCTCTTTTTCGTATGCACCAACTAGGTTGTGGAATGCACTCCCCTTCCAGTTATGCACCACGAATTACAACCAAGTCTTTAGAAGAATACTAAAGATCCTTTTCTGTGAAAAAAATGGTTAACAAAATGAAGGCAGACCTAGCACCACAACAACTTATCGGTAAAAGCGGGCTTTTAAAATAGACATGGGGATGTATGTACATCAGGCAAGTGCTGATGTAGATCTAGATGAACAACCCTATGTGAAAAACATGTTCTTATACACTTCCACTCTAACTGTTTGAGGTTTTTGGTACGGGGGGATAAATCAACAGGTATAAGCCTCTTTAAAAGGATTTCCCACAAAAGAATTTTTAAAAATTTAAAAAATTAAAAATTAAAAATTAAAAAATCAGTAAACCCTTAAAGCCCCATTAAAACTGGAACAGTGGCCCACTAACATCTCACATATTAAGTTCACAGGGAAGGTCAGTTCACATACTCTTAAGGTTCAGTTAAGAGGAGAGCTCAACCTGTAGGGACTGGAAAATCAGATTTGGATTCACAGAGTACAATGAGGACTGACACAGATAGAGCGGCATTAATATAGAAAGAGCATATTATACGCAATTTATACACTTTAAACATACGAGTAGGCAAAGAAGGATGAATGGGAGAGTGAGACACAAGCTTGTTCAAACATTCTTAGGATGCCACTAAGACAATGAGTCTTCAGAACAATACTAAATGAAGTTACAGAGGGTATCTCCCCGAGACCCCGATCGGGTTCTATTAAAAGGGGGTTGGGGTCTTCAAGAAGATATATTGTGAAAACAAGACTCAATATCAGAGAGGGACTTTTACATAGCGATAAGATAAAGGTGAGCACAGCAAAGGGACCAAGAGTGTATTGGATAGTTCCTCAGCTACATTGAGAGGGATTAAGCCATTAAGAACTCTGAAAATCATGGTGAGATGTGTGAATTGGAATCAGCTGCTTCCAGACAACCAGTGAGCCATTTTACAATGAAGAGACGACCAGGAAGAGAAGAGCACGAGGGAGGTCAATTGGATAAATGTATCTATGGGCATGTAAGTATTTTGGTAGCCTAACTAGAAGACTGCTGCAATAATCAGGACATAAGAATTAAAGCACGACTTTGCAGTGTTAAGAGGGAGGAGTGGGCAAATGTTTCTGATATTTAATAACTGGGACCTTCCCCCATAGCCACTTTGCAGCCTAACAGCATGTGTGGGTTGAAAAATATGCTGAGGTTTCGGACAGTTTAGGAGAGGATAAATAGAATGTCAGGAGATGGGAACAAGAATTTGCAAATTTGCTGAAATGAGGTCTGAGGAGATTGTAATTTCTGTTTTAGAACAGCTAAGCAAAGGAAGCGTCAGACATTACAGTGTTTTGATGACAGTGAGGAATGAAAAGCCGAAGTAGGATACAAACGAATAAAGCAAGTTGGTGTACAGCACAACAACAACAAAAAAAGCAAATGCAGAATTAACCTCTGAGAAGGTGACTGAGGATTGCAACTGGGACCTGCAACTGGGACCAAGAAACTGAGAGCTAATGGTTGGATAGGTAATAAGAGTCATCCATGAGCGAGATAGAAATTCATGGAGACACAGAGTATCTTAATCAGGCTTCAGTGGTCCACAGGCCGCCAAATCAAAAAGTATTAGAGTGGGGCCTTGGTGGTTGTTTTGAACTGAAGTAATGAAGCTAGAGTTAAGTGCAATCAGTTCCTAATGCTTTTGGCCTTTTGCTTGCAGCTTCACCACTGCATCTAACAATTTGACAGTGTTGGTTGTGGTCACATACCTCTTAAGGGAATAGAGGTGCTGTAAACAGTTTGTGACTCCTACCAAGAGTGAGTGGCAAGGTCTTGAGAGAGGATCTGCTTTACTGTAAGAGCACATAGAAAAGTAATTTGGTTGTGTGAACAGTTTATGTTAACTAATCTACCTTAATAGAAAGATAACATTTGCCTTGATCAATATGGCTCGGACTGAATTATACACTCCATGATGGAATGAGGCCAAGGACTTTTATGGGGTGGGCGCGGGGGGGGGGGGGGGGGAGCATGGTGGGGTGGATGGATCCAGGACTCAGAGGTGTATACAAGTTGGTGGGCTGGGGTGTTGAGACACAGGTAGTCTATTATTAGGGAAATTTCCGAAGAGACACGCAATCTGATGAATGAAAAGGATGTTAAATTACTGCATATTTCAGGTGGGTATAAAGAAGTGTCCAGAGGTCGGTGGAATAAAAGAAGACCTAAAAAATAATTCCTGAGGCTGCTAGGAGTGGCCGATTTGTATTTTTAGAAAGCAAGATTTGGCTCTAATCAAAGTAACTTTCTACAATGTGAAGGTACCTTTCTACTGAGGATAATTATGATGCTGCTAAAAGCAAAGAAATTGATAATTTGAGCTACCAAATCAGGTAATGATTTGTCTTGTGAGTGACAAAAGCAAGGCTGTTATCAGGCTCAAATCAATGTACATTTTATAGCACCCTTCCATCCAATCCAAGACTGAAAACACTACAGGTTGGCAGATAACTGCAAAAGATTCAAGGGGTGCCTTGGCATTTTTCATTCTGTGACTGAGCTGTTATTTGGAGGTTATGAAAACAGCAGTTTGTAGTACAAAATGTTTAAACGGGAGGGCGTCTGGCCACGCGACAAGACGGCCGCTTGAATTCGGAGCTCCGTGTCGTGGGGAGCCCCGGGCGGCGACGAGGGGCTTCCGGAGGTCCTGTGGGCAGTTACAAACTGGCAATCTGTGCTGCGGAAGGTCCAGGGGTCATAATGATTTGTCCTTCGTAGCTGAAGAAGTTTCCAGTCACAAGTACTGTCGACCTTCCTTCAGAGCTTGAGCGGCGAGTGGAGAGCTGCTCTGTGAAGCGCACGAAGATGCTTCTGAGAAGATTTATGACTCTGGAGGATTCCGGTTGGTCTAGGAAAAATATTTTCTTTTGTCGACAGTGCGAATTAGCTTAATGGGGGCTCACATTCCTGACTATAATTAGACTTGCCTTCATTTCTGTTCCTGTCAGCTGAGTGAACATATACACGCACTACCGGCTACAATGTTGCAATCAGCCTGAGTTGCTCAGGAGAGATGCCTCTGCCTGCCTCCTTACTATTTTTTTACCAGTTAATAAGTGTACTGAGTTCTTTATAACACAGGAAGCTTTCTAAATATAGACTATTTTTCACTGCCTGATATCAACTTGAGGATAGAGTTATATACTCTGTTACTAGATGCTTTTGCTGCTTGAAGACTGACAGTGCAAATTTGTTTAATAGTGGCTTGCATTCCTGACTTTAATCAGACTTGCCCTTATTTCTGTTCCTGTCAAGATGTGAGAAATTATACGCACTACTGACTACATTGCTGCAATTAGTCCGAGTTTCTCAAGAGTGATGCATCTGCCTGCCTTCTTATCACTCTTTTATCACTAAAATAGTGTGCTGAGTTCTTCACATCACAAGAAGCTTTATAAATACGGACTATTCTTTGCTGCCTAATTTCAATTTGAGTAGAAGTGCTATATACTCAGTTATCAGATATCTGTAATGCTTGAAGCAACTTTAGGCAAATGAGCTAATATATTTTCTAACGGAAAAGAAGAGGTCTGTGCTTTTAATAATATTGACCTACAAACACTGCTTTTTCCTCCTTTTTCATCCTGATACTACCTTAAGGCGTTTTGTGGGTGTTAATATCAAACAACTGACAAAGTGGTAACGCCCTTATTTTGATGCGAACAGTTTTATCTCAGAGACCTACGTAGTTGTGAGGAAGCAAATTACCAGAGTACGACTTTTGCACATCGGCGACTTGGAATGTCTTCTGGTAAATCAGCTAATCTTCCAAACAACCCTCTTATTCTGAGGTATTAAGCTAGAGTCGTTCTGCCTCAGACACCTGCAACACTGTCCCAGCAGCTCAAAAGTCATCCAACTCTATGATGTCGACTGGTTCAGACTCACTACGGAACGAATACTTGAAGAGATTACTGCTGTTGGACGACGTTTGAATGGAATGGAGACCTCTGTGAGAAGTTGGCCTGGCATATGCTGTCCACTAGGTATATTGGGCACCTTGCACCAGTCCAAACGACCCTTATTGATGATGGGTTTAAAGACAACCTTTATTGAAAGCTATCCTAGTGGTAGCTATGGAGAGCAGCCTTCAGGCTAAGTCTTGAAGGAGTGTAAAGCAGCTTGGTTTACCAGATTATAACCTCTTGAATAACTAAATGAAAGGAGAACCACGCAAGATATATATAAAATATATGTATTTATTTCTAAACACTAACTACTAATCTCTTTATGAGATTACAGTTCAAGATACACAGTATCACAGTATTAAAACAACAGTAAATAGCACAATACACAGTGGGCTCCAGGGGGAGACCAAACCATATACTAAGAAAGTGGTATAAGAACCACAACTTGACTAGACACAGTGCCTAGAGCACGTAGAATCGCTGGGACCCCAATGAACCACCCAAGGTAGTGACACAGGAGACCTACGGGGGACGTGTGCAGTGTGAGAACACAGCCATTCAATGCGGAAAGTCGCGGTTGGAATTTTACAGCAAAAGGACACTTAGGATAGGACTTTGAGCAAACCCCTTTAGACTTAAGGGGTTCTAGGGCCAACACCCACTTGAGCACCGGAGTATTCGAGTTACCTCACCTAGGGAAGCCGGGTGCATAGGTGTCAAAAGGTGTCGGGAATCGTCGTCGTTTTCAATGGCGATCTGCTGCAAAGTGCTGCTGCCGTGAAAGAGAAAAGTGTCCGGTGTGATCCAAGCCTGGATCGAAGATGTGAAGAACCTGAAAGCAGAGGGGACAGAGTCTGGGTCACTAGCCAGTGACCAGGAGCGGAGCAATCGAATGCCCACCGATGTCGGGTGCTTCAGGTGCGAAGAGGTGAAGCTCGACTCTGCAGCCACGGGGTCCTGGAGACGTCGACGAAGACCAGGAGCCGGATTCGAGCTGTCCCACGAAGGATGTCGAGTGCTGGGGTGTCGGTGATCGTATTGACCACAACAAGCCTTGGCAACAGCAACCCACGCAGGAAGAGAAAAGATGCTTCTGTGCGGACCAGCAAGGTCCTGGGGACTCACCAAGCGATGGAGAGTCAGGGCACGTCTGGAGCAACCAGGAAGCCCAATAAAAGTTAGAGTTGCCTTCTTGGGGACCCACAGGTCAACGGACCAGGGATCGCGAAGGGACCTCGAGAGGAATCACAAAATGGCGGCCCACGGAACACTCGTTGAGTGTAGGCCGACAATCTTCGGTGCAATTACTGCTCGGGGTCAGGGCTACAAGTAACCCAAAGCTCAGCCTCAGGGGTCGCCGGAAAGCTGATGCTTCTGCAAATGGTCGTAGTGTCCAGGGGTTCGGTTTGCATGGTCTTCCATGAGGGATACGGGCCTCAGACTTGCTGTGGGCACAGATCGACCTCAGAGACCTAGGACAACCCACCTCCTGTGTGGCAATATTCTTCGGAGTCCGTCGGAGCTCGGAAATGCCAACCGGTCAGTTGCGTTAAAGGTGCCTGCCTTGCAGGGGAGTAACTCCTTTACTCCAAGGGAGATTCTTCAGTCGTCCAGCGTCGTGCAGATCGTCGAAGTACTTGGTTTCTGGTATCAGAGTTTAGTCCAGGTGTAATCTAAAGTCCTGTAGTCAGGGTTTCCTACTTTATACCCAAGGAAGGGGTGGGACAAACTCTGGGGACCCACCTATGGGAGGGTCAGGAAAGAGGGGTGGCTACACCCATTTCCTTTGTCCAGTTTCGCGCCAGAGCAGGGGCTGTGTGCCCCTGCAACCGGTTTGAGCTGGACTATGCACGAGGACACCAAATGTGCCCCCAGTGCAGACATCAAAGCACTCAGAGTGCACCCACCCAGCCCCAATACACTAAAGCCTGTCTGGGAGGTGGTCACACCTCCCTGTGACAGGAAACCTATTGTCCAAGCCTCCCCTGCCGGAGTTTCGTCCAGCAGCAGGAGGGCAGACTCGTGTCTGTGGCTGCAGCATCCATTTTGTGATGCCAGGGCTCTGTTAGCTGGTACGGGGTATACCGGTGCTGCCATGTCTCTCCCTCTAGAAGGGTGGGATCATACTCCCACACCAGTTACTGGTGTGGGGGTATGATTCCAAGGTGTTTGACACCAAACACGACAGTTTTCCATGCAGCCACTCCAAAGTTAGCATTTACCGTTTGGTTATAATGCACTTAAGAGTATATGGTCTGGCTGCATCACAAACAACCCGGAATAAAGATTCCGAAAGCTGCAGAGGGGCTCTGCTCATGCATGGGCACCCTCTCACATGAAACCCAACACCCTGCCTTCAGGATTGTTAAGGCCTGCCATAGGGGTGACTGATAGGTTTACATGTGCAGTGATATGGAGAGATATAGGGAACCTATATCTCAGTAAGGGGTGCATATACCACCTTACACAGGCTGCTGTAGCAGACCTGTTGTGTCATTTTAAAAGGCTTCCCAGGGGTGGCACAATACATGCTGCAGCCCCTGGTAGGCCTCTGGAGTACCTATGCCCTGGGTATATAGTATACCATATACTAGGGACTCACAAGGATACCCCAGAATCCAATCTGGAGTGTACCTAAAGTACATACAGTCAATTTAGAGTAGAAAGCAGATAGACTGGGGTCCTGATTAGCAGGGCCTCAGTCTGGCTAAGTCGAAAAACAGTGAAACATCAGCAAAAAGTGGGGGTAACTATAAGAAGCAGATCCTACTCTCCTACAACCTCTATCTCTGCTCTTACGACGGAGACTAAATCCATACCTGCTGATATTGCAGGATTCCAGAAACGCCTTGATGGTCTCACTGATCGACTAACCACAGTTGAGAATTGTCTCCAAAATATACCAGACAGAGACCAAGAACTTCTCTTCCTAAGAAGCAAAGTGATCGATTTAGAAGATAGAAACCGCCGGGATAATGTGCGCTTCTTTGGTTTTCCGGAAGGAATAGAAGGATCAGATGCTAAATCCTTTCTAAAAGCAACTCTTCCGAAAATTACAGGCCTCACTTTCGACCCGCCATTAGAGCTGCAAAGAGCACATCGTATTGGCCCCCCTAAAGTGGGAAAGAATATGCAGCCACGTACACTTATTGTATGTTTTTTGCGGCATGAACAAGCTCGGCAATTAATCACAGCAGCACGTACGCATGGTCCATATATTTTTGACAGTCATGAGATCCGAGAATCTGCAGGTTTTTCTAGAGAAACGAATGACCGTCGCAAAGCCTTTCTCTCTTTTCGGCCTCGCCTGCGTCAGTTAGACATTAAATATGGTCTTTTTGAACCAGCATGGCTACGAATCACCAAGGATGGCATATCAAAAGACTTCTTCAATCCAGATGACCTTCGACGCTTCCTGGACAATGTTTCCACCCAACAAATGGAATATACAGATTCCCTGTCAGAGATCCATTCTTCATTTTCTCCATCAACAACCAAAAAGGTCCATAATGTCCAGCGTAACTCAGCTCGTTCTCACAGCAGAGGAAGAGATCTAGATAGAAGTATACGCTTGTTTGGTGACCGTGCTCAAGCCCTACAAGCAGTAGCTACTCTCACGCAAGAGAGAGACAGAGACAAATCACGCTCTCCAATTAAACCTCTTCCATCACTTGATGACGCTGTTCCTTGAACTTGCTCTACCACTCTATCATTGATATCTTGAAGTATGGACAAGATAGGCATATATTACTATCTGTTAAAGTCCTGACGATTATCTACTTATTTACTCAATTGTACATTTCTTGCTGTATGAATTATATACTATATTTTCTAATCTATTTTAATTAATTTTTCATCCTCTCTCCCTTCTCCTCTAAAAGGTATATAGAAGATGGTTTACTTGTACTCATTTTCACTATGTTATAAAGTTTCTATCTGATGGCACTGTTATTCTTATTACAATCCCTTGATATATTTTTTTCATGAAGGAATACATTACACATATGAACTAATGCCTCAAAGTTATGCATTATATTCTTTATAAGTATTTTTACTATCACGCCTTCATCTTACTGTATATTTATTTTATTCTTTAGATATTTTGTTCTTTAATCAGACTTCGGTTTACATTGTTATTAAATGTTATTTACATGCTGTTTAATTGTTCTTAACTTAGATTTTACCTCAAATTTCAAAAGATTCAGTTTTTCTTCTTTCTTCAGATTTTTCCTGCGGCACACTACTTAGAAACGGATATTCTTTATTGTTCTCTTCTTTCAGTATTGTTTATATCCTTTTCTCATATGTCTTAATTTTCACTGTTGCTTATATTTAAGAAAAAATGTACTCAACAATTGTATGACTTGCTTGATATGTTTTACCTTATATTAATCAATTCTGATAAGATTCAGCTGTTACAATAATTATTTATTTCATTTTTATCCTATTTAACTTAAGTTTCATAATGAATGTATTTAATACCTACTTCTTCCATTACGCTTACCTCTATCCTTAACTTCTTATATTGTATCTTATACTATATTTAATTATTTATTTATATCCCTATTTTTTCAAATCTTTCCTATACTGTTTACTACTTGCCATATCCATTCACTCTTTCTATGACTCTCGCTGTGCGGGGCTTCCCCCGATGCGCATAGCCCGCAAGCCAGGACCCGCAGAGCACAGTCCTACTTCCCTTATTTTGCACCTTTTTCCCTGTGTAGTATCTTTACCCTTATTCTTCTTTTTCCTCTCTTTCCTAGTCCTTGTGTCATTTTAATTGTTTCTACTTTAGGTCCTTTTGAATTCTTCCTCTATATTCCTAAATAACTAACATTCCCTCTCTCCTTTTACCTGGAACCTTTTCCCTTTACCTTTATCACTCTTCGTCCTCCCACATTGATCCTTTCTCCTCTCTTTATTTTCCCACATATAATTTATTTTCTTCACTAAACCGCACATGGCTGTGAATACTTCCTCTGCTTCCCATCCTCTATGTATTATATCGTGGAATGCTCATGGCCTTACACACTTTATTAAGCGTAAAAAAATACTTTCCCACCTCCAAACAAAAAAGACTGACATAGCTATTTTACAAGAAACCCATTTAGACGCTCTAGAATCCTCTAAGTTGCGAAGAGATTGGGTGGGAAAAGTCATTCATTGCGGGCTTACCACACATCTTCCTCCTCACGAGAATCATCCATGAAAATGCGGTGTAGCCATCCTTCTTCATAAATCATTACCTGTAACAATAATCAAGACTTGGACTGATCCAGATGGCAGATACATCATACACCTGAAGATAGGTGGTAAGATTCTCTGTGTTGGCTCGGTTTACGCTCCAACAGGAGCCAAACGCGCTTTCTTTCTCAGTTTAAACCGTTTACTGGTAGAAATTGGTGCTTCTAGTTACATTATTGTCGGTGACTGGAATCTTGCCCGAGACCCTATAACTGACAGAACGGGTCCCTTAGATAGATGCAATGAGGGAGACCGAGCCCTGTTGGGAGTTATAACATCAGATCATGGATTAGTGGACCATTGGCGTCTTTGCCATCCCTCTGACCAAGAATACACCTTTCTCTCCTCCACCCACGGCACACAGTCTAGGATAGACTATTTTCTCATCTCGCATCCATTGGTAGCAATAACCACTGAATCCTGTATTCTTGAGGTCGCACGATCAGACCATGCCCCTATCCTTATTACTCTAGAGATTGGTTTAGCTTCCCCAGGTCGTAAGCCTTGGCGTATGAATATCCAAAGATATCGCTCCCCCAAAGGTAAGCTTCTACGCCGTTCGCACATTTCTGATTACTTAACTGTTAACAAATCATCTGTCTCTTCTGGCAGAATTGTTTGGGCAGCTGCTAAAGCAACCATTCGCGGTCAGTTGATGAGAGATGCTGCGGAAACTAATAAATCTAACTCTTTACGTCGTACTGAATTAGAGACTCAAATAACTTCTCTCACACGTTTATACACATCCCACATCACCCAACCGTCGAAAACTTGAACTTGCTAAATTGGAGCTTAATAACTTATATACTTCTAAAGCGGAGTATGCTCTTCAGCGCCTAAAGGGTAGACATTATGAGCAGGGTGAAAAAGCAGGTCGTCTGTTACCAACACAATTGAAACAGCGTGAGGCAGCTATGGCCATTCCTGCCTTGCGCTCGGATAGGGGTGAGATCCTTACGAGACCACAGGACATTGTAGACACCTTTGCATCCTTCTAAAAAAAAAAACTTTATACCCCTGAAACATCAGTAACTGAGGATCAAATAGTTTCATATTTAGCAGTTATCAATCTCCCCTGCCTCACAGATGAAGGTAGAGCCCTGCTTGGTGGTGACATTAGCAAAGAAGAAATTGCTATAGCCATCACCAAACTGCCTTATCACAAATCTCCAGGAGAAGACGGTTTCCCTGCGGAATTTTATAAATGGACCGGGGCACAAACTGTTGATACTTTATTTACTGTCTTTCAAGAGGCGGTTCAAACGCAGTCACTTGGTCCTATTTCTAACAAAGCGTTGATTGCGGTTATTCCCAAGCCCGGTAAAGACCCACTTGTCTGTAGTAGTTACCGACCTATCTCCCTCATAAATAGTGATGTGAAGATTTTAGCTAGCATTTTAGCGGCACATTTACGTAAAGTCATTCTCGCTCTCAAACCACTCGCAGGTTGGTTTTGGCCCAGGCCGTTCTTCCAGGAACCATCTCTGTACCCTGGCTCATACTTTGTGGTTTGCAAATAAGATGATGGAAGATGCTGCGGCTCTCTCATTGGATGCAGAAAAAGCATTCGACCGCATTGACTGGAAATATCTTTTTGCAGCTACGAAACGTTTTGGCCTAGGTGACCAATTTATCTCTAAAGTTAGTCTCTAATATGATACTCCGACAGCCCAAGTCAATTGTGGTGGATTTTTATCTGATCCCTTTCCAATTAAGCGAGGTACCCGACAGGGTTGCAGTCTTTCCCCCCTTTTATTCTTACTAGCAATTGAGCCTCTTGCTTCACTCATTCGGCATTTACCTCATGTACAAGGTATACATATAGCAGGAGGCACTTCTAAATTATACTTGTATGCTGATGATATTCTGCTCACGTTAAAAGATCTCCTTCACTCTCTGCCAGCTTTACTTAAGATCATTGATGGTTTTGCGACTCATTCTGGTTACAGAGTGAACTGGGATAAAAGTGAGGCTCTGCCGATTTCTTCTGGTACCACTAAAGCATCAAATCGATGGATTTCCCTTTTGTTGGAAATCATCCCAATTAAAATATTTGGGAGTCTTGGTTAATAAAGGCTTATCAAATATGATCACAGATAATATTACACTCCTTAGAACACAAATGGAAACTGACTTTGCAAAATGGTCTCTCTTGGGTCTCTCTATGTGGGGAACGGTACAAGCCGCGAGGATGGTTACCTTACCTCGCTTTAGCTATATACTTGGTATGCTCCCACTTCTTGTTCCCCTGTCTACACTTCGCAGAGTGGATGCCCGAATTCGATCTTTTGTTTGGGGATCTACAAACCCTCGTCTAGCTGCTTCTAAATTATTGGCTCGTCGATCTTACGGTGGTTTGGATTTACCATCCTTAGAACAATATTCTTTAGCTTTACATCTTTCACAGCTAGTTCACTTACTTCCGGGTACAACAGATCCTCCACAGTGGGTCGCAACAGAACACTTTATACTTAATCGAAGTGATGGTCTACATTTCCTTTATAGACTCAGTCTGCACGTTCCTCTCCCCCGCATCCAATAATGCAAGCTACTTATCAAACATGGCAACGTGCACATCGTATCCTCCGAGTTGCCCACCGATTACACTATAAAGCCCCACTCTGGGGTAATAAAAGTATTCGTATAAATGGTTGTGCATTCCAATGGTCTAGTTGGAAATCAAGAGGAATACACACAATTGATCAACTTGTCCCAAATGGAGAACTAAAATCCTTTGATTCGCTTAGTGAAGAGTTTGGTCTCCTGCCGCATCAGCTCACACGTTACTTGCAACTGCAGTGCTGTCTCAAACGAGGTCTTGGTTCTCCTCCCTGGTCTTTGAATTTTTCACCCATCTTAGACTACCTTCTTACTTGGGGCCGGCATAAAGGGGTATTATCAGGCCTGTATGGTGTCTTGATTCACCACCTACATTCACAACCACTTCTTAAAGCTCTTCAAGAGAAATGGCAAGATCGTCTACACATCATTATTGAAGACGGGAGACTGGTCGGATATAATAGAAGCCCTAGCCAAGGATACCCGAGAGGCCCGTTTGAAGTTCTGCCTTTTTAAGACCCTACATGATTGGCATTGGACACCTCTAAAATTACAAAGAGCAGGACTTTTACCACACTCTAAATGTTGGAGGTGTGCTGGTGTTAATTGTGATCTTCCCCACATACTTTGCGATTGCCCTTCCATGCAGAATTTTTGGGCATTTGTAGGGAACACACTAAAGGATTTGATCCCTTCTCTCCATACTCCTCTTACCCCTTCTATTATTTTATTACATGATTTTAGAAGTCTTGTTACTATTACACGCCCGCAACGTCGTCTTTTACATACTGCACTCTCCACAGCTAAAAACTGTATCCTGCGACATTGGAAATCATCTAGTTCCCCTACGCAGGAAGAATGGATGGTAGCAATGATTCAAACTGCTTCTCATGAACGTTTTATTTATAGATAACAGGATCAAGAGGAAATTTTCCAGCAAGTTTGGGCTCCCTTTCTTCACAATCCTTGAATTCTTTTCCTTCCACTCTTATCATATGATATAACCCTATATGGAGTAGTTTCTTACCTGTAACTCCAGTTCTCTTGTAGGGGTATTTCCGTGATAGTCATAATCATGTGAATAGTCCCACCCATGTGCGTGGACCCCGGAGCACTTCATTAGATATATCTTCTTAAGTTGTCATCTTCTGCCTTTCTTCAGGAAGGCCTGTATAGACACTTAAGAAACAAAAAGACAATAATGCAGCCTAACCAACTAGGCTACACTGGCCATTACTTCATCTTGAAGTGAAAAAAGATAGCCAGTTTAACTTTTAAATTTAGCAATTTGCTGAGTTTTACACATAGAAAACTCTCCTTCACAAAACTCCTTTCTTTTTTTCATGATAGAGATGAAAAGGAATGGATAGAGAAGCCCCATAGGCTGCCATTATGTGTCTGCAAATGGATACCGTGCCTTTAAGAGTCTCCAGAGACCCCCGGTATACCATGATGCACAGCCAGAGGCAGTTACTTTCAGTTCTTTTTGAAGGCGGAAAGAAGCAGAGCCTGCTGAGACTTGGGGACAACTGTAGTTGCCACCGGGGAGGCGGGCGTGTTGCTTATGACCATCACGGAAATACCCTACAAGAGACCTGGAGTTACAGGTAAGAAACTACTCCTTCTCTTGTAGGGGATTTCCGTTTATAGTCATAATCATGTGAATAGACTAGCAAGCCCATCCCAAAAAAACTCTCCAGCGGTGGAAGAAACAGAGAACAACCGCACTATTGTGCAAATAGATTTCGAAGTGAAGCCTGCCCAACCTGAGCATCTGCCCTAGCATCCGTGTCTAGGCAGTAGTGCTTAGTAAATGTATGGACTGACTTCCAAGTGGCAGCCTTACAGATTTCCGAAATGGGTACATTACGAAGTAAAGCTGCAGTAGCCGCTTTACCTCTGGTAGAGTGAGCCCTAGGCTTACTAACCAAAGTCTTGTTGGCTTTCTGATAACACAGCTGAATACAGGAAACAATCCACCTAGAAATGGATTGTTTGGAGGTAGCTAGACCAGTTCAGACAGAGCCATAGTTTACAAATAACTGGTCTGATCTACGGATATCCTTAGTCTTATCCAAGTACAACTTCAAGACCCTCCTAACATCCAGGGAATGAAGCGACCTCTCAGCAGGAGAAGAGGGATTCTGAAAAAATGTAGGCAATGTAATAGTTTGGTTCACATGAAACTCTGAAACAACTTTCGGGAGGAACTTAGGTTGAGTCCTCATAACTACCTTAGAGGAATGAAAGACTGTATAAGGCTCTTTACAACACAATGCCTGAAGTTCGCTAACCCTGCGGGCAGAAGTTATGGCCACAAGGAAAGCCGTCTTCCAAGACAGATGCTGAAGAGAGGCCTTATGAATGTGTTCAAACGGTTCCCTCATCAGTCGTGATAGGACCACATTGAGCTCCCAGGGAGGCGAAGGACGCCTAATGGGAGGAAACACTTTCTTCAATCCTTCAAGAAAATCTCTGATGACTGGGATTTTAAAAAAGGAAGTTTGTGAAGGACATTTCCTATAAGCAGTTAAAGCTGCCAGGTGAACTTTGATCGAATGAAACTGGAGGCCAGAATGAGCCAAGTATAGCAAGTAAGGAAGGATGACATCTTCCTTGCAGGAGGTAGGATCCACGTTCTTAGATGCATACCACATGCAAAATCTCTTCCATTTATATGTATAGGACGTGCGTGTCGATGGTCGTTTGGCCTCCTTCAATACCTCCATACAGTCCTGAGGGAGATTCAAATGTCCGTACTGTACTAACTCAGGAGCCATGCCGCCAAATTCAACGACGAGAGGTTGAGGTGCACCATCTGCCCGCCGGACTTCGTCAGAAGGTCCGGCCGGCATGGAAGACAGAGATGTGGCAGGAGAGACCGGTGGAGTAGGTCTATGAACCACCACTGACGGGGCCACTCCAGAGCAATAAGGATCATCTTGGCCCGTGATTGCGAGAGCTTGATCAGTACTGTCGGGATCAGGGGAATTGGCGGAAAAGCGTAGAGAAAGCCGCCTGACCAGTTGATCCATAGTGCACTCCCCAGAGTCCCTGGTTGGTAAAACCTGGAGGCGAAGTCACGGCATTTGCTGTTTTCCGCGGTAGCGAACAGATCGACTTCTGGAGTACCCCAGCTTTCGAAGATGTCTCGCACCACTTTGTCGTTTAAGACCCATTCGTGATTTTCGTGAATGATTCTGCTGAGCGCGTCTGCCTGAGCATTCTGAACACCTGGGAGGTGAGTTGCTGTGATGGTCAGGTTCCTGGCTAACAGCCAGTTCCAGATGGTCTGGGCTTCCCGAGATAACGCTCGAGATCTCGAGCCCCCCTGCTTGTTGAGGTAGAACATTGTGGTCGTGTTGTCCGTCTGAACAAGCAGGGAACTGGTGTGAAACAACGACTGGAAGGCTTTCAGCGCCAAATGAACTGCTCGAAGTTCCAGGAAGTTGATGTGGTACGTGGCCTCTTTCCTGGACCACGTGCCCTGTATCTGAAGGTGGTCGGAATGTGCACCCCAGCCGAGGAGAGACGCATCCGTCACTATGGTTCGTGTCGGTATCTCCTTGTGGAAGGGAATCCCCCGGAGGAGATTGCGGGGAGAACACCACCATCGGATGGACTGGAGGGCCTGCCGTGACAGCTGAATCCTGTCTTCCCAATCCCCCAGTTTCTGGTCCCACTGATCCTCCAGACATTCTTGCAGGGGTCTCATATAGAGGCGTGCATTTGGAGTGAGGAAGATACAGGAGGGCATGGAGCCCAGGAGAGAAGACACCTTCCTCACCGTCGGGGAGGGCATGGTCATGAGAGCCTGAGCCTTCCGAAGGATCGATAAGCGTCTCTCCTCCGAAGGACACACGTTTGCTGTGCGTGTATCGATGGTGGCTCCCAGGTACTGTAGACATTGGACAGGAGTCGAGACCGACTTCGTGAGGTTGATGTGGAGGCCCAAACGAAGAAGGAGATTGGAAGTCCAATTGAAATGCAGTTGCGCTTCCTGAGACGTAGCTGCCTTGATCAGCCAGTCGTCTAGATATGGGTAGACGAACACCTTGTTCTTCCTTAGATGTGCAGCAACTACGGCCATGCATTTAGAAAATGTCTGAGGCGCTGATTTCAGGCCGAAGGGAAGCACGGAGTATTGATAGTGGTTGTTGCCTACGGTGAATCGTAGGAACTTGCAATGTTTCCTTGCTATGGGCACGTGAAAATATGCGTCTTGCAGATCTATTGCGCATAGCCAGTCTCCCTGATGAAGTTGAGGGTAGATTTGATGCAAGGACAACATCCGAAACTTTTCTCTGCGAACCCATTTGTTGGCCTGTCGCAAGTCGAGGATGGGTCTGAACTCGTTCTGGTCTTTCTTGCGGACTAGAAAGAACCGAGAATACAGTCCTGTTCCTCTTTGTGCCAGAGGAACCGGTTCTATCGCCCTTTTCTGTAAGAGGGTGTTGGCCTCCCTCTGCAACTCGCGTAGCATGTAGCGTGACCGAGTTGGAAGAATCGACGGAGGACTTGTAAAACGTAGCGAGTATCCACTGTGAACAATATTCAGCACCCAATTGTCCGGAGTTATTTTCTGCCACTCTGCCAGATAGTTTTGAATGCTTCCCCCCCACCGGAGTGGATAACGGACGAGGGGGAAGAAACCCTTCAGGGCTTGGAACCAGCAGGAGCCTTGGTCCCTTGTCCAAATTGCTGGTTGGATCGTCCTCGCTGTTGGCGTTTTCTAAACGGCTGAAAAGACCGCTGAAACTGCTGTTGTTGGTTGGACTGACGGCCCTGAGACTGCTGAAACCTCTGAGAGGAATAACGCCGCTGGAAAGAGCGGAAGGTTTTTCGCTGTTCTTATGGTTTTTCTAAACCTACAGCCTTCAAAGTCTTCATTTCAGTTTTCATGCGGGCCATCTCGTCGTCCGGATGAGAGCCAAAGAGTTGTGCCAGAGAACGGAAGATTGGAAATGCGCTGTTGCGCCTCCGGCTTCAGAGAAGTAAGACGAAGCCAAGCATGTCTCCGTAGAGCAATTCTGTGGCAATATCCGTGGGCTGCCAGGAGTGAAGAATCTGCTGCAGCGCTGATGACTTGATTAGAAACCATCAGGCCCTCATTCACTATCTCCTGAAAAGCTTCCCGCTTGTCTCTGGGCAGGAGATCCACAAATTGTTGAAGGGACTCCCATAGGGATCCGTCATAACGGCCCAGCAAGGCAGTAGAGCTGGCCGCCTTCATGGATGTAGCCGCGGTGCTGCAAGCTTTTCTCCACACCGAATCCAGCTTATGGCTTTCCTTATCCGGTGGCACCGTGGAAGTCGGAGCCGTAGCATGCTGTTTCCGTGCCGCCACCACTATGACTGAGTCCGGGGTGGGGTCCAGTCGGAGGAAGGCAGGATCCTACTCAGGTGGGCGATATTTTTTCTGTAACCTGGACGGTGCAGATTTTATAGAAGATGGCGTCAAAAACAGCTCCATAGCCGGTTCCTCCAAACCAGGCACCAACGGGAGCAATGGACGTGATGTTTGTCTCTGCTGGAGAGTTTCAAATATCACCGATGTTGACGGCACAGGAGTAGACAGGGGAATGTTCAGCTTTGAAGCCCCTCTGACCAGAACCTCCTGGAAGGTGGAGATATCGTCAACAGGAGACACCCTCTGAGGGGGGAGAATCCGTTAGAGTAGGCGAGTACCTCCCCGTACTCGTGGAAGACGTATCCCTGATGTGCCGGGAGCGCGATCTCTCATATCGATGACGACGGGATCGTGTGGAAGACCGGTGGTGTCTATGGGAACGATGTCTCGAGCGAGACCGTGTTCTTGGTCTTCAAGGTTCCACAGGGCGCGTGGGCTGAGGAGCCGTGGGCCCAGGCTGAGGCGGTGGAGGAGGAGCAGGAGGAGGAGAACTTGGAGGTGTCACCGGTTGACGAGGAGCAGGTGGTGTCCTGGATGGTGAATAGGTACGAGAGTACTCCGAACCTAAAGAAGAGACCAACCTCCTCAGTTTTCAGGCTGGCCGAGAGGATGGGGCCCTGGACTCAACCTCAGACCTCCCCCTCGACCCACTGCTCGACGGCGAGCATCGACGTCGTCTGGAACGCGAACTTCCTGTCGACGACGATAGGCTCACTACGGAGCGAGTCCCAGAGCGGTACCTCGATGTCGAACGTCGGTGTTGACCCGTCGACGTTCCCATCGACTTCGATCTTCTCCTCGACGTCGACCTTCTCGAAGACGTCGATCTGCGGCGACGCATCGACGTCGATCGGCGGCGACGCATCGACGTCGATCGGCGGCGACGCATCGACGTCGATCGGCGGCGACGCATCGACGGCGACCGCCGTTGTCCGTGAGACTCCGATCGATGACGATGATGCCTCGACGGCGATCTTCGTTGAGTCGACATCGAACGCGGGGAAACCTGCGACGGCGATCTCGTCCGAGACCTCGCCGTTCTTCTCCTCGACGTTGAACATAGACGTCGCTTCGACCCAGAGCCTGAGTCGACGGAGAGCATATAGTCGTCATACCTGCTCTCGATGTCATCGTCGCCGTCCTCGACGTCGTTCGGGACCGGCGTCGTTTTTCTGCCGTTTTTCGACTGGGGAGCCCCCCCCCAGAGGTCGAAGCATGGGTCTTGGTAGAGGACTTACCCTCTCCTTGCCCAGAGGCTGAAGATGCTGCCTTCTCTGCTCCAACACTTGGAGCCGAATTTTCTCCCTGTCACGCAGGGTGCGCCTGGAAAAGGTCTTAAAAATAGAACAGGTGTCAGGCACATGAGACACAGGCAAACACAGAATACAGACTCTGTGAGCATCAGACTTGGCCTTCTTCCTACCACAGTCAGGACACTTGTCAAATAGGGATGGCATTATGACAAGAAAACTGCAGAAAATCTGCCAAAAAACTACAGCAGAAGGTAGATAAAGGCCAAACACGTCGAGTTAAACTTCAAAAATCCAAATATATAACTAAGTTTGTAATGTAATACCAAAAAAGGTAGAGCTCAATGCTCCAGGGTCCTGCTAGCAGGAGCCAGAAAAAAGAACTGAAAGTAACTGCCTCTGGCTGTGCATCATGGGATACCGGGGGGTCTCTGGAGACTCTTAAAGGCACGGTATCCATTTGCAGACATATAATGGCAGCCTATGGGGGCTTCTCTATCCATTCCTTTTCATCTCTATCATGAAAGAAAGGAGTTTTGTGAAGGAGATTTTTCTATGTGTAAAACTCAGCAAATTGCTAAATTTAAAAAGTTAAACTTGCTATCTTGTTTCACTTCAAGATGAAGTAATGGCCAGCGTAGCCTAGTTGGTTAGGCTGCATTATTGTCTTTTTGTTTCTTAAGTGTCTATACAGGCCTTCCTGAAGAAAGGCAGAAGATGACAACTTAAGAAGATATATCTAATGAAGTGCTCAGGGGTCCACGCACATGGGTGGGACTATTCACATGATTATGACTATACACGGAAATCCCCTACAAGAGAACTTAATCTTTCTTTAATTTATATATATTTATTTACATATATTTATACTTTATTATTTATCTAATTCTTGTGTATTCATTTAGGTTCTCTCTATTACCATTTCCTTTTCTACAAAACATTACTTATTTTCTAATATATATACTAAAATTATTTTCCTTCCTTGCTCTATAATTTTATATAACTTATCTATTACTTATTGTTTATTAATATAGGATTTGTTACTTTGTATGAGCACAAGTTATTTTAGAATATTGCATACATATTCTTGTTTCTATGTATTGTTAATTTTATTTCTCAATAAATGAATATAAAAACAAAAAAAATAAAATGTTTAAACAGAACTAATTCATAGCAATGCTTTAACAGCTATCTGGTATTATCTTCAAAGTCTCGCTGGAAAAATCCTGTGTAGCCCACCTAAAGATATTTAGTCCAATCCCTACGTTAAAACATCAAGTCTGGTCTTGAGAGCTAGGAAATTAATTTTGTACTGCTCTCTTTTGCTACATTTACGAGTTCCTCGCTTCCCCGCACTCAAGCAGAACCCCACAAATATAACCTGAAAAATCTACTACATTCCCTGCCTACATTCCTTTTAATTTCAGAATTAAAGCCATTACTTTTTCAGGCAGTCATAGTACAAGGATCCAAGTACTGCAAGCTGGGCCTCTGGAGGTGGCCAAATGTGCAAATACAATAAATTAACCCACGGACAAAAGCTCAAATCATCACTTAAACAGCTTAACTGTAATTTATTTTAGTCTGTATTTTTCATTTTCAATGATTACCAGCACATTTCTCACACATATTAGTATCCTCTTTCTAGGTTCACAGTGTACACGCATGAATGCCATCAATCAGTAGTATTTTCCAGTGGGGCTTTTCAGCTTCTGTTCTTTATCCGGTCTCTTACCAGCAATCCTTTTTCTGCGTGCAGACCAGAATATATTCTTTTGACGTGTCTTGGCTGTTCACATAGTATTTCTTTTTTATCAGTTACTCAACACCAAGAGGTCTCCCATGTCCTTTCACAAAACCAAACCACGTCCTTGCAATTGTTTTCTATGAGAAAACTCAATCTCCCTATACAGACATCTCCACTCAAGGTGGTCGGCTGTTATGGGGGAGGTGCGGTCTGGGAGAATAAGACAGCTTTTGTATCATGGTCTTCCATTCTGCCAAATGTGTTTGTTTCTATTTCAAATATGCCTAACCGATACAAGCAACAAGTCCAGCTTGGGTAACGTAATCGCAAGCAGTGGGTATAAAGCATCTAAATGTGCTTTTCTAATTGTGTTTCTATTTTATGAAAGTATATTTGGACATGTACAGGGAATAGAACAATTTTGTAGCGTAGACTTCCATACTTATCTACCTACCGCTTTCTTCGGAGGGGCGCTAACAGCCCACTTGGCGACCACAGACTGAAAGTTGACCTGTGCTTCCAGAAAGCCATACCAGCGTTTAGCATGGGCTGGAGCCTTGTTCTGTTGCAACTGCTTCTGCCATGCATTGCTACCTACAGAAAACAGAACACAAGTAGAGAATGATGCAATCCTTCCATCACATACCACCTTGTATCAATACTTTAAACAGGTTCATTTACCAGCAGGCTGGAGAACGCTTTTGAAACACGCGGTCAGAAATGTCACATTTCAACTTAGACAAGTTTCCTGTACAGAACAGGAATGTGGAATAGCAGAAACTACCTGGCAATGCAGCAACTTCTTAACAAAGCTGCCATTGCTAGTGTTCGTGTGTAATAAAAAATTTTTTTTTTTTTTTTAAAACACAGTTTTGCAGGCCATCTCTCTTTAATAACAAGCTAGTTTCAACTCTTATACCAGACTTTGGGGCTTCGTTATGGATTTTATTTACGATGTAAGGTCATCATCTTTCTACACAGTTAAACAGGTTCAATGCCCACATTTCTCCCAGTACGATAGTCTTAAAAGCTCTGCAACAGATCTACTTTTAATCTACTTTTTACAAATCAGACAGCAGCTTTTTCACCTCTATTTATGTGCACAATGATGATTGGACGCTACAAGAGAGATAATCAGCTTTTCCCCACCATCAAAGGCATTAACAAAAGTGTACCCTTGTCTTGCGCTTCTGCCCAACTTGTTAACGCTTACAAACTAATTTTTTATAATGCATTCCTCATAAACTGTGTGAGTGTTCAAAACCTTTGTAACAATAACTTTAAGAGACAAAAGATGAACAAAAGGGAGTTTCCCAGTTAGTAACTGCTGAGGGTGATATTGCAAAACCCGTGCAAAGGGATGCCACGTTGAGGGAAACAGCGACAGCTCAATAACCCACCTTTCAGTGTGGCCCAGACGCACAGGTCAGCGAGGCTCAGAAAGTGTCCAACCAAGTAGGTGCGGAGAGAGAGGCAGTGGTTCAGATCTTGTAGGGCAGCCTGGAACGTAGAAGCGCTCTGCAATCTTGTGGCACTGAACTCCAGCCAATGGTCAACCTGCAGGAGGACCAAAGGGGAGTATTGGAATAATCAACACGCCAGTACCATGGTCAATACACACATAAGCATAGAACAACAGGAAACTGACATCAACCTGTGATCCGCTCATTAAACAGTGAAAAGAAAAGAAACAATGAAAAAAGTCACGAGGTAAAAGCAGTTCATAAGGAACAACAACATATTCCTGGGTTCTCCAAACTTCAAAATAGATTCTCGGGTAAATGCTAGAACCGGAATGGGAATAAGCTGAATTGGGGCGGATTGTAGTCAAGGTATTCTAACAATAAAATTGCTTAAGTTATACAGCAATGTTTATTACTTTAATTATTCATAAAAGTCACTAGAACAAACGGTTGTGCAGCTATATTTTCCTTTTCCCAATATAATATTTTTCGAACAATGTACCAAAATCTTTGTGGTTGATACACAAGAGCACATATACACAGTACACTTCATGCTGTAAGATTAGTGGAATAGGAAAAAACTGAAATAAAACATATTTCGTAAATACATTTATTTATAAAGACTGCCAAAAATCTCAAGCTTCAGGCCTGCACCTAATCCCACAATCAAACACCACCAATTATGCAATTACTGGAAAGCAAATGAAACAGGAGCTAGAGATCATTCTGTAAGGCTTAGATTTTGGAGTAAATGTATGTTTTTGCAAAATATGTTTTTGCTTTTTTTTTTTTTTTTAAGACATGGAAGTGCAATAGTCCAGTTTCTTCAAATCCTTTGGTAACCCAGTCATGGAAAGGCAGTAACTACTTTCCAGCAGTTGCATTTCAAAGCACACCCAAGATTCCTGAAGTCCAATCTTACCACCAAAGCCCAACACATTGGTGAGAATGGGACTTTTAAAAAAGGAATTATCCTTACTGTGGACTTCATAGTACAAGTAGAATATTACTTAAAATGTCCAATCTATAAATGTGATAGTTTCGGCTCCATCCTCTCAAGGAGCAGCCCTGGGCATGAGAAACAAGGCGTTAGTCACACTGTCGGTGAAGGTTTGGTCTATTCCACTGAAATGAAATCCAAAGCGTAGTGAGATGTTTGATCATCCACTGTGAAATGAACTCATGGTTTCACCAAACACAGAGTGCAGTGTAAAAGGGAGAACAAGGTAAAAGAGGTTTACTGCACATGGTGAAACGATGAAAAGAAAGCGCTATAACACGGATGAGAAATGACTTCTCACCACATGTTCTGCGCTTCTTTAGTGCCCAATGCAAGAAGTAATAGAGTCGGTTGACTCTAGAGGCGGGGTGCCTTCATCGGCACCAGAAATGTTATCACAAGCACAGTGTTCATACGTTCAAGACTCGCCAGCTATGCATTAAATAGGGATTATTTAGAGGAAGGTGTCAGGGAGAGTCATCATGAACAACTCAAAGAGCTTGATGCGATTGGTCATCAAACAGAAGGCGTAAGGGTGACATGACCGCTTCATCTACACAAAGAGAAGTCCATACCAAGACTGCAATTACTTTCAGGTCACCAACAGTACAAAATTACCTTCCATTCCCACTGACTCGCTGGAAGGCGGCACCTGATGAACCTGTGCTGTGCATTAACCAACTATGTACTTATGCACGATGTTCTTTATTAAGGTTAAGTTTGGAACTGTGAGATGATGGCGTCCAGTGATCGGAGGTCATACATCGTGGATTCTTCGCTCGTTGTTGTGCATGAGCACTTCTGGACTTCGAACAGGCATAATAAGCGCTAGAATAGAATATGATCTTTGTTGTATTGCCCCCCCTTACTCATCACCCCTCACCCCCCCAAATCGCTTTGTGTTACGTTACCAATGACTATTTTTTCAGCCAGGGACTTTTCTCAGACCTCGCTTCCCGCGCGCCTTTGGAGCTGGTGTCCTTTGCCATACCAAACTGTAAGGGGGTCGGATGGGGTTGTTTGGGGGAGGGTATTAACACCTTATTGCCCGCTGCTTAGCTCACAGCACTATCCACCGGTCACTTTGCTCCTGTGCTGCTCCGCATAGAGTCCTGCTTGAGGGGTGCAGAGTGCTGCATTGCCTGCATACGGGTGACGTACTTAATTGCCCTGACGAGATAGATATTCGTATCTTAGCCTCAAACCGAACGGTGTTTAACATTTTACAGCAAAGCTCCGGCCTCGCTCCACGCACAGCTATGGACCCCTGCCCTCTTCCAGCAGCTGCAGGGACGTGGCAGGCAGCGCTTCCAAAATAGCTCCCGCGGCTCCAGGGTTTTAACAAACTTCGGGGCTGGGATAACAGCCGCCTGTCCTGTTCTCTTTCAGTCTCGGAAGAGGGCTGTGGGAGGCGCCCAACCACTTGCCTGGTCCCCTCCCCGCTCTGTAGATGAACCCGGCCTGTCTCAGCAGACGTGAAGGTATTATTTATTTATTTATGCGTTTTTATATAGCGCGGACTTTACCCGAGGGTGTCAGAGCGCTTCACAATAGGAACAGCAACATTACATAAGGAGGAGGATACAAATGAGCATAATACAAAAGCAAGCGTTACATTGCATGAGGAAAAAGTGACAATTGTGCAAAAAAAAAAAAAATACAAGAGGGATAAGTACCAAGAGGAAAAAGTGACAGGTGTGCATGAAACATGGGGTACAAAATACAAATAGAGGTATAATACTGCAATAAGTGGCAGTCACTCATAACACACTGGGAAGGCCCTTCTATAGTCTTGGAGTACAGAATTTCCTATAGTGGAAGAACTTCCTTGAGGTAGTAGAGAGGGCGTATATTCAGCAGGGGGTACATGGGGTACAAAATACATGATACATGGGGTACAAAATACAACTAAAGGAATAATACTGTATTAAGTGGCAGTAACTCAAAACACACTGGGAAGGCACTTCTATAGGCTTGGAATACAGAATTTCCTATAGTGGAAGAGCTTCCTTGAGGTAGTAGAGAGGGCGTGACTTCAAAGGGGACTAGTGATGAGGGGAACACGCACATAAAAACCAACACAACACGCAAGGTAAGGAATGAACAGACAAAAGTACAACTTTACACTGACGAGCGAACTTCCTAGAGGGGCCTGAGAACGAAAGTATTAGTTCTGGAAGTGTCTTTGGAAGAGAAGAGACTTGAGGTCAGCTTTGAAGATCCGGGTAGAGGAGGTGGCACGGAGCAGTGGGGGAAGCGAGTTCCAGATTCTCACCGCATTGCCCGAGAAGGATTGAGCCATCGATCTTTCCCTCTTGAAGACGGGGGGCTCAAGCAGAAGCTTTTCCGCATTGCGAGAAGGGCGAGAGCCACTGGACAATTTCAATTTATTCGCCAGGTAACGAGGGGAGGACGTGTGTAAGGCTTTGTGTGTGATGCAGGCAGTTTTGTAAATAGATCTTGCCTCTATCGGAAGCCATCGAAGAGAGGACAGGATAGGAGTGACGTGGTCGCTTCGTTTAGACCCTGAGATGAAGCGAGCTGCTGAATGGAGGATGGATTTGAGAGGGAGAGGTGGGATTTGGGTAGGCCAGTCAGAAGAGAATTGCAATAATCCAGTCTTGAGAGAACCAGAGATTGTACCAAGGTTTTTAAGTCTTTCTCCGGGAAGAACCGACGGATCCCCCAAAGAAGGCGCAGCTGGTACCCGTGCGTTCTTAGCAATAGAGTTGATGTGGGAGATTAGGTTGAGTCTTTTGTCAAGAATGACACCTAGGGATTTAGCGCTGTCGACAATGATGGGTTTGTTGTTGAGTAGGTTCAGCTGATCCATCCAAGATTGAACAGGAGGAGGTGAGAGAGAGGTAGAGAGGAGGAGGAATTCAGTTTTGGCGGGATTCAGAATGAGTTGGTGAGCTGACATCCAGTTGTGAATAGAGTTGAGGGTAGAATTGAGTAGGGAGAGATCGTGTGCGGAGGACACCTTAAGGTAGATTTGCGTGTCGTCCGCATACAGATGGTAAAGGATCCCAGATTTGCTTAGGAGGTTCCCTAAAGGTTCCAGGTAGAGATTAAACAAGGTGGGTGCCAGGATAGAACCTTGAGGGACGCCTTGACCTACGGCCACAGGAGATGAAAGACTGTTCCCTATCTTGATCATTTGGGATCTGTCCGAGAGGAAAGAGGCAAACCATTTGAGCACTGTGCCATCCAGTCCCATTCTCTGTTGAGTGCTGAGGAGGGTGCTATGATTAACTGTGTCAAAGGCTGCAGAGTGGTCTAGAAGAATCAGAAGACATGATTCTCCAGAGTCGAGTATATGCAGCGCATCGTCAATCACTTGCAGCAGGGCTGTTTCAGTGCTGCAATTTTGGATGAAGCCCGACTGGAAGACGTCGAGGAGGTTATTGTCCATAATATGTGAGGAAAGTTGTTTCGCAACACATTTTTCGGTGATTTTCGAAAGAAAAGGGAGGTTGGTGATAGGGCGGAAGTTGTTGAGGTCGTTCGCATCGGCGGCGGGTTTTTAGAAGAGGGTGACCTGACCTGATTTGAGGGCAACTGGGAGGGAGCCTTGACTGAGGAAGAGATTGACTAGCCTGGTCCAGTAAGAGAGAGTATAGGTGTAGAAATCGATGGCGAAGTCGCTAGGGATGGGGTCGGAGGAATGGTTGGAGGGTTTAGTTTCGAGGATGCATTTGAGGAGGTCATCTTCCGAGATGACGTCGAAGTTCTGCCAGGTAACTAAGGATTTCCGCTCCTCCATGGGGGTGGGCGACATGATCCACCAGTGCTTTGACCTTTTCATCGAAGAATATAGCGAAATCTGCTGCTTTCTTTGAGGAATCCTCAGGCTTAATGGTTGGGGGAGAACAGTTTGGGTTTTTGATGAGGTCAAAAAGTTTTTGGGTCTGTTTTTGGCTGAGTCAAGGAGGGATCTGAAATGTGATGCTTTTTCAAGGAAGATGTGGTTGTGATATTTGGATCTTGCTGAGCGTAGAAGAGAGAGATTGGAGGTGGAAGGAGATTTTCTCCAATGTTTCTCCAGGAATCTAAGGTTTTTCCTTTCATCGTAGAGCGCTTTATTGAACCAAGGTGCTGAGGGGGTGGGTCTTTTCCTTTTGCTTTGGAGAGGAGCAACAATGTCGATTTCGACTGCTAGTACTGAGAGGCACTGAGAAGTGAGAATGTTGACATCCACGCTAGGGTCTAGTCTAGGAAGTGCCCGCATAGCGGAATCACAAAAAGTGTCAAGATCGATGTTCTTAGTGTTACGGAACCAGGTAGTAGCTCTTTTAGGTTGGCCGAGAGTTATAACGTGCGATAGGTGAAAACGGAAGGGAATGAGGAGGTGGTCAGACCAGTCTACATGGATGGGGGGAGCAGTGGTCAGCAGGTATGCTTTGGATATGACAAGGTCCAGAATTGAGCCCTTGGAATGTGTTGTTTCCGAGCACTGTTGGAGGAGATCATTGGCTGAGAGAAAGGAGGCAAGCTTGTTGGCAGCCGAGTCTTCCAAGGAGACCCAGTGGAGATTAAAGTCACCCAGGAAAATCTGTCTGTCACTTTGAGAGAATTGGTCACTGATGAAGTCAGTCAGTTCCTCCACAAAGGAAGAGCAGTAACCAGGCGGGTGGTAGATGGCATGGAATCTAAAGGGTGAGCCGTGATGTATTTGAAGTTCTAGGGAAAGGCATTCGAATGTACGGAAGAGGGTGGTAGGGAACGCTTTAATTTGAAGGGAGTTTCTGAAGATGATAGCGACACCTCCTCCAATTTTGTCTGCCCTGTCATTTCTGAGGATAGAATAGTCATTGGGTACCAGAAGATCAAACAAAGTATGAGAGGAGTCATTAAACCAGGTCTCAGTGAGGAAGAACATGTCAAGATTTTGGTGAGTGATAGTATCAGAGATTTCCACTTTGTGTTTGATTGCAGATCTGCAGTTGTGGAGAAAACAGTGCAGCTCTGTCGCAGATGTTTTGGTGATGGGGGTGTTAGGGTTGTTCAGGGAGATATGGATAAGATTCTTGAATGAGGGAGCCCGGCAAGAGGAAGGTTGGTGAGGTCTGACAGAGGAGATGATCTGAATAGGAAACTGCGTAGAATTCTTAGGAGAGGAAGGCGGAGGGGGAGTGACGTTGGTGGTCTTGAGGCTGGCCCGTAAATTGGTGATGTCTGCAGAGGACAGACTGTGGTTGGTTTTATTGGGGCTCGGGAGCAAGGAACTCCTCGGGAGGGTGTTGGGGACAGGGGACAACTTGGCACTTAAACGTGAGATGGACGCTACAAGCTGGGAGATGGAATAGATGAGAGAATCAAGTTTATTTTCCAGCGAGAGGAGAGCTGAGCACGGAGTGTTTGGTGGCTTGATGGATAAAGGAGGGAGTGCAGAGGGTGAGGGAGGACAGGGAGGGGTGGGGTAACGAGTTGAGGGCGGTGGTGCAGAAGGTAAGGGAGGACAGGGCGGGCTGGAGGAGCAGGATACGGGAGGGAGTGCAGAGGGTGAGGGAGGACGGGGCGGGGTGGTGGAATGGGATAAGGGAGGGAGTGCAGAGGGTGAGGGAGGGGAGGGAGGGGAGGGGTGGGGGAATGGGTGGGGAGTTGGGGGAGCAAGGGAGGAAGGTGAGGAACGATGGTGGACAGAGGGAGTGGATGGTGAAACAGTGGTGGGAAGAGATTTTTTTTTACTGGAGTTGAACAGAGGGGAAGAGAAGAGGGCATATGTCAGAGGAGGAAGTTGAGGAGTAGGAGGGGGGACAAAAGAAGGCCGGAGGTAAGGGGAGAAGAGGGGAGACGAGACTGACCCGGTCGGGGTGGGCGGGGGGTCAGATGAGGTCTGAATGTGCGTGGAGCCGAAAGAAAAGGGGGCTGTAAAGGGTGGGGAGGGCGGGGGGTCCGAGGAAGGCCAGAGGAATGGGGAGAAAGGAGAGGATGGTGCAAGATAGGTACTGTAGGCTATGCAAGGTGAATGTAGGGGGACAGGTAACAGTTGGAGTGGGGGGGAATTGACTAGAGGGAAACTGAGGGAGGAGTAAGGGACTGCAAGGTCAGAGGGAGAGACGAGGAAGGAATTGTCAGGGAGGGAGACAAGGTTGGGAAGCAAGGGAAGAGGAAGGTGGGGTTGGGTATAGATGGGAGGTGGAAGAGAAGAATTTAGGGTACGGGGGACGGGGAAGAGCGGAAAGGGATGAGGCGAAAGGGGGAGGAAGGGGGAAGGTAAGGACAGTTGATTGGAAGACCAGATTGTAAGAGAGGTGAGTTAAGAGGGGGCGGAGGGAAGATTTAGTGGGATTGGGGCGGCGAAAATGTTGGAGAATCGAGCAGGTGCAGGGTGGGGAGGAGGGGTGGAGGCCAGAGGCCGGAAAGACAAGATAGGGGGAGGGGCATTTTGGGAAGGGGAAGAGAGGGAGATGAGGGAGCAGAGGCTGGGGGGAACAAAGGGTAGGCCTGTGCCTCCCGGGATAGCGGCCTGCTGGAGTATCGGGGGGTCAGGGGGGGCGAAGGGGAGAAAGGAGAGGAGTTCAAAGAAGAGTTGGGGGAAAATCATAGTTGTGTGGGTTGGACGAAGGGAGTGGAAGAGATGGTCAAAGAGGGAGAGACAGGAGTCTGTCGCTTGAATCATGACAGTGCCATTATTGTAGAGTGTTATGGTGAGAGAGCCCTTAAAGCTCGTGGAGGGGAAATTTTTAGCCGCTGTCCATGCGGGATAGATGAGGAGGAGGAGACGTTGAAGAAATTGAAGAAGCTGGTGGACCAGGAAGGGATGTCATGGGTGAAAAAAATTAAGTCATTTTTTAGCTTCCCTAGGTGCCCATTATGGAATTGATCAACAAAGAGGGAATCAGGGAAGTGTTCAATGGTGTTGTGCTTGAACCGTTTTGCTGCTGCTTTGGACAGATTGGGGGGATAGATGACTTTGAAGCAGTTAACTCCCGACTTAATTCGAATGGAAGCCATGATAGGGAGAAGAGGGGCCACTAGGGTAGCGATAGAGCAAAAAAGAATAATATGAAGAGGAGGGTACATAAGCCGGAAGACGAGTGAGGATAATCCAATGAGATAGAGGTCAGGAGGCTACTAGACATGCAGGGCCAGGGACTCTGGTCTAACTCCCTAATAAAACATCATACCGGTGGGATAGAAGGCTGGCTTGCCTCCAGCAGTGGAGAGGGTGTGGGATCATACCGGGGCAAACCCTACCACCCGGGATTGGGACCTCCCAGTGTGGAAACCCGCATGGAAATGGGAGTCGCCTATAGGATCGCAGTGATGGGGAAGGACATTCTTCGGCTCCCCAGGGAGGAGGCCCAACTGGACACCATACCTCAACCAAAAGCACAATTAGAGGAGAGCAAAGTGGGCGCCAATTATGTGAATTACTCATCCCATGGGCCACCGATCGAGCCAGGACAGCCCAATAGGAAACAACACACCCAGTCAGGGACACCAGTTAGAAAAATGTCAGCAAAATGTGAGAGTCATTAAACCCAAGTGACCGTGAACCCGTACTTGTTACTTGCAAAACGAAGGGATAGACAGGGGGGATCAAACGGGACCGTAGGAGATCAGTCTGATGAACGCATTACCCTCAGCCTTATCCAGCGCCACGTCTGGTTCACAGGACGCTCTGGGAACCAAACGAGGACAGGATAGTTTCACCGCAGCAGGACTACTAGGAACCATATAGCTCCTTGGACCAACAAGCACCACTCAGAGTCGCAGTACACACTACGGTGGTTGACGATACCAGCCAGCCAGCCGATCAAACAACTCCAATCAACCATCCTGCACTACGCTCGGCGGCTCCACCATGTCTCATCAGCAGACTGCACCCGACACACACAGTGAGGTAGAGTCGCTGGTCTAACAGGGCCCAGGAGCATCGAGAATCATGCGTCGCTCCGGACTTTCTACCGTAGTGATCTTTCCGGGAGCACCCCCTGAGATGGCAGACGAGACACGGGCCGCAGATCCTGGTGCGGCGGCCGGCGTTACAGCCAGCCAGCTGATCAAACAACTCCAATCAACCATCCTGCACTACGCTCGGCGGCTTCATCATGTCTCATCAGCAGACTGCACCCGACACACACAGTGAGGTAGAGTCGCTGGTCTAACAGGGCCCAGGAGCATCGAGAATCATGCGTCGCTCCGGACTTTCCACCGTAGTGATCTTTCCGGGAGCACCCCCTGAGATGGCAGACGAGACACGGGCCGCAGATCCTGGTGCGGCGGCCGGCGTTACAACCAGGGCAGCAGGGCGGAACGCGTGGGTATATTAGGCCGGTAATAGGGCCTGGTGCCCTGCAATACTAACAGTCCCCGAGCCAACTGGCCATCTCAAAGAGGGGCTCAAATGCCCAATGACCCAAAAGTTCTGGGCGCGCTGCCTAAGCAGCGAAAGTCAAGGGTGCGCAATCTGCGCAGGTCTAAACGTTGCAGCTGGCACTAAGTGCTGCGCAGCTGTGAAGGTCAGGGCTAAAGGAGGGCATCTCACTCCTAACTGCCAAGGTATGTCCCCCAACCCAGGTCTAAACGTTGCAGCTGGCACTAAGTGCTGCGCAGCTGTGAAGGTCAGGGCTAAAGGAGAGCATCTCACTCCTAACTGCCAAGGTATGTCCCCCAACCCAGGTCTAAACGCTGCAGCTGGCATTAAGTGCTGCACAGCTGTGAAGGTCAGGGCTAAAGGAGGGCATCTCACTCCTAACTGCAATATCTGCCCTCCTAGCCCCCATAGTTCTCCACTTCAGACCTTCTACGCAAGGCCAGAACCGCACGCATGCAGCGTAAACAGACAGCAGCAGTTTCCAGCTCGGTTCCAGGCCTCCATAGTTCCCAGCTCCAGGCCGGTAACACACGGCGTGAAGGGCGCGACGGACGGGCAGTGTCAGCAGAGTACAGTGCTGCTTTATCTGCTAAAGTCCTTCCTAGATCCCAGCTTCAGGCCTTCTACGCAAGGCGGATGCAGCACGCGTGCAGCCTAAACAGAGAGCATAAATTCCCAGCTCTGCCCAGCCCTCCATAGTTCCCAGCTCCAGGCCGGTCTCACACGACGTGAAGGGCGCGACACACGGACAGTGTTAACAGAGAGCAGCCCCTCCAGGCTCGGCCCTGGCCCTTGATCGTTCCCTTAGCTTAATATCACCTCAAAAAGGAGGTATCAAATGCTAGCGAAGGGGTGCGGAAATTAATTGCAAATAAACAGCTCTGTTCTCCGCCAACATAATGGTGCCTTAATCAAAGGCAACGCAGAATAAACGGACAAGACTTACTGACTCTGCTTGGAGATAATGCATTCCTTAAGAATACAGGCAAAACAGAACCGAGTTCAACAGCACACTTAAACACAAAACATCACCAAAAGGTGAACATACACATCTAAATCATACAAATTTCCACATTGGATGCACACACACAGTGCTTCTGGTGTGCCACAAACAATTTATTAGAGCTCACATGAAAACGCAGCTCCAAGCTCACATTTACAATGCAAATAACCAAGGACAAATTAACACTCAATTGCAGTTCTTCAAACTTGAGAAAGCAGAGAAAACCAATGAGACATTAATGCACACATTTGGATTGAAAATAGCATTAAAAAAAAAAAAGAAAATAGCATGGTGCTGGATGAGGCTAGGTTTTGGTCCTGAAAATTGTTCTTTGGTAATCAATATCTCGAATAGGAATCTACAGTAATTGAGGCATCAGCCAAAAAACAGGTCTGTTAGAACTTTGACCCTGAACAGTATTTCAAAAATTGTATGGCAGTAGGGTAAACCCAATATATTTTAAGACAAAGATAAGCATGTTCCTATACTGCATTCCTTTGCTACATGCAAGGTCTGTTTAATATTAGTGAAATACAGATATTTGAGAAATCAATGCAGTGAGGAGGATGCATTCCGCAAGCCCAGCACATCTGCATTGTAATTAGCTTCCAGGAAACAGATGCGAAAACAAGCTGGTGGGGGACTTTTCTGCTGGTGTTCTTGAACTCTAGCACTGGTCAGAGCCCTTAAACATGTTATAATTGCCTTAAAACATGACTGGCACATTTAACTTTTCTATAAGGCCATTGCATATGGTGCAGAAATAGACAATGGAATGGAAAGGTAAATGTCACTTGTGGATTGCAGCACCTATTGTGCCATCCACTATAGTGGCATTGAAAATATGGCTTCAGGTCAACCCTGTGCAGCCCGACTGCAGCAACTTAACCCCTTCAGCACAGAGCTGTTGATTCACCCTTTTAACATGTGCCCACAAGGTATGGCAATATATTTAGGAGAGAAACATGTGTTACATTAGAAATTACATGTTCCCACAGTGACTAGGCCTAAAATGACTGTTGCAGGTCAGGCTGTAACGGGTACATAGGAAAAATCAAAGTATATATTACACAATTTAAACTATAACTTTTGACCTTACCATCTACAGGCTGCATTCAAAGCCTTATTTTTTTATATTTAATAAAAATCCAATCCAATGATAGTCACATTTTTATTAAATATATAGGACATTTAGCTTTTTTAAAGGTTACTTTTACCCTGCCTGAAGCTGCTGAGGGCTAATTTACATTTGTTCTCCAGACACTGCCCAGCCTGTACCACTGAAATGAAGTGTAAAAGAGGTATGAAAACTGCTCCGAGAGCAGGGACAATGGCCTCAGAGTGGGGAGGTGTTTTCTTCCCCTGGCAGAAAGACTAGTCAGGGTGGGCGCAGGAACTTAATTTACTTCAAACGGGCATTCCCTGTCACAAGTAATTGTTTGGAAAGGCTTTTGTCCCCATAGTCAGGCTGGCACCAACCCAATGGGAAGAAAGATAGCTTCCAGAACCAGTTTTCAGTGACCACACAGGAAGGGACTTGCTCATTATCCTGGCCATACCTATGGGTGGGCACACAGACTCTGCACAGGGGGAGAAGCGTTTCCAATCCTGGATTTTGGTAATACGGTGCACTGTGGGATTGTTTGCAGTAAGGCAAACAGAAACTAAAGACAACATAGGTAAGGCTAGGGCCTTGAAACATTTACTCCATTGGTCGGAGAGGTGTCTCCACCCAAAGGCAGGTGAACCCTTCCAAGCTGGACCCTCACCTAGCCTTCCTCAGCATACCTTCTGGATCTGCGGAAGAAGAGAAGAGGACTGAAGAAACCATCTGCTGACCCAGCAGAACCAAAGAACTACTGGTCCATCTCCCTGCTCCCCCTTCCAGCGAAGGTTCTCAAGAAGGCAATCAACCAACAACTCACCGAACACCTGGAACACAATGACCTCCTGGACCCCTCTCAATCCGGATTCAGAGCCAAACACAGCACCGAGACAGCTTTGATTGCAGCCACCGACAACATCAGGGCTCTCCTGGACTGAGGTGAAACAGCAGCTCTCATCCTCCTTGACCTGTCAGTCACCTTAGACACTGTCTCCCATCACATCTTGATTGACAGACTCCACCACATCGGAATGCAGGAAGACACCCCTTAAATTGACTCCCTCGTACCTCACCCGAAGAACCCAGAGAATCCATCTCCCACCGTTCACCACATCGAAATCCAGAGAGACGCCCTTAAATAGATAACCTCATACCTCACCGGAAGAACCCAGAGAATCTGTCTCCCACCGTTCACCTCGGAACCCAAGAAAATCATCTGCCTGCTTCTACACCCTAAGCATACTCCACAAGATCTTCAGATGGCTCCTAGTCAACACTAGAAGGCCCATCACGCAGACCCTGGTCACCAGAAGGCTAGACAACACTCTACATAGGAATCACCTCACGCCTCCTGAAGAGACTATAGCCAATACAAAACTCAGTGGCAAGACTCATCCTCCCCAGACAGAGACGCAACACACGCACCTCAAGAAGCTACACTGGCTCCCGATCAAGAAGAGATGCCAGTTCAAGATGTTGACAGACGCATACAAAGCCCTGCACAACGAAGGACCAGCATACATCAACAAACACATGACCTTCCACCAACCGATCAGACACCCATGATTCGCCTCCCTCTTCCTCGCAGACACCCCCCCGGATCCGCGGGAGAAACAGCGGAGGACGTTCCTTCTCACACCTGGCAGCCAAAGCTTGGAACGACCTTCCCCTTCAACTCAGGACCACCCCTGCGCTCCAGAAATTCAGAAAAGTACTCAAGACCTAGCTGTTTGAATGAATAACCACCTCGAACCAGCGTGCTACTCCAGGGGCTTGAGACACTCATGGTTGATTTGCCGCGCTGTATAATTCACTGATTGATTGATTGACTGGACCTGCTGTCTGTGACCTATGAGAAGAACTGAAGGACTGGACCTACTCCCCCTTGTATCCAGGACAAAGAATTGGACTCCAAGAGTCAGATGAGTGACCTCCTGTGTGGCTACAGGGACACAAACGGCTGCAAGGCACCTTTTACCTATAATTCCCAGCTGACCAGTGGCACCTTCAACTTGGACTGGACTTTGTTGGTGGCCTCATCCTGGCATATACAGAGTCTCTATGTGCATTCCCTGATGTCCTGGGTTGGGGGTGGGCAGGGCTTAGAAGTTTATTCCTGTAGTTGCTTGGGCACCAGGAAAACGTTTGGCAACTTCTGAAAACGTTTGCTCCTAAGCCAAGCGGACCTACTGTGAAAAGTACCCAACCAGAAGTTGCACGACATCGGAATGAATTTCAGATTAGTCTCTGTGAAAGGCTCCAGCATTTCTGCAAAAACTACTAAGTCCCTAACTGTTTTGGGACTTAAAACTTTTTCAAGCAAAAACTTTAAAGGCTCCTAAGCCTTAGCAGGTCTTAACCTGCAGCAGTTATCTGTGGCAGTTCCAATTTCAAATTTGTCCCTCAAGGGAAACAACGTTTTCTTCAAAGAAATTACAAAGTCCATTTTTGGATTAGGACTTTGGAACATTTTTGATTTCCAGACTTTCACCAGGGCCAATCCACTTGTTGTATCTGAACAGGGCTTTATCACGGTCGTCCTCAAATCACGCATAGGTCCTGGTCCACCACGTCTGCTTCCATAGTCTATCATTGGCGCTTTGTGGTGCTATTTTCACTAAATCATTTAAAAAAAATCCTATTTCCTGTATCCCTTATTGGATTTTTGTTGTTTTGGGCTCATTTTACTCATAACATTTGTTATGTTTTGTGTGACTTGGTCTACTGTGTATTTGCTGTTTAAATACTTTACACATTGCCTTTGATTTAATCCTAACTGCTTTGTGTCAAGTCAGGGATTGGGCACAGGCTTATTTAATTTAATTTGTGTGACATGTTGCAGGTGGTGGCCTTGACTATGAGGTGGACATTTGTCCAAACCAAATAATCAATTTTCCTACAGATATCAATTATGATAGAGAAGTGAGGGGGCAGTCTTTTTGCGACATCATGCTGCACGGCTGGTGAATTAAGCCATTCCTTTATTCAGCACAGATGACATTTTGGGTAGGAGAGAAAGCAAGTTGAGGCTACATTGCATAGCTTCTCACATAGTTGTCAAGGTTACACATTCATTCAGTACTTAATACAAGTTACTTAAGGAAGGCAAGTGGAACTACAAACACTTCTTACTGCTCCTTACCTCAGTGCGCTCAAGCAGGTTTGAACCATATAACCCAGACGATGCTGCTGTTCGGGCAAGGTAGCGAACAATTGAATTCACATCACTGAAGCTGACATTGCTTAGAGGAAACAAACACATATTGGTTATATTTCTACATTGGTCTCTACAACATTCTATTTCTGAATAAATAGGTGGACATGCCCAACTACTGTGCACGACATGAGTTAGCACAGCTGCCCAGACTAATTAGCCTGCTGCTCTTAGCTCTGCATCACCTACAGGCCATACTTCGTCTCTAGATGAACCAATGGATCTGATCCAACTCACATTGCCATTTTTTAAAATAGCTCTTTACTGCAGTTTTAAGATAATCATCTTTTTATCACTAATTTCTGTTCATCACAATGACGCAATGTGCATGAATCAGCAGAGCATTTTAATCAATATTAACTCATTCAAAAAATAACATTGCCGATACCTCCCCTATAGGTTCACATGCAAGTCTTTGGACACTTAGTTCATAGTTATTTCATTTTCTTCGTGTGCCTGGCTTGCCGGATGCACCTAGTAATCGCCTGGGCGTCCTACGTGTAACTAACATTGCTATTTTAAACAATTAGTCTTTCAAAATGTCTTTTTCATGGCCTCCTACTTCTCTTCTATTTTACCTGAGGCACCAATCATGCACATTTTGTTTTCCTAAACATTGGCAAGTTGTTAAGCGCAAGTAGTGTGTCGTACCCTAGGCTCTCAACTCACTCCGTGCCCACTAGATTCTCCTGAAAGTGAACAACTGACTACCAAACAAGACCTTAGTGGTTTTCTGCCCCATACCACAGCTGTGGCAGAGGCAAATCCCTACCCTGAGGGAATAAAAAAATAACTGACGGTCCAACCCATGTCTCCCTATAAGCTTAAACCCTCTAGCTCTCATAAACGTACACATTTTTA
Source organism: Calotriton arnoldi (assembly GCA_963921515.1). Taxonomy (NCBI): domain Eukaryota; kingdom Metazoa; phylum Chordata; class Amphibia; order Caudata; family Salamandridae; genus Calotriton; species Calotriton arnoldi. The sequence goes on from CAWUFW010000721.1 coordinate 1,350,944, forward strand.
CGTTAAAAAAAAAAAAATCAATAAATAGTAGCCCTCTACCCCACTTCTGCTCCAGCATGCTCTCCCACTCTTACTGACATCACCTGTCTCGGATTTGGAGGGAGGTATGTTTTAAGCAAAGAAATGAGCATTACACAATCGAATTGTTGAGGCCGGAACTTAATGCAAAATAACTGCCTTTAAGTAAAATGTCTTCATAAGGACTGGGTCATCAAATGCCCCTATGATAAAATTATCAAACCTGAGTCCAGATGAAGGTTTGATAGCTATTCTAACAGAAAACAATAGTAATCACTGATAAGCAAATACAAGCCACACACAAGTGAATCATTCCTTCCAGTGGCTGCAGCTTCACAGTCCTTCGCACCAACAGATCTGGAAAATCTACATTTTGAACCACTTTTTTGTGCAGTGCCATTATAAACTGCGGACATACAGAATCGGACTTCTTTTTCAGATGTGGTTGTAAGATACTCGCAGGAAGAAGTAAGCCACTGTGTACATGTTCAATGCACCCTCCTAAAAAATACATGAGGTATTTAGCGGTTCACAGTACAAGCACTACTGACACAAAGGCCAGAATCTACTTCCATAAAGACTCAGCACCCCAGTGCCCTAATGAAGAATGAGTACAAAACGTGTTCACCCCATATGCAGTGATATATTTTATTTCACTTCTGCTTTACACAAGATGACATGCAGCCATTATCTTAGCTACCATTTTGCAACATAGATTGCGTTACCTAGCGGCACTCAAGCAGGCATACAGCCTAGCGAGATCACAAATCCATTTAAGGGGTTACCCTGTGCTCCTCAGAACTTGGGCTCATTGCAGTACATAAAAATACATGTGGTTCTGTCGGATCAACTCTTATTATTTAGATAATTTAGGAAAGGCTATCAACATAATCCTGGTTGTCATTAGTCTGACAGAAGACCACCCATTTTTACCACAGTCAGTTGTTGGTCACTATGGATCTAACCTCACTGTATACAAACATTCCTCAAGAGGAGGCATTAAAAGGCGATCAAGTCTACATTGGAAACTAGAGAGAAACCCCAGAAGTGCCCATGGAGCTCTTCGTATCACTACTTAACACGGCTACAATTTTTTTTGTTTTTCAGAAAAACTCATATTTCCAATCCATGGGAGTAACTATGGGGGCTGGATTTGTACAAGATTTAGCAAGCAGCTTTACGGATAATTACGTACAAGTGCATATATACCCGCAGTCAAATCCCTTCCCCAAAAATATTATTCTCTGGAGAAGATAAATACACAATGTCCTGATAATTTATTACGGGGATGTTACCACATTGGAAGCATTCTTGAGCTGGTTAAATGGCAGATCAAATGACGTTCAGTTCACTATGATACACAGTAATGCTGAAATCCATATCCAACATATTACAACCAAAGTAATTGGACAATAAACTGTATACGACAATGCACCGAAAACCCGCTGCGCAAAACAAATTGCTCAGGCATTTGAGCCGCCATCCAAGAAGGTGGAGGAATAATCTGCCCTATGGCCAATTCCTAAGGATCAGGAGAAATTGTGCCCATATGGTCTATTACTTCAAGGAATCTGACTTTAACTTACAATCTGCATGTCCAGGGATATAACAGAGGATTGCTGAAGTGTGCCAGAGATAGGGTGTTGTGTTGTCCCAGGGACAGCCCACTGAAACCCAATGAACTGAGAAATAAAAAACAAAACAACAGCACTGCACTACTTTTTGTACACGCAGCAATACCATCAAGAATGTCAAAAATTGCTACTAGGAGTTAATACAGGCTGAAGTGGGAAATGAAGGACAGGTCTCTATTCGCCTTCATGCAAGGCAAGAACATTAGGGACCTTGTAGTCAGTTCACTAGTGCCAGCACCTGACCATGTGGAATTGGGCACACACCTGAATCTACCACTGGTGGTCTGTCATTACAAATGAGGTAAGGCCTGCGATCTGTCAAAAGACTAAAGAATTTGTGCATACCAACAAAAAACTTCCCTAAAAAGAATTCACAAACTGTAACAGTATGGATATAATTTATATGGGGAGGTGTCCCTGTGCTTTGGTATATGTGGGCCAAACTAGACAGACAGTTAAAGCCAGGATCCACCAGCACTGCAGTCATACACCTTATGAAACACAAGGAGCCCTGTTAGTAGAACATTTTAAATCTATAAAACACGCCATTATAACCAAATATAACCTGGACAATTGTGTATATTTGATGATGGACTGTATCTACTTACAACTCTTACCTATGGAGCACAATGCATTATGTATCATAGACCATCATTTGTTTGTATTAACGATTATTTGAATTTACAATTGCCGAAGAGGATTGGTATGTCACAAGGTTGCACCACAAGAATAAATCCCCCCTTTTCTTAGGAACTATGGGTGGGGTCTAGAAAAAATATCCAAGAACTGTAATCTACCAGTGCCATTGCACTCTTATAACATTTGGCTTTATATTGTGTTTTGCTGCCTGAGGAATGTCAGATTTGTAGTTTTGTTTTACATACTTGTTTTTTTGCATACTTGTGCACAACATGGTGGGCTTATTAATACCTTTTTCGCACACAGACGCATTATAGTTATTAGAAACACACAGGCAGGTGCCACTTTGTAGTGAATACCAACACGTCCTTAACCAGCAGCCATCTTGGGTGAAGATACAATGTAGCTTCCCCACACCATGTGCATGCCAACATGCCTGGTTTTATCTTGTCTGAACATAATCTCCGACGTGCGACTGAGCAAGCCCCAGGTAAGATGTGAGTGAACTGGCGTGTGAGTAGACACTCTGAACGGATTCTCATGAGTGCTATTACTTTTATCGCAGTCCTCCAGACTGTTTGCGCGCTCTCATTTTTAGAATTCATGTATGGATGTGAGAAGTCACATTCACGTTTAAACTCTCTAAGCACCATCAACCTGGTGAGCCTTCATACACCACCACTACTCACAGGTTAATTGTTATCCTGCAAGCAGATCAAGTGGGAATTTTAGACTCCTCATTTTAAATCAGTCACTCGCTACCTTTTTTTAGAGTCTTAGTTACAAACGCTCCAAGTCAAATATGCACACCTCTGATTTTTTCAAGAATATTGGTGTTAATGCATACCCAGCGTGACCCACATATTGTCAGCTACTATTTTGTATTTTCTAGTGAGTGACCAAATCCCAATGTGTTTTGTATCTAGAAGGTAGGACCACTGAAATTGTGCGATTGTGCCGCCGCAGCTTTTTTCGAATAATTTTAGATTTGCTGCATTTGCCAAATAATCCATCATCATCTACTGCATAATCTGCAGATTAACAAAACAAAAATTTGTGTCTAGCGCAAACAGTTCAAAGGTTACTAAAAACGCAGTGGCATATGTTGCAGCGTAGTGGAAGGGCCTTTGTAAAGCTTGACTGGACATCTTTCAGTTGCTTATTGCTATATTTGGGTGTTAAACTGGTTATAATGAGATGCAACCAATGAACATACAGTGTTAACAAGAGTATAAAAAAAAAGACAAAATAATTAAGTAATATTATCACAAAATGTGCTATATTACCTTGCATAACTTGCTTTTTCTTGTCGCATAATTTACTCAACCCTGCTGCTTCATTTGGCCCTCCCTGCCACATAATTCCAGTGGCCCTGCTAGTAAGGATATTACTCCTAGCCTTTGGAACGATTCCCAGACTAATACAAGGAGCCATTGTATGAAATACTCCCAGAGGAGAGGTGAGTTTGTGAGTCCGGATGTATATTGTAAATGAATGCTCCTGTAACACAAGCACATAGGTTGACACATTATTTACTGTACCATACAGAATGTCCCCCATTTTTTTGCTGTCCTGTAGAAGCCCCGAATTGCCGATTGAGTATTACACAGACACACAGAGATCGACAGGACTACTTGATGTACTATGTGACTGTGTTGGGTAAACCATTGGATTGTTTTATCTCCCTAGCTGAAGCACATATTTATGTTATGTAGCCAGGTGGAAAAAATGTGAAGGGTTAATTTTTTTTAGTATAAGTATATATATATGTTCAGACACCGTCACTTTTTGCACTTTAATGCGCACAGAAAAGCAACCTCTTGCAAGAATATTGCTTATATACTGAAGTGAACTATTATAAGACACTACATCTCCGTTCATTGGAATAGTGTGTGTGTGTGTCTGTCTGTCTATAATTAATTTACACAGGAGAGTATAATGTTGGCAGACTTTACCCTAGTATCAAAGTAAGAAGAGATGATCCGACAGAGCCACATGTATTTTTGTGTACTGCCTGGAGATCACGCAGGGCTCAAACTCATCTGTCGGACAAGTCAATGTCTTGTAGTTTACTGTTGCAACACAGTGTTATTCGAAAGTTATGATACAATCACGGTGTAAAAAAAAAAAAAGCTGCAGCATAAAAAGGAAAGAAGAAATAAGATGGAACAGCTCAAGACACGTTACAAGTTAACAAAAAATTGAAAGACGATTCACCACTTTCTGTGACGAGTGCTGTAATTAAATTAGACTACACTCACAACTTGTTGGTCGCACTGAAATAATCAGTGGACATTTTTCTGAAAATGCTGGAAGCTTTCCAACAGAATTAGGCTGTGGCATTATCTTCTGCCACTGAGCACCACCTCTTGCTTGCTTTCTTCTACCCATACACTTTCACCAAATTAAACAAAATCATACAGTGCGTTGAACGAAAGCAACATAAAAGTATTGGGCTCCGTGTGTGGTTCACTTATGAATGCACATAAAGACAAAAGAAAGACGCTTAACTATTTCTGATTGTACACAAACAGTTCTGAAAAAATGGTAACTGTCAACGTGCACAGCGTGTCATGTAACTGATCCAAGACCTAAACTAACTTAAGCAAAAGGTATTGCGTAAAAAACATTAGCCCGCACATTACCTGGCCTCTGACATTTGTCAGTTCACCCACACAATAGTAACAATTTAAAACACGTAAAAGGTTCCTTTGTGTGCCATGAGCCATTGTTTTAAACAAGTCTTGAACATTAAACCAGTTCACGTTCTTCAGTAAGGCATCACACATATTATACGATAACTTACATTTACAACAAAAACAAAAGGAATGATGGGAACAATAAAATCAATGTCAACTAAAAGAACCAAGGAAATAAGTATATTAATAATCCAAAAGTATTTTAAGAAAGGTAAATTTAAATAGATGTTTTAAGCACTTTTGGAACAATCAAAAGATATGGGTAAAGTATAATTGACAGGGAACAGTATTCCAGTATCGAGAGCATCACAAGAAAACACATGAAGGAAAAAACCAGATTAAAAAAAATTAAAACCCATTTATTCCAGTGTCGAAATTCATTACAGAGGTGCTTGATGAGAGACTACATCTGAACAAAATTAAATGGAATGCACCAACGGGCAAACAAAAAAACTTAACAGGTGAGCTTTAGCTCCAACTTTCAAAGAGTCTCCTCATGACTTCAGCAGATATTACCAGGACAGTAAGGGTGTGTGCGTCCTACTATGAACAACAGCTTTGCCTTTGCAATTAGCTCTTCAAGATCAGCGTCTCTTATAGATGTATTCATGGTGTAGACTCAGAACTCCAGAGAAGATCAAACTGCTGTAAAATAGAAGCTCTGATTAAGAGGACACTTACTCTGGCACCCGAAGAATATTCTCTTTGCCTTCTTCAACGGAAAGCTTGACATTGTCTTTAACATGCTCTGCTGTCAACAAGGCTCCTACAAGAAAAAATATATGTGTAAGTGGGAATATAAATTGGAGAGAAATGAATAAAAGATTACATAGTCTGCATGCTTTACACAAGGCAACAGACATGGACATATTCTGTTTAGGTGACCATCAGGATCACACTTTGGTACACCTTGCAACTCGCCACAAACAGAACTTTGTAAAATCATCATAAAAAAAAATAAAAAAAGAATGGTAGAAAGAAAATGGTCCGAAAGTTAAGGTCCCTAGAGGGAGACCAATGAAAGCTCCAACTAGGCTTTAAAGTCGGTTCCAATAAGGGACTACTGAATGAATGAATTTGGGCACCCAAAGACATCTTGATGCTAGGTCAAAATGAAGGACTGTGTGTGCAGGTCAAGGAGTATGTTAATCTAACAGAATATGAAAGTCTTAAATGACTTATGGAAGACAAAAAGCTCGGGAATCTGCCACAAAGACGAAGGGAGGCGGTTTGACAGTTTTGAAGCTAGCACAGAAATGGCTCTATCCCAGAGACAAGCCTTTCTGCATAAGCAGCGTTCACCAGTTTAAGATAGGCAGATCCGAGACTAGAACCTGCTTGATAAAGGCTGATCCTGGAACACAAGGCACCCAGACCCTACCCATGGAGGACTGGATGCACCAGACAAAGCCTTAAATTCAATTCAGCAAGCAACCAGCAGCTTGTGCAATCTCCACAAACCCTTGGATAAATGGTCATGTTTCTAAAGGTCTTGTCACCTATCAGTCTAACAGACATAGCAGCTGCTGGGAATGGGCTAAACACTAATCTGCAGGTATCAGATCACAGGGGTCCACTTCTCACATGCAAGTAATGAAGGTATGAATTTTCAGTACACAATGCACCCACTGGTCCTGGGGCAGTTGCTGTATTCAGTAGTTCAAGCAAGAGCTAACAGGACACAGTAAAAGGTGAAACCCCTAGAACCTATTGAGCTTGTTTAAGGGGCAACAGAGGGATCCCAGAAGTGCATGTTAACAGAAAAAGCAGGCTCATCAACAGTCACAGTCCTTGGATGGACTCCATCCTCAAACCTAGTGTGAGAGTGAGGATGAGGTCACAAGAAACTTCCAGAGTTTGGGTCATGTGTACTGGGCTGGATGGAGCATGTAGATCCACCTGGGATCTTCCACTTGACTCCTCCTTCATGGAGGCTTTTGTTTAGTTAGGCTTTGATCTTGCTTGCATGGCAAACCATCTTCTCTCCCTAGCACAGTTCCAATATTTTTAGCAGGTGCCCAGCAACGGGGTTTTCCCAAATCCTAATCCAAGCCTGACCCTGGCCGGAAGCCTTTTCTACAGCGCTAGAGATACTGTCAAGCATACACTTAATATCAGGGACTATGTTAAAAGTAAAGATTAGATGAGACAAACTGATAATTAGTGATACATGCCTTGGACATTATCACCCTTGCTACTGCAACTTGAGATTTGAGACGATTTGGCACTTAGCAGATACAAAAAGAGGAATGTTAATTTGGCTTTGATGGTAGCAAAGCAAAACACTGCACTCCTGTGGGGCAGCAATAGGATACCCGCAATCTCTGAATGGTGTCACGGCTTAAGCTGGTCCATCGAGGAAGAAAAAGCGCTATATGAAAATAGAGGATGGTCAGGAAAATGCTACAGGAGTGTGGGATGCATGGGATAGTCATGCTACAAACTTTTTGTAGAGACAATATATGTATTACAGTCCACAGACATGAGAAGGGAAATATAAGATATCCGATTCTCAATGTAAGAGTAACCGGCACCAAGGTGAAAAATAGACTCTTCATGGAGCTGCATCTAGGACATATCAGTGGTGGAACCAATGTAATGAGATAATGGATGTGTACTGTATTATACTGCAAAAATGTTACAATTTTCAAGATTTTCTTTAATTATTAACCAGCGAGAGGCACAAGTATACAGCCATTCTCAGGCTAATGAGAAAAGAGCAGAGACCAAATGGTCAAAGGCATGTTCCAGATGGGGTGCCAGACAGCACTAAGTGGAGGTTACAAATATGTGCTGGGTCTAGACATTCCACGCCAGTGGTGTAATAAAACTTGGGGGAGGGGGCTTGCAAAGTGCATGGAGGGGACCCCTGTAGATTCAGTCAAGAGTTAACAGGCCAGGGGACTGTGCTGAGGGGGCCCCTTGGCCTTCGGACCCCCCCCGCAACACGGGGGCTCTGGTGGCCTCTGTGAAGCCACTGTCCCACACAGGGGGATACCTACAAAGAGCAAATTTGAGGACATAGAGCCTGAGAAGTCATACAAATCTAGGCAGGTCTCTCGAACTAAAATGTGTATTGTAGACAAACATGGGTGATACTCCTATATGGTCTATGAAACGCAGGCCCCAAGTCTTGTGCTCACCACAGAAAAACCAGAATGGCATTAATCCTGTATAATGAAGCTACCATTTTGTGCTGCATGCAAAGTGACTTTATGACAGACATCAACCATACTACACATGGTCCTCCACGCACACTACAAAGTAAGCACTACAACTACAACAAGCAAAGTGAGGGATCTCAGATTTTCAGAGTGTACCAGAAAACATCATCATGGGTACAGGTAAAAAGGCCTGGGGCACTATGTATTGGCTGCCAATAACCATCAGTTTCCCCCATAGCCTCATGAGGGAAGACAATGATGCTGCACTACAATTTCTGTCTGTGCCCAAATCCACAAAACATAAAGTGCAACAAAAATATTGAGTTCTCACCAGTAGTCCTAGAACCAATCACAAAGTATAAAAGAAAGACTGGGTGTCACAATTTCATTGCTATATTGCATGATGGAGAAGCTTCCTCCTAAATTAGAGTAAAAATGTGTGCGCTCTCTCTTCCATGTCTGTGTAGAATCTGAAATCAATTTGCCCTTGCGCAAAATTTAGCATGTTTTGGAATCAACACAAGATTAACTGCACCAACTAAAAAGCAAGAACCTATTTTCTGTGTATTTTTTTTTTCATTAAAGCAAACTCCAGTCGCAAATTTTCCTGCAGATAAAAAGGTCAAGTCAATTACCACTAGTATCTATGTAACTCTTCAAAATGCATTTTAAAAGAAGACATACATTACAGGTTATGAATAATTAAAACACTTCCTTGAACTAAACCACCCAAGAAGGATATTTTTATTGTAGCAGGTTGTGACCATTATGATAGGAGGGGGTCTGTTAGAGATTAGATTGTAGACATCAGGATGCTATGTAACATGATCTGTATGAGCACATTGTACAATTAGATTTTTAAATTACACATAACTACAATTTCAGGCACGTCAATGAAGCGATTGCCCAGAAGCCCACGTTTATTTTTTTAATTTCCAAAATGAGATTAGAACCTAGGTATCGAAGACTCAAATTAGAACCCATTGGTCGTTTTTCAAGATCAAGATATTAGCCACTGCAACATCCCCCAATTACCTTAAATGCTGTCATTTCCAGTTATGTCACACGCTGTGATTTTATGTCCAATCACGTGCAATTCCAGAACATTGTAGCACACCGCTTTAGCATGTTTGCGTAGGTACGTTTGGCTACTAGGAGCAACTGGTAAATTAGCACTGAGTAGTTCTGTATTTCCTAGGCAACTGTTTTCTGCTTTTCACAAACACATTTTCTTTATCCCCCCTAGGGACAGGGTATGGACCAAAAGTGGGAGCGGTGTTGCAATTGAGCACAGTTCATCACAGTAGGTCCCAACAAGCTACATATTATGACAGCTTCTGGACATCTCATAATGACAATCATAAAGGAGATTATATTAACACAGTCCACCTCAGCAGATCTCTCCATCACTTCTCTCTCCAACCTATGCTAGCTCAGGACATTAAACTTTAAACAAATATCTCAGAATGGGCAACCGCAAGAAGTAACCAGCTAAATCAACTATGATCACAAAAAAACCACCATAAAGGGGTCTGCAGAGCTGGTCATAATTACCAGCTTAAAGAGAGAAAAACATAAATTGCATTCCTCTCTCTCACACTTCTTCATCTATCAGAAACGCTAACTGCTGCGTCCTATAATACAATAAATGCACCACGGTAGTCATCATGCACGACATGGAAACACTTTCCACATAGGATTATAACAAACACAACACACTTTGAACCGCAGACCTTAAACATAGTAGCAGGTTACCCATGTAGGCAAGCCCCCAACATAGGGGTAGTAAACGCTATAAAAATCTTGCAGTACAATACAATTTAAAAAAAAAAAAGGCATATTCAGGCCATGAAAATAAGATTTGGCTCAGTAAGCAAACACACAGAAAGAAACAAGTGGCGACGCAAAACAGGGAAAGGGGTGGGAGCATATTTTTTGCATTTACTCGTCTATGCTGGCAAGTTAACTTAGACTGGAAGAAACAGGTGTTCTGGTCATTCAGAAAGTGAATGAGCAATAAAGACACCTTTAAATCTTGTTTTTGTCTTGATACATTTTCTGACTGTTCAAGGACAGAGGGGAAATGTCAGTTTGTCGTTTTACTAAGTGTTGCTTATCTGTTCCTGGAAAATGTTTTTACTTTTCTCTTATTACAGTTAGTGCGTTCTGTCAAGTGAGTTATCTGACAATAATTGTGAAACAGAAGGCTGTAAATGTCAGTTTTTTTCCTAACAACATTTAAAGTTTGTAAATTAATAGTACAATTATTTTTAAATATATCAGGAATTATGAAATAACTTTTTTGTAATTCAGACGTGTGCTGCGAGCAAAGATTCACATAGGAGCAAAACAAATCAGAACACTTTACTTGGTGATGTGCAAATGACACATTTTTGCAAAAACTCGATTTCCAGACATTGTACACTATATAGTTTTAAAACCACGTCAGTAGGAGATTCTGGGCATTTAATGTATAATATGCTGATTGTAAATGACATTGTGCTGGTACTTTATGCTTTAGGTATGTATTTATTAAAAGTGACAGTTTTTAAACATGCGTTGAGAAACATTCCTGCCCCCGCACTGATGACAATTAGGTTAATGAACTGAGGCAAGTCAGCGGTCATGTACATCCTATATGTGGCTAGATTTGTATTATATATGGGGCAAAAGTTTAGTCTATTAAACCAAACAAGAGTTTTCTGTACTGCAGACATGCTGAACTTGCATATTTGAAGGTGCTCTCATATGTGATAAAGAAAATGGCGTCTCTGTGAATTAAAATACTTGCCCAGGATCACATAATTTGAAACTTATGGGTCAAGAGCATTATAATTCAGTTGAGTACATTATTTAAGTCATCAGACCTGCAGGTTTATTAACATTTTTAGGATTTTGAGAGGCCTGGGGAAGAGTACAGACACATGAAATGCGAGTGATACAGGAATGTCAAATGCAATTGCAGAGGGACCTTATTGCAAAAGCATGCTAGGAGACATGATCTTGGAACAATGGATTACATCTAGCGCAAGCTGGAAGGCACCTTTCCATGAATGGAAAATAGGGAAATGTGAGTGACTGAGTGGAGGGTGGAGCTTTTTTGATCATGGGAGGTTGCTGGTGGGGACTCATCCTAAGTATACGGGAAAATTAATAGTATACAAGTTTGGAAAGGCTAGAATACATTCTTATCATGTTTCCCAGATTTTGTGTGTGACCAGCTGCTTCAGTCTAGCTTTCTTCTTTGCAGTCTCATCCTGGGATCCACCCCCTCCGATTGGAACGACTCCTGGTGGCCCGCTGCACTGGGAAAAACCCCCACAACCATGGACCACGCACGTAACCTCTACATCATACTGGACTCCTCGCTCATTATGAACCGCCAGAGCAACGCTGTCTCCTCGTCATGTTGCAACACGCTCTGCCTGCTCCGAAAGACCTTCAGATGGATGCCACCGAATCCAAGAAGACCGTCACCCATGCCCTCATCAGCAGCAGACTCAACTGCAACAACGCACTCTATGCCAGCATCACCCAGAAACTCCTTCGGAAGCTCCAGAACGTGCAAAACAGCGCATCCAGATTGGTCCTAAACATCCTCTCCCGCAGCTACATCACACAACACCTGCGTGAACTCCAGTGGCTCCCAGTCGACAAAAGAATAACCTTCAAGCTCCTCACCCACGCATACTAGGCCCTCCACAACGGCAGACCAGCATACCTGAACAACCGCCTCTCGTTCCACGAACCCAACAGATCGCTCCGCTCGCACAACTGTCACTGGCCACCGTCCCACAGGACCAGAACCAGAGGAAGATCCATCTCCTACCTCGCCGCCAAGACCTGGAACACGATGCCCCTCTACCTCAGGGAATCCCCATCACTGTCCCAATTCAGGAAGGACCTCAGGACGTGGCTCTTCGAATGAACCCAGCGCCCACACAAATCTGCAGCCCCCCCACCAGCGCCCCGAGACCCTCACGGGTGAGTAGCCGCACTTTACAAGCCCCCGATTGATTGAGCCTGGGATGCGTCCTCCTAATAGTCTAATAAGATAAACCCATACATGGAAGTGGGTGCGACCCATTGGAGACTACTTATCAAGCTTTTCTTTTTTTTAATCACAGTAGTTTCCATAATTTTCGTTAAAAAAAGGTTTCCTAAACGGCTAATGTTGGTATTCCTAGTGGTTTAAGTGGAAGAAATTCAAACACTAGTGCATAAGGCTGTGCAACCCTTTTGGATCTACAAAAGGTGGGTCCATATTTTTGGAAGTATCATTACAAGTGCTTACTGGAACGGAGCATTATAAGGGTGCATGCACGCCGAACTTGATGAATTCAGAAAAGAACAAGTGAGAAATAATATGGGTGTGCTCCAGACTATTCAAGTGATGTATATTAAAACTGTTCCAGCTCTGGTTAGCACCCCGATGGAAGAAAATAAGCAAAGAGCATTGAAGGATTCGTTTTCACGCCAAAGACTGTTTATGAGAGTTATCGACATGAAGGAGTTTATATATATTAAGTGACTATTGGACATGAGGTCATGTTACGGGGATTCACGCATGTGTTGATTTTGAGATTAAATGAGGATGTGAATTATTTTCAAGCACACGATTTAGGATCTGGGTGGTATTGCTTTAAACAAGGAGTTTCGGTGGGGTGGGCAAACGTGGACGCAATACGTGCTAATTATGGTGTTCGCAGGTGGGGCTGGTAACGTAGTTTTAAGTTAGTGAGTGAGCATTGGGTGGTTATTCAGTTATGTTGTGCGCGCATGAAAAGAACAAGGCGCTTGCAAAAGCAGATTACATCAGGTATGTAAGAGCTTATATAAAGGATAATGGGAGAAGTGACAAGAATGGGGTGTGGGGTGAGTTTACATACAGCGATGAGCGCACTCTATGAGTTTGGTGGAAATATGGGGTTGTTTGGTGTAGAGCAATTTGGGTTAAAAACGTGGGGCACATTAATAATGACACAAGTACAAACGCATTTTTGTCTGTTGGATGTTACACGGGTGGTAGCAGAGGGGTGGATTTATTCACATTATGTTTCAGTTTATCGCTGGGTTATTTAAGATGATTTTTCCATGTTATCGTTATATGATTTAATCAATGATTTGATGTTATTATTATTATGATCTTGTGGCTGACAGACGTATATATATCTTTTACATACTACAGATACCCTGAAGAAGGTTTAAAATAAACCGAAATGTATTGGGTGTAGAGATCGTAAATAGAAGAACTCGGAAATCTGTTTAACTGTTCTAGAATAGGCCTGGATGGGCAATTTTGGAATAAGCAACATGCATAAGATTGTGGAATTCCGAGTCTTTGGCGTGATGGATTAACTGTGAATAAAAGCGTGATTAACAAGAAGACTTGATTACTGTGGTTTAAGTGGAAGAAATTCAAACACTAGTGCATAAGGCTGTGCAACCCTTTTGGATCTACAAAAGGTGGGTCCATATTTTTGGAGGTATTCCTAGTTGCCCATGAGTTGCATCAGGATAAAAGAGCAGGAGGTGGTCCCTGCACTTTCAAAGAAGAGGAGAGGCACACAGCCAAAGAAGAAAGCTGCCTTCTCTCCAAGTGCCTGCTATCCAAAAGAAATGTAAATGTGTGCAATTGGGTAATCGGCATATCTAAATACAGTCTAAGAGTTAATACATGTTTTAACTAATGGACTTGGGAAACTTGGTACAGCTGGGAATCAATGTGTAAACGTAGCTAGGTACACGCACATGTTCATTTTTAACAAGGAGAGATGGGGGAAAGATGAAATTATAGAAGAGAAGGTATGCACAGGGCTTTAAGTGGGCCGGGTCCTGCAGGTGCAAAGGCAGTTCTAAAAAAACAGGTGGTGAGACGAGTCACTATAGGGCTCTTCATTTTTGACCTCACCCCGGGTATGAACAACAATTTACACTCAGAGGCACTACCAGCCATCACCATGCCTTTGATGTAACCCTGTAGAGACTCTCTTGTTATGTATGCTGCCACGAAGGAGCTAAATCAGAAGATACGATCACCAGCTAGTGATCTGAAAGTGCGCACCGTGGGGATCCGTAGCAGCGCAGGAGGGGTGAATGGCAGAGAGCAGGCTCAAATTTTAACAGGTCTGCAGTGATAAAACTGCTGACAAGTATTACAAGCGCCTAGACATTTATTCAAGCACATAAATAAAAGTATTTCACAAATAGTTTTATTCAACGTTTCTAATGGAGTGGTATAGTTATTTCACAGTATTATAATTACAGTATTGAAGCATTTTCCGTATTATTAACTACAAAGTCGTTGTTACTCATTCATATTCTGCAGCTAACAACCCTTGATAAAGTAGATAATCTGGGCTTGTTTTGAGTGCATTCCAGTTGTACTATTATATATCTGCATACAATAACAGAAAAGGGCAGCAAAACACCAGTCAGGCAGCAGAGATTTTTAATCGTGCATGGTTGTGCTACAGCCTTTATTACATAGATTACGCCCCTTTCAGAGACCTCCCTCAGTTTTTTTCAACCCACTTGAAGCCCTGAGTATGCATGTCTGCACGTGGCAGCGTGTAACGAAAGACCACAAACGTGCTTGACGTTACATCCTGTATAGAGTGGGAGCGAGACCATCACATCGGCTGGCCAGCAATGCCCTGGACCAGCTCGGTGTCCATCTGGCTGCGTGCGAGCAGCAGACAGTGACAGTGTGCTCTCAGCTGGTGCATGATGCAATGCCAGCTCAAGACTACACGCGGGGCGCAGACGTCTCGCTGCTGCCTCTCCCCACCCCCGGCGGCTTCTTACCCAGGGGCGGCTGCTGGGGGTTTATGGTCAGTGTGAGCGCCATTCTTTGCTCCAGAAGCGCTTGGCTGCTGCTCTCTCTTCTTGTGGCTCCTGCACCGGCTTCTGCCACGGGTTTCCTCCTGCGCTGCGTGCAGCCGTCTCACTTCCGAGTGCCGCTGCCACTTAGAATTAACTCCCCTCGCCGGCCCTAACGTCACTTCCGCTCTGAAAACGAAAGCATGAGATCTAGGCGACATACACGTACGAGAAGCAGCAATCTCTCCTCGAGCTTAAAGATTATATTAATATCCTCCTCTTAACCCTGCCATTCCACCTACGGAATTGTCGCTGTCTCCTTTTTTCTGTCTCAGTAATAGATAGCCGCATCAATGTTAACGTTATTATTAATTACTTACTAGTACTCTTATAATTTAGTATGTTGTAATCCATATTTTTGTGCACTGTTGATTCTCCTGCTACATCATATGGTACTCTCGCGACCAAAGCATTATATGGAAAAAGTTACTCAAGGAACGCACACGTTATGAATACGGAGGTAGTGGCAGAAAGGGGAGGAAAACTGCTCTGTCACTATTTTTCGCTTTGCAGAGCATATGCACTAATGCACATTATACACTTCTATTTGAAGTGTGATTTCATGTTAAATTTGACCCTAGTTAGTGATTCTCACGTTATAGTAAAATGTGATTGGGTTGGGTTGAACGAGTGGGTAGTTATGTGGCATCGTTAAAGACTCTTGCACGAACGTGCGAATTTGGTGAACTGTCTGATTCCTTGGTAAGAGATCAATTGGTAAGATGCACCAACGGCACCAGGGTGCAAGAGAAACTGTTGTCTAAGAATCCGTAGTTGGCTGAGGCTATAGCCATTGTTGAAGGGGTTGAGAATACTTCAACTTGGGTAAAAGAAAAGAGGAACTATCTTGAGGACAAGAAGGAAGCCCAAGGCAAAATATGCTTTATCAGACACTGACAATCCTTGACCACTTCTTCAATCATGTGATCCATACCCACCAATATCTCTCCCTTACACGAGCTTTAGTGAGACTTCTGCCAAGATGCCCCTCATGAGCAAGATTAACAATTTTGTCTCTTAAATCAGAAGGTGGAACAACTCTATTGTCAGTTCGCCGTCCATCCACAGAATGAATGATCCATGACATTCCCATGAGATCATTCCATTCCATGCCTCGAGCTGACATTCTAAATGTACCCATGAACAAGTTGATTACAACAGTGATTCAGTTAGGGTAGTCCGAGTTGATGAGTTTCCTGCACCTGTGCTTGAGAGGGCCCGACCGCAATCTACCATCCTTTACAAGATATCCCCTGATGCTCATGCAGCTGTGACCTTTCTTTGTAGGATGCCTGGGAAGAAGAGTGAAGCCTCCTTATCGAGAAATGCTGGATTTTGATTGTTCCCCACCTCTTGGGAACTAAAGGGAGTTGTTGTTCACTATGGAAATTGTATGTTTAATTGTGCATTGCTTAGCACAATTATTAGATTCAGATATGCTTTACCACTTGCTTGAAAAGAGATACCCCTTTCCCTTCTCTTTAAACTTGCCTTTGCCCTTGCTCACATAATTTGAACTCTTGAACAAATCCTTTCTCATTTACTCAATTGAACCTTCATTTGGTTCTGCCTTTAGAGGTTTTACTTGCTGACACCTGCTGCTTACGTTTTCCTGATCTCATTTGAATTCTCAGCTTAGCATTATCTCTGTTAGTTAAGGTACTTAATCGAGACATCTGTGTGGTAATCTCTGGTAATAGGTTTGAATCATTATTTAGCTAAATGAGTGCATCTGTTCCATAGAATTACACGTAACATAAAGGTCACAGGTTTCATATAAGTGCGATCATTGAGTGTTCTGATCCTATTTCATGCTATAACTCTAAAAATGTTGTTGTGAGGGGGTTTATGGTCCAGGCTAATGGGAGGGGCTGCAGATGGTCAGGTGTTACCTTCCACATTTTAGAGTCGGTGGTAATGCCTAGAACTCTCTTGACAAGTGTTGCAAAATAAAAAGTGGATCCTCTTTTGGTTTTGCATTTACACAAGCTTTGCTGAATGGTTATTTAATGAGCTAGGTTTTTGATTTTCTACTATTTCAGAAAGATTGTCATTACCAGAGGAGCAAAGATCCCATGTGAAACATTTGTCATGGTGCTACTGCTGCCTGCAGGGAGAAACCAGGCTCAGGATCCATTTTTCCAGGTTACTGAGAAAACAAGCCAGTGATGGGTATAATCAGGGCTCTTGGAATTATGCAATTCTGCTGCTGTGGTGTTTTTCATACAACAATGGATTTGAAGGGGGTGTGGCCTCGAAACATGGCCGACAGGACGTGAGCTCACAGCTAGCCACGAGAAAGAATCCGGTTAAATCCTGATCCGGCAACATTGGACATCACGTCTCCCCACTGGGGAGGCGATGACTGACCCCGCCAGTTCCAGAGGCTGTGAGAACCCTGCGACACTGATTATAGGACCCCAAGGCGGGGTGGGGCAGTGGAGGGGCGGCCTAAGTCTCCTGGAGCCGATCGCACAGCGATACGTCTGGGTCTGCAGCGGTGCCCAACTACGCCTTGACGAGCCACTGGACACAGTACGCCCCAGCACCCTCGTCAACCGCTCCTGGTGTCCGGACTTCTGGAGCCTCATCATGCTCTGGGCTGAACGAGTCCCCGTAACAATGCCACTGCCGGATGACCCCTCATGATACACGCCTTCGGCGCGGTGCTGCGGGCGCCTGAGACATCAAAGCCGGTGTGGTCGCTCTGTTTGTATGGGTCGCAGCCCCCTCGGAAGCCACTTACACACGAATGCGGTGACCTGCCCTGGGTGAGGGCCCCCTGTAAGGAGTAAATAATTGGAGTCGTGCCGGCGACCCTACCTTCGAGATGGCGGAATTGGTGCAGAGCTTAGTGTGAGCAGCTGCTTGCTTCAGTGCTATCTCCTCCACAGTGCTGCCGTGTGACACACAACTGGCAACCACTGCAGGGCATGGCTTGACAGCCGAACATGGCGGACGCGTGAGCCCTGAGCTCCGCATCAGCCTGTAATTTCCCCTGAATATCCTGGAGTCTGGGACGAGCCGAAGTGAAAAAAACCAGGCGCCCGGCAACGATGAAGAACTCGGGAACCCAGAGGGAGAATTTCTGGCTGACACGATCCCCGGAGTAGGCGAAGACTCAACAGCCTGGGCGCGTCGCCGAAACCCACAGGGGGAGGAGGCCGGGAGACGTGGCAACTGCCAGGTTCCAACGAGCTGGAGAGCCCAGGGATTGGTGACAGAGCTGGTGACTGGCCCGCGGTGAGGTCACCCGCCGCCCGTGCTGCCTCCGGGGGCCCCGATGGGCTCAGGAGGACTCTGGCCCCGGATTGAGTGGACGGGAGCGGCGTGTGCGGCCCCAGCGGGCCTGGAGGCCGAGTGAAGAGCAACACCTCGCGGCACAGTGAGTAAGCCTGCGAGGAAGAGCGGTGAAACTGTGGAGGGCCGGGGAGCTGCTGGGGGCCTCTTGGAGCTTTGAAGGCTGCCTGGTGGAGGAGGGCGCGGCCCGCTGGGAACAGCACACCGGGCCTACGCGTCGCGGGGAGGGGAGTGCCCGCCGAGCATTGACCGGCAAAAACCACAATGGGGATGGATCCGATTGAAGCAAGCACTGGAGGTCCCTGAAGTGGGGGTGGCTGCCGCGTTGCCCTAAGTGGCAAAACTGTGGGAAGAGAACTTGGCATGCCCAGATGCGACAGAGGGGAGAGGGCCCCCCTTGGCAATACCCTGCAATAGAATAGCTAGCCCCCTGGATGGCGCAAACAGCCTTCCCCAGCTGGCACGACGGAGTGGCAAGTGCCCAGCCCCCACTTTCGACCTGAAACAGAGTGAAGAGCAGGGGCCCCAGTTAAAGCATAGAAGGCCGGGCACGTGGCTCAGGGTGCACCTCTCGCTTTCCCTCCCCCTGAGAGTATATAACTGGGAAGTGGCAGCCGCAAACATATTATGCTGGCGGGGATGCGGAACACATTGCAAGGAGATACTTAGGAGGACGACCGAACACCTGCGCCATTTGAATAATTGCAAAGAAGATCCCCGCACCCACGAGGAGGCAGCGGGCCTCCAAGAGATAACAGGGCACCTGTGGAAACTGGTTGGGAGTGCCCTTCTTCCAACCTAGTGGCCTGCTTGTACTGAAGTACCACTCACAATTTTTGAGCTGCGGGAACGCCTGGTGAGAAGCCAAGTGTGAACATGGGCAAGGCCAGAACAAGGTCGGTGGGAGCTCCTCTGGCGCAAGAAGATGACCCGCGGTCCCCCAACAACTGAACACGTCGTCTCAACAACCAAAAGACCCGGTACAGCAGCAACTAGCCAAAATCCTGGAAGCCATAGCGGACTCTAAAGCCACGCTGCATCAGGACATTAGTACGAGTCATGGCTCCAAACAATGGTTGCGCCGGAGGGGCTGTCTTCGTACTACACGTTGGAGAGAGCGCATCGGGTCCCAGGAAGGCCCCCGGCCCGCCCCCTGCGCCTAGTGGTGGCCAGACTGTTCACTACAAAGATAGGGACTTGCTCCTGCAGAGGGCGCGGTCAGACGGCCCGTTCACCCGTGAACAACAGCAAGGTCTCTGTAGGAAGGTGGAATCTGACTGCATGGTTGCCCCCACTTTTTTCCTGGTGTTCTGCTGGTTTTCGACTTAGATTGGCTGGGATCCTGCTATTCAGGACCCCAGCCTATCGGCTTTCCCCTTTAAATTGATTGCATGTACTTTAGGTACACTCCAGATTGGATTCTGGGGTACCCTTATAAGTCCCTAGTATATGGTATACTATGTACCCAGGGCATAGGTACCCCAGAGGTCTCCCAGGGGCTGCAGCATGTATTGTGCCATTCCTGAGAGGCCATTCAAACTGACACCACAGGTCTGCTACTGCAGCCTGTGTAAGGTGGTGCATGCACCCCTTACTTAGATATAGGTTCACTATATCTATCCTATTCACTGCACATATAAGCCTATCAGTCACCCCTATGGCAGGCCTTATCAATCCTGAAGGCAGGGTGCTGGGTTTTATGTGAGAGGGTGCCCATGCATGAGCAGAGCCCCTCTGCAGTCTTCGGAACCACTATTCTGGGGTTGTCTGTGATGCAGCCAACCATATACTCTTAAGTGCATTATAACCTCGCGGTAAATGCTAACTTTAAAACGGCTGCATGGAAACATGTTGTGTTTGGTGTCAAACACCTTGGAATCATACATCCATCCCAGTAACTGGGGTGGGAGGTATGATTCCACCCTCCTAGAGGGAGAAACATGACAGCACCGGTACACCCGGTACCAGCTTCACAGAGCCTGGCATCACAAAATGGATGCTGCCAGCCACAGACACGAGTCTGCCCTCCTGCTGCTGGACGAAACTCCGGCAGGGGAGGCTGGACAATAGGTTTCCTGTCACAGGGAGGTGTGACCACCTCCCAGAAAGGCTTTAGTGTATTGGGGCTGGGTGGGTGCACTCTCAGAGTGCTTTGATGTCTGCACTGGGGGCACATTTGGTGTCCTTGTGCATAGTCCAGCTCAAACCGGTTGCAGGGGCACTCAGCCCCTGCTCTGGCGCGAAACTGGACAAAGGACATGGGTGTAGCCACCCCTCTGACCTGACCCTCCCATAGGTGGGTTCCCAGAGTTTGAACCACCCCTTCCTTGGGTATAAAGTAGGAACCCTGAGTACAGGACTTTAGATTTTACCTGGACTAAACTCTGCTACAGAAACCAAGTACTTCGACGATCTACACTACGCTGGATGACCGAAGAATCTCCCTTGGAGTAAAGGAGTTACTCCCCTGCAAGGCAGGCACCTTTAACGCATCTGACCGGTTTGCATCTCCGAAGCCCCTGAGGACTCCGCAGAATATTGCAACACAGGAGGTGGGTTCCCGAGGTCTTAGAGGTTGATCTGTGCCCACAGCAAGTCTAAGGCACGTATCCCTCGTGGTGACCGTGCAACCCGAACCCCTGGACACCGCGTCTATTTGCAGAAGCATCAGCTTTCCGGCGACCCCTGAGGCTGAGCTTTGGGTTACCTGTAGCCCTGACCCCGAGCAGTAATTACACCGAAGATTGCTGGCCTACACTCAACGAGTGTTTCGTGGGCCGCCATTTTGTGATTCCTCTCGAGGTCCCTTCGCGATCCCTGGTCCGTTGACCTGTGGGTCCCTAAGAAGGCAACTCTAACTTTGAACTGGCTTCCCTGGTTGCTCCAGACGTGCCCTGACTCTCCATCGCTTGGGGAGTCCCCAGGACCTTGCTGGTCCTCACAGAAGCATCATAACTCTGACCGCGTGGGTTGCAGTTGCCAAGGCTTGTTGGTCTCCAATCCGGAAACTGACCCCTCAGCAATGGACATCCTTCGTGGGACAGCTCGCCTGCGGAATCTGGTCATCGTCGACGTCTCCTGGTCCCCGTGGCTGCAGAGTCAAGCTTCACCTCTTCGCACCTGAAGCACCCGGCAACGGTGGGCATTAGATTGCTCCGCTCCTGGTCACGTGAAGTGACCCAGACTTTGTCCCCTCTGCTTTCAGGTTCTTCTCATCTCCGATCCAGGCTTGGATCACACCGGACACTTTTCTTCTCCACGGCAGCAGCTCTTCTTTGCAACACGCCATAGAAAACAACGAGGGTTTCCGACACCACTTGACCCCTATGCAGCCGGCTTCCCTGGGCTAGGTAACACGGGTACCTCGGTACTCACAAGGGTGCTGGCCTTTGAACCTTCTAAGTTTAGCTGGGTTTGCTTGAAGTCCTCTCCGAAGTGTCCTTAAACTCTAAAATTCCAACCGCGACTTTCCCATAGAGTTGTACGGAGCTCGCGTCTGTTTTCCCACACTGCACCCGTCCTCCGTGGGTCCCCTGTGTCACTACCTTGGGTGGTTCATTGGGGTCCCAGCGATTCTACGTGCTCTAGGCACTGTGTCTAGTCAAGTCGTGGTTCTTATACCACTTTCTTAGTTTATGGTTTGGTCTCCCCCTGGAGCCCACTGTGTATTGTGCTATTTACTGTCGTTCTAGTACTGTGTAAATGTGTGCCTTGTTCTCTAATCTCATAAAGAGGTTAGTAGAGAGTGTTTAGTAATAAATACATATATTTTATATATACCTGGTGTGGTTCTCCTTTCATTTTGTCATTCAAGAGGTTATATACTGGTAAAACAAGCTGCTTTACATTCCTTCAAGACTTAGCCTGAAGGCTGCTCTCCACAGCTACCACTAGGATAGCTTTCTATAAAGGTTGTCTTTAACCTAATCATCAATAAGGGTCATTTGGACTGGTGCAAGGTGCCCACTTTAATTAGTGGACAGCATATACCAGGCCAACTTCTCACATTGGTGTGCAGCGGTTGGGATTCAAGCTTGCTATTGTTTTACCAGATAATCTCAGTGAGTGACTAACTGAAAACCACTAAAGGTACTTAGGTACATATAAATCAAGACTAGAGTAAGGTAAGTTAGAGTTGGGTAAGTCAAGGGTCTAGCACACCATTTCTCCAACTCAAGAGAGTCTCAGATCCCACTAGAGTAGGTAGGTGCATACACCACACCACACTAGAATGTCTTCAAGGCCTGAAGTCGGTGACTCCTTGCCAACTAAGTATGACCACCTCACATTCCAGGAATTGAGGAACATGTGTGCATCAAGGAAACTGAAGACTGGGAAAAATCCAAACACCCAAAAGCTTAAAGTAACTTTGCTTTTAGATGACCTCAGAAAGACCCCAGGGTCTGATGAGGTAGGCAAAGGGGGTGGGACAGCAGAAGAGGAAAGGCCAGGGAGTGAAATTCTCAATGACCAGGACTCTGATGCTGGCCAGGAGGATCAAGATGATTCTAACCTGGAACATGCAATCCTTCCAGAGGGTGAGGAAGGAGGCCTCAATGGGCCTCTCTTTACCCCATCTGAAAGGGTTAACAGTTTACCAAGAAGGTCCAGGACTCCTTCTCTGGAGTCCAATCATTCTGGTACATCTGTAGGGAGCTCTATTTCTTATAGGACCTCTGCTTCTCATAAAAGGGAGTACTCTTATGAGAAGAAGTGCCAACTGCTTGAGTTTGAGAGAGCTAAGCTCAGGATCAAGAGAGAGCAATTGGCCTTAGATAGGGAATCCCTGGAGCTTCAGAAAGCTTCTGGAAAGTTGGGGCTAGAGCCCCATGGTGGCAGCAACAGTGTCCCTAGAGTTAGAGAACCTACTCATGACCATAGGAACCTGAGCAAGATTGTCCCTCCCTACCAGAGTGGGGATGACATCCACAAATGGATAACTGCACTGGAGAGGGCCTATAAGGTACAGAGGGTCCCCCAGGAGCAGTGGGCAGCAATCTTGTGGCTCTCCTTTGCAGACAAAGGTAGAGACAAGCTCCTCACTGTTAGAGAAGAGGATGCTGATAATTATACAGTCCTGAAGAGTGCTCTGATTGATGGGTTTGGCCTAACCACTGAACAATACAGGTTAAAGTTCAGAGACATCCAAAAGGCACAGACTCAGGACTGGGTTGACTTTGTAGATTGTGCTACTAAGGCTGTGGAAGGTTGGATACATGGCAGCAAGGTGCATGACTTTTTAGGATTGTATAATTTGATTATGAGGGAGCAGATCCTTAATAATTGTCAAAGCCAGCTTTTACACCAGTACCTGGTGGACTCTGATCTGACCTCTCCCCAAGAATTGGGGAAGAAGGCAGACAAATGGGTCAGAACCAGAGTAAAGACCAAGAATCAGGGTGGTGACCAGAAGAAACATTCTTCCAAGAACCAAGAGAAAGGTGGGGATAAATCAAAAGACAAATCCCCTACAGGGCCCCAAAAGTCCTCTCCTGGGGGTGGGTCCCAAACTCCTTCCTCCCCTGAAAAGAAACCTTATTGCCATAACTGTAAGAAGCCTGGCCACTGGAAAAATGACCCCAGTTGCCCCAAGTCTGGCAATAAGGAAAATGTTCCTCCCAGCAATACTACCACTCCTCCTGGTACTACAAGTAGTAATCCCCCAGGTAGTAAAAATGCCCCCAAAAAGTTAGGTGGGTTGGTATGGGGAACGGAGGTGGACCCCAGCTTATCAAAGTCCTCCTCCCAGGCCTCCTTTGTCTGTGATGGTGGCATGGGATTTGCCACTTTTACTATAAGTCCTGATTCCTTGGGCAAGTACAGACAGGAGCCCCTGATCAATGGTCAAAAAGCGTTGGCACTCAGGGACACAGGGGCTAGTGTCACCATGGTGACAGGGAAACTAGTCCCCCCTCAACAGCTTTTACCTGAGTTCAAGTACCAGGTAACCAACATTGATGGTATCAGAACAGATCACCCCATGGCCATAGTCAATCTCAGCTGGGGAGGGGTCACTGGCCCAAAGAGAGTGGCAGTGTCCCCAAACTTGCCTCTAGATTGCCTGTTGGGCAATGATCTGGAAGTTTCAGCCTGGGCTGAAGTTGAATACCAGGCCCATTTGAAAATGTTGGGCCTCTCTGAGAAGGTTGGTGGGGCTGTTAGGGCCTCAGCCCCATCCCAGGGAAATTTTGGAGAAGTGGAGCCTGAAAGAATGGCCCACTCTACTCCACAAGAGAGCAGAAGGGTTGAAGAAAAGTCTTCTTCCCCCCAGACAATAGGTAAGGGTCAGTTTCCTCAGGGAACTGATCCTACCCCTAGTGAAGGAACTGCCTCAGAGGTGGTCAGGCCTGGCCTGGCAACACCCCTGATGGCAGGGGACCCTTCCAAGGTGGTACCCAGTCTGGAGCAGGTATCCTGCCCCTCTCTACCCTACCTCAACCAGCCTAGGGCTGCAGAGGTCAGGGAGGTCAGGAACCCCCTCATCTACAGATCAGGGGCACCCAGTCTAGTAGCCCTAGCCAGGTGAAAATTCCTCAGCACACTGAGGGATCCCTCTTACCATTGTGTAGGGACCAACCCCAGATGGACTCTGTTGGGCAAAGGCAAACCTGGGACCCAGTGGTTCCAAACCTACCATGTCCCTCCAGTGTTCCAACCAAAGGGACCCAACCCCCAGCTGTAGGCAGCCAGAGGTTGACCCTAAGGGCCAGATACAACTCAGTCCTGGAAAGAAAGGCCTCCATGGTGGCCAGTGATCTGAGGAAGCTGAGACCAACTTTATTAGGGCCTCACTTCTCCACCCAGACACCCCACCAGCCTTTTACTTTGTCAAAACACACTACAGGTGTAGTGTAGTTCCTATTTCCCTAATAGGCTCTGCGCATTGGAATAATATTCCCTATAGATTCGACATAGGACTGAGGTCAGTATGTCCCTATTGAGTATATTAAACTTAATTAATTTGTGCCAGCTAACTCAGAGGCCACTAGAAACTCCTTGTAAACAAGAAGGGAGTAGTTTCTGGCAACCGCATAAACATGACAACTTTGTTTCCCTTTAGAATCAGAACACTCTCAGAATCGTGGAAACAATAGATAAGTTTCACTCAGCTAATCGTGCATGCTTAGTTTCTTCAGAGTTACACAGAAAGAATAGACGGGCGTTTCAATAAAAGGATTTATTGAACAGTTTTGTTTTTCGTGTAAGAGATATGAGCTGTTATGATCACAAGACAGTATGCAAGATATATAATGTACAGCGTAAGCAGTAGAAAGAAATAATACTGCGCTAGCTTTATCTTTTAGCTATGATACATATATTCACATACATAAATAACATGAGCTAAAAATGCGAGTACTCATACGATGCTTCTCTAAGCTAGTTCTACCCCAGTGTACCTAACCTAGTCTAGGTGTAGGGCAAGGTAAGAAGTAGGTGAAGTATTCTGTAGTATTCTATAGTATGGTATACTAAGAGTCTGGTATGCCAAGAGTCCCTCTAGGTTCTAGTCAGCTCCATACCTTGAGAATGAGAGAGGTGGGAATCTCCTTCCGGATCTCGAATTCTAACACCCCGCGAAGGGAGTCAGAACACTGGAAACTGGATTCTCTGCGAGCAGGGATGACAGCGTTTCTTCTCAGTGCGTCAGGCCGGGATACGGGCTCCTCTGAAGTCGAGGTCTCCTCTAACTTGCTTGGGCAAGGGAAGGTATATTTATACCTGGTAGGTGCCTTGGAATGTTAGCATTGACGTGAAGTCGGACAGAGGAAGACGTCAGGAATGAACCCTTAAGGAATAGCGGTTCATGCATAATAGATGAGTTCTTGGAGAAATCAATAATCCTGTGCTGGGCTTAGGGTTTGGTTTCTAAGAACTCGTTGTGACATTGGGGTGGACGGATGTCGGTGACCATGCCTGTATTTGGAGTGCATGGCTAATGCCTAAATAAGGACTGGGATCTTATGCCTATATAAGGGCAATGCAAATTGTGCCTATATAAGGACATGTTTCAGGAAAACCTATATACGGACACCTAAAGCGGAATACAACACCCACTCCACTTTCAAATGAACGATAATACTAAATGCTAAACATTAAACTTGAGTACCACATATTGCTAAAAACGTTTCTAAAAGCATATTAAAAGAAGTTTTTAAAAGAAACTGTTGATAAAACATGTAACGCAATAGGTACTGTACATTTTAAAGCATTTTTTCATTCTAGGCATATATCATAAATAAAATGCAACCTGAATGAATAAACAGAAATATATACATATGACGAAATGGTTGACAAGTTTTCAAAAATCAAAGCCATTGCATATAATGAAATTCTAGTCAAATAAGGTGACATTGTGTCCCTGGAAGTATTCAAAGAAGTCCGTTTTATATGAATAGTTCTACTGTAAGCAGATTGAGTTGCCATGTATTTTCAAAAAATAAAGAAACAAGAAAAAGTTCAATTTTAGGAAAAGTTCCAAGTTTTGAAAATATGAAGGCCAAATTCATTGCGTCCCTGGTACACTGTGAGCCGAATCAAAGTCAGTGTATGGGTCTGGTGTAAACATGAAATCATCTATTTCTGTAGACAAAATATCGTCTACCGATGTTGGTGACATTTGGAACACCTCGTTCAGAAGGTTAACAGCACAGAGATGAGAAGCATCTCCTTCAGCATAAGATGCCGCAGCAATGTTCGCGTCCTTTGTTACCTGTGTGCCTGTTGATCCATCTCGTACCTCAGCAGCAGCAGGAAGCGTCTGTGAGATCTCAATGAATGTCGTCATCAGGATTAGTAGCCTCTGGGGACAACACAGAGCATGGGCCGTTATCGGGTCCAGCAGAATATCGATATCCGTTGGCATGACTGATGGGAGTGTTAGACAGGTGTCTAGCACGCATTCTTCACCGCAAAGCAGGCAGCGTAGAACAGGTAAGATGCAATCTTGCCAGATTGGTCTAAATGACAGGAACCATGTTGTATTAAGTTCCCGTAGACGAGGCATGCCCAAAAGCTGCACTATGCGCTCACGGCACTTCCGTTCTAGGAGAGCTTTCTCCACATCGCTCGGAGTGACGCCGGTGGATAGGCTTGCCATAGCGTAGTAGTAGGAATAGGAACAGGATTCCTGCAACAAGTGCTAGAATTAATGGCACACCACCAAACACCGAATGTGCGAAGTTTGGGATGATTCCGAGGACTGCCTGGAAGGGTGCTAACAGTCCTGAACAGATGGTCTTAAATACATGTACAATCCCGCTCGTATCAGACATGTTTAAGATACGTCCCATCATTTCTACGAAATGTATAGGGCAGTTTGTACGAATTAAAGCCTATATCTCAGCCGAAGTCCTTGCAATTTGTAAATCATAGATTTCTTTGGCCTAGGTCAAAGGCACGGTTTGTTGCAAAAGCATGGCTTTCATTCTGCTTAAAGTATCAAAACGTATAAAAGAAACATTCAATGAAGGCCAAAGAGGCGACTCCCTGACTGTGTCTATTGGGGGGAACAATACTTGCATACAACAAGTAACCCTGGAGTCGACCGTTACCAGATATGGGATGCCTGGCAACATGCCACAGCAACTCTGATCATTCAACATGAGGTAACTCCCATTAGAAAGTTGGCCAAATGTTGGATTAATCACAGTAGCTGGTGTACCCTGCTGGTGGCAGGACAAATTTGCCACAGAACCATTACAAGCCCCGTGTAAAGAAATGTCCTGACATATGAGTGAACCGCTTAGTGCATTTTCACAGTGTGTACCGCTTAGAAACACTTCACGATCCCCACTCCAACATCTGTATTCGTAAGGTAAATCCCAGGATGTCTTAATGTATTCTTTACCCAACCTTTCATATTTGCCTGCTTGCATTTGTTTGAGGCAATACTGAAAATGAAAAGTAGTGACAGGCAGAGTTATTTTGCCATGGATGAGCCATTCTGTAGCTGGTTTTTCTGCTACCGTAAATGGTAATTTTTCAATGCTCAGCACTGTATACTTTGCTCCCCTTTGTGCCAGTTCGATCTGTTTATCTGTTAGATTGTATTCTGCAAACAGAGACGACGTGTTGATAAAACGCCAAGGCACATAGCCCGCACGCAAAGATTGCAGCGTCCAGCATAATAACATAATAGAACGTAACTGAGATTGGCCTTGTTGTAACATGGCTAAATCTTGTTCCAGTATGTCAATAGCAGAGGATACAATGTTGTCCAATGAATAAATTCTGGATGACAAAGTTGTTAACCCATTGTCGACCACAGAGAGAGTTTTCTCTAAGTTAATACGATCAAGTTCACGTATTCGTTCTGCGGCCTCTGCCTGTGAAACCTTCCATACTTCATTATAAGCAGCATAAATGCCGGCATATATGAAACGTTTTTGACGCGGTTTTCTTGGTCCTAGCAAGAATTCCCTACAGTCTGCGTCTTCTTTAAGTAAAGATAAGTGTTGTTTCACATCCTCAAGTGTAGATTTTTGTAGCCAGTCGAGGCACAATTTTCCTACACTGTATGTTGTTACTACCCCCGGATGTTGTCGTTGAACATAACGTGGGTCTGGCCTATGGATAGTAAAGCCCTGTCTTCTATTCAGGAATCTTTCTTGACAGATGTTTGTGTCTGTGGGCCAGAGTAACCATTTTCTCCAATCAGGATCTGTTCTGTTGGTTTGTAGTATTGTGTCTACTGTGACCGCTCCCTGTGTAATGTTAATACTTGCAGGTGTTGGTACAGAAGGTGTTTTCATGTCTTTGATCTTAGCTAAACCAAGGCAAGACGTTTGTTGCACAGTGTCATTCAAAAACATTATTTGCTGAGGGATGATACATGCTCTAAACAAAGCTTCTATCCCCTGTACTTGCCAATTTTTAGAACCCCAGACAGATTTTGTGTCAATTGTGTCTTTCCAAAAGTCAAATCCATGGCTAGACAGTTGGGTAATAAAGGCTGCAGAATAAATCTGTTTTGTATTAGTTAACATAATTTTCTGTCCTGTTTTGTTTACATTTTTATAGTAAAACGTTTCTGGATCAGATGTATTGTACCCTGAAAAATATGGAAACTTATTGGCAAACATTTTTGAACTACCCTTTGGTGGTGTAGGACAATGTTCCCATTGGTTAAACATAAACACATTTCTAGGTGTTGCAGATTTATGCAAGAAATGATGACCATAGTGGTTGTAACAATATAGCTGTTCGTAGTCTGATGAGCCCTCTAAGTATTCATTGTTAGAGAATGCAGCAGACCTTTCTAGATCAGACATCATATCATTTACAGTCTCAAAGTCCCAATCATCAGAATAGGTACTGGAGGTAATAAAGTCACTTAATGAAATTTTAAATAAATGTGGAATGTTCAAAAGTTCCGTTGGGCCGAATATATCGAAATCGATTTTGTCCCACACTATACCATCCTGTATAGGAACGGCTGTGATGTTCACTGCTGACAAGTCTCTTGCTTCACGATGGGATGATTTGTGTGGTTTTAAAAGTAAGTTCACATTTTTACTTTCAGTGTCCAAACGAATGTATCTGCCATTTATAAGCATGCTAAGAATCATAACCAAAGCTAGCCAAAACAGAAAGAAAAATATTCCAGAAATAATCCATATTTCAATCCATGGTGAAACCAGATAAGTCTTTTTCAGGAAATGAAAAAGGTCTTGTACTTGCTGTTTGAAAGTTTTTGATGCTGGCGTCGTTTCAGGCTCACTCGGATCCTCAGAAAACGTATCAAAGTTAATGAAATAGCCAGAAGCAGTTCGGTCAATTGTTGGAATTGCATCAGGATTCGTAGAAATTGCTGGAACCAGTTGATCACTTGTTACGTTGGTGTAGACGGGTGTATCTGGATGAACTGTTACTTGAGTTTCAAGAGGGATGAGTTCCATAGCATTGTTGCTTAGTCATTCATCTGTTACTGCTGAATTCTCGATGGTTATGAGTCTTTCAGTCTGAACCTCTTGGATAGTAGCGAGAGGAGTGCGTCTGCTACTAGGTCGGTGTCCACGAGGCCTACTATTTAGTATTGGCCACATACTGTGGTTTGATGAGGTCGATTGACACAAATCTTTTCTCCTTTTTTCCAGCAAGTGGCGGCAGAAGTACTGTTCTTGTTCCTTGTACGGCTAGGACAGGTACTGGTTGTCTGTAAGAAGGTCCAAATTCCTTCTTGTCCGCAATCTTCTCTCTGACTAGATCCCCAACTTTTGGGATCCAGACAGGCCTTGCTGGGACTGCCGGTTTTTCCCCAGTGGTGGTTGGCTTCAGGAACACGTTGCTTTGTTTCGATCTTAGTTCATTTAGATCCTGTAAAACAGCCAAACGATCTTTGATATCAAAGGGTTTATTTTCCACCACTGTGCCTTTACATTCGAGATCAGGAACCCACATTCTTGTCCCAAATAGGACCTCATATGGAGTGACCCCCTAGAGAACTTCTTGGCAAATTATTTAATGAGCGTTGGACCCCATAAAGATGTTTGACCCACCCATCACCCGAACCTAATACTCTAGCTGTTATAGACTGCTTTATGTCCCGGTTTTTCCTTTCCACAACAGAATTTCCCTCAGGATGAAACGGAGAGGAGTACCGCAATGCTACGCCCAAACTCGCCATGGCTTCTTTGTAAGCCCGAGAGCTAAACGCAGGGCCCTGGTCAGAATGTAGTGTGCCAATTGCGTATGTGCCGATAAAGTCTCGCAAATCTTTTATAACAGTTCGAGCGTCAGCCGAGCGCTGAGGTCACATCCATAGGAACCTTGAGCACGAATCCACTGCGACCATTATATATTTATAGTTACCGTCCCTTTGCAAGGGACCGCAGTGGTCCAGGTAAACACAAGCTAATGGTTTGTCTGAAATCAACAGGGGTGTCTGCGCAGGACGTTCCACTGTGGAGACTTTCATCTGTTGGCATATTTCGCATTGCAAAACATAGTTTTTGGTCTGTTTCCTAATGCCAGGCTACCAATATCTTTGTTTTAGTAAAGATACTGTTGCAGAAACAAGTACTTGAGTGGAAATTTCTTTGGTAACGCTGCACCACTGCCTTTGCTTGAAGCATTGACAGCCAACAATATCTCACTGTCTATTCTCGTTTTTGAACGAGTGATCGCAGCTACGGAAGCCGTCTGAACAGCCCCCTTTGCGGCTTCATCAACCAATGAATTCCCTGCAACGTGAACGCCATCACGTTGATGACTCAGCGTGTGTATTACGTGAGCCTTTGGTAGTTCGTTTTTCAACTGAACTACTTGTTCCCAAAGCGTTTCATGCTTTATTGTGCCACCTTTTGCATCTTTGAACCCGTTTTCAAGCCAATTCTGTATATATTCATTATACGACTGAACACAGTAAAAAGAATCGCACACTATGAGTGTGGGGAATTCGCGATCTGTATTTTCAAGTGCCAGTTTGAAAGCTTGTAGTTCAGCTCGCTGAGCTGTACAATCTCCTAGAGATTGAGTTTTAGTGACCATTGGTCTGAAATTACCATCTTGCATGCGACCTTTAACGATTGCGCACGCTGCACTGTAAGCTTGCTTACTCCCTGTAGCGGGTTGTGCGGATCCGTCAGTGTAAATTATAAATTCATACTGATCTAGAGGCAGAATTTCAGTGGGCAGAGGACATTCATGTTCATATTGCAGGAACGCTTGTGTTTTTAAATCAGGATCAAAAACATATTCAACATCTGTTGCAGCAAGAGAATTAACCCATTGTATCCATCTAGGATGTACAGCTTTTGCATTTGGGATGCTCGCTTTTGTGCCCGCCTCTAAGGCTGGTACTGGAGTTAAGACAATAATGCGTTTCCCTTGGGCTAGAGCTCTTTCTTTTTCTACAGCAGTTTGAACTGCTGTCAGTATTTTTTCTGTTGAAGTGAAGCGCATTTCTGCTTGTGTATACAAATGTGATTTGTATGCTATTGGTACTTTTTCACCCTCATTAAATGTTAAATAGGTGAATCCGCATTGACCCGAAATTATTCGGATCACTAAATTGCGTATATTTACACGTGTTTGTAAGTGATTTGTTGCTAACATGTTAGCTTGGAGTGAACGCAAGATTTCTGTGTGTTCCTGTGTCCAATGTTTTGTTGAAAAATCAGGTTTGATTAATTCGTAGAGAGGTTTAACCCTTTCTGCGTAATTTAGAATGTAAGTTCTTCCAAAATTTAGGAAACCCAAGATGGATTGTAAATTTTTCAGCATTTTTGGAGGTTGGAGCAGCGCGCACCTTTCTAAAAAGTTAGCTGCCAGGCTCTTGCCTTCACTTGAAAGCTCATATCCTAGGAAAAGGACATTGTGTTGGGCAATTCTGGATTTTTTAAAGTTGAATTTATAGCCTTCAGAGGCGAGGCCCAATATAATGGTACTCACCCTGTTCAAGTGCCTATCTAGGTCATCGTCTGTCAGATAGATGTCATCGACATATGACAATGCCTCATTATCATAAATTTGTAGTAACTCTGTTACTCTTGCTGAGAATAACCCCGGGCTGTTTTTGAACCCTTGTGGGAATCTACAAAATTGACGCTGGGTCCCCAGTATTGAGAAAGCTGTTAAGTACCTGCTTTCAGGTGCTATGTTTTGACAAAAGAAACCATTTGAAATGTCCAATGTGGTTTTATATTTTTTACGCACAATGTTATTCATTAATGCTGTACTATGTGCATTTTGCACTGCAAATGTTTTGGAACAAGTGTTCAAGTGTCTGTAATCCAAAACTAGATGATATGTATTGTCTGGTTTGGATACAGGAAACAAAGGATTGTTCATTGAGGAGGTGCATGTTTCAATCACCCCTTGGTATTCAAGTTGAACTAAGATTTCCCTGACCTGTTTTTAGCTTCTTGCTTTATTGGGTACTGCCTTTCTGCAGTAGGTTCATTTTTTAGATGTATTTTGTGGTGAGGTGAGTCCTCATCCCATCCTACATGATTCTTATATAATGCTGGGGCCTGGGCAACTGCCCATTTCCTGGCATAAGTATATTTTAGGTGAATTGGAATATGGTTGGAGAAGGCAGTCATAATGATGTCCTCACCATGTGGGCACTCCCTGACAAATTGTGGTGGCCAGTCTTTTTCTGCTAGAAGTATATCATAACCCCTTGAAAGTTTCTCCCAAAAGAGTATTTTCACTTTTCTTGGTATGTCTCCCTCCATCCGGAGTGTTATTTCATATACCTTTAGTGGAGTACTAACCCTGGTGTCTACAGTCTCTACTGTGATGTACTCATTCAAGTCCACTGTCTCCAGAAGTTCCTTCAGGTTCTGGCGAGCTATTGGGACTTCTGCTGCACTGTCCAGCATTGTCTGAGCCCATTCTCCGTTCTTGAGCTGTGTTCTCAGTATTCTCGGCATGTCTGATCTTCAGACCTGCTACCTTCTTTTTTGTGAATTGAGGTTTTGATTTATTTTTCTGAACGTGTTTATCGTCTTTGGATTTCACACGTTCTTCTCTATGTTCTGACCGTCCTCTTCTTTCCGATGTCTGTGATGATATCTGAAAGGTACGAGAGGAACGTGTATCAGTATCTTGGTACCTGTCAGGTTTTCTTAGAATTATCCCTATTCCTGAGGTTATACCTCCTTTCAGAGGGCTCCTTTTGAGGAGACCTACCTCAGGATTGAGAACGTCTCTCTTTTGAATTTTGTTTATTAGTTTCCCACTTCTTATTAGAAGATGTAGGAATTTGTTTAATAGAGTCCTTCTCAGGACTTTCAGATAGTTTTGGCTTCAAAGGTTTTCCACCCAAACTATCTCTGCCTAATTCTGCATAAGATTGTTCTATTATTCTGGGTAGTTCATGTTGATGTTTTGTAACATCAAATTCCCTTAAGCGTTGGCGGATCGCCACTGATGCTGCCTCCCCTTTAATATTAGATAATATTATTGTTGAGACCTGGTCGAAGTTTTTCAGTAATTTCATACCTAAATTCAGAGCAGGTTCTGCCCCGTATTCGTTTTGAATTTGCTTCAGGACATCTGGTATTACTGCAATTGACGGAACACCATGTGTTTTAGTATAGATGGCAGCAAAGACTGCGCCCCAAGTGGTGCAATCTTCCAGTTGTGGTGTGATCCCCATTGGTAAACAGATTGTTAGGATTCTGTGTTTCTCATAAGGGCTAGTATTTGGAAATACTGCTTCGATTTGAGTAATTTTTGAGCTATCCAGAATGGAATTTGCTCACGTTTTGTGGGCATTTTACCCATGACTGCGTGTAAAGTCTGTGGAGTAATTTTTAGTGTATTCCCCTGTTGAGGGGTTTGATTTGGAATGGTCATTGGTGGTTGGACTGTGAAAGTCTGCATGACATATTGGACCAATTGTCTGTAAATTTTTATTAACTCTTGTAGTTGAGTAAGTAATTCCTCGTCTGACATTACATCGATGTCAGGATGAGGTGTGTAGCTGGCTAGAATCGGCCATGTTGCTCCTGGTCTACCTAGTGGACCGAGCCTGGTAATGTTTTTGTGATGTTTTAGGGCGCCTTTAAACCAGAGATGATGCTCCTGGTATGTGAGTGGAATTTCAATATCCTCGAAAGGAATATATTCCTCTGGTGGTTCATATTCTTTAAAGAAGTGAAATAGTTTTGTTATTGGATTTGATTCTGGGAATACTATCCATGAATAGAATACCTCTGTCTGAAAGGATTCGTGTGCCTCTATCACGAAAACTGCTCTACCTCCTCTTGGTGGTAGGCCGTGTTTTATAAGTTTTAGAGTGATGGCTCTCCTTAAGTTTGGAGGGATGTCTATAACACCCTCATCGGCTTCATTTAAACCTGTAAAATTAAAAGCTGTTACGACTCGGTCAGCCGCAGCTACACCGTCCTCGGTGCCATTATCCCCGTGTATGGACATTTGTTTTTGAAAAATGTAGAACAAGTTTCAAGGAAACAAAAGAGAAGGTGCACAATATTTTGGAACACTGTATCCTTCAACGTTGAACAAACCAAATAGCTAATATATAGGGTTTTTTGTCCTATTTAGCTTTGGCGGATATTTAACCCTACCCACTCCAGACGTCTTATGGAGTATGTGAGTAGGGGTCTCTGAGAGAAAAGCACAACTGAGTTACTCAGTATCTAGCGTTAAATTAGTGCCTTACCAAACCGTTGGGCGCCATGTAGTGTAGTTCCTATTTCCCTAATAGGCTCTGCGCATTGGAATAATATACCCTATAGATTCGACATAGGACTGAGGTCACTATGTCCCTATCGAGTATATTAAACTTAATTACTTTGTGCCAGCTAACTCAGAGGCCACTAGAAACTCCTTGTAAACAAGAAGGGAGTAGTTTCTGGCAACCGCATAAACATGACAACTTTGTTTCCCTTTAGAATCGGAACACTCTCAGAATCGTGGAAACAATAGATAACAGTTTCACTCAGCTAATCGTGCATGCTTAGTTTCTTCAGAGTTACACAGAAAGAATAGACGGGCGTTTCAATAAAAGGATTTATTGAACAGTCTTGTTTCTCGTGTAAGAGATATGAGCTGTTATGATCACAAGACAGTATGCAAGATATATAATGTACAGCGTAAGCAGTAGAAAGAAATAATACTGCGCTAGCTTTATCTTTTAGCTATGATACATATATTCACATACATAAATAACATGAGCTAAAAATGCGAGTACTCATACGATGCTTCTCTAAGCTAGTTCTACCCCAGTGTACCTAACCTAGTCTAGGTGTAGGGCAAGGTAAGAAGTAGGTGAAGTATTCTGTAGTATTCTATAGTATGGTATACTAAGAGTCTGGTATGCCAAGAGTCCCTCTAGGTTCTAGTCAGCTCCATACCTTGAGAATGAGAGAGGTGGGAATCTCCCTCCGGATCTCGAATTCTAACACCCCGCGAAGGGAGTCAGAACACTGGAAGCTGGATTCTCTGCGAGCAGGGATGACAGCGTTTCTTCTCAGTGCGTCAGGCCGGGATACGGGCTCCTCTGAAGTCGAGGTCTCCTCTAACTTGCTTGGGCAAGGGAAGGTATATTTATACCTGGTAGGTGACTTGGAATGTTAGCATTGACGTGAAGTCGGACAGAGGAAGACGTCAGGAATGAACCCTTAAGGAATAGCGGTTCATGCATAATAGATGAGTTCTTGGAGAAATCAATAATCCTGTGCTGGGCTTAGGGTTTGGTTTCTAAGAACTCGTTGTAACGTTGGGGTGGACGGATGTCGGTGACCATGCCTGTATTTGGAGTGCATGGCTAATGCCTAAATAAGGACTGGGATCTTATGCCTATATAAGGGCAATGCGAATTGTGCCTATATAAGGACATGTTTCAGGAAAACCTATATACGGACACCTAAAGCGGATTACAACACAGGTAGTAATTCCAAATGGTGGAGATCATCCAGTACCCTTGGGGTTAGGAATTGCTTAGTGGACCATAAGACAGGGGGTAACCATGCTAGTGCAGGTTCTTCCTTATATGGCCACTTAGTCAATAAAGGCTCAACTGGGCAAGGTTAGTCTTATCTCCTTTCATTGGGGGTTATGTAGGAAGGTGGAATCTGACTGCATGGTTGCCCCCACTTTTTTCCTGGTGTTTTGCTGGTTTTCGACTTAGTTTGGCTGGGATCCTGCTATTCAGGACCCCAGCCTATCTGCTTTCCCTTTAAATTGATTGCATGTACTTTAGGTACACTCCAGAT
The DNA here is from genome assembly GCA_963921515.1 of Calotriton arnoldi. Classification (NCBI taxonomy): domain Eukaryota; kingdom Metazoa; phylum Chordata; class Amphibia; order Caudata; family Salamandridae; genus Calotriton; species Calotriton arnoldi. The sequence goes on from CAWUFW010000721.1 coordinate 1,387,969, forward strand.
TGGATTCAGGGGTACCCTTATAAGTCCCTAGTATATGGTATACTATGTACCCAGGGCATAGGTACCCCAGAGGCCTCCCAGGGGCTGCAGCATGTATTGTGCCACCCCTGAGAGGCCATTCAAACTGACACCACAGGTCTGCTACTGCAGCCTGTGTAAGGTGGTGCATGCACCCCTTACTTAGATATAGGTTCACTATATCTATCCTATTCACTGCACATATAAGCTTATCAGTCACCCCTATGGCAGGCCTTATCAATCCTGAAGGCAGGGTGCTGGGTTTTATGTGAGAGGGTGCCCATGCATGAGCAGAGCCCCTCTGCAGCCTTCGGAACCACTGTTCTGGGGTTGTCTGTGATGCAGCCAACCATATACTCTTAAGTGCATTATAACCTCGCGGTAAATGCTAACTTTAAAACGGCTGCATGGAAACATGTCGTGTTTGGTGTCAAACACCTTGGAATCATACCTCCACCCCAGTAACTGGGATGGGAGGTATGATTCCACCCTCCTAGAGGGAGAAACATGACAGCACCGGTACACCCGGTACCAGCTTCACACAGCCTGGCATCACAAAATGGATGCTGCCAGCCACAGACACGAGTATACCCTCCTGCTGCTGGACGAAACTCCGGCAGGGGAGGCTGGACAATAGGTTTCCTGTCACAGGGAGGTGTGACCACCTCCCAGACAGGCTTTAGTGTATTGGGGCTGGGTGGGTGCACTCTCAGAGTGCTTTGATGTCTGCACTGGGGGGCACATTTGGTCTCCTCGTGCATAGTCCAGCTCAAACCGGTTGCAGGGGCACTCAGCCCCTGCTCTAGCGCGAAACTGGACAAAGGACATGGGTGTAGCCACTCCTCTGTCCTGACCCTCCCATAGGTGGGTCCCCAGAGTTTGTCCCACCCCTTCCTTGGGTATAAAGTTGGAACCCTGAGTACAGGACTTTAGATTTTACCTGGACTAAACTCTGCTACAGAAACCAAGTACTTCGACGATCTACACTACGCTGGATGACTGAAGAATCTCCCTTGGAGTAAAGGAGTTACTCCCCTGCAAGGCAGGCACCTTTAACGCATCTGACCGGTTTGCATCTCCGAAGCTCCTGAGGACTCCGAAGAATATTGCAACAGAGGAGGTGTGTTCCCGAGGTCTTAGAGGTTGATCTGTGCCCACAGCAAGTCTGAGGCCCGCATCCTCGTGGTGACCGTGCAACCCGAACCCTTGGACACCGCGTCTATTTGCAGAAGCATCAGCTTTCCGGCGACCCCTGAGGCTGAGCTTTGGATTACTTGCAGCTCTGACCCCGAGCAGTAATTACACCGAAGATTGCTGGCCTACACTCAACGAGTGTTCCGTGGGCCGCCATTTTGTGATTCCTCTCGAGGTCCCTTCGCGATCCCTGGTCCGTTGACCTGTGGGTCCCTAAGAAGGCAACTCTAACTTTGAACGGGCTTCTCTGGTTGCTCCAGACGTGCCCTGACTCTCCATCGCTTGGGGAGTCCCCAGGACCTTGCTGGTCCTCACAGAAGCATCATAACTCTGACCGCCTGGGTTGCAGTTGCCAAGGCTTGTTGGTCTCCAATACGGAAACTGACCCCTCAGCAATCGACATCCTTTGTGGGACAGCTCGCCTGCGGAATCTGGTTGTCGTCAACGTCTCCTGGTCCCCGTGGCTGCAGAGTCAAGCTTCACCTCTTCGCACCTGAAGCACCCGACATCGGTGGGCATTCGATTGCTCCGCTCCTGGTCATGTGAAGTGACCCAGACTTTGTCCCCTCTGCTTTCAGGTTCTTCTCATCTCCGATCCAGGCTTGGATCACACCGGACACTTTTCTTCTCCACGGCAGCAGCTCTTCTTCGCAACACGCCATAGAAAACGACGAGGGTTTCCGACACCACTTGACCCCTATGCACCCGGCTTCCCTGGGCTAGGTAACACGGGTACCTCGGTACTCACAAGGGTGCTGGCCTTTGAACCTTCTAAGTTTAGCTGGGTTTGCTTGAAGTCCCTCTCCGAAGTGTCCTTAAACTCTAAAATTCCAACCGCGACTTTCCCATAGAGTTGTACGGAGCTCGCGTCTGTGTTCCCACACTGCACCCGTCCTCCGTGGGTCCCCTGTGTCACTACCTTGGGTGGTTCATTGGGGTCCCAGCGATTCTACGTGCTCTAGGCACTGTGTCTAGTCAAGTCGTGGTTCTTATACCACTTTCTTAGTATATGGTTTGGTCTCCCCCTGGAGCCCACTGCGTATTGTGCTATTTACTGTCGTTCTAGTACTGTGTAAATGTGTGCCTTGTTCTCTAATCTCATAAAGAGGTTAGTAGAGAGTGTTTAGTAATAAATACATATATTTTATATATACCTGGTGTGGTTCTCCTTTCATTTGGTCATTCAAGAGGTTATATACTGGTAAAACAAGCTGCTTTACATTCCTTCAAGACTTAGCCTGAAGGCTGCTCTCCACAGCTTCCACTAGGATAGCTTTCTATAAAGGTTGTCTTTAACCTAATCATCAATAAGGGTCGTTTGGACTGGTGCAAGGTGCCCACTTTAATTAGTGGACAGCATATACCAGGCCAACTTCTCACAGTCTCCATATTCTCGACTATACACTGGAGGTCCAAACAAAGAGGGCATCGTATCTGGAGGTGAAAAAAGTTCTGCGTGACGAGGGTCTCCAATATTCGCTAATGTTCCCTGCCCGTCTCCGCATCATTCTAGATGGCCAATCCCACTTCTGCGACAACCCCAAAATGGCATGGGACTGGATAGAGGCGTACAAAACTAGTAAGCCGATGGGTCAAGAAAGTCAACCCCAGAGGCGACGTGACAGAGACAACAGGAGAAGACCCCGACGGGAAAAGTAAAAAAAAGCCCAGCCCCTCGCAGACTGAGAAGGAGAGGGCCGCAGCACTGCGGGCAGTGGCCGAGATCGTGCAAAGTGCTGGATCTTCCTCAGAATTAGGCTCGGGCTCGGCTAAGGGAACGGAGGGCTCGGAGTCCAAGGCCTCTGGGGTCAGCAGCATGGTTCTCCCGAAGGTTACCCCTGGAACTGCAGATGACATCAACTGATTAATGACTTGAGCAACGTCAGGCCACACCTGGAAGCGATGGGGGACCATGCCCCTATGGACTCTGTGGAAGCTGTTCCGGCTCAGTCTATGTGCTTTGGGCTGATGTAACAGGGTGAATTGTTAACTTTGTTCTACTGGCTGCACCCCCCTGACGGGCGGGTACCAGGATGGTCCCTGCCCTACATTGGTGGTTAGTGACTTGGGTAAGGTTTGGGCAGCCGACCGTTGTTGAACCCCTCTGGGATAAGGGAGTTATAAGTTATGGGAAGTTGTGTTTCTATGTGCTGTTGTTTTTTCCGCTGAACAGGGGTTGTCATCGAGGCACGGGGTTTGTCTGGGGGTGTTGAGGGGAGCTGTGCAATTTCATATCACCATTGACCATGGCAGACACACCAGGTATTATTAGATTCCTCACCTGGAATGTAAGGGGGCTGGGGTCAATGAGCAAGCGGCACAATGTTTATAGTTACCTGAGGAGAAGGGGGTTGAGATCGTCCTACTCCAAGAAACACACCTCATACAGAGCAAAATTAAGAAATTGCATAGAAGGTGGAGAGGGCAGATATATGCAACAAGTTATTCGGCCTTCGCTAGAGGTGTTCTGGTATGGGTACGGCCAGGGGTCCCCTTAGACGCCATCAGCACTAAGATTGACAAGGAAGCGAGGTATGTACTGCTTACTGGGAACCTGTGCGGCAGAGACATTGGTAGCATCTATGCCCCAAATCATGACCAGCTGGCATTCCTGCAAGGGTTTTCAGCCCAATTAGCCAACCAGATAACGGGAGCCACAATAAAAGGTGGAGACTTTAACTGTGTGATGGACGTAGCACTAGATCGCTCACACATCCCCCTCCCTGGAACACTGCCACACCGCACATCAATGGGTTTCCAGGAGTGGAGCAATCACTGGGGATTGGTTGACACCTGGAGGGTACAACATGCCATGGATAGGGAATACTCCTTTTCCTCCATACACCAGGTGCATACTAGGCTAGATGCATTTCTCTGTTCTGCAGACATCAATGAGACTGACACAAACACTGAGTATCTGGGACTCACCTGCTCGGACCATAGTCCACTGCTACTGTTCCACTGACCCTGGGGACTAGACCCACGATCCCTCTGTGGACGTTCAGACCCGTGATGCTGGAAGACGGCCCCTTTAAAGAGTCACTAGTCTCCTACATTGATACTTACTTTGCCTCAAACACACTCTGCCTCCACGGAATTGATGGAATGGGAAGCTTTTAAAGTGGTGATCCGGGGGCACTGTGTGAGCCAGTCAGTTGGGGTGTGGAGAACCCTATGCAGGGAGCTGGATGAACTTGAGAAGCGCCCATGTACACTCAACAACATTCAGGGAACAGATGTGACACCGTCAGCGGCTCTTTTAGATGCCAGATCCCTATACAATTAAGCGCTGGAGCGCTTACGAAGGTTTGACTAGAAAGGTTACCTGGCCAGAGTGCATGATGAAGAAGGTAAATCAGGTCACTTATTAGCACGGCTGATTAAACCGGAAACATGAGGTACCCAAATCACACATATTAGCAACACTAGTGGCACGATTATGCATGAGCCAGAAGAGGTTAATGCCACTTCCGGGAATATTATGAACACTATATGCTGCCCCACGCCCAGCCTTCCAGGACTCAGAGAATTTTTGGCGCCCTTGCAGCTAGTGAGCTTAAACAGACAGTACCAGGAATTATTGGGAGGACCAGTGACACTACCAGAGAAACGGCAAGCCATAGCCTCAATGGCCACAGGGACAAGATGGCCTTCCTGCCGAATTTTATTCTGTTTTTGCCTCCAAACTGGCGCCCCGCTTGGAGGCCCTGTATGTCACATCGCTAAGACTGGGACAGCTCCCAGACTCCATGCAAAGTGCCATAGTGATCCCGCTCCCTAAGTCAACAACCCCAGGGACCCGTGTAGAAGACTACAGACCGTTATCTATGCTTAACATGGATTTCAAAATCTTAAGCAAGGTACTTAGACTGCTCCCGCACATGCCCACACTAATCCACACAGACCAGAATGGGTTAATCCCTTCACCAAACACCTAATACAACCTGAGGAGACTCTATTCAATATTGTACGACCCGAGGCAAAAACACACAAGCAAGCCGCAATACTATCGATAGACCTTGAAAAGGCTTTTGATACAGTTAGCTGGCACTATTTATTTGAATGCATGGAGAGAATGGGTCTGGGAGAGGGATGGATTAAATGGGTTAAACTATTATATGGCCACCCAACTGCAAGAGTCAAAACGGGCGTGACAGTTTCACCCCAATATGGGATCTCTGTGGCACGCGACAGGGGTGCCCATTGTCGCCGCTATTGTTTGCTCTGGCGTTGGAGCCGCTTGCGGCACTGTTCCGCCAAGGGGGGATTGGGATGGGGTTGACCCTCGATGGGCGGCGACACATTATTTCCCTATACACCGACGATCTTTTGGTTTATCTATGCGAGGCGGTGGTCGGATCGGCTGTGGCTCTGCGTCTTTGCCACCCTAACAGGACTGCGAGTTAATAAGGCCAAGACCTACCTCTTCCCGGTGCCGGGGCCACTGATGAGGCCCCAGACACTCCCAGAGGATCTTAATTGGGCCCAAGCCACGTTCAAGTACCTAGGTATACATATCTATCACTCCCTGGCCGATATGCGCAAGGGAAACCTGGATGGAGCGCTTCAATCGCTCAAATCCTGTGTAACATTCAGCTCTCTGAAGCTACCTGTAATGGCGCGTATATCATTGACCAAAATGGTCATATTGCCCAGACTACTGTATTATTTCGCGAACCTCCCGCTGGTTTTACCCAGAAGCTGGTTCACCCCCCTGTACTCGTTAGTACGAGACTTAATTTGGGGTGAGGTCTGTAGGAGAGTCTCGCTGGCGATACCGTGGCGCCCAATGCGGAATGGAGGATTGGGGGTACCCCACTTCGAATTCTATTACCTAGCCTCCCAGATACAATGGTTGGCGCAGTGGTTGGATGGAGCTTATGTAGAGGGAATGTTCCTGGGCGGGTTAGGTGGTCATACCGCACTCCTACTGGCTAAGATTCTGGACCACAAGGTGGTGACCCCTTATAGATCAATACTACAAAACACGGCACTACAGTGCTGGAGGAGGAGTATGTCCAGGATGCCTGAGGCCCCCAATTACAATCCACGTCTCCCCTTGGTGGGCCTCCCACACGAACTCCACACCAGACATTCACCCCTGAGCTGCTAACGGAATGGTCAGAGACTGGCTTGAAGACAGTGGGAGATTGCTATCAAGAAAAGACACTGATTCCCTTTGAGGAGCTAGTGGAACAATATGGATTACCAGTGGGCCAGTTTTTGAAGTACGAAGCTGTGGTCTGCACATTCGGAGATCTATGGTGTGGAGGCAGGGAAGAACCAGACACACACCCCTTACTGCATGCATTGCTCTCCCTGGGAGACGCTAAGTACCAGGTGAAGTGGTTCTACATGGATCATTGGTAAGATTACCCAAAACCAGAGACCGCTGGGAACATGCCCTAAATACGCAACTCCATGACCATGAATGGGAGAGAGTCCTGGCTTCCCCTAAGTCAATATCCCGCAGTACGTGACTGAAATACATTCAGTTCAATTACATACATATGACCTATTTGACTCCACACAGTTTTAAGTGTTTTCTTTGACCTGGTGTGGAGGACAGCAGCCGTAGAGCCCGCGGACTCCAGAGCCAATCAATCAAAGCGGCAGTAGCCGTTGACACCATCCTAACGCGCCCGGAGGCGCTTTAAAGCCGGCGCGGGCTCCGGCAGTGCGGGCCCGTTTTAAGTGTTTTCTTCGACCTGGTGTGGAGGACAGCAGCCGTAGAGCCCGCGGACTCCAGAGCCCATCAATCAAAGCGGCAGGAGCCGTTGGCACCATCCTAACGCGCCCGGAGGCGCTTTAAAGCCGGCGCGGGACGCGCGCGGGCGTGCCCGGGCCGCGCCCGGGCTCATCTGCGCCCGTCCGAGGCTGGACGAGGCTGGGCTGGGCTTAACCTCTTGGTTTTCCGTCGGGGATCCTGCTCGAAATAGTCCAAGGCGGTTACACCTCATCTGGGAGTCCTGTCCCTCTCTGTGATATCTGCAGCGACTGAGGAGGTAGGACTGACTTCTGTTGCTGGCTGGACATAGCTCAAGGTTGCACTGATCCTCTAATTGCAGTACGTTGATGAACTTGTGTCTAGAGTAATCGCGCTGTGTCTTGTGCGCCCTACTCCCTACGTCCTCCGGTTTGTCTTTCGGACATTTTTATTTGGGCCTGCAGTATTCCTTGCTCTTGTCCTACACTTTGCGGAGCTATGGTTAGACGTAAGACAACATTAGCCTCTGCAAGGGCAAAGACTGGTACCACCGCTTCAGTATCCACCATGGATTCTTTTTTACAGCGGGCAGCAGCGGTGATAGACAAGGAGATCGAGCTGGTTAACAGACGTCTTTCTAGGTCACCAGCCAGTATCTCTTGTCCCCCCACTTGTTGATCCTCACGTGTCCCTGGCGGAGGGTGTCGATGAACTTCTGAGTCTGTCCATCAGCTCTGGAATTAACGATGGTTCGCAGGCCGGTGCTGGGCAATCTAGTCTGTTATTAGTTCCTCCCAAGTCCTTGCCAAAGCCCCTTTCTCCTGTTATTACAATAAGCAACGGGGGGTATCGAACACCATCCACTACAAGGGAATACGGTTAATTTATCCAGTAAGCCAGTGGAAATAGCTTTGGCCAACAGAAGTGATGGCGTAAATCTGGCCGCTAAAGAGAATCCGCGGTTAGGTGCAGGCACGGAAAGGAAATCTCAAACTATTGGGGGTAAAGCGAAGAAATCTAAACCGAACTTGGCTCCAAAACCTTCGGCACCCTCTTCAGTATCCACCACCACGGATCCACTGGTTGCTTTGGAGACCTTCCAGGCTGCGATGTCTAGCCTGTTGGACTTAAAACTGGGACCGATCCTTGAGAGACTGACTTTGATAGAGAAGAGCTTATCAGACAGAAATCATACTGAATTACCTTCTCTATCAGGAGGGCCAAGGGTCAACCCGGGTCTGAGTACTGCACGTGATTCTCTTTTAGTGTCAAACTTGTCCAATAATTACAGGGAACAGATACAAATTCAACCAGAGCCGCAGTCTCTAGTGCGGGGCGGGCCTGTAACAACGAGCAATGGCCCAAGCAAGAGTAGGGATATGCCTATACAGGCACGAGTCATGGAACAAAGTCAATCCACAGGCAGCCGGTTGCATGGGAGTAGTGAGGTTCAGTTTCAGTATTTTCCAGCCATTGATTAACCGCCCGAATCGACCCCTTGCGTAGTGGTTCTGGGGAACGTTCCATCTCTCCCTTTGGGAATGAAAGAGGATTTTGGCCAGTTAAAGAATAAAGTACTCCACTGGCTCTCAAATAACACCACACTAGGTTTAAGGGTGGAAAAAAATATCATCATGGTGCGTCGAGTTAGCTGGATAGGCAGCTCCTGTAAAATTGGCACGGATGATAGCGTTATTGTAAATTTTAATAGTCCACACCTTGCCGAACGGATCCTGTTCAGGTACCCACATTCCGCTTCTTCTAGCTTCAGGTCATCTGTCAGGGCCTTACCACTGGTTTGTTTTTTATAAACCTGTCACAACAGGGTATACCCATAGGAATACCAACATGGAAGCCCCCCTAGATGGCTGGTCACACAGATTTTCTCATGTATATACACAATTGCCTCCACCCACAGTTCACCCAAAACATCTGCCCCAAGGTCGCCAATATATCGCTCATGCTTCCCTGGAGTTATTTAACAGATTTTCTCCACTATCCATGATGGAGGAGTGTGATTGACTTACAAGCCCCACATTGCCAGCCGCTGAGTTAGAGCCAAAACAACACGATACCCCAGTGCAAGACAAGGGGGGCCCTTGTGTATCTGATATTAATATACTATCGTGGAACATTGCAGGTTTGGCCAACAAGTTTTATGATCCCAACTGGTTGCATTTTGTGAATCAATACAGTGCGATTTGTTTGCAAGAAACGTGGTTGGTGGATTGCAGCTTATTTTTGGAGGGCTTTAAGGCTTTTTTTTGTTCCAGTATCCCCTTCTGTGGGTGGCAGATCCAAGGGTGGCCTTGTTATCTATATATCTTTGGAAGTAGACTGCCAGATACAGGTTTTGTCGTCATCAAGCCCAAGTCTCCAGGCTCTGGTACTTAAAAGGGGGGGCGAACAAAATAGGTCTAATAAACTTTTATAATTCTGTGGCCTGCCCCCCAGGTGTTTGTAATATTACATTTATAAGGCAGTCATGTATTTTTAATTTACACAATCTCAAGGTCCTGGGCGATTTTAATATCCACCCATGTGGTGATCCAAGGACCACCAGTATTGTTGATTTAGGCTGCCCTCGGATGAGGGGTATCCATTTTGAACATTCTGCTCAGGGGGAAGTATTGAACAATTTATTAAATGAATTTGATTTTATGTCCCTCATGTCTTTATCTGACCCACATAGTAAAGCTCTTGTCCCCTCTTTTAAAGGGAGAGGTATGGTTCTTTTATAGATTATATTTTAATTTTATCCTCTCTACAGTCCTTTTTCTGTGGTTTCACTATTTTGGAAAGCCACCATAGTGACCACAACCCACTCTGTGTCCAAATGCGTGGTCCAATTTTGTTTAATAAAAGAAGTGTGGGGAACAAGGGTACATTAAGACCAACAGACGGTAGACGACGGCTGAAATGGTCCCAGATCTCCCCAGATGATTTTTATTTTGCAGTGAGAGAATCCTGTGCTACATAATTAGCGCTGTGTACCTCTCCAGGTATATCCCTGGGGGAGGTCATCAAGGCTTATAATATTATCTCCACTAAAGTCGGTGAACTTTTAAGTGCTCCGGCAAGTAGAACAGTTACTTTGACCCCCAGATGGTTTGATTCGTCATGCTCCCAGGCGGCAAGAAAACTGAGGGTAGCTCTGAATGCTAATCTGAGAAATCAAACCATGGTAAGAGCGTGTTGTAAAGAGTATAAATCAGCATTAGCAAAATGCAAGGGTGTCCTGAAGGAGGAGGCATGGAGGGAGCTGATTGAGTCTAGCACCCTTAGGAATAGCTCCAGGTTCTGGAGCATTGTCAATAGACCGTTTCTAGAGCATGAAGTAGGGGGTGAACTAGGCTCGCACATCACCGAGGATGAATGGGTGCTCCACTTCAAAACTATGTTTGAAAGTCTAATGGAGCAAATATGTCATACAGGCCGTGACACGGACGTCCCCTAAGTGGTTTTTGAGCAGGGTGAGGTTGAGGTTGGTATTGCCGGGTTAACCTGCAATAAAGCTCCGGGACCAGATGGCATCCCTCCGGATCTTTTTAAGTCCGATCCACTCTTCTGGGCGCCGGTTCTTGTGGCTGTGTTTAACGCAGCGGCCAGGAATGGTTGCCCGGAGTCTTGGGCCACCTTAACTATAGTACCCGTTTTTAAGAAGGGCGATCGGAATAGCACATTTTGCTATAGGCCGATCTCACTGCTGGATTCGGTGGTTAAGGTTGTGGGCCGCGTATTACTAGAACGACTGACCATTTGGGCTGAGGAGCACAAGATAATTTCCGATGTCCAATTTGGATTCTGCCCGGGTCGGTCAACCGTGGCCCAATGCCTTAACTTAACCATGTTACTTAGCAAATACACGGTTGCACGTTAAGGAACGATCTACCTAGCCTTCATGGACTTGTCTTCCGCGTTTGATTGCGTGAACAGGGCCAAACTGTGGCTGTCCATGAAGGGTATGGGGGTAGATAGCAATATTGTCAACTTCCTTGAGGACCTTCATAGGGCAACTAAGGCTAATGTTAGATTCTCCCAGGACCTCCGTGTTTCCCGGGACTTTGATATAAAGAGGGGAGTACGTCAAGGATGCATCTTGGCCCCATTTTTGTTTAACCTCTACATCAACGACCTAGACAGGGCTTTAGTAGCTACGGGGGCAGACTACCCGTATGTAGGGCGACGTGGTCTCCCCGTTCTATTCTATGCGGATGACGCAGTTCTTTTATCTAGGACTGCTAGGGGCCTTCAATCTTTGTTAGATGCCTTTACCAAATTTATGTCGGAACGAGATTTATCTATTAACAACTCAAAATCCTACATAATGCAGGTGGGGTCTCACCCTAAAAAATGTTTCCAATTTAGAGTAGGCCCTGCCAAAGTTCCCCGTACTGATGTTTTTTCATATTTGGGAGTATTACTTGATGTTCAAATTAAATGAGGGCCACTAAAACTCAAGAAAAGGGGGGATCTGGTCCAGGTAAACGCAGCCATTTTTAACTTTGCTTCCAAACTAGGCAAGAGACCAATTGCAGCTATGCTGAAAGTCTATCAAGCAAAAAGTGTAGCTATAGCCTGTTATGGAAGCAAAATCTGGGGGCACACCAACACAGATATACTTCAGGTAGCTGAGAATATCTTTTTAAAGCGCCTGTTGGGTGTTCCGCGTAGTCGGTCTAATTTGGTGGTCCACGAGGAACTGGGGGTGCCCTATTTAAGTGACACCCTGGCACTGCGCCCCCTTGTGTTTTGGCTAAACTACTGGTTGAATAAAGAATTAACTCTTAGCCATTTGATTTTAAAAGAATGCATGTCCCTTGACAACGTGTCCCGAATATCTTGGCTTAGATACATCAAAAGTAGCCTTGAAGAGTTAGGGCGTGCTGATCGGTTTTCCAATCCAGAATCTATTGTAAAAAAAGATGTGGAGATAATTAGGGAATCATTCTTTAGTTTAAGAAAACTGGAAAGGGATGAGCGGGAACTGCGGAAACCCAGCGTCCGCACATTTTTATTGCTGAAGACAACTCCATCTGCCGAGCCTTACCTCCTAGGGTTTTTATCTACTTATGAGCAGTTTTTATTGTCCAGGTTTCGCCTGGATCTTTTTCACCTCCTGCTTGCTATTCCAAGAGGGTGCAGTAGAGGTCAATTGTTAGCACCCTGTGGCTGCGATGGAGAGTCTCCACAGGACCTGCTACATTTTATGTTTTTTTGTAAATTTTATGAAGTACCCCGGAGGTATTTTTTAGTCCCTATTTTGAAGAAGATGAATTTTAATCAGGCTCGTCCAGCTCCCCTGTTCCTCCAACTATTGAAGGCCGATTGCATTTTCTTTATTGTTGGCTACCTGAAATCCACCGTGAAGACCAGGGCTTGTTTGGATAGATAGCTACTTTGATGATGATTCTTTGTGGAGATAACTGTTTACGAGGGCCAGGATAACTCTTCAGGGTTGTGTTAATCCAAGGGGGACACTGCTTGACTCTGAACTTGTACTTTATCTATCATGGGAGGTTGTGTTATGTTTTTTTTATCAAGTTTTACTTGGTCTCTTATGGAACTGTTTTAATGTAATTTGGATGTATTGCAACTTTCATGGTTTTATCTATGTGAAACCGAATAAAGTTTATTTGATTTGATTTGACTCCACACAGGCTCCAAATAATACATGGAGGGGAGATGCGCGAGTGTCCTAGGTGTGACCAACAAGATATAGACTTTATCCACATGGTTTGGAATTGCCCGATACTGACTCCCTTCTGGGCTGAAGTAGTGAACTTGACAGGGACGACCGAGTGGAGGGAACTAGTGTGGTCCTGGGAAAGCCTGGTACTAGAAAACGATGATTCTGACGAAGAGGGAACCACAAGAACACTAGTCAGAGCACCTGAAACTACATAAGGAGTGGGGAAAACAAACAATCAAAACAGTCAACAAACCCTAGGCAGGAGGAAACATACAGTAATTAGTGCGCCACTGACCAAACTCTACATGGTTGCCTTGGTAGATAAAAGAAGCTACCCTTCACCTACCATGGACACTACACACCCACATACTGACCCCAAAAAATGTATTAGCATTAAGACACCGACACGCGGAGATAAGTTTGGCACTTTTTACAACTTGTTTTCATTTAGGTTTATAGCTGCTTTCCACACAATATTGTTGATTTATGAACACAAACATAAAATAGATACACAGTGAGATACTACGGTATCAGAAAGCGTAGAGAGCAACAGATCCCAAGCTGGCTGACACATACTGCAGGCATTACCTGATTGCTGAAATCTGAGTGATAAGTATAAAATATTGAATGTCTAAATCACTACCAAGTCATAATGAATATTACTGTAAAAATGTAATATGATGTTGGGTCTGATCTACATATATTCTGTAATGTTATGAATATACTTTTGGAAATGCCAATAAACAAATGTTTTAAAAAAACTGGCAGCCACTGCAGTGCCCTCCTGACGGCCCTGTGGGCTGGTGGGTGAGGCGTACTTCAGTCCTTCGCCTACGCGATGCTGCAGACCAGTGCCTTCCGTCCCCCAAGCCGCAGCTGCACCAACGCCCGAGCCGGCAAGCTATCCCCCCGGTGTGGGCCGGGGCTGCAGGGATCCCTCACTGAGACACGCGGAGGCCACTGCGATCACCACTTGAGGATTCCAGGTGAGGAGGCCCTGAGATGGGGAGGTATTGGTGGCTCCCTGGACTTAGAGTGACCGGAGTTTAGTGCAGCTGGGCCCTATCACTGATGATCCTGTGGGGCGCCATGGGGCAAGCCTGAGGGACTTTCACTGCTCCCCTTTGCCTTCACTGGCAGAACTTCATTCTCTCCTGAGGGCTCGTGGGTTTCACGACACCTGGATGGCCATGCAGCCTGCCCATCACCAATCACTGCGTGTGCCTGCCAGACTCTGAAAGTTGCCCCGCTCATCACAGTCTGGAGGGTTGCATGAATGCACATATTCTGATCGGATGCAGGATGATTGCTCCTGGGGTGCTTTCCCCCCAGCGGGGTCCCGCTAAGGCGCCCACTCTACAACACGTGCGCCTAGACCAAAACTGTGGCCTGTTTGGGAATAGCCCTGCTTTGCTGATGGTCTCACACTGACAGGGAGACCATGTACACAGCTAACTCCAATCCGTGGGACGAGGCGTTTGCTGATACTCTCCACCTGGTGCGGTGACACTCAACTCTGCAGTGCACAAGAAGTCGTACCTATTATTTTTACTTCGGCCTTACCAGTGCGCTCTCTGCTTAGCAATTTTGAACACACGGACTGTCTTGTATTTAGGTGCTTAACCTTCGCCACCAAGTCTGTTGGCTGGAGACACATCCATCATTATGGGTAAGGACAAATCTGCCTGCACTCAAACGGCCAACACCATAACACAATATACCACCCTGTGCCACTCCTTTCAGAAGATAACAAGGCAAACGGGTGCATTTGACGCTGAGAATCTGTCGGGTGATGACGTTAAAGTTAAGAAATGAAATTTGAAAAATCGTAGAAATTCACTTAAAAGCCAAAGGTTACAGGGACTTTATAGTTCGGCTCAGATTTCACTCGTACAAAACCATTGAAATTCAGCAGTTATAGTTAGTTAGGTACCTGAGCCAACTATAAGTTACGCCCCCGCAATGCACTGCTTATGACATCACCTATTACATCACTCATGGTGTGAGTGGTTCTGTGGATGATGTCATCAGTGATGTCTTTGGAGAGGTCACTGACCATGTCATTAGTGATGTAATATGTGAGGTCATAAGCAATGCATTGCAGGGGCGTAAATTATAGTTAGCTCAGGTAACTATAACTGCTGAATTTCTCTGGTTTTGTACACGTGAAATCTGAGCCTAACTATAACGTCCCTATAACCTTTGTTTTTCCCAGTGTATGCGTGTATATATATGTATGTGTGTGTATGTATGTGTATATATATATTTTTGTCGCAATTATTAGCCGCACACAGAAATCCTTCTTTATGATGATTTTATTTTCTAAACAGAGCCAGTCTGTCAAACCGACGCGTTTCGGCCAGCATGGCCTTTGTCACGAAAGTAACAAAGTTAGAAATACTACAACTCCCATAATGCAATGGGAGTATTTTAACTGGAAGTGCTATAAAACAGATTGCAAGGGTAGTGTCTCCCAACCGTGACAAAGGCCATGCTGGCCGAAACACACGAGAGAGAGAGAAGAGAGAAGAGAGAAGAGAGAAGAGAGGAGAGAGGAGAGAGGAGAGAGGAGAGGGAGAGAGATTGCCCGCCGTTTCATTCTGCTCGAAAGAAGGCAAGAGTAGACCCAAAATTTCGTGTTAGTGATTTATTCAGCAATCACCATGTCGCCATGACGCGTTTCGGCCGGTCAACGGCCTTGATCACATGTCAGCGCCTAGGGCGGAAGTAACCTTTTTAAAGTGCAAGTTATTAGCAACAATAGACATAGTAAACATATTGCATTGTATACCTAATTGATGCTTAAATGCATTAATTATATACATAATGTCTAAAAGCATAAAATACCAGGATAAAACATAGCACAATGAAATCCACTTGGGTATAATCCATATTTGTTGTGATAAAATGCATGTATAAATACATAAAGTTCCTATTATCACACATGTTCATGTCCTGGCTATGAAACTATGCCATTGTGTGCATGCTATCTATAAAGTGACTAAGTGCATAATGTGTACCTCTCGAATTTCCTATGTGCGAGTACCCAATACTAAAATGTGCAAAATTGTGCAATGCTAGTGCAAAATCATAGTGCAAATAGTAGCTAGCAGCCAAAACAATTAAGGGCTAGTGCCATATATATATATGTATATATATATATATATATATATATATATATATATATATATATATATATATATATATATTTTTTTTTAAACTATTGGCAGTCGCCAGTAAGTAGTTATAGTAAGGGCCTAGTTTCCATAGGAAAAGTGTTTCTTGTTTTGCCAATAACTTTGGTGCCATTTGACGAATACTCGCAAAAGTTTCAAAACTATTTTGCCACTCACTGCAGCTGCTGTGTGAAAATTTTCAACATGATCCATCGAGTGGGGGCCTGAGAAACAGCTGGGGGTCTCAAAATGCATTTTCCCCCAATGCAATTTTCCATAAGGATTTTGAACACAACTACAGCCTGAACCGCAGGAGGGAATTACACCACATTTGGCAGAAAGCTAGCTCTTGGTCCAGAAAGTGTGCTTTTGTGATTTGGTGTAAATCCATTCTATAGGTATAGAGATATTAAAAGAAAAACAAATTTGTATATCTAGGGACGCAGACCTAGCGCAAATTTTGCCGATCTCATGCAGAGATCCGATTGGCTGTCAACACTTCAACCAGGAAGTGTTGGCAGCCACCTTGGGACTCAGACTCCGAGGAGTCCCAAAAAAAAATAGAGGGGGCAGGGCAGGAATACACTGACCCCCTAGATCTGGTGGTGGGGTCCCACAGGAACCCCGCCCGGGGTTTAAAACATTTTTGTTTCCAATTTTGCTGTGAATTCACTGGTGGACCCGCAAAATTGGGGGGGGGGGGGGAGGAAATCGAACAAGCACTTGTTTGTATTTCAGCACCCAGGTGGGCCAGGTCCCGGGGGCATATTTTAACATATGTTGAAACAATGTATGGACAAGATCCCCTACTCACGTGTTGCTTGGGATCTGTGGTTTAAGGTGCATCTCACCACTATGGAACGAAACAAGATGGCGGACAGCATGGACCTAGAGAGTATGACATCCGTCCACCTGCAGAATTTCCTTTTTGGTAAGATATTTTTTGTATGCCTCCCCGAAGATGCTGTCCCTTCACCATTGTGATTCGATCCACGTATCGCTCATCCTCTTGCAGTGGCTACTCGTTTGCTATTGCCTCCATCGCGAAACCGCACAACGTCTCCCATCTTCCCGACTTGAATAACATTTTAATTGTACGAATAAGGCGTGGTGATTATCACATATTTTATTTTTGTCTATTCAGTGGGTAGGCTTTTTGCAGCTCTGCTTGGAACATGCTGTTGCCAAGAGAATAGAATGGATACTTCTGCTTAAATCATTGCATTAAGAAACCAGGTTAATCTGAGATGTTTCTACATTTGTCCACACTTTAATTTGGAATGGCTTCCAGGAATGAGCAGGCTTCAGGGGTTCCTTAACAAATGTGCAGTTGGAAAGTTGTTTGGTGTTAAATGAGGATGGGTCAGTGTCTGATTGTTTAAGTAGTGATTGCTCAGTTTCTATTAGTGCACCTTCACCAAAATTCACCTAGACCGCACATCGCATCAGTTTCCTTTTTTCTTTTCCTAAACACCTCCAGGGACTGATGCTTTAGCCTCTTTCAATGTGCAGCCCAAATAATTGTCATTACTAGTTTAGCTTTCCCATTGTTAAAAGGCACTGAAGTCTCTGAATCGTACTCACACCTTTTAAAATTAATTGTTCTGCCTTTTGAATATACCTATACTTCTATATGTTAACATTTTTTCATAGGTTTTCTTGATGTCCTTTGATCTATGACAACTTTTCAAGCTTTGGCATTTAAAAATAACACTGTGGGTGCTTAGAACCAGGCTATATTAATAACATAGTGTTAGTGGGGGGAAAATAGCTTGATAAGGCTCTTCAAGGTGGATGATGTACTGGGTTTGGCAGATAACACCACCCGGACCGCTTGACATGGTCCAGTGGGTGGGTTTTAGCTATGGGTTTAAGGGAAATCACACCTATTCCCGACCTCAGCAACATGCCGCTAGTAAAAACGACTAACATCCATGCAGTAATTAAAGTGGAAACTGGAGCCATATATATGGTTGAAATCTTTTGTGCATTTGTAAATTGCACGCTCACCCGCAAGAGTATCCTGGTGTTGAGCTTGAGCAGGGGTACCTAGCCCTTTCCAGGGAAGGTTGGCTAATTGAAAAGCTAGGTCTTTAGCTTTTCGTGGAATTCAAGGAGGATGAGGCTCTGATGTGAAGTTGGAGATTGTTTCAGGAGTGATGTAATAAAAATGTCCATTCTCCTCACATGGTTTTGTTGGTGCATGGGATGTGTGCGAGTAGGAGTCGAGCGAAGGTGTCTGGCGGCTAGTGGAAGGAAATGTGACTGTTCAGGTAGGTGGGGCCTAAATTGTGTAGTACATTGAATGTGTGTGAGGAGTTTGAAATGAGTGTGTTTGTGTATTGGGGGGCAGTGGAGCTCCTTAGGGTGTGATGTGAGTTGTGTGGGAGGTTGAGGATGAGTCTGGCAGCTGAGTTCTGGGTGACTTGTAGTTTTCTGGTGAGTTGCTTGGTGTTCCCTGCACAGAGGGCGTTCCCGTAGTCCAACTTGCTGGTGATTGTCTCGTGACAGTGTTTCTTGTGTTGCTTGGAAGTCATTTGAAGATTTTCCTCAGCATCATCAGAGAGTGGAAGCAAGATGCGACTACATTGATGGGTGCCGTCATGCCCAGTTTGCTGAAGACTTTGGCCAGGTGTGGTAGGAGGGAGATTGGTCTGTAGTTGGAGAGTGTGACTGGATCAGCTGATGGGGTGTTTCTGTGTGTCGTGGTGCTTAGGTCTGGTGTTAGTGCTTCAGTGATTGGTAGGTGTTGTTTGGTGAAGGTGTGGTGGGGCATAGGTGTCTTGCTTTTTTCTTCAGAACACCCGAGCAAGACTTCAAAATACCAGGACACAAGGACACTCTTCAAAAATAGGACTTTACACACTTTAGAATACCAAAATACAACATAAACAAAGCTCAACACTCATTTGCCAAGTAAAGGGGAATAGTTATTGCAGCAAGTTCCCATATATCAAATAGCAATAATGCACATGTAGAATAAATGCATATAGTGAATGTGTATACAAAAGAATAAATGCATAGAAACATAACTGCATGTACACAAGAATAAGTAATTAGAACTTGGAATACTTCTCCGGCTGTCTGTTTAGCATCATCCTTGCCAGCAGGACTGGGGAACCCATTGACAGTCTCAGGCAGGAGGTCTCAGCCGGGCACAAAAGCCCTGGGCAGCGAATCATCTCCCAGGAGAGTTCCTCTCAAAGCACCAAGAGGTCTCCGTCTTTATACTCTTTACTAACACGGAGAGAGACTTCTAGAAGCTCCCCCTCCCTTCAAAACTCTCTGCGTCAAGGTCACTCAATGGAGATGGCCAGGCTCTGATGATAGCTGAGGCAGAATTCTTCACATTCTCATCCTTGGACACTGTACGCATCCCACACCATCTGTTCTTATCTCTCTTGCTCAGTGAAGTGAAAAACAAACAACCTATGTGCACAAGTAACCTGGGCCTGCCTGCATTCACAGGTGAAAGGCAGGGTCAGACAGACACAAGATGAAACCGTGCTCACAAAATGTAGTAAGTGTAAAATGGAGTCAATGGTCAATAGACGATCTCACAATGTATAACTGCCTGTAGCATTACACTCCACCCCTTGACTAATAATTAGCATAACTCATAGGTGTAAAAGTTATAGCTCTGGGATGAAACAAGGATATAAAGTTAGGCGCACATTGCATTCAGCAATAAATAGATATCAAAATACAAATTATAATGAAAATGACACTTAAAATATAGTGAGGTTGCCCAAAATCAGGCAACCATCCAAATAACCAATCTCACCACCCCTGTCCACATCTTGTTTCACTCCTTGACTAATTCATGCAATGCATTAAGATGCGAATGGATGGACATGGAATGGTCAGACAAATTGTAACACAATCCTTCAAAATCTGCATAGACACGATTATGTTCTAACAGGAAATAATCAATAGCAGCCCTATTTTGTAAAGCGGTTTTTCAGGTTCCCTTAACATCTAATAGCAACTCAGCTAAAGAAGTAGAAGTTTCATTTATATTTTTCACCAATAAACATGCAAGCTTGTTTATTATCCTAGTATTATACACAGTTAACTCAGGAATGCCTACTATGGACATAGATAGACTAATATATTCAGTTTTGGATAACAAGGTCATTTCAGAATCACATTCTTTAGACAATTGAAATGCGTCTCTAGCATTGTGAGAATATAAAGCTGAATGCAAAGGAAACCTCGTTAAGTCCTAATCGTGTCAAAGTACATGGTCCACTAGTCAGGTTTGCTGGAATGTAGGTGTGTGACGTATTGCCACACGAAAAGAGCCATTCCCTTGGGTAGTTTAACATGCCTAAAGTGACTAGCAACAGACACTATATGTTTGCAAGACATGTTGTTATTTACAGTAGTACACATACTATCACGCCGTAACTGACACAATGTATGTTGCTCTCTGGAGATGTATCTCATTGAACCGTCAAGCTTTAGCTGCTGGTACTTGCCTATGTTGGCAGGATCACATTTAAGACTATAAGAACAAGTTACTTACCTTCAGTAACGATGTATCTGTGAGAGACATAGGTTAGTTATAGATTCCTTACCTTAGAATTACCCCCAGGCGTCAGACTGGATCCAGAGAATTTTTTCTCTTAGTAGTGCCCCTGCGCGTCAGTAGGTGGCGTCGGTCAACTCCGCGTCCATCGTCGGCATCGTCGGGATGATCCTGCGGTGTCTACTTAGACGCCGCCCCTGCGTGCTGACGTCAGTTCTGACACGACTTTCCAGGACAGAAGCGCAGAGCCATGAAAGACACCGACCACTGGTGTGCCAAAACTAGGGCCCTGTAAGGGAGTCCCTATCCCTAGAAATCAGTTCGCAGAGCGGGGAGGATGGGAGAGGCGGTAAGGAATCTATAACTAACCTATGTCTCTTACAGATACATCGTTACCGAAGTTAAGTAACTTGTTCATCTGAAAGAGACAGTTAGTTATAGATTCCTTACCTTAGAATAGATACCCCAGCAATACCATCCCCACAAGAGGGTCTGTGAACCAAGTTCACACCAGAAAGTCCTGGAGGACAGAACAGGCAAAGTAGCCGTCCCTCCGGACTCGACTATCCAGGCAGTAATGTCTGGTGAATGTGTGCATAGATGCCCACGTGGCCGCCTCGCAGATGTCAATAAGTAGGACTCCACGTGACAAAGCAGCAGTTGCTGCCGTAGCTCTAGTGGAATGAGCCCGCAGCCCCACTGGGGGTTCCTTTTTCGGTAAAGCGTAACAAATCTTTGCACAAAGGACAACCCATCTTGAGATGGTATGCTTTTGGACAGCCCAACCTTTCTTGGCACCCACATAGCCAAAGAAAAGTTGATCGTTCAATCGAAAATCCTTAGTGCGGTCAAGGTAGAAGGACAGCGCACGTTTTGGGTCCAGAAGGTGGAGTCTCTCCTCCTCCTTGGAAGGGTGCGGAGGTGGGAAAAAGGTGGGCAGAGTGACAGTTTGTCCTATGTGAAAAGGAGTAACTACTTTAGGAAGGAACGAGGGTCTTGTCCTAAGCACCACTTTGTCCGGATGCACAGAGAAGAAAGGGGGCTTAGGAGAAAGAGTCTGAAGTTCACTCACTCTGTGAGCAGAGGTGATGGCAACAAGAAAGGCAGTCTTCAGAGTAAGGAGCCTGAGAGGACAGTTGTGAAGAGGCTCGAAAGGAGCACACAAGGTAAGTCAAGACAAGGTCACATCCCACTGAGGCATTATGAAAGGAGATGGAGGAAAGAGGTGAATAATGCCCCTAAAGAACCTGTTAACAATAGGGGACTTGAACAAAGAGGGCTGATCTGGTAGTCGAAGAAAAGCAGAAATGGCTGCCAGATAGCCTTTAAGAGTGCCCAGAGCAGAGACCTGCTGGGCCAAAGAAAGAAGGAACAAAAGAACCTCAGAAAGGGGATCCACAGCCTTGGTTGTGCACCATTCCACAAACTTGTTCTATCGACAGGCATATCCCGTCTTAGTGGAGGGGCGCCTGGCTGCCAAGATGACATTACAGACTTCGGGTGGAAGGTCAAAAGCGGTCAACTGTCGCAGCTCAATCTCCACGGAAGGAGGTGGAGGCTGGACAGATTCAGGTGGAGGACCGTCCCCTGCTGCTGCGACAGAAGATCCTCCCGAAGGGACAGTCTGATTGGAGGATAGATGGCCATACTCAGGAGCTCGGGGTACCAGACTCTTCGTGCACAGTCCGGGGCCACAAGAATAACTAGGGCCCCGTCGCGCTTGATCTTCTTCAGCACTCAGAAGTGGTACAGGCGGAAAGGCGTACAGGAGGCTGCAGTTCCACTCACGGCGAAAAGCGTCAGCGAGTGAGTGCCGCAAAACTACTGACATTGCACGTTCTCTTCGGTGGCGAACAGATCTAACCAAGTCTCTCCCCACTGCTGAAAGAGACCTTGCACCACCTCTGAGTGAAGACGCCATTCGTGATCCACCAGGCACCGATAGCTGAGTTCGTCCGCTCTGGCGTTCAGAGAACCTGCCAGGTGTTGAACCACCAGGGTCATGCCCTGATGTTACAGCCATGTCCAAAGGCGAAGAGCCCCCTGACAAAGGGTCCATGACCCCACCCGCCCTGTTTGTTGCAATACCACATGGCGGTGGTGTTGTCTGTGAACACCTGCACTGCCTTCCCCTTGAGGGAGGGAAGGAATGCCTTTAGTGCAAAGCAAATCGCCCAGAGCTCCAACAGGTTGATATGGAACCCGGACTCTGCCGGAGACCAGACTCCTCCTCTGATCTCTGCCTCTCCCAGGTAGCCGCCCCATCCCAGGAGTGATGCATCGGTCACCTCCGTGAGGTCTGGTTGGGGAAGGGAGAGGGATCTGCCTCTGACCCAATCCTGGTTCGTTAACCACCACTGCAGTTGTTGCGCAGTTCCCTCAGAGATCTGGACGTAGCCGGAGAGATTCCCCTGATGCTGCGCCCACTGGAACTTCAGGTCCCACTGCAGAGCCCGCATATGCCACCTGGCATGATTCATCAGCAGGATGCAGGAGGCCATGAGACCCAGCAGCCTCAGGGTCATTCTCACCAAAATCCAGGATAGAGGCTGGAACATCAGTATCATAGCCCGAATATCCCAGAGTCGCTGTTCCGGAGGATAGGCCCGAAACTGCACTGTGTCCAGAACAGCTCAGATGAAAAGGAGTGAATGAGAGGGAGTCAGGTGTGACTTCGGCACGTTGATAGTGAACCCCTGCGAATGCAGGAGTTCTGCTGTAGTCTGGAGGTGGGAGACGACAGCTTGGGGCGAGCCCGCATTCAACAGCCAGTCGTCGAGATAGGGGGAATACTGGAACCCCTGATCTGCGCAGATGAGCTGCGACCACCGCCATCACTTTCGTGAACACCCGAGGGGCACTGGTAAGGCCGAAGGGGAGCACGATGAACTGAAAATGCTCGTGGCCTACTGTGAACTGTAGGTAGCATCTGTGGGCTGGCAGGATGGGGATGTGAAAATAGGCGTCCTGCAAGTTCAGCACCACCATCCAGTCTCCAGGGTCGATGGCAGACAGAACCTGAGCCACGGTTAGCATTTTGAACTTCTCCTTCCGGAGGAAGCGGTTGAGGGCCCTGAGGTCTAGGATAGGGCGCAAGCCCTTGTCCTTCTTGGGCACCAGAAAGTAGTGGGAATAGCAACCACGACCTACTTCTGGCGCAGGGACCCTTTCGATAGCTCCCTTGGCCAAGAGAGCTGAAACTTCCTGGCGGAGAAGCGCCAAATGATCCTCCGACATGCGATCGAAAGAAGATGGCATGGAGGGAGGAGTAGTTTCGAAGGGGAGGGAGTAGCCCCTTTGGACTATCTGCAAAACCCACCTCTCTGACGTGATGGTTTGCCAGTGGGGGAGGTAATGGCGAATCCTGCCACCCACTGGCCGCTGACGGGCCTGAAAGGTCAGACTAGGAGGGTTTGGAGGCTGCTGCAGGGGGAGAAAGGGTGGACTGGCCCACCTGCTGGCTCCCAGACCTGCGTCACTGTGTCCCACGTCCGGGGCCACGCAAAGGATGGGCAGCTTGCTTGGACCGGTGGCTAGACTGGGCCGGACGTGGTGGGGTGCCCCTTCCGTAGCCACAAAAGGGGCGAAAGGCAGACTGTGGTGGGCGGGAAGACGCCGCGAGGCCTAAGGATCTGGCCGTACCTCGAGAATCCTTAAAGCGCTCCAGCGCCAAGTCTGCCTTGTCACCAAAAAGGCGACGGGCATCGAAAGGCATGTCCAGCAGAGTTGCTTGAACATCCCCTGAAAAGCCAAGCGTAGCGCAGAAGGGCTACCGACGTGGCAATCGTTTTGCCCAGTGAGTCAGTGGTATCCGGTCCACAGAGAATCGGGAATTTTGCTGCGTCTCTCCCATCTGCCACGGCTAGGGAGAGAACGGCCGGGCCTCCTCCGGGCACTGAGGCAGCACCTGCGCCACCGTATCCCAGATTGTATGGGAGTATCGGCCCAAGAGGCACACGGTATTCAGGGACCGCAGTGCCAAGCTGGACAAAGAGAACATGCGCTTCCCAAGATGATCCAGCTTCTTGGATTCCCTGTCTGGAGGAGCAGAAGGAAATGCGCCCTTGGAAGAAGAAGCTTGGACCACCAAACTCTTGAGGGAAGGGTGTTGGGTGAGGAAAATGGGCTTGGACCAAGTGCCCAGAAGGACGTCCATGAGGGCTTCACTGAAGGGCAAGAGGGGTTCTTAGGAAGTTGCCCAGGTTGAAGCACTTCCGTCAGGAGATTAGTCCTGACTGCCACTGTAGGGAGCTCCAGGCCTACGCACCACCACAGCATAGGACGCTCCCTCCTCCGTAGCCACGGTAGGGGGAGAAAGCATGCCAAGGTCTGGGGAAGTGTCTAGACCACTGGCGTCACCCAATTCCTCTCTCCAGTCCGGTTCTTCCAGCTGGTCTGCCAAAGGGTCCAGTGACCCCTCCCAGTCCTCATCACCACCTTCAGGGCGATAGGGAACACCTGGGATGAACAAAAGAACAAAAGTACCCTCTGGCGTCTGGTCCGACGTCGGCACTCGTCGGTCCGGCTCTGGGCCTATCTCGGGGATGAGGATGGAGACAGCGTCAACCGGGGCTTGCCCGACGACGTGGGCGTCATCGCCGGGATTGGTGCCGGGGAAGCTCGAGTCAGGTAGACTGGCGACGTTCCGGATCCAGGCCTGCATCCACGGGGGTCCTCTGGCACCGGGGCTGGAGCCGCCGGTATCGAAGTCCCAGGGCCCCAGACTGGTTCTTCGGGGCTTGAGGGTGCGCCAGCGGCATCGGGCTGCCCAAAGATACGGTGGAGGGCTTCGTAGAACGTACGAAGCTGGGCAGGGGACGCTCCCAGAAACAGGGAGAGGCGTGGAGTCGTCCCTGAATCAGGCACCGGAGTTGGAGCCTTAGAGCGACGACTCTCTGGATCCTGCGTCGCGTCAGCCAACCGACGGGGAGAAAGCGAAGAGCGACTGTGTTTCTTCGCCTTCTTCTTGTGCTTCGACTTACTCGAGGAGTGCGAAGACTTGGTATGGTGGCTCCGCGAACGGTCTCGAGACCCTCCCCTCGAGCGAGACCGGGAGCGACGCAGAGCCGACTGCCGGGCCTCCAAGAGCTTTCGGGACCGCTCCCGCAAAGACTTCCGATTCATGGCCCGGCAGTCGGAGCATGACTTTGGTCGTGGTCGCGCCTCCAGACACCAAAGGCACACGAGGTGCAGGCCCGTCATGGACTTCATTTTCTGACAGACCTCGCAAGGCTTGAAGCCGGTCCGACGATGGGACATCCCTCGCGCACCAGGAGTCGATGACTCAAAAAAAGAAGGTGACAAAAGTTGAAAAAAGCTTAGTCAAAAAGTGACTAAAGGGGTAAGCGATCTCTGGATCTGCGCTAGGCTGGCGCGAAAAAAAAAAAAGAACTGACGTCAGCGCGCAGGGGCGGTGTTCAAGTAGACACCGCAACGTCATCCTGGCAACCACAACGCCGACGACGGACGCGGAGTCGACAGACGCCACCTACCAACGCGCAGGGGTACTGCTAAGAGAAAAAATTCTCCGGATCCAGTCTGACGCCTCGGGGTAATTCTAAGGTAAGAAATCTATAATTAACTGTCTCTTTCAGATCAAATGTCTGCAACGGAGATATTGAATGTTATGAGCAGAGTCATATTTTCCCACAGATTTCCTGTTATCTCAGAGCAAAACCTACAATACTCATATGAGAGGTTGGTTCTGACATCGCTCTCCTCCACCTCCTCATCAGCATTAGTAGTATTAAAGATGTGAAACAGAACATCAACAGGAGTAGGTATGGCAACTAAACGAGTGGAGATAACATCAAGGGTGCTCTTAATGTTCGCATACAGAAATGGGATAAGTTGAGCACATTCTGCACCAAATAAGTCCACATGTTCTCCAGCTACTGATATAATGTTGTCATTTGATACTGGCGGTTGAGTCCCTTGGCTGTGGGCATCTTAGGACCCTCCGGCCATGCCCAAATACACTCCAAACAGGACATAAACGTGCCATGCTGTGATCTAGAGAACAGAGAACAAGCAAGTATTCTCATTCTCGCCAATAACATTTATCAGCAGGCACATGTTCCCATTTCTCCTCTCCAGGTCTCATTACAACTAGGATGTTATCTTTTCCTGTAGCTATGATTTCAGCAGGTTCAGGAGGGTTGTTGGGGGATTCGATCCATACGTTGGCTCCTGGGTCTTATCAGTTGAGCCGAACCCTCCTTTCCCTCGTACAGTAAGAAGGGCTGGGGCAGCCCCCTTCCTAACAATTCCTCCACAGACTGGCATGATGATAATCTGAGCAACTCGATTTCCGGGTTGCACTATTAAATCCTTGTCTCCACCGTTCAACAGTATCATGTTTATTTCTCCTTGGTAATCAGAGTCTATTACCCCTCCCAGAATTTAGATGCCTTTTAAGGCAAGCCTGAAGCGAGGGGCAATCAATCCAAAATGCCCTGGGGGAATCTGAATTCAAACCCCGGTTTCAATTAAAGCTATATCTCTGGGTTTCAATATGTGCATCTGTAAAGTAAGTAAATCAAGACCTGCAGCCTCTGGGATGGCCCAATATGGAGCTATGGCTCCGGGAGTTGTCTCCCAGTACAAGATAGTGTTAGTGGCCACTTGAGGCTGAATCTGTAAAGCTGGTGTCAACATTCGCATTAACATAGTTTCTGCATTTGTCAAAATTAACAGTGCATCATGCAAGTTCTCTCAAACCTTTTAATGACCCATCTGACAATTTTTTCAGCTGAGCTTTTAACAATCCATGCATTCTCTCAATAAGGCCCGCAGCTTGTGGGTAGTAAGGGATAGGATATATCCACTCTATGTTGTGCTGTGCACACAAATCCTGCACCAATTTGCCTTTGAAATGAGAAGCATTGTCATTTTGGATCTGCAATGGAATACCATAATACAAAAAAAGTAGATTCAGTGTTTTCAAAGGATTCTGCTGAGTGGCATGTTTACACGGAAAGGCTATCAAGTAGCCAGAATAAGTATCCACCACTGTACATGAATGCCGACAACCCTGACTAATTGGCACTGGCCCAATGTAGTAGATCTGCCTCTCACCACCTGTGGGACTGGTCTGTGCTGTGTATGCTGACAAACGGGACATTGCATAATCACAGTTTTGATCAAATCTAGGGGAATATGCATCCCTCTATTCTCTGCCCACCTATTAGTGGCTTTCTCTCCCAGGTGTCTACATTTTTGGTGTGCCCACTTAGCCATTCCCACCAAATCAGAATCCTGTGTCACCACCTCGGCCTCCAATATTTTAGCTTTTTCATCTGCAAAGAAATTACACCCCCGTTCTAATGAGTCTGTTGGGCAGTGGGTTTCTACAGGATATACAGTAACTGTGCTTTGAGGTAACAATTCCCAGATCTCTTGCCACAACTCCTTATCCCACACCTCTTTTGAATACATCATCCAGTTATGGGCAAGCCATGTGGGAAGCCAGGTAGCTAAACCATTGGCAGTAGACCACGAATCTGTGTAAATGTAACACTTTCCAGGTAATTCTTGTTTCAAAGCTTGATACACAGCTTACAGTTCTGCAAACTGACTATTCTTTACCTCTCCGGTAGTAGTTAACAATTTCTTGGTCACAGGATTGTATGACACTGCTTTCCAGTGCCTTTTAGCCCCCACATAATCAATCAATCAATTAGGGGGTTTATAAAGCGCAAGCTACTCACCCGCAACGGGTTTCAAGGCGCTGAGGGAAAGGGGGGGGGATTCCGCAGATCCTGGTGGTTCACGGAGTTTCATCGAAGAGCCAGGTCTTGAGGTCCCTTAGTAACTTAGGGAGCGATGCATTCTGTCGGAGGTGGAGAGGTAGGGAGTTCCATGCCTTGGCCGTGAGGAGGGAGAAGGATCGCCCTCCTGTTCTGCTTTTCTTGATCCGAGGAGCCGTTGCGAGGGAGAGCTGGGCCGAGCGGAGAGAGCGCTGGGGAGCGTGAAACGCGAAGCGGTGGTTCAAGTTGGCGGGTCCGGTGTTGTGGAGGGCCTTGTGTGCGAGGGTGAGAAGCTTGAAGGTGATTCTCTTCTCAACGGGCAGCCAGTGTAGGATCCGTAGGTGTTGGCTGATGTGGCTGTGGCGTGGTAGGTTGAGGACTAGTCTGGCGGCGGCGTTCTGGAGTTTGCGGGTGAGGTTCTTGTTGATCCCGGCGTAGAGTGCGTTGCCGTAGTCCAGTCTGCTACTGATGAGGGCGTGTGTGACAGTTTTCCTGTGTTTGGGGGGGATCCACTTGAAGGTCTTACGGAGGAGGCGGAGGGTGTGGTAGCAGGAGGAGGTGATGTCGTTGATCTGGCGGTCCATTTTGAGTTCGGAGTCCAGGATGATTCCGAGGTTGCGTGCCTGATCCGTGGGGGAGGGGAGGGCCCCGAGGGCGGGGGGCGTTGGCCCATGATGAGTAACTCGGTTTTGTCCATGTTGAGTTGGAGGCAGCTGTTCTTGATCCATCTGGCGACGGCTTCCATTCCGTCTTGGAATTTGCGTTTAGTGATGTTGGGTTCGTTGGATAGGGAGAGGATGAGTTGGGTGTCGTCTGCATACGATGTGATGTTGAGTCCATGTGCTCCAATGATGGATGCAAGCGGGGCCATGTAGATGTTAAACAGGGTCGGGCTGATGGAGAATCCTTGTGGGACTCCGCAGGTGGTTGGAGTCGGTTCTGAGAGGAAGGAAGGGAGTCTGACTCGTTGCGTTCTGCCGGATAGGAAAGAGAGGATCCAGTCGAGGGCCTTGTTCCGGACTCACGCGTCGTGGAGTCTGCGGGTTAGGGTGCGTAAAAGACGGTGTCGAAGGCCGCGGAGAGGTCTAGGAGGATGAGGGCCCCAGTCTCTCCTCTGTCAAGGAGGGCGCGGATGTCGTCTGTTGCTGCGAGGAGTGTGGTTTCAGTGCTGTGGTTCTTCTTGAAGCCTGATTGGGAGGAGTCGAGGGTGTGGTTTTCTTCGACGAAGGCGGCGAGTTGGCTGTTGACTGCTTTTTCCATGACTTTGGCCGGGTAAGGGAGATCGGTCTGAAATTCTTGAGGTCGGTGGGGTCCGCTGAAGGTTTTTTCAGGAGAGGGTTGATCTCTGCGTGTTTCCAGTCATCGGGGAAGGAGGCGGTCTTGACGGAACAGTTGACACCTGGCTGAGCCATCAGTAAACCATATAGGTCTCTTGTCTTCTGGAGACAATGCTGCAAACGGCACACCCCATTTTACAGGAGACTCCTGTTTCTCAGGCATATCCTGTAACACATCCGTATCTTCCACTGGGGCCTGCGCCAGCTGCTCATGCAACAGTGTAGTACCTTTGGGGCCTACTCAGGCCCTGTCTTGTATGTACGACTTCCACTTGATTATGCTGGCTTCCTGCGCATGCCCTATTTAAGAGTCTTGGGGGAACTCATCACCCATTGCATTATAGGAATCTCAGGTCTCAAAATCACATTGTGCCCCAGGGTCAATTGTTCAGTGTCTACCAGGGCCCAATAACATGCAAGCAAATGCTTTTCAAATGATGTCCCGCTCTCCAGCATCTGGTACTTCTTAGCACAAAATCCTAAAGGCACCCTCTTCTTTCCTTGTTTCTGCCACAAACTCCAAATTGGCATACTGCCTCTGGACTGTCACATTCAGCTCAACATCCCCCTCTCGCAATGGCCACAGATCCAAGGCACGCTGTATAGCCTCCTTTGCCGATTCAAAAGCATTTTGTTGCTGCTCTCCCCACTCAAACTCATGTTTGTTTCACGTAACCCTGTACAAAGGGGCCAAAATTTGAATTGAGTGAGGGATATGCGGTCTCCAAAAACCAAACAATCCAATAAATCTCTGAACCTCCTTCCTATTTTGCGGCACAGCAAATTCTTTAATCTTTTGTCTTACTTGAGGCCCCACCTCTCTGTGTCCCCGATGCCATTGGATACCCAAAAATGGCACATTTTGAGAGGGTCCCTGTACCTTTGAGGGGTTTATTTCCCACCCTTCACTCTGCAAGTTCGCCACAATCCTGTCCAGTTGGATCTGCACTTGTTCTTGTTTCTCTCCCTGTATCATCACATCATCAATGTATTAGCAAAGCTGCACCCCGGGAATGACCGATACCTTATCCAAGAGCTCCGCCACCAGCCGGTGACAGATGGTAGGACTATGTAAATACCCTGAGGAAGTCATTGAAATGTAAATTGCCTACCGTTCCACTTCTCTATTCTAAATTCGCCCTGCGCACTTTCGCCTATGTCAAATCCGGATAAACTCTCGGATAATCTTCAGGCAACTCCTCATCTAAGCCCCCACTGCTGCTCCTGTCCTCATCTGCTAAGTCATAACTAATACCTCTCCCCACCCCATCAGAGCTCTTTTTCCATGTGGGACTCTCTTTCTCCTCCTCTTTCCTCCTTCACCTTTGATTCCACCTGTTAAAGATTCACCTGTTTATTATCCTTCTTATTCACCGTTGTCCTTCCTTTTTATCCAGCCCTTGCCTCCGATACATTTACCACATACTCTTGGTATAAATGCCATCAATTTCTTCCCTCGACACCCAGTCTTTCAACAATGCCATAAACATGCCTCTCCTGGACACTATTATTATCAGTACGAGTTTCAGACCGGGAGGACTTCTCAGTCTTGTTCCACTCCCCTAACTCACCCAATTCACGTACTGCCTCAAGCACCTGAGACAAGGGATTGCTTGTCTGATTAATCAACAACGGCCTTTTAACGTGTTTCTAGGCTGGGGGAGATAAACAAATTATCTTATTTTGCACTGATGTATTTAGCAATCCATTGATCAAATCATGAGGAGCACCCATGAGAATTGCAATCTTCATTACATCCTCTTTCATTCTCTGCATTGCGTTCCTTAGTGTAAAGCAGGGCTTATCAGTTGGCAGCCAATCTGACTCAGTTGGGTATTTGTGTGAACAGCCTTCTGCCACCAACCGCAGTAAAGTGGTCTGTACATTTCCCTGAAAACTCCTAAACTCATCTTGCCCAACAGGATCACTGCTTAGTATACAAAACTTCACCGTATCTCCATGATCTAAATGCACTCCCTGTGCCCCTAAATCAAACAAGCGCACCATCCATACAATCAATGTTTCATTGGTCTATGATATTACTAATCTCCTGCTGTGTGAAATCCTCCAAGGAGTTCAGCACAACCCCCTGTGGATTTTGTGGATGTTGCTGTAACTTTCTGAGCTGTGCTCAGATGGTTTTCTGACCCTCAGTCTCATTCTGACTAATAGCCTGAGAACACTCTCCTCCAGAATCTGACGAAAACTCTGATGAATCCCAGATGTTACCATCCCACTCCTCCGGATTCCAGTCTAAACCACCCTTAGCAATAGCCAAATGCACCTTTCTCTTGTTAACCATTCCTCTCTACTTTTCCACTTATATTGTCTACATGTACCGCTGCCCTTTCAGCCACAAGCCGATAAGTTTCCAACTTATCTTGCAACAATGTATTCTGACATGGCGGCATTACAGAAGTATTCTTGGCTTCCACTAACTGTTTTTCCATTGCTTCCCACTCCTTTTCTAACTGAATACATTTTTCATGTATTTTCCTATAAGCATTTCTCACTAAGTGATGTCACTGACCATGTCATGAGTGATGTAATATGTGAGGTCATAAACAGTGCATTGCGGGGGCGTAAGTTATAGTAAGCTCAGGTTACTATAACTGCTGAATTTCTATGGTTTTGTACGAGTAAAATCTGAGCTTAACTATAACGTCCCTGTAACCTTTGTTTTTTTCAGTGAAAAAAAAATATATTATGTAAAGAGAAGAAAAATCTGTCAATTTTACAAAGATTGACAGTGCTGGAGGGGGCAATAGAGGGCAAGGCAGTCTGCTAAAAATACGTTGTAGACTCCGCAACGAGCTACAATGATAGAGCGTGTTTGTGTACTGAATTAGGTTATTGGCAATAATTAATGGTCTATGATTGGTGATGCCGTGTACAAAATGAGAAGAAATAATGTTGGTCAAGACATCTTGCTGTATATGGGAACAAGTGACCTATGTTTGTATGACATTATGTATTCTTCCATGCATTAAATCTACACCCGAACTGTGTAGGTGAGCGCCTAGTGTGCATGCATGTGTGTTTTGTTCTTCAAGAAGAATTTTTTTTATTTATAAAAAGGACAGTATTTAGCTTACCCAGGGTTTATAACCACTTATACATTTTGGTATGATACATTAGAAACATAAGATATGTTATTCGAAACTAAAAGTGAACAATTTATGGTTTACTGAATAGTATTTGGCTTTTTCTTTCTTGTTCTATTTTATTTCACTTTTGACATTGTTACATATTACATACTGATTTTATACATATACGATGCCATACATATGCAAAAAGATTATGATGACTTTATTCCAAATACTGTATAAATGTATCCTTTTATGAACCAGAGTAAAAACATTTTATTGAAAGTAAAAAAATAAAGCAGATGTTCAGCATGCTATGGTGTGAACAAGAAAAAGTAAGAAATGTCAGTTAGTAGCTATTCATTACATTAAAATCAGGTGAACAGGCGTTGTTACAAATCAGGACTATTATAGGAATAATTTAAAATAAATGATTGTTTAATCATTAAAAAGGAATATTATATAGATTTGGTCGCCATTTTATGTCCACCATTAAATGAACACATGGTAGACATGGAATGAGGCAGTGCAGGGCATGTCCTACCTATACAAATGTGTATAAAACAAAAATTCACTTACTAAACAAAACTTACTACCACACCAAAATATAGAAGAGTACTAAATTGAGATTTTATATAAAAGTAAATCCATCATCAAGTAAATTTTGGGAAAAAATACAGTTGCTATATTAGAGATTGTGTTTCTCTAAACATAATTTTTATTGACATTATTTCATTATTGTTTTCCAGCCACTAAAGAGGGTATTTGCTTTAGGGCACGAGGGCTTCTTTGACAGCTTCAGGGACCAGTTTTAGATAATATGCATGATTTCTCAACGTTGCAAGGACTCCAGCTGAATTCATGTGCTTCACCTCCTTGTGGTATTGAAAGGCATTTCCATGGATATCGGTTAACTTTCCTGAAAGAGATATGCCAATTAACGAGCAAGTAGATCTAGTGTATGCAAAAAATGTAAACTATATTTTTAGTAATTAGTATGAAATACTTCTAGAAATAAACAAATTCCACCTGCATATACAATATGAAAGCTACAGAGAAATAGAAAAAACACTAATACGATGTCAAAGTGGTATCAAGAATAAAATTTCTCTAAGAAAATGTAATACTGTGCAACGTTCAGAAGGCACTCTTGAAGGAAGCGTCCAAGGGGTGAAAAGGGATGAAAAGGGATGAAAAGGGATGAATGAGCTTGAAGCCCCCTATTCCAGGAGAAAGATGGGCTTTGAATTTTTTCCATTCTTCTGAAATAGTATGTCATTACTATCCTCTAATGTAAAGTGAATAAAAAAAAAAAAGTCACTTGAATGGGGGAAAAGTACAATACATGAAATCTGGCCTGACCACACCCAAGCCATTCTGGTAGCATCCTGAAATTCTGCGCAAAACTCCATGACTAAATTTTAGCATCTCAGTAATGGGTACTTTCCAGCTAATTCCCAAACAAAATATCCCTAACTATTCCACTTTCAAACTAAACATTCTTCCCAAGCCTAATTGATACTGTCTGAGGGCGGGAAAACATGACGAATGGCTATTTCAGAATGGCAATTCCAAGGGTACAGCACATGACATGAAGGCAGAAAAGGCAATGGGTATGTATTTAACAATTTTATTTCTCATTAGGCATGGGACGGTCACATCAGATGGCATCAGCAAAGTACACGATGATTTGAAAAACAAAAAATAAACCATTGAGTCCCTATGTGAAACTAGTGTGGTACAAAACCCTGTGTACCTCATTGAAGATACTTGAAAAAAATCGCCACATTAAGTGTGAAATACCAGCAGTTGTTGGATTGTGGGTAGGTGGAGCACTGCTTTTATCGATTTGGAACAGGAGGAAGAACTGGCATGACACACATAGATCCACATAACATGATGAAATACAGAATAGTCCCTAAATTTAGTTAAGGGACAGGCTGATCACCTGACCTAGGAAGTGATTATGTGGAAGTGGTCCCACCACGGGCCCCAAAAATTACAGTGAATGCGGGGGCAGACATAAACTTTGCATTGGGTTCTTAGATGCACAAGCATCTGCCCATGTATCTCAGCCATTCATCTTTTGGAGGGGGTAGGTCGGCTCCCAAGTATTTCACATTATCTCTTTTAGCAAGTAAACATCCCATATCCACCAAGAATCTCTCTCCCCAGGACCCACCCAATACTGCCAGTATTCCCAGGAGCATCAGCTTCGGTGAGAGGTCTATGGGTGGCTTGGAGGACCACTAGCTTTGGTGTCAGGCTCATTGTCTCAAGCAGAATGTGATCAATAACTGGGACCTGGAGAAAGCATCAATGCGCATACTTATTTTAAATAATATATTTCTATTAAATTTTCTCTGATCATGAATACAATAACATTGCAGCATTGCACAGTAGGAACATCCATATACATTGTCATTTGCGTACAGTTTGTCGTGGGTGGGCAGCGGGAGGGACAAGCAGCATGGGGGGGGTTGGAGAAACAGATCCAGACCTCTGACCTCCTGGTCAGGGAACTCTGCTCTCCCCTCGAGCAGCTCCGTCGTTGCACCGCTGCCCCCAGCACCGCTCTGTTCTCAGGTAGGTGTTCGAGGCCCTCCACCACCCGCAGGCTCCTGCCTGCGCCTCATCCCTGGTGGTCCAGTGGAAGAGCCTTGCTCTTCTGCTGGTCCGCTCGGCCAGCCTTCTCTGTTTTCTGTTTCGGTCTGTCTTTTCTGTCTGTCTGTCTGGTTCTGTTTATGTTTTATTGTTTATTTTGTTTATTGAGCTTGTTCTCTGTCTATCTGTTGTTTTTAAATCTTTTTTATTTTTATTGTGCCTTGTTGTGTCCTTTTTTCGTATTGTGCCCTTTGTGTCAGTTTTCTCTGCCCTTTTCCCACAGCTGCTGCCCCCGCAGCCCCTCCCGCCCACCGGCTCCGGCCTCCTAGCTGCGCTCCCTCCCCAGTCCCCTACTTAATGGCGGCCGCTGCGTGAACAGGTTGAGCAAGACCTCTGACCTCCTGGTC
Organism: Calotriton arnoldi; assembly: GCA_963921515.1. Lineage (NCBI taxonomy): Eukaryota > Metazoa > Chordata > Amphibia > Caudata > Salamandridae > Calotriton > Calotriton arnoldi. Next base: position 1,423,469 of record CAWUFW010000721.1, read on the forward strand.
AGGGAACTCTGCTCTCCCCTCGCGCAGCTCCGTCGTTGCACCGCTGCCCCCAGCACCTCTCTGTTCTCAGGTAGGTGTTCGAGGCCCTCCTCCACCCGCAGGCTCCTGCCTGCGCCTCATCCCTGGTGGTCCAGTGGGAGAGCCTTGCTCTTCTGCTGGTCCGCTCGGCCAGCCTTCTCTGTTTCGGTCTGTCTTTTCGGTCTGTCTGGTTCTGTTTATTTTTTATTCTGTTTATTGTGCCTGTTCTCGGTCTATCTGTTGTCTATCTGTTTTTTAATCTTTTTTTCTTTTTATTGTGCCTTGTTGTGCCCTTTTTCGTATTGTGCCCTTTGTGTCCGTTTTCTCTGCCCTTTTCCCACTGCCCCCGTGGCCCCTCCCCCCGCCGGTTCCCGCCTCCCAGCTGCGCTACCTCCCCCATCCAAAGGCGCGCCAAAGGCAAGCCCGTCTGCGCCCGTCCTTGACCCGACCGCTACCAGTGCCAGGGGCCCTGGTTCTCCAACCCCCCACCGCTACGACTCAGCTGCCCTCCACGCACTCAACCCCGGAAGAAACAACTGCCAGCTGTCGACACCGGAAACACCCATGGCCATTTTTCCTGCCGACACTGCCGCCGAACTTTCACCAACCTCCGGACCCCCAAGGCCACCGCCCATCCACCGGACGCCAGTGCACCCGAACACCTGAGGTGCATCCTCCTCAACGTACGCTCCCTGCACAGTCAGGCAGTAGAAAATCTGGGACCTCCTCGACACCCTCTCGCCAGACGTCGCCTTCCTCACAGAAACCTGGAAAAACTCCACCTCCGCCCGACATCGCTACCGCCATCCCCGACGGATACAAGATACAGAGAAAGGACTGCCCCAACCACCCAGGAGGAGGACTCGCCATCACGCAGAAGAACTCCCTCCTACTCACCACATCCAGCACGAACGACTCCTCGTCTCCCACGGAACACCTCCACCTCCAGATCCAGACCAGCTCCAGAACGACCCTATGCGGCACCCTCGCCTATAGACCTCCTGGACCACGAACCGCGTTCACCACAACCATCACTGACCTCATCGCGACCCTCGCCATCCCCTCCATGGACTACATACTACTTATTCGGAGACCTGAACTTCTACCTCGACAACCTCAGCGACCCAAACTCCACCGCCCTCCTGGACAACCTTGCCAACATCGGACTAAAACAGCTCGTCACCACCCCTACCCACAAGGCAGGACACGCCCTCGACCCTATCTTCGCAAGAGGGAACAACATTCACTTCAGCCACACCACGCAACCCCTCTGGACGGACCACCACTGCGTACACTTCTCCTTCGATAAAACCACCGCTCACAAGCCTACACCACGCCCTCCGCAAAGGAATTGGAGCAAGGTCCCAGAGGAACACCTCAACTCCACCCTCAACCACGATCCTCCTCCCGCCACGAACAATGTCAACTCTGCAGCCAACGAACTACACAGATGGATCACCAACTGCGCAGACAAGCTCGCCATCCTCTGTAACTCCGACAGACAGCGCCCCATGAAAGCCACCTGGTTCAGCACCGACCTTCGAGAATCCAGACGCACCTGCAGACGTCTCGAGAAAGTATGGAGAAGCAGCAATACCCCGGAAGCTCGGATCACCTACATGAACGCCATGACAGAATACCACCAATGCATCAGATCCACCAAAAGGACCTTCATCCAGGACAAAATCCTCGCCAACTCCAGCCACTCGAAGAAACTCTTCAGCATCATACAGGAATTCTCCAACCCCCCCCCCAGCGAAGCCTCAGACGTCACACCTTCCCAGGACCTCTGCAACAAACTCTGCTCCTACTTTCATCTCAAAATCAAGTCCCTCTACGACAACTTCAACGAACAGACACCAAAACCACTCCTACCTCCAGCCACGCCAGCCAGCCTACCATCTCCGCCTGGACCCCTGTCACCACCGAAGACACTGCCACGACCATGAAGAGCATTCACTCAGGAGACCCCACGGACCCCTGCCCGCCGCACATCTTCCACAGAGCCGCCGCCGCCATAGCACCAGACGCACCATCAACGCCACCTTCGAATTCGGCACATTCCCAGACGACTGGAAACGTGCAGAAGTCAAGCCCCTCCTCAAGAAGCCCTCCGCAGACCTGACGGACCTCAAAAACTACAGACCAATCTCTCTCCTCCCCTTCGCAGCCAAAATCACAGAGAAGATCGTCAACATCCAGCTCACGAACTTCATCGAAGCCAACTACATCCTCGACTCTTCCCAATCCAGATTCTACAGCAACCACAGCATCGAGATTGCCCTCCTCGCCGCCACAGACGACATCCGCACTCTCCTCGACCAGGGCCACACGGCGGCCCTCATCCTACTAGACCTCTCTGCAGCCTTTGACACAGTCTCCCACCGCACCCTCACCGCCAGACTCCGGCATACAGGGAACCGCCCTCGACTGGCTCCGCTCTTTCCTCACCGGCCGAACCCTAAGTATCAGACTCCCGCCTTTCCTCTCCGAACCCACAGAGATCAGCTGCTCGGAGTACCCCAAGGATCATCGCTCAGCCCCACGCTTTTCAACATCTACATGGCCCCCCTCGCCGCCATTGTCAGACAGCATGGACTCAGCATAGTATCCTACACCGATGACACCCAGCTCATCCTCTCCCTCACGAAGGAACCCGACACCACCAGACTCAGCTTCCAGGAAGGAATGAAAGATTAGGCCTCCTGGATGAGCAGCAGCTGTATGAAGCTCAACTCGGAGAAGACAGAAGTCCTCGGACCCACCCCCTCAGCATGGGACCAACACCTGGTGGCCCACCGCCCCCGGCAACCCCCCACACCCACGGACCACGCCCAAAACCTAGGCATCATACTCTACTCCTCCCTCACCATGACCAGACAGATCAACACAGTCTCCTACGCTTCAACATCCTCCGCAATACCTTCAAATGGATCCCCCCGAATCCAGAAAGACCGTCACCAACGCACTCATAACCAGCAGGCTTGACTACGGAAACGCTCTTTATGCTGGAATCAACAAATGCCTGCTCAGAAAACTCCAGACCATCCAGAACACCGCTGCCAGACTCGTCCTCAGCATCCCACGACATGACCACATCACCCAGCACCTACGAGACCTCCACTGGCTCCCTGTCGAGAAGAGAGTAACCTTCAAGCTGCTCACTCACGCCTACAAATCCCTCCACAACACCGGACCAAAATATCTCAAAGAAAGTCTCCTTCCACATATCCAAGAGAAACCTCCGCTCCACCAACGTCGCCCTTGCCGAAACCCCGCGCATCCGGAGAGCCTACTCCTACATCGCGGCAAAGACCTGGAACGAGCTCCCGCTCAACAACAGACGTTCACCCACTCTGCACACCTTCAGGAAGGGTCTCAAGACCTGGCTATTTGGCGGATTTGGAGCTGCACACCCCCCCCCCCCAAGCACCTTGAGACCCTCACAGGTGAGTAGCGCGCTTCACAAATCCCTGATTGATTGATTGATTGACCCAGCAGTCCTTCGTGCATTCTTACTGGCAAATTCTCGGAGGCCGTATACAAGGAGGGCCCACCACTCACTGCATACAATCATCCCCACATCCATTCAACAACCAGGCCTGCAGAGCCATACAAGGTCTATGAGAGTTCACTTTCTGAAGATTCAGGCGAAGCGAATGTGTTTCCTGATGTGTGTAACTCATCTGAAGCGGTGCCACCCCAATCTACCTTCGCATCCGGTTCCTCTACGTCCCTCTGCCCCTCAACTCGCTCACCAAGGATTTCCAGCATGCTAGCCCAGCTTTCAAGATCTCTTTCCGCATTTTCATCTGTTCACAACTTCCTAAGCCTACACTCCTCCGCTACCGCCCACTCCAACAAGTCTGATTTCCACTTGGTGATTGGCAGAGGGTTAGGACTGGCCCAGTGTATAGCTATCTGGCATCGCGCCAGTAGAAGGCCCGATTGGGCAAATTTATAGCGCAGTACATCCCGCCAAGATGTGTTAAGTTGAGTGCAGGACCATGCTACGTTACAAAAATCTGCTGGTGTAACCTGGCTTCTAGCGCATCCCGCTGTTCTTGCCGAGTACGCTCTTTGTAGACGAGACAGTGTCAAGTATGCTTGATAAAGGAAATAGAAGTGTACGAATTTAAAATGGACATTACTAGCTACTTCGTGCACCTGCGTTTGCGCCCTATGCCATTCTCCATCTGTTAACAGGGGCTCTAATTCCCGATCCCAAGCAAATCGTTTTTGAGCGACATTTGTGTGTCTATCGGGTGTTAGGGCCGCATTTAATCTGGATATGATACCCTTAAAGGATCCCGGATTACTTTGAGGACTTGTAACCGCTTGGGTTCCTCTGGAAGAGTGGGCCAGATCTTGCGAACTGTTCGCAATATACTCACATATTGGAGGAACTGTCTATTGTCAATGCCATTTTGCACCTTTACTTGCTCCGCAGACAAGAAGGTACCATTCAAGTACAAATCTCCCTGTAGGAAGGTAGGATTCTTCTGCATAGTTACCCCCACTTTTTGCCTGGTGCTAAGCTGTTTTTGACTAGTCTGTCTGGAATCCTGCTAATCAGGACCCCAGTCTCTCTGCTTTCTCCCTTAAATTGTTGTGTTCAGTACTTAGGTACATCCCAGATTGGATACTGTGGTAACCTTATCAGTCCCTAGTATATGGTACTAAGGTACCCAGGGCATAGGTACCCCAGAGGTCCTCCATGGGCTGAAGCATGTATTATGCCGTCCATGGGAGACCATTCAAACTAACTATAGGCCTGCCATTGCAGCTTGTGTAAGCTGGTGCTAACAAAGATATATGTTTCCTACATCTAGGGTCACTGCACTTAAAACCTACAAGTCACCCCTTTAGCAGGCCTTTACAATCCTGAAGGCAGGGTGCTTGGTTCGAAGTGCGAGAGTGCCCCTGCATGAGCAGGACACCCCTACAGCCTACGGAGTCCATTTTCCCGGGTTGTAAGTGAAGCAGCCATATACCATATAGAGGTGTGGGAGGTATGATTCCAAGCACTGGAAGAGCCCTCAGTTAGGCTCTCTCTGTTCCCGATACCAGTCTTCCAGACCCGGACAGCACAAAATGGTTGCTGCCGACCAGAGACACGATTCTGCCCTCCTGCTGCTGAGCCAAGCTCGATCAGGGGAAGGCAGAACAATAGGCATCCGGTCACAGGGAGGTGTGACCACCTCCCAGACAGGATTTAGTGTATTGGGGCAGGGTGGGTGCGCTTGCCAGCGCCACTCAGTCTGCATGAGGGGCACATTTGATGTCCCCATGCATAGTCCAGTTCAAACCAGCTCTGGGAGCCGTTGGCTCCCGCTCTGGCGCGAAACTGGACAAAGGACATGGCAGTAACCTCCCCCCTGTCCGGACCCTCCCCATGGAGGATCCCCTGAATCGACCCAACCCTTTCCTAAGGGTACTTAAGGGCTTACCTGTGGGTGGGTCCCTAAATTCGTCATGGGACAAGATTCAATTCAGACACCACTTCTTCTACCGTCTGGGCAATCTGGACTTCCCTGGACTTCGTTTGGGCCAGACTTCGTCTCCCTTCCAGTCTGCTGCATCGTATGTGCACCATACAGGAACCTTCCAAGGCCTGTGGGCATCAAAGACACCTGAAGGAGTCTTCCTTGAAGTGAAGGAGTCACTACCCTGCATTCGCAGTCACCGCAACTAAACTGACCAGTCTGCTGATCCTGAGCTCCTACGGACTCCAAAAGGTTCTGCAACACAGGTGGTGGTTCTCCACAGCTCTCGAGGCCTGCCCTGCCCTCTCACCAAGTTTGAGGCCAGTATCCCTCATGCGAGCCGCAGGAACCGAACCCCTGTGCACCGCATCGACTTGCAGTTGCAAAGGCCTGTTGGCTTCCTTCCACGAAGATCTTCGGGCTCCAAGTAGCCCCAACCTCGAGCATCTCCAGTGACCAGAATCCTCGTTTGCATGTGACCTGCATCTTTTGGTGAGCTGCTTGAGGTCCTCTCGCGAGTCCAGTGCCTCTGGCCTGTGGGTCCATTTGAGGGTCACCTTTGATTCTTTTGGGCTACCCTGATTGCTCGGGTCCTGCCCCACCTCCCCTGCTTATTAGTGCTCCCGCCGGACACCAACCCCACAGCACCCCACATCAGACGTGGGACAGCTCGTGCACGGCTCCTGGTCTTCCTCAGCGTCGCCTGGTCCTCACAGTTGCAGAGTCAAGATCCTCTGCAACTCCCGACATCGGAGGGCATTCCTCTTCCAGATCTTCTGGTCACTCCCGAGTGACAGACTCTGTCCCCTCTGCTTGCAGGTACCTCTCAACTAGAATCCACCTTCAGATTCCACCGGACACTTTCTCCTCCGCCAGCAGCGGCACTTTCCTGAAGTCCTCCATTAGGTTCGACGGCGGTTTCCGACATCACTTCACACCTATTCCCTGGTGTAGGTAACGTGGGTACTAGGGTATGCACGGGTGGGGTGGCTCTCCAACCTTCTGTCTTCCACGGGGTTTCACGTAAACAAATAGAGAGCGAGGAATAAGATGGGGTGCGTCCCTATCCCCGCGATATAATGCAAAAACAAAGTGGACGAACCCACTAGTAAAGTCGACTCGCTGAAAGTTAGATGAGGACCAGAAACCCATTAGGTTTATAAAAAGACCCCTCACCCACCAGCCTGGTTGGTGGCATGCTTCATCATTGGGGTCCCAACTGGGTAGCCGAATGCCACCCAGTTGTGCTACTACGCCTGATTACAGCGGAGCTGGATTTGTTTTATTATGTGAAGGGAAAGTGCCAATAAAGTGGTGCAAGTTAAAATTGTCTCTGGGAATCCTGACTGACCAATTTTTTATTCCCAGTGGCCCAGGACAAGGTTAAAATAAAGGAGACGGACAACCTCAAGAAAAAAATCAATCTAAGTTGTCACTATGGTCTACATGTTTCAACCTCATTAAAAAATTGGGGAGGCTTTCTTCAGGACCAGGAAAGATTAGTGAAGTGGTGGCAAAAAGGACGCCACGTGTATAGTTATACAACATACGCGCTAAGGTGTGTTGTGTGAACAGTGGTGTCAGTGTACTTACGGACCCACTGGAGGAACCTGTAAAGGAAAGAAGAGGAAAAACAAACAACAAGTAACATAAAATGCAATCTTATATACAGTGTTGTGCCTTCTTCTCTGACTGAATCAGTCTCTATAGCGATCCAGCACATCTGAGTCGATCAATTCTGGTCAACCAGATGGTCGACAAAGAGTGCAGAATATACTGGTATATTGTGCTCACAGCGCATGCACTACTAGACTAGTAATTGGTTTGTAGTGAAGTATTCGATGCATGCTGTGGCACTAAAGGGTGCTACACGTGTACTTTATCGTGCTATTTAGCTACGTATATAGATTGTAAATCATCTTTCAGTTATGTTAGAAGTAATAAAAGCTGTCACAAAAATGAAATTGAAAAAAAACACATATTTACAATGGCTACGAGTTTATGGTAGCCTTTAGCAGAACCCGGAAGGGGCGCTCGTCAGTAGTCACACTCTGGGGGATGAAGAAAACAAGAGCGTGATGAAAGACAGACATACGAGTTTGGGAAGTAAGCTGACGAATTTTCAAAAAATATGATATGGGGAGCTGAGGAGCTGACCAAGCCTCAGAGCGCATGGCCGGATCAGTAAAGGAACCTTACTTCGTCATGACGCAGCGCCCCCGTACACCTATTCGGTATCTTCTCGTGGTTCTGGGGAGTACCGGTGAATGCCGGCCGGCGTCTATTTGAAGTAGATGGACGCGGAAGTTAGAACTGGCCGTGGCGCTCTGACGTCAGTGACGTCTGCATCTAACGCGTGCCCAGGGAAACTAGAACGCTAACCTCGGCCCGGGAGGGATAGAACGGGCCAAGGCGTGCTGACGTAGTTAACGTCAGCGTGTCACATATGAGGAAGGAATCGTGTATACAGCTGGTATGCTGACCTCATTATTATTAAGATTAGGAGAGTAATCATAAAAGATGTGGAACGTGACTGAACATGTCCGGTACGGTTGAAGGCCAGTGCAGTTGCAACGTAATTGGCTATTCAATAATAATAGGTCCATAATGTGAGACATAAGAAGATAACAGTGTTTGCATCCACTGGAGTAGGGTGAATGCAATGTTTGCGATTTGTGTGCATTTACTCTGTTAATAGGCAGTGCCGGGGGCAACGGAAAAACACCTAGAGGTATCAGTGCTAACTCATTGTGTCATCGGTAAGGGTAGTTCGTGCCTCTACAGGATACAGAGTGGGTGTCCATAATGGGTTTGATGTAAGGTTCTATGTAGATTTATTGAGGGCATTCCACGGAATATTGTCATTTAGGCCATGTAGATGAGTGGACAGACGGTAAATCCACCGCTGTTCTTTCTCAAAGAGGCGGGCCTGGATGTTCGGCAAGCTAGTGTCCAAAGTTTCGATCACCACCCATTTGATATCATTAGTGGTGTGCCCGGCTTCCAAATAATGGTTAGTCATGCGTGTAGTGTTTCTTTTGCATCGTATGTTACTACGATGTTCGCATATTCGGGTCTTGATTTTGCGACTAGTCATGCCGATGTATGTCAATCCGCATGGGCAGGAGATACGGTAAACTGCATTCATGGTGTTACAATTAGTGTGTTGTCGTATGTGCCATATTTTCCCGGTTCCAGATTTATACTTTTGGTGGGTTCTGTTAAATGACACACACACTACAATTCCCACACGGAAAATGGCCCGTGATATTGGGAAGGCCCCAGGCATTCAATACAGTATTCGTGGGTCTGGGGGGTTGTGTTGGATGTGTGGCCACTAGTGTGTCCTTTAGGCTTCTAGCTCGTTTGTAGGAAAAAAGGGGTTTCTCCCCACTTAATTTCCCGGTGTTAAGTATACGCCAGTTTTTTTGTATAATTCGAGAGACATTGTTTGAGATGGAATTATACGTAGTGACGCCAATGATGAAGCATGCCACCAACCAGGTTGGTGGGTGAGGGGTCTTTTTATAAACCTAATGGGTTTCTGGTCCTCATCTAACTTTCAGTGAGTCGACTTTACTAGTGGGTTCGTCCACTTTGTTTTTGCATTCCACTGGGTTTCTTCAGGGTCCACTGGGAAGGGTCCTTAATCTTTAGAAATACAACTGCGACTTACACGTTGACTTGTACGGAGAACGGGGTCGTGTTCCCACACTGCACACGATCCCGTGGGGTTCCTAGTTACTCACCTTGGGTGGTTCCTGGGGGGCCCAGCACATCTACGTCCTCTAGACCTTGGATTGATGCGAGTCGGGTTCTTATACCACTTTCTTAATATATGGTTTGGTCCCCCCTGGGATTCACTGTGTATTTCATGCTATTTACTTGATTTCTTTGCAAAGTATTGTGTGCATTGTGCATTTCTCCGGGTAGGAGATATCTAAACGTGTTAGAGAGTATTATATAATAAATACATATCTTTATAAATACCTTCTGTGGTTATTTTTCACTTAATCTATACATATAAGAATGTCTTCTGGTAAAACAAGCTGCTTTACACTCCTTCTGGACTAAGCCTGCAGGCTGCTCTCCACAGCTACCACTTAAGAGAGCTTTCAATGGTTGTCTAAGACCTCCTAAATCACCATAAGGGTTGTCTGGACTGGTGCAGGGTGTCCACTTACATAAGTGTACATCATACACCAGCTTCTCACACGCCCACATTCTCACATCCTCCTCTTATCCAGTCTTCCACATCCATTGACTCCCGGATATGCAGGAAGGGGCGCAGCCACCAAAGAGGTAGGAGCGGAGTATATGGTGCCCTTTTTGGAACTTTCCTGATGGCTGTTTCCCAGGCTCGCGCCACTAAGGCAATACTGTATGGAGTACCCGGTGGGAGATTCCGACCAGACATCAGTAAGTGGGGGAGGCGATTGGTCTCAGTGGTCGCCGAAAGCAAGCTCTTTTCCCAATTGGGTCCGTGTCACACCACATAGCGGCGTACTGTAACAGTCCAGCTAAGTAGTATAACTGTAGATCAGGGAGACCCAGTCCACCCCTTTCCAGGTCCAGCTTCAGGATCTCTATTTTAACCCTACACCGTTTGCCCACCCATATAAGGTCGAGCAGCAGCTTATCTAGTCGTCGGAACGTTCAGGCTAGCAGGATACAAAATGAATTCTGCAGTGGGTATAGGCAGCGGGATAGGAGGACCATTTTGCTCAAAGCAACCCTGCCCACCACTGAGAGGGGCAATGTGGTCCAAAAGCAGACAGATTTTGTGAGACCATCGAGGATTCTACCCATGTTTAGTTGATATTGTAGGGTTGGGTCGTGTGTGATCTGGAGACCCAGATATCGGAAACTACATCTCCACCTCTGGGAGATCAGCCTCAGCAATATTTGCCAAAGCGGCCAAGGGGTAGAGTACCGTCTTGTGACGGTTGACACGGAGTCCCGACACCCTGCCAACATTTTCCAATAACTGCATAATGTACATAAAAATTAACCTTCTACTCAAGGTTACACAAAATGGTGGGCTGAAACCAAACATAGCCATAGTAGTGTCACAACTGCTCAATAAGGTGTGCCTTGAACTACAGTTACACATTGGAAAATAATGTAACCCTAGAGACATAGCATCACTAAATGTGTTCAGGTAGCTAAAACATTCCAGATCTTATGATCTTTTTGTAGACAAAAATAGGATCTTCAGTTGCTACCATGGGATAAACTGCTGACCTGATTTTACACAGTCCCACTAATTTACTCCCATTCTCCAATGCTGACCACTGGTTAATATACACATGCAGCATCCTCAAGTAACAGCCACTAATCATTTAGGATATATGCCCATTAACACAATTGCATAACAGTAGCTACTCAACTTACTGCCTATCCAGCACACGTCCTCCAATGTACTGGGCCTACTTAAGTTAAAACTCACTGAGTACATTTTACATTTAGGCCCATAATTTGCATTTTATTAGGCACAATTGTGTCTCTATGGGGTAACGTTGATACAACTGGTAAACATATTCATAGTGGAGTGTGTGGCAAGTACAAGAAATGCAACACATTTCAGGTAAACCCCCTCCCTGGAGGGAAATCCACGGGAAAGCAAAGACATCATAAAACAGTTAAACTAGCACAGCGTTTGAACAAGGAACTCTAGGGACTAAAGCGAGGAGGACTACAGAAGGAGTTGCAATCCTAACTAATTTGCAGGGACTACTTTCTCAAGAGAGAGGACAAAGAATTAAGGTGCCCTGTAGGTCCCCTGAGCACAGCCAGTAGTTGTTTGGGACTGCTGCTAGGAATGCTGCCACTGGACGTATTCTAAACATTTGGAATGTTAAGAATATTTTAAGATTGTAAGAATCCAGCATGGGCAAAAGTCTTTGGATTAAAATCTCAGTCCTTCTCACAGGATGGTACTATTAAACTTGGAGCAAAGGAGAAGTCCACTGGGGCAGAGTTGGCTTAGGCCAAAGTGGCTAGGAAGCTGAAGAGGATACCATTATATAGCACTGAAAAAATCCAAGCCTCAATGACTATCTAGATCCAATGGCAATATTATCACTAGAAAGAATAAATCCCCGCCTAACATGGTGCTCAGGATGGTGGTGTTCAGAAAAGTGATTGGGACTTTATAGCTTTTGTTGAGCAATTGGGAGTCGGCTTGGTTTTTCCAGTTAAGCACCTCTTAGACTGAGAGCTTGCGCCGGAGGAAGAGGAGGTAGCTGCCAGATATTTAGAGTGAAAAGGAACCTTGGGTTTCTTGAAGGATGCACCCAAAGATTTGGCCAACTGCATGGAATTAATAGTGTTCATGGTCAAGCAGCCGTATTAGCACTTCCGTCCAACGCCTTTCAAGAAGCTAAAACTTTACTCTGATAGGAGAAACTCTAAAAGCTCAGGTGCTTATCTGCAAGCTATTAACACTAGAGTTACTGGACGGGTGCCAGATGTTACCCATACGCCAGCTGTATTTGTCCTGGCCCAGCTTTGGACCCCACCACCACAGCTCTTGAAAGTGCCAGGAGATGGCACAGAAGAACAAATGGACCCAGCATCTTGCCAAACAATTCATTTGTCCAAATACCTTTCATTGCAAAGTAGTGTTCTTTGCTTAAAGTGTTTAAACCTTTCTTTGTATTTAAGTATATATTTATATATACACCTATAAAGATATAGCTAAATGCACACAACATCACATTTAAGCATGTGTATGTGTATATATAGAGCAAACACAAGGAGATGATGGACGGAGCGCTGAAACTTTTCAGACACTCACCCCCAGTCACAGATCTGGGTTGAATCCATCCTCATTCTTTAGCTCACTTTGCCACCTCAGTTCAGACCCATCTACATGCAAATCAGTCTAGACCCTGTGCCTCATGGGAACAGTCCAGCCCGAACTGCCAAGCCAGGTCTTCCCTGAACCGGAAACAAGCATCCTGGGACCGGTTTCGGGGTAACACCCCTCATCAGCCAGGCTAGCTTGAATCCAGTGGCAAAGTGAGCAAGGGGCCCATGTCTGGGCATACCCTGCCAACTTAGGGCGAACAAATCAAACACAAGAAGATGATGGAAGGAGCGCTGAAACTTTTCAGACACTCACCCCCAGTCACAGATCTGGGTTGAATCCATCATCGTTCTTTAGCTCACTTCGCCACCCCAGTTCATCAGCTCCTTGTGTTGGCTTGGTTTAATCTGTGCCCAATGTGTGACCTCCCCCCTTAATTCTGGAGACGCCGCTGGCTATTAATAATTATTTTCTCTGGGATGCCTTAAGAAGCTAGTAGCCTCCTATGCTCCCGGTTTTTTCTTAGAACTTCCTTGGTTATTATAGTAAAAGTGGAGAGCTCCGGCTCAGCCTATGCTTTAATAACTGACCAAAGTTTAGTCATTGAAATTACCTTTTAGGGTAGCAATTACTTCTGCTTCAAAGCTAAAAATGTACATTTGTTTGTTTTGTTTAGGCCAATAAATTTAATTTAAACATTTAAATATTAACAATTAGACAAATGTGGTCCCTATGTATATATCTTCTATTGGCTGGAGCCTGGCGCAACGTTGCAATAAACAGGCTGGGCCATGAGATCTAACACAAGCATGTTTGGAAAGGGTTTAATGTCAAGCATGAGCAGTTGGCAAATTAATTGCTAACTGAAAAAAAAGCATTATGGTGAAATTATTTCCGAGGTGCCATGCCTTGGCTATGGAATTTCACATGCTGTTGTATAATTTGCTCATAATATATTCTATTGCATGGTGAGGAACCAAAACCAATTTTCACACACTGACAATACAAAAAGACAACCTTTGACCTTTGTGTAGTGCATAGTACATGTACACAAACTCTCACAACATCAATGAACACACATAGAGTTCACTCATATGCACATAGAAAGACAGAGTAATACACATACAGGCATTAACCCACACAGCAACACACCCACAGAGATCATGAACAAAGAGGCTAACGCACTAGTAGTCACAGGTCACCAGACTTATAATTTGGTTTGATCTGATTTCTATTCCTTATAAAGTGCGTAGAAATGGTCGTCTGGCTCCTCAAGAACTAAATGGACAATACCCAAGAAGGAGGGGGAAAACATTACTGTAGTTAAGTAGAAGAGCAAAGTTTGCAAAGCTTTCCTATCGGCCAGGTTTCAGCTACCATAGAAGCTCGTTCCAAAGCTTGAGACCCAATTATCGAGATTGAAAATATCACTATCTGTTTTACAGATGCAGGGATCACACAGAGTGTAAAGCTTGAAGAGATATACTAGAATAGATTGTGCAGGTGTGTGGTAGGCCTTGTGCATCTGGCAGATGCCTTCAACTTGTAATCCCTGTTCCACTACTACCCAGTGGTGGTCTTTGACCTCCCCAAACACGTGATCAAGTTTCTTTAGATGACAAATGAATCTTGCTGCTGCATTCATTGAAGCTTAGTCAACACTATGCTGTCAGGCCCAGGTAAAGACTGTTACAGCAGTCAAACTCCGGCAAGATAGGGGACTTAATTTCTTTGTTAAAAAATGGGAGCACAGGTCTCTCAAGGGAGGCAGAAAAGCAGCACTGATTTGAGTGAGCGTGTTTAGTTTTTTCTCTAGAATAACTATAATGGATATGACTTTTGGTAAAGGAGATTAGACCACTTCAAATCATGGGGGGGTCTAGCAGATCGAGCCCAAAGCTCTTTATTCTTGCCAGTAAGCAGGATCTATTTCTTCCTGGGGTTTGATTTTCAGAAATAGTGTCCCACCCATTGTAAAAGTGCCATCTTGCTTTGCAGCTTGGCCAACAAACCAGGAGCCTGACTATTCGAACAGATAGTAATCAGTAATCTGGGTGAATTTGCAAAGCTAAGTACTTTGCACCCAAACACCGTAATGATCTTAGTTAAAGATCAGGAGTAAATGTTATACTGCACTGGAGACAAGGATGACTGTCTTAGGGACCCTTACATGGATCCATGAGATGTGTAGTGCCCCAGAATAAAGTTCAGGGTGCAACCCTCAAAAAATGCCAGAAACTACTGGAGGACAGTCATCTCTTCCCCACACCTACTTGCTTTAGTCGCTAGACCCCTGTGTTACTCTGTGTGCATGTGTACCGGTGTGTTGCATGTCTGTTTTGAATATGGGTATGGTGACCATATTCTAAAAACCAAAAGCTGGTACACTTAGCAAACATTGAAAAAGGACTACACTTTTACATCAGCCGAGGGTCACAAAATGACATTACTCATCAACATAGAAACACAGACAAGGCAATAAAGTTCTATATTAAAAGCAACTTTTAAAACCAGCCTCATGGGTGTTAATTAAATTGTGTTCTAATAAGAATTGCTAACTCATCCCACCTTTGAGCACATAAAAACGTTCCTTCCTCTGTTTTCAGTCAAACCTCTCTAAAAATTGGAACATGAGCTAAATTTATCAAAATAGGACAGGTAGTGAAAAACCAGGACTGTCCCAGCAAATCCGTGACGGCTGGTCACCCTAGACCTGGGTGACTGCATGTGTGATGGTCTATGTTTACTAAGGCCGACAGGTACACATCCATCATTAGCCTCTATGTCTAGCCAGGGGTCGAAGGGCAAAAAACACACGTAGGATGGAGAATAAACAGCTTGTCTGATTGCCCATCCTAGCATGAGCTGATGATGCATGACGGGGTCCCTTGTGAGATATGAAGAATGTATATAAATGCTACTGCAATACAATATAATGGGTGGTGTGTCAGACTGCTCACCAAGGACTGCTGAGTGGATGCAGTGGACATTTGGGTATGTATGACAAATACAGACTGAATCAGCACAATACTGGAGGCTACATTGGTACATAAAATGTACTTCACAAATGGGACGCATGGACGCCATATGGAACAAGAAAATACATTACTTACCTGTAACTGCAGTTATCCAGTATTGGTATCTTTCATAGATTCACATGCTTGAATCATTCCCGGTCGTTGAGATGGGAGTCACAGAGTAAAATAATCAAGCAGTATTTAACAAACATTATAGGCTATAATGGCCCTAGGCTATGTAATTGATAGCCTATCTATATCCTTTTTAAAAAAGGACCAAATGTTGAACACAGCCAATCAGCTGTCAGCACCCTCTAGAACGCTCCCAGCAGAGGCAGATTCCCTCAGATTTTCTAAGCACAAGTGTGAAGTAAGAATCCCTAAGACTGAAGAGAGAAGCCTCTACGGGGAGGAGGGTGGGTTGCATTTGACTCTATGAAAGATATCAATACTGGATAACTGCAGTTACAGGTAAGGAACTTATTTTCTTATCCAGTATTGGTGTATCTTTCATAGATCCACATACTTGAATCAGAATAGCAAGCAGTACTCTAAAGATCGATTAGCAGCCATCCTGCGGAGCTCTGCCGACCGAGGCCGAAAACCAGCGATTCCTGCAATCATCCTGGGCTGTTTGGGGCCTGCAGGGGAGGTCGGTAGTGGCACAGACTGCGGGGGGCACAAGGCGATCCGAATGCTGCCCGCCCAACGGAGGAGGTTACGTGCAAACCGAGAGGGCCTCCTCAGCGGCCGACTCCTGACTTCGGATGCGAGGTGCCGACCAAAGGGCCTTCCGGTGGGGATGCAGCGGATAAACCGGGAGAGCTGTGGAACACGTGAGGCCACTGCAGTGTCCCGCGGAAACAGCCAAGCGGCCTGAGCCACGGTGAATCCAGGCCGAGCAGCAGGAGTGTGGTTGGAGGCGGGCCTCAGCTGTCAGCCAGAGACCGGGACTCTGTCAGGGGCCTAGGCCCAGACTCCGAGCTAATCCCAGAAGGATCCCTTGCATACCTCCTTAGGGCTTCGTAGAGATGGCGGGGATGGGGCCCTGGGGAGGAAAAGGAGAAGATACTGGACGCTGCAGGAGGGCACAGAGAAAAGCCCACACTGTGCACACGGCCCTAATCGACCCTTGCGATCTCGGGCCCAGTGACCGGGGGCCTCATAGATCAGGAAGCAATCAAGGAATCAGAGCCCACAAAGTAAGGACAGACGCTACCCCTGGGCACACCACACAGGACCCGTGGGTCTGAGGGGACGAAAACCACAGCGGCCTACTGTAAATGAGCACCACACGCCGCCCTGTACA
Organism: Calotriton arnoldi; assembly: GCA_963921515.1. Lineage (NCBI taxonomy): Eukaryota > Metazoa > Chordata > Amphibia > Caudata > Salamandridae > Calotriton > Calotriton arnoldi. The sequence goes on from CAWUFW010000721.1 coordinate 1,440,110, forward strand.
CAACACTCAGCGGCTGGAAGCCTCGAAATCACCCACTGTGCCCGGCAGCTCTATACCACCATGAGATGGCATCCCATCGCGCAAAAAAGGAGGCAAATATCCAAGACCTTCTGCAGAAGCTGGGGGCCAAAAAAGCTGATGGGAATACCCCTGACTTGCCACCCACACACACGCGGGACGGAGACACAGATCTGCCCGAATAGGAGAAGGAGGAGCTGGTCACTCGGCAATTTCTAGAGCACCTATTTAGCACGCTGTGGGAAGAATTTGCGGGGCTGAGACAGGGGGTCGCTGCTGACATGAAACAGGTCAGAGCAGCCATTAATGAACTGGGCAATCGCGTAGACTCTTTGGAGAGGGCCAGCGACAGTAGGGAGGAGGAGCTCACCAAACATACACGGGAACTGCTGGAGTTGCGGGACCGCAATGAAGACCTATGTCTGTGCCTAGAAGACCTGGAAAACAGGTCCAGATGCTCCAATATCCGCATCAAGGGGGTTCCACTTCGAGCGGACGCCGGGAGGTTGGAGGACTTTGTGACCCGGCTCTTTCGACACGTTGCCCCGACACTGGGTGACGGGGAGATCACCTTAGACCGTCGCACTCATCGAGCAGGACATCCGGCAACAGGCCCAGGACAGCCGCAAGATATACTCACTTGACTTCACTCCTACAGGCAAAAATAAACCATTATGGCTGCTACCCGAGACAAGGCGGTTATCTCATTTGAAGGCCTGCAAGTGGGCATATATCAAGATCTCTACCCCGTCACACTCCAGAGGCGCAGATCTTTGAAACCAGTCACCGCCCATCTCCGAGAGCAAGAAGTCCACTACCGATGGGGCCATCCCTTCCGGTTGATCTTTGTCTGGAACAAAGAGACACATGCAGTGTGGTCCCTGAAGGAAGCACAGGCTGTGCTGGGAATCAACCTGGACACCGGAGGAAATCTGGACCGACCAACCGGAGAAGCAATGATGTCGCGGACACCGAAGCCGAGAGGAAGGCGTCGCACCGGGAAGGACACACGCTCATGACCTTCAGAAATGGAAAGCCAAAAGGAGCGAGATGCCCTCATCAGACAGCTGCAAGACCGAGACGACAGGGGAGAACCCTTGAAGGAATGACCGCACCGCCAAGTTAGAAAGGCCGCACCATCTCTGCTTGCCAGCCATCCGCAGACACCGGGATGGCTCATGAGTTCGGCCACCACGGGCGGAGCCCGCCCTGTACCATCAGTTCCTGACCATGGAAGTGCACCGTCGCCTGCCTTACGGACCCTTACACTACGGTGACACTATTGCCCACTTACGGGCTGTTTCTTTATTGTTGAATTTTCTATCACCCTCTTACCTTCCCGATTCTCTGCTCTACGCTTTGCGCCTCTCATACGCACTCCCCTATCGGATAGAGATTGGATGCTCCACGGGTCTTTATGGAGACCCGAGGTATGCAAGACTTACCCGCTTTACTAAGAACGCAGTGGGGAACCGAGGGGATGCCCGGGAATCCTTTTCTTTTGGACCGGCTCCAAGGCCCAACCCGGTCAACCGGGAATGCTGTTGGGTAGCTACAGGGGACGCCATACCCATGGGATCGCTGTTGACACCACTTGAGGGTCCTACCCCTCTTAACACAATCCACAGTTGGGGACACCACGTGGGCTGGACTGGACGCCGTCTCCCTGGTGCCTAAGGTTCCCTTCTCTTGGGATGGTGCGGGGGGAGATGGCTTCCCGTTCTCAGGGGGGGAGGAGGGCCTGTACCACAGCATATTCAATCCCAACGTTATCCCACTGGCTCCCCTTTCACTATTGAGACTCAATGCACAAGTCCTTAACTCACCTGTAAAACGAAGCGCACTCCTAGCTCAACTTAGGGACTCCCGCTGTGACATATGCTTCTTATAAGAAACTCGCCTAATGTGTACAGACTGGAAATGCTTCTGGTCAAGATGGTTCGACCGCCAAATTTTCTCCTCTATGTGAGGGAGGAGGGCAGGGGTGGCTATCTTATTCACAACACACTTCCCCGGAAAGATATTAAACACTCAGGCAGAGATACCCGGGAGAATGTTGGTGCTATGAGTGGCGGGGGGGGGGCACATATACACTTGCATCCCTATATGGCCCAAACGACCACCAGGAGACATTTCTCAGGGAAGCCCTGAGCACCATTGTGGAATCCCCAGACGAGAACATTATAGGGGGGGGGGGGACTTTAACATATTGAGCGACTCAACTAGATAGATCCATACAGAGGATGGGACACTCTGGGGCACTCTCGGATTCCATGAAACAGTGGCTGACCGAGGTAGGATTGGAAGACATCTGGCGACAACGCAACCCCACTGCTCGGGAATGCACTTTCTTCTCAGCAGCGCATCAGACCTATGCCCGTCTAGATCTTTTCCTGACGTCTTCGCACGTTACATTTGCGACAGTAGCCACTGCAATAGGGACGGCGGTATTCTCAGACCATTACCCTATCACTCTCACCTGGCAGTTGAGGGGGGACCACAATCGTCAGAGGATGTGGAGACTAAACCACAAACTGCTCACATATGACTCGAATATCAAAGAGGTACAAAAGGCCATACAAACTTTCTTAGACTCAAATGATGATGGTCACACCCCTGCCTTCCTGCTATGAGACACTCTGAAGGCAGTGATCCAGGGTCAGTTTCTTGCAATAGCGGCCAAGCTGAACCGGGACAGGAGGGACAAACTAGAGCAACTGGAGGGCCAGGTCAAGGAATTTGAAGCGGTACACCAACATACGGGCTCGGTCCAAGCATCGCCAACTTACCACTGCCCGAAAACAATTGAAAACAATTGAAAGCATTAGACTTCAACCGGGCCAAATACTCGCTTCTATGCACCAAACAGCGCTATTATGAAGGGGGGTGGGGTGGGGGTGGGGGGGAACAAGGACAGGAAACTTTTGGCACATCAAATCCGAACCCAAATAACTAAACACCGTATCGCAGAGATCGAAGACTCTCGAGGAGAGAAAATACAAACAGATGACCTCATAGCTCTCGAATTCGAAACGTTTTACTCCGCCCTTTACACTGCCGACCCTCTGGATGAGGAAGCGGCAGCAGCATATGTGGCCCAGGCACCAGTGGCCTCACTACCGGGTTTAGAAGCTGATAAAATGAATGCAGACATCCACCCGGATGAAGTGATGCGGGCGATACGGGGACTCACTTTGGGTATAGCACCCAGGGAAGATGGTTTTTCTTCTGAATTTTATAAAACCTTCCCACCTTGTCTAGTCCCACTGCTTACACAATTCTTTCAATGACACTGGATCCATTGCTCCCTCCATGCGCATGGCCACAGTTGTGGTCCTACCTAAAAACCGGTTAAGGATCCGACGAAATGCGCCTCATATCGCCCTATCTCCTTGCTAAACGTCAACTTGAAAATATTCACTAGCATACTGGCAGCTCGTTTGGTACCCTGTAGGCAGGGGCTGGTGGATCCGGACCAGTCTGGCTTTATACCGGAAAGTAGCTGTAGCGATGGAACCAGGCAAATGTGCCACCTTCTCGATAAGACTCAGCGTTCCCACAAGCCAGCTTTACTTTTATCAGTGGACGCCAAAAAGGCATTTGACTGGGTCCACTGGCCCTACCTGCGATTGGTAATGGCTGGTTCGGCCAGGGTGCAAGGTTTTTGAATTGGGTATGCTGCACCTACTATAAACCCGGAAGCGAGGATCAGCGTGAACGACGTTCGTTCTCGCCCCTTTAAGATCCTGAGAGGGGTACCCAACAGGGGTGTCCGCTGTCGCCCTATATATGGAACCCTTTGCGGAAAGTATCCGCCAACATGGCGCAATCACTGGGATTTATATGGGCGACAGGGAACATAAAATCTCTCTCTATGCCGACGATGTCGTGCTCTTCCTCAGTCAGCTGCTCAGCTCCCTACCTTCCCTCATGCAGGAGATTGAAGAATGTGGTCTAGTATCCGGCTTCAAAATCAATATTAAAAAAACGCAAGCTCTCAGCCTATCTCCAAAACCGAACAGAGACACTTAATGGCGGAGTTTCCCTTTGGATGGGCCCCAACTGGGTTTACAGATATTCCCTACGGTTTAACGTACGATAAGCGAGAACTACGGTGCCCTCCTGAACAATATTCGGTTGGAGCTCCAGAACTGGAGAAGGCTCACGCTGTCCTGGCTAGGCAGGCTGGCCGCAATCAAAATTATATTTCTCCCCCACATCCTGTATTTAAGGCAGATCCTGCTGCTGCAACCCCCCTCCCCCCAAAGCACTGGCTAAAATGCCACACTTGTTGGTGGACTTTGGGGTGGAAAGAGGGCACGGATGGTGTGCCTCCAAACATACTTGAAACAGGAAGATGGAGGGCTAGGGGTCCCGCACTTAGAGTGATATGACCAAGCGGCTCAGCTGCGCTACATGATCGAATGGTATAAACTTCCGTCAGAAAAACACGGGTGCTTCATCGATCGAGCGATTGCGGGCATACACGTGTGGAAAGTACCCTGGCTCCCAAAATGACACTGCCCGGCCGGGGTCTACATTTCACCGGTCCTGTGAGCTACGATGAACGTTTGGGACAGGGTTGAAGTGCCCCGCTGTCTATCCACCCCTATGTCCCCCCTGACCCCCTTCATAGGCCACCCGGAATTCCCTCCCACTCAGACAGGACATGATTACCTCAAATGGCAGGAAGCCAACTGTAAAAGGGTGGGCGACCTCGTTGATGTAGAAGAGATAATAGATTTCCCCTAACTATGGCTTACCTAAAGCAGTCTACTGGCAATACCTGGCCATACGGCACTGGGTCACGCAGCCACATATTCGCCCACACGCAAGCTGCCCATTAACAAAATTTGAAAAATGGTTTATAACCGACAATCAGACAAGCGCCTGCTTTCAGATATATATTACTTTCTCCTTACACCCACACATCGAGCTAAGTCCCCTGAGCAGTGCAGATGGGAGTCAGAGTGCGAGCGAGAATTCTCCCCCAAAGAATAGCACAATACACAGAGCCAGGGCCTCCTCTTGCAGCATCGCTGGGAAAGAGATGTTTCTCAACACAGCACATTACTGGTAGTACACCCCGACAGGGTAGCATGCTGGAAGCCTGGGGTGAGGGGGTGCTCGTTGTTGGCGCCACTGCGGCCAAGTGGACACTCTGTCACAAGTGTTATGGCACTCTCCGAAGATACAACCCACTGGGACTCAATATTACCAGACATAAATGCCACATATGACCCGGATATACCAAGATTCCATAGCTACATACTCCTTGGTCTCCCAAACGCCTTAACTTACCCTCTTGGGTCCAGCCGGGGTAAGGCCATTACCTTGGCACTGGGTGCTGCCAAGCAGGTGCTACTCTCTAAATTGGGAACAGATGGAGTCCCAAATAGGTTGGATTGGTTACACAAGCTATGGGAGGTGACCTGCATGGAGAAGCTAACAGCAAGTATTACACATAAGCTTCATCGCTTTGACAAAATATGGGGATCCACTATAGAGTTCTTGTCAACTGAATTCACTGAACTCACATGCCCGAGATATCTATGGGTACTCCGACTCACCGGGAATCCCACCCACGACAGATAGACATACCTCCAGAAGTAGACTTAAATGCAGAAAGAACGTGTTTGCTCCCCGAACTCTTGGCCATCATTAGATCTGAGACTTTCCTCTTAACCTTCGTTCCCTCGATTCGCTACCACACTTTACCTTACTCTTTTCTAAACAACCCTATAATGATTTTCCCCACCGGCCACTGGATGTAGGTGGCGGCTATTGTTCTTAATGCAAAACTCAATAAAAAGGATTTAAACCATAAAGATCGTACTGTCGGTAGTGGATGGAGGGAGATATGCAAGATATGAATACATAAAGTCAGTGTATCAAAACAGAGACATTTGCAAGTATCCAAATACCCTTCCAATCCTATAAAATCCATCACTTGTATAACATAAGGCATGAGACAACTATACCATGCTATGTACATGAGGAATTCAATGGAATGCTTACAAACTTCAACAGAAAGATTTAGGTTACCGTTGCAAACAAGAATCTTGGTTAAGAATCTCATTTCCTTTCTATCTCATACGTTGTAGAAATAAAGTCTATGAAATTAAACTCAAGCAATGCTATGCAATTTCACCAAATTATAATGTATAAAATTCCTCTTTACTAGAAAGAAGCCCACCTTAATTGAAGAGATGACACAGTACTGCTTGGTCCACAGCTGCATCTTCACGCTACGTGGATTGCAGACAGTAGTGCTGCGTGAAAGTGTGGACACTTTTCCATGTTGCAGCACAGCAAATCTTATCTAGCATCACTCCAGCGAATAGACCTGCTGATGTGGATGCTGCTCTGGAGGAATGTACTTTAATTCTTCTTGTTAAGGGCTTGTTAGCCTTGTCATGGCAGAACTGGATTGCTGCCGAGACCCATCTGGCGACAGTGGCCTTAGTATCTGCTGTTCCTTCTCAGCCCTGTCCGTAGGCCACCAGTAGCTGATCTGTCCTTCTTATGTCCTTAGTCTTCTGCAGGTAGAATTTGAGACATCTTTTTACATCTAGCGTATGCAACTCTTGCTCTGCTGGCGTAGATGGGTTTGGAAAAAAAGTTTGGAGTAGGACTGGTTCGTTGAGATGGAACTGTGTCGGAACCTTTGAAAGAAAAGTTGGGTTTGCCCGCAGAGCCACATAATTGTCTGAAATGCAGAAATGGTTCTTTCATAGTAAAAGCCTGGATTTCGCGAACTCTCCTCGTGGAAGTGAGAGCCAGGAGGAGAGCTACTTTCCAAGTCAGACATTTTAGCTTGGCTTTGTGAATTGGTTCAAAGGGCTGCCTCATAAATTGCGAGAGGACTAAGTTAAGTCTCCATTCCGGAGGGGGCGCTCGCACCGAAGGGAAGGCGTGGAAGAGCCCTCTCAGGAATTGCTTCACTAGACTCGAGGAACAGAGAGACGGAGCTTGAGGAGATCTTCTGTAGCAGGAAATAGAGGCGAGGTGCACCTTAACCGAAGAGAATGAGAGATCTGATTTTGATAAGGAGACGAGATATGGCAAAACCTGTTCCAGAGATGCTTGAAACGGGTGCAAGTCGTTCCTTTGGCACCAGCAGCAGAACTGTTTCCACTTTAGGCGGTACGTCTTATTAGTGCTTTCCGCTCTCGATCTTGCAATGATATCTCTGCACTCCTGTGAGATATTCATGTCCCTGAACTCCAAGAACTCAGGAGCCAGGCATGCAAATGAACAGACTCCAGGTCTGGGTGACATACTTGCCCCTTGTCTCTGATTCCTGAGAGATGGTGACAGTTGTAGGCATATGGATTTCACTTCAGACAACAGAAGAAGTTCCGGGAACCAGTATTGCTTGGGCCATCGTGGTGCTATCAGGATGAGACGACAGCATTCCATTTTGGTCAGCACCCTGGGAATTAATGGGATGGGGGAAAAGGCGTAAGCATATATCCCTGACCATCGCATTAAAAGGGTATTCCCCCACAACCCTGGGAGAGGAAACCTGCTGGCATAGGACTGGCATTTAACGTTCTCCCTCATGGCAAAGAGGTCTAAAGCTGGCTTTCCACACATCTGAAACACCTTGTGAAGCTGGCACTGTTCCAATTCCCATTTGTGGCAATTGGACTGTGTTCTGCTTAAGTTATCCGCTAGCGTGTTGTGTAGCCCTCGGACATGCTCGGCTCTGAGCGAGATCTTGTGTTGCGTTGTCTAGTCCCACAGCTCCTACACTTCCTGCGATAGCGTGATGGATTTGGTTCCCCTTTGCTTGTTGACGTAGTACATGCTGGTCGTATTGTCCATCTGAACCAGCACGGAGGAACCTGCTATCCTGGTCAGGAAAGCTTGAAGAGAGAGAAAGATGGCCTTGAGCTCTAGCCTATTGATGTGCTGCAACCGTTGCGCAATGGACCATTTGCCCTGTATCTGTACCTCGTGCAGATGGCCCCCCAGCCATCCATAGAGGCGTATGTCATTAAAATGAAATCTGGGATGATTTGAAGGAAAGTAAGGCCCTTTGAAAGATTTGGTCTGTGAAACAACCACTGTAGGGCTTCCTTCATGTGGGTTGTGATCTGTATTAGATCCTCAAAGGATCCAGAGGCTTGCAGCCATTGTATCTGGAGTTCTTCCTGAAGAGGTGTCATCCTTAGCCTGGCTAGGGGTACCAGATCTATCGCTGATCAACACATTCCCAGGAGCGACTTGTATGTTTGTACTAAACGGACCCTTTTTTTGACATGTTCTTTGCTAGCTGTTGCAATTGGATTTGCCTCTCTTCTGAGAGGAAAGCTTTGCACTGGATGGTATCTATCGTAGCTCCCAGAAATGATATGACCTGCCTAGGAAGGAGTGAAGATTTTTCTTTGTTCACAGTGAGGCCGAGGGTCCGGAACAACTGAAGGCAAGCGTTTGTAGTTTGAGTGGCTTTCCATGCCGTCAGTGCTTTGATCAGCCAGTCGTCCAGGTATGGAAATACCTGGACACCTTGAGATCGTAGGGCTGCAGCTACTGGGGCCAGGCACCTGGTAAAGATTCTTGGTGCCGATTTGAGGCCAAATGGAAGTACTTTGAATTGGTAGTGGGTACCAGCTACTGTAAATCTTAAAAATATCCGATGCTTCTGATGGATAAGAATGTGAAAATATGCGTCTTCCATGTCGAGCGAGGTCATGAAGTCTCCTTTGTTGAGATGAAGAAGAATCTCAGAGAGTGTTACCATCCGGAACGTCTGTTTACTGAGGAACTTGCTGAGATTCCAGAGATCCAGTATTGGTCTCCATTCCCCTGATTTCTTCTTTATCAAGAAAAAATGGGAATAGAAATCTTTTCCTTTTGAGATAAGGGAACCTCTTCTATCGCTCCTTTGGAGAGCATGACCTGAGCTTCTTTGCATAGTAAGTGAAGACAAGGAGGGGGGCACCCCTGGGTGGAGTTTTCGGTGGTCGCTGAGTGAATTCTAGGGTGTGTCCAAAGGTGACAAGGTCAAACACCCACTGATCTGTTATATTGAACCACTTATGCACATAGTTGGAAATCTTCGCACCCACGGGCTGGGAGGGGAAGGAAGCTGGTACCCGGACGTGATCATTGCTTTCCATTAGAGTCACGACCTTGGGAAGGCCTTCCTTTGCGGCCTCCTTGGTGAGAGAAACCAGCTGTAGAAGACTGGTGGTATGCTGGAGGGTTATAACTTTGCCCGTACTGATATTGATAGGGCTGATATTGTGATGTTCTCTGGTAACCTCCTTTGTATGAGGTAAAACCTTGTTTTATATATATATATATATCTATATCTCAACAACTCCGCCAGCAAAGGTAGGACGGGCATTCGCGGGGTATGTAATGGAATTTATTTTCAACAGAGAGCAGACGCGTTTCGGCGACTTTGCCTTTTTCAGTGCTCCAAACAATGAAACACATCTAAACATAGTTCAATATCAATGAAATCTTCAACTTTCAAAGCCGCCATATTGGCGTGTCCAATGCTTGTAAAAACCAAATGGTAATCCCCTCTTTCCACACAATTATACCCTGAATGTGTTGCCAGGAGCTCTCACAAGAGCAGTTAGTTGTTATAATATGGGGCGCGACTATTATCCTGCACGCCCCATGTCATCTGATGTGTTAGTTCACAAATATTTCCAATACCCCTCGCCTGCCGCTGCTCATATCACACGGAAATCCTTTAGCCCACAAACATAGGAATCCAGTCCAGTGACTTTACCTCCTCAAATTCAATAATCCGCAACTGTGGGTCGATGTGTTTCCAAAATGTAGGGGAGGTGATAAGAGCAGAAGAAGGGGAGATGGGACACAATTGGGGCAAATGATTTGCTTTACCCAGAGCTGGCGAAGGCACTTAGCTCTAGAATAGACGAGAAGGGTTGAGAAGTTTAAAGAGCAAATGAGTTGATGTACCCAGAGTTCGTTAAGGCACTTAGCCAATAGCGAGCTCTAAAATGGATGAGATGGGTTGAATAGTGGAAAGGCCAGAAGGGATTAATAGAGGCACTAAGCCATACATCTCGTGAATGCAGGTAACCCCTGACAATGATGGCCACTTTATTTAATAAAGAGGAATAAATAATGTTCTCATTCCCTGGAAAAAACTACCCCATTGAGTGTCACAACCATGTATGGAAGTACATAAGAAATTATTTGTAATTGAGATAGAGAAAATTCCCTACAGTTAATGAAGTGGAATATAACTAAAGATATCAATCTGTAGACTAATACTCCCAAACACATAGTAGCCTGATGGCATCAACAGATACTGTGTCCAATGAGAAATGAGATGAGAAAATCAAATAATCAATATCCTTGTGATTGTTAAAGAAATACTGCAATTCCCATAATGCCTCAGAATGGGCTAAAATGGGTGATAGTATAAATAGTAAAAGTGATGAGGGACTCACGTTAGCGTGAGCAAGACCTTTTTGGTGGTGGTTATGGTGATAATTGCATCTATGAAATAAATTGTATTGAAGAAATCTACCTTCCTGGAGTGCGGCGTTTTTACATTTTTGTTGAAAAATTTATGCGAGGTACAGTCCACACTACACACCAGCTGTGAGAAGAGCGCACTACTGACGGACTGAATTGATGAAAAAAAAATATATATATATATATATATATACACACACACACATATATACATACATATACTACTACTGGTACATGTGTACAGTTCTTCCAGGCATATTTTATTTTTGTTTCATCGCTTAGTGTTAATTGATTTCCATCTAAACAATTAAAGAGGAGATATTAGAATCAAGAGTAAGAATCAAATGTTAGGAATGCTAAAATGACTGCGATGTGTATGCAGTTCCTACTTTTGGATTTCTTCGGACCAGGTGTCTAAGAGGAAAAGGATAGCTGCATTTTTCTCTTGGGCACTCAAACAGTGGTCCGGTTACGACATGCCCATATCTTGTAGCGTGGGAGCACAGGGAAAATAAGGACAGACCAGAAGGTGACGAGTTAACAGGCTGGTCTCCAACAGGACACCACGGCTGGGCACAGAGAATGCTCGGGTGTAGAAAACATGGGGGGTGACAACAAAGTTCCCCATTTGATGGGCACAGGATCATTACTGCTGCAGCTGAGGAAGAGAGTGTGAGTATGTATAACCCACACTGTGGGGACCGGTTCGGTCCTCATAGCGTGGGTTAACATTGACAGAACCAGACAAACACTATGTTTGTGAGGACCGGTGGGTTATGAGGACTGGTCCCCGTAGTGTGTTTAGGTACTTTTGAGCGAGTGTATCAAAAACACTAAAAGTGCAGTTTGACTTGCTTCGGTCCGCTTTATAACCTTCCCTACTATCAAGACGCGCGTGGGTGTGGGGGTGTGGGGGGGGGTGTGTGTGTTTTCTGAGCAGCCAAAGAAACGAGAGTCTGACAGTAACTGTGTGCTTGGATGAGTCCTGACGCAGCATAGGCTGCCTTATTAAATGACAATTGTTTGGTTCCCATGTACATTGAGTAGTTTGACTTGCATCAGAGGTACCTGACATTTCAAGGTTTAGCAATTTCACCTTTACAAGACTGGTGCAGTGATGGAGCAGCTAGTTAAACTCTTAGGCCCTCACTACATTCTGATCTCTGTGCAAACGCTAGGGATCGGAATTAAAAAGTGTATGATAATTATCACACCTCACAGTTTTCCATTGATAGATTCCAGCACATCATACCTGCCTAAAATGTGCTGCGAATAAAGGACCGTAAAAATGTAAAAACATACGGAATTTGGTGTGTTAAATATAAAGTACACGTTATGTTATTTGCAAGGTAAAAACTTTTAATAGGAATAATTTAGTACAAATTTTAAATGGAATTTACCACGTGTTAAATACCTTACCCTATTCCGCCTAGGATGAAATGAAGGCCCTAGATTCATAGGATTTTAACATCAAATGTTTTTATGAAACAGATATACAAATTAGGAATGCATAAACTGCAATTTACCAAAACAGAATTTTAAACCGGATTCACAAAATCAGAACTGCTAGTAGTTTATTCCGAGTTTATATCCGCCACATATGTATGGGAAAATTCAAGCAGTACCATAGAACTGATCCTATCACGTTTGGAGTTGCATTTCAGGCATTCAAAGGAGCATGCCTCCGCATAAGTACTTGCAAACAGGTGGGCGATTTCCAGTTATTGGGCAGATTGTTTTCAACCTAGAATATGCATGCAAACCTACTCACAGAAAGACGAACTACATTAGCTGGCTGGGAAACGAAAAAAAAAATTTCAACGTGTAAATTAACATTTGTATTCTACTTTCAGATGTGAAACTGTACACCGGATTACAATTCCACATGCCGAAAAATAATATATTTCAGTAGTAATAGCACTCCGTTACTGTTGCACATTTCCGTAACTACTCATATAATAGGATCTTTTGTGAATCCCATAAAAGTTTGAAAGTTGCTTCAAATGCAGGAGTAATCCTCTCTGAGGAAATGTTTGATTTTTCATGGCAATTTTCGAATCATCAGCCTTCACCAATTATTTCAGGTAAATTTTACGATTTGATTGAAGTGCATATTTTAGTCCCTAATACTTCACGCATATTAACAAAGACGTTTTGTAACACAGACTCTCTGAAAAGGGCAATGATTTGTGTGGAGTTCAAGAAACCCAGCAAAATGTAACTTGCAGGCATCCAAGCATGCTCATGCCGGATTCGTCTTTTAGTTTTATAGAGAAATTCTTTTTGTTTTCAAAACCTTTTATCAACATTTAAGAAAAAACAAAATGCAAAAGTTAAAGTCCACATCAAAAAATGTATCTTGATATACCATGCAACCATAAATGGAGAAATTGTTTGCAAAGTAAAAATACCTACCGCCCACAGCATGTAGAATAGCTTCAGGAGCACACGTGTCCCATTTCTTGCACCCAGGACTGGCAAACACATAAGCTGAAGCCTGCCCTTCAATCAGCTGAATGATCTATGAATTGGTCAAACACCAGACTTAGAACAGAATTCAAACACATTGAAATTTCAACATTCTCATCAGCTGCTTCGGCTATTAAATCAATTTTCCTTGATGAGGCCAGAAGTCAAATTTAACAACTGCCACAGTCTCTCTAGACCATTTGAGGATCATTTCCCTTTAAACATTTCCCCCAAAAACGTTGTCTTCCCAAAAGCCCGGGTTCTTTCTCTTTAGCAGCAGGCAGCTCTATCACCATCTAGATTATGGAGCGTTATTTCCATAGGAGCAGGAGTTTCTAGCAATAAACCTGAAAAGGTACATGTGGCTGTCCCATAAAACCATGCTGACTCGGATCCCATATTCCACTCCGAGTGAAGCCAGTGGTCAGCTAAATTAGTAACATGTTAAATCTGCACAGCCTTATATTTGACTGAATATGAGCAATTGTTTGACTTTCTTCTCTTGTGTTAGCTCTTCCAACTGTCACTCAATTGACCAAGAAAACTTTTTAGAACAATCTCCTACATTACAGCAGGTATTCCTTGGCTTTTCAAGATGTTGAAAAGCACTGCTGCTATGCAGCTCTAAGGGTGTCTAGAAGGATAAGTTACTTACCTGTAATCCTAGTTCTCTTCCAGGGGTATCCTCATCAAAGTCATAAGCACTGAATATTCCCGCCCACGTGCGGGGACCCCGGAAGTATAAAAATTATATATGGAAATCACATATATACAGCTCTACATATATGCATATACATATATCATTTTTTCTCATACCAATGCAGCTCTCAATAGGAGGCTAAACAATGTAATTACACACATAAAAAACTACATTTGCCAATATATAAAAACACCAGAGGACAATTAGTACTTGAACTCTGTTTTTTAATGAGCAAAATACTCATAAAGAGTAAAAACTGCAAAATAAGTAGACATTGTTAGCCTACAGGCTGCATTGTAAACCAATAGCATAGAAAATGAAAACATTTTCAACAAAAACTGGCACCGTGCCTTTAAGGCAGCCATGACCCCTAGCTTCCCATCATGCCTCAGGGGTGACAGTTAGATCAGTTGTTCTTTGCATAACCCTGAAGGTCAGGGCACAAAGATATCCTTTAACACTTTAGAAATCCCTCATTTACCTGGGGAGGCGGGTGGTTTGCTTATGACTTTGATGAGGATACCCCTGGAAGAGAACTAGGATTACAGGTAAGTAACTTATCCTTCTCTTCCAGGGGATCCTCATCAATAGTCATAAGCACTGAATAGAATAGCAAGCCCATCAACCACCTGCAGGTAAATGAGAGTAAAGTGACCCAACACAAAGAAACATAACAGCCGAAATCAGCTGTTGAACAGATTCCTCAAGGAGGCCTGGCCTACTTGGGTGTCTGCTCTGGTGTCTGATTCCAGACAGTAGTGCCTCGTAAATGTATGGACGGACCTCCAAGTTGCCGCCTTACAGATTTCAGACATGGGCACATTCTGAAGAAAAGCAGTAGTAGCCGCTTTTCCTCTAGTAGAATGCGCTCTGGGAGTAAACCCCAGGAGCTTCTGCGCTAATTGATAAGCAAGCTTGATACATGAAACTATCCATCTGGAGATGGAGCGCTTTGAAGCTGCGAACCCAGATCTGATCGACCCATAGTTAACAAATAGTTGATCAGATTTTCTTATAGATTTGGACCGATCCAGATAGAATTTTAAAACCCTTTTGAGGTCCAGAGAATGCAAAGCCCTCTCAGCTGGAGTGGAGGGATTGGGGAAAAAGGTGGGTAGAGAGATGGTCTGATTCACATGAAAATCCGACACCACCTTTGGAAGGAAAGAGGGGTGCGTCCTCAACACAACCCTGTTAAGATGGAAGACTGTATAGGGTTCTTTGGAGCAGAGCGCCTGTATTTCACTCACTCTGCGAGCTGACGTGATCGCTACCAAGAAAGCCGCCTTCCAAGAAAGATGCTGTAAGGTTGCTTTGTGTATGGGTTCAAAAGGCGGACCCATCAATTTTGATAGCACCAGGTTAAGCTCCCAGGGTGGTGACGGAGGCCGTACCGGAGGATAGACCTTCTTTAAACCCTGCAAAAATTCCTTAACAGCCTGTAACTGGAAGAAGGAAGGTTGAGAAGCTGAACGCCTATATGCAGTTATAGCTGCTAAATGCACCTTAATGGAAGAAAACTTCAAACCTGCTTTCGCCAGATAAAGTAGGTAAGGAAGGATGACCTCTTCCTGACCTTTGATTGGGTTACAATTGTTCTGCATACACCACATGTAAAACCGTTTCCACTTGCATGCATACGAATGCCTCGTGGACGGTCTTCTTGCTTCCTTCAAGATGGACATGCAGTCCTGCGGTAGTCCTAAGTGGCCATACTGGAGGACCTCAGGAGCCATGCCGCCAAGTTCAGTGAGGGAAGGTTGGGATGATGAATCCTCCCGTTCATCTTGGACAGCAGGTCCGGTCTGCACGGCAGCCTCTTGTGAGGATACTCTGATAGGTGCAGAAGGTCCGGGTACCACCATTGTCTCGGCCAGTCCGGGGCAATTAGTATCATCCTCGTGCACGAATGGGACAGCTTGGTCACCACCTTCGGGATCAGCGGAAGGGGTGGAAAGGCGTACACAAATGCCCCTGACCAGTCTATCAAAAGGGCATTCCCTTTCGATCCTGGTCGGTAGAACCGTGAGGCGAAGTCTCGGCATCTGGCATTTTCGTCGTCCGCGAAGAGGTCGATGGTGGGACGACCCCATGTCTGGAAGATGTCTTCGACGACCTCGTCGTTGAGTACCCAGTCTTCTCTGTCTTCGAAGTGACAGCGGAGTGCATCCGCTCTCACGTTCTGTTCTCCTGGCAGGTGGACTGCTGTGACTGCCAGATTCCGAGCCAGGAGCCAATGCCAGAGTGCTTGAGCTTCCAGGGAAAGTGTGCGTGAGCGAGTTCCCCCCTGTTTGTTCAGGTAGTACATGGTGGTGGTGTTGTCCGTCTGTACTAACACTGAGGTTGCCTGAATCGAGGGGAGGAAAGCTTTGAGGGCTAGGTGAACTGCTCTCAGCTCTAGCATGTTGATGTGATAGGATCGCTCCTTTGGAGACCACAGTCCTTGAGTCTGGAGAGAACCCATGTGGGCTCCCCAACCCTGCAGCGAGACGTCCGTGATCAGTGTCTGAGCAGGCGGAGGTTGATGGAAAGGAACTCCGACTTGCAAATTTTGTTTTCTCATCCACCAAGGTATGGAAGCTCGAGCCGCGTTTGATGGACTTATTTTTTCGTCCCAACGAGCGGTCTGCTGGTCCCACTTGTCCTCCAGATCCTGCTGAAGAGGACGCATTCGTAGTCTGGCATTGGGAACCAGGAAGATGCAGGATGCCATCGACCCTAGCAGGGAGGCAATCCGACGCACAGGCAGTTTTCTGTTGCGCAGAACCAGCTGGCATTTCTGTATGAGGGAACACTGTCTCTCCTCCGAAGGAAACACTTTTCCTACCGTGGAGTCTAGCAGAGCTCCTAAAAATGTATTTTCTGTGTTGGCTGTGAAGTTGATTTGACGAAATTCACATGCAGGCCCAGTCGGTGACACAGCTCGAGACAGCTCAAGAAATGAATCCTCACACTGTCTGGGGAAGGACCTTTCAACAGCCAGTCGTCCAAGTACGGGTATACGAAGACGCCCCTGCGGCGCAGTGCGGCTGCCACCACCGCCATGCACTTCGTGAACACTCTGGGGGCTGACTTCAACCCGAAGGGTAGAACCTTGAACTGGTAATGAGCGGATCCCACTAGGAATCGCAGGTACTGTCTGTGATACTGATTGATCGGGACGTGAAAATATGCATCTTGCAGATCCAGCGAACACATCCAATCCCCCTGCCTGAGATGTGGATATATTTGATGGAGAGCCAACATGCGAAACTTTTCCTTTTTTATGGATAGGTTGAGTGACCGCAAGTCCAGAATGGGTCTGTACTCTGCTTTTTGGCCTTTTTTCTTTACCAAAAAATATCTTGAGTAAACCCCTTTCCCTCTTTGAGATACTGGCACCCTCTCGATGGCTGACTTTCTGAGAAGGGTGGCAACCTCTTTCTGCAAGAGTTTTAACTGGTGACACGACAGAGGAACTGGAGGGATTGATGGTGGGCGATGTTGAAAACGTAGAGAGTACCCATTCTGCAACGTGGCTAGTACCCACCGATCCTTTGTGATAGCTCGCCACTCTTCGAGATGATTTGCGATACTTCCCCCCCACTGGAGTGGTGAACGGCGACAGGGGAAGTGAGTGCTCATTGTTTTGACTGCGTCTTAGCGGAATTGTTGCCTTGTTGCTGGTTTCTTCCTCCTCTGGAGGAGCGTCTGCCCCGATACTGCGTTTTTTGCTGGCCTTGCTGATCCTGATTTTTCTGCCAATGAGGGGTTTGAACCCTCTGTTGGGAGGATCGTCTATTGTAAGGACGGAATCTCTTACGGAATTCCTTTCTTTTCTCCAGGCCCACCGCTTTAAGCGTGTCCAGTTCCGTTTTCATCCGCGTCATCTCTTCATCCGTGTGAGTCCCGAACAAAGAGGAACCAGAGAACGGAAGATTGAGGATGCGTGACTGCGCTTCTGGCTTGAGTGCTGTAAGACGTAGCCATGATGTTCTCCTTGCGCATACCCCATGAGCATAAGCATGTGCCGAAAGGGTAGCTCCATCCGCCGCAGCACTGATGACCTGGTTAGACACCTGACTGCCCTCTGTTAAGATTTCTTCAAAATCTTTACGGTCTTCCTGCGGCAACTTTTCAGTGAATCTCTGTAGTGAGTCCCACAGAGATCTGTCGTAGCGGCCCAGGAGTGCCGCTGCATTGGAGACCTTCAACATGGAGGCCGAAGTGCCACAAACCTTCTTTCCCCAGGAATCCTGCATCTTGCTCTCCTTGTCTGGTGGGACAGTGGAGGAGGATGCCACCACATGGGTCTTCTTTGCCGCAGCAATTACGACTGAATCCGGAGGAGGGTCAGCCCTGAGGAAGAGCGGATCGTCCTCTGGTGAACGGTACTTTTTTAAGATCCTCGCTGGGGCGGTCTTAACACTCGCTGGCGTGAGAAAGATATCCATCACTGGCTCTATGATGCCTGGTACCAAAGGAAGCAGAGGTTTAGCTGCTGCTCTTTGGTGTAGAGTCTCAAAAATCACAGAGGACTTGCTTTGACGAGTTGGCATAGGGATACCCAGCTTTACAGCTCCTCTGCCAAGAATGTCCTGAAACGTGTAGATGTCGTCCACCGGAGAGACCCTTGACGGTGGACTGTTCGTCAAAGTAGGCGAATAGTCTCTATGGGATGTATGAGTGGAAGAAGAGGACGGAGTAGGCGATCTGTGTGCTCTCCTCCTGCTTCTTGATCTAGACCTCCTCCTGTGTGAGTGCACAGGTGTGCGGCTGCGAGCTCTTGTTCTTGAAGGAGATCGCTCTTTATTCTGAGTTAAACGAGCCAACGGGGATCTGTTCTGAGGGCTCGAGTAATTCCTGTCCGTAGCCCAGTGATGTAGAGGCCTGTGCCATCGTGGCGATAAATGGATGGAAGGCGATCTGTGGCTCTCTCTTTCCTTAGGAGACTGAGCAGTAGGCGTGAAGCTCAGCTCTTCATGCCTTGTTGGGGAATCTTGGTGACCCCCTGACACTGGGCTGCTGGACGTCGAGATAACCACCTCCGGGGATCTGGACGTTGCCCCTCGGTGAGAACTGGGCGAACCTGAAGGTGACGAAGACAGGCTCACTGGAGGTGAGGAGTCTCCAGAAGGGCGCTTTGACGTTGATCTGGAGCGTCTAAGCGTCGACTGCCCTCTCAACGGAGACGTATGTCTCGACGTTGACTTTCTTCTCTTAGAAAGTGGACTTCTCGACGACGAACGTCTCTCCAACACTGGTGCAGTGTCATGCTTTGACATTCCCTGCACCCTCTCAGGAGATTGCTGTCTCGACGTCGACCGGCGTTGGACTGCCGGCGACGGAGGTCTTGGTCTCGACGCCGAAGATCCACTCGGCGGAGTCATCCGCCTCGACGGCGTGGAATGATGGATCGACATTAGAGTCTGCTTCGACGCAGAAGGAGGTGTCCTGTGTCTCGACGCCGAAGATCGTTGCTTTGATCCCGGCGGAGATCTGTGTCTCGACGTCGATCGCCGATGAGGAGGCGACGACGGAGAGATGCGCCTCGACGTCGATCGCCGCTGATGAGACGTGGAGATGTGCTTCGACGTCGATCGCCGTTGATGAGGCGACGACGGAGCGCTGTGCCTCGACGTCGATCGCACCTGCGACGACGGAGCGCTGTGCCTCGACGTCGATCGCGCCTGCGACGGCGGAGCGGTCTGCCTCGACGTCGATCGCGCCTGCGACGACGGAGCGGTCTGCCTCGACGTCGTACGCCCACCCGGCGCCGACGGAGACCTGTCTCTCGACGTTGAGCGCCGCCTGGTTGACGTCAACGGAGGACCTGTTACCTTCGTCGACAAAGATTTCGTAGTCGAATGATGATGCGCCGGCATCACCGAAGTCTTCAACGCCGATTTCTTCGTCGCCGATTTCTTCGACGTCGATACCGACGCCGACGGAGAACAGGTCGGGACTTTTCCTCTCGACGTCGACCGAGTTCTCCTCTTCTTCTGCCTCACAGGAGACCTACCTCTTTCAGAGAGCCCATAGAGACGGATCCTGTCCCTCTCCTTGATAGTCCTTCTTGATAACTTCTTACAATGCTGGCAGTTGTCAGAAGAGTGGGACTCGGGGAGGCAGAGAATACACACAGGATGTGTATCTGTTCTGGCCTTCTTCTTGCCACATGACGGGCAAGGATCGAATAAAGAAGGCATTTTATCCAAAAATAAACCTTTTCTGTAACACAAAAAAGGAGTTACTTGCACTCTAGGACCAAAAGACGTCGAGTGAAAGTAGAAAAAACTAGATTTATATAGATATTTTTTGACAGAAAGTCAAAAAAACAAGAGCTGAAAATCCAGGGTCCTGACTGAAGGAGCCGGAAAGAACAACTGACCTAACTGTCACCCCTGAGGCATGATGGGAAGCTAGGGGTCATGGCTGCCTTAAAGGCACGGTTCCAGTTTTTGTTGAAAATGTTTTCATTTTCTATGCTATTGGTTTACAATGCAGCCTGTAGGCTAACAATGTCTACTTATTTTGCAGTTTTTACTCTTTATGAGTATTTTGCTCATTAAAAAACAGAGTTCAAGTACTAATTGTCCTCTGGTGTTTTTATATATTGGCAAATGTAGTTTTTTATGTGTGTAATTACATTGTTTAGCCTCCTATTGAGAGCTGCATTGGTATGAGAAAAAATGATATATGTATATGCATATATGTAGAGCTGTATATATGTGATTTCCATATATAATTTTTATATTTCCGGGGTCCCCGCACGTGGGCGGGAATATTCAGTGCTTATGACTTTGATGAGGATCCCCTGGAAGAGAACAACATTTACTACTGGACAACCATTAGTTGTGACGGGTCTGAAGAACGAGTTACTTACCTTCGTTAACGATGTATCTGGTAGAGACACAGTCTAGCCGCAGATTCCTTAACTTAGAATATCCCCAGGCGTCAGACTGGATCCGGAAAACTTTTTCCCCAGCAGTACCTCTGCACGCCGGGGGCGGCGTCGTCCAGCTCCGGCAGAGGTCAAAAAGAACCATATAAACAGCTGGCCCAGCTGAACCAAAGGAAGGAAAAACACGGCTGAACAGCCATACAGCCCGTCTGGGAAATAAGGGCTTTAACCCAGAGACGGGAATCATAAAAGCAGTGACAACACTGCATACGAAAATACAAGCCATAGAGGACTAAAAACCTGGCAGTCATGGAAACCCAGATAGAAGGCGCCGGACCGCCGAATCGGCATGCTCATCAAACAGGTGGGCCCCATCAAAGGGCAGATCCCTGAGTCGCTCCCGAACATTCTCGGGGAAACTGCCATCGCGTAGCCATGCATGGCGACGGAGAGCAACTGACCTGGCCATACGCTCGACCCACGGAGTCAGTGGTGTCCATGGCCGACCGGACGGAAAACTGCGCCATGTTGCTGCCATCCCGAATAAGCCAGACCAGGTCAGCACGAGGGCCATCCGGCAAAGAGGGAAGGAGTTGTTCAACGGAATCCCAAAGGGCAAAAGTAGCCCGAGCAAACACGCAGGTCGTGTTCAGCGACCGAAGGCATGAGCTGGTGGACGCAAAGACATTGCGGCCACACGACTCCAACCACCTAGACTCCCGAGTGGGAGGAAGCAGCGGAGGAGGAGAGGAAGGGAGCGCTGCCTGGACTACAAGCCCTTGAGCCCTAGGATGGAGAGACAAACGGGCAGGGTCATCTGGAGCCGGGCGATGGCGATGTGAGATAGCACGATCCACGCGGTCACCCGATGAGGGTTTATTTTATTTGAAGAGTTTTATATAGCGCTGGCTAGACCCGGAGGTATCAGAGCGCTTTACATGAGGATCGTTGCGTTACAAGTTACATCCGTTACAAGAGCATAGTAAGAACACAGGAAAAAGAACAAAGTTAACAGTAGTTCGTCGGAGGGAGACAAAAAGGGGAGACGAGGAGAACTATGCCTAATGTCCGGCTGGGTAGGTGATGGTCAAGGGGGTGAACCAGGGCCGATCTCCTCTATAGCTGTCTAGCAGCTCCACCGGGCATCAGCCATGTTGCTCAGGTTTCCGCAGTAGGGAATAACAAAGATAACAAATTTGCATGGTTACATTAGTTACAGTTGCATAATCAAACATAGGGGATCAGGACCCCAGTAGAGGAAGAAGGGAGGGGAGAAAAAAAAGAACGGGGGGCAGGGAAGCAGATCAGTTCTGGTAGACCGGTAGTGGAAGAAAAGTGTCTTATGGAGGCCCAAAAGTTAGAGCAAGCGGGGCCACGTAGATACTCGGGCCAATGCCAATAAACAAACACCACACAGAGTCATCTCGGCATCTAATATGAGATTGTTTGAAAAATGGGTCCCAGGGGGGAAATCCAGAAGATGTAGAGTCCAGGCGACATAGTTAAGGGAGGTTGGGGGCAGAGGACGGCGACTAATGAGTCTTTCAGCAGCTCCGGTGTAGCTCACAGATGATCGCATCACTCATCAGATACTCAGAGTTCCAAAACACAGGCACCATCCTAAGGTAAGGTTCAGCGAGGTCCCCTTATTCCGGTGACCCCACGCCTACTGTAGGTAGTCCCGAGGAAGGGGTGGATCTCTCTCTCTCTCTCCCCCCCCCCACCCCGAGCTTCGGGTGGGCGCATGCAGGGACTCTCCCCCTCTACCAGTCAGCAGTCCCCTGCAGGCTGTTTCCCCCTATCCAGGGTGTCTCTCCCGCCTTGAGAATGTTCATGACAGGAATTAAATCCCTACAGTGCCTAGTAGGTTCGACTACCAAGCAGAGCTTTTGTGGTTGAGTGGGCTGCTTCTTGTACCTGGTGCTGTACTACTCCTCTTGGGAGTCCGCCATCTTGGGGTCAGGCACCTAGGGATACATGTCGATGCCCTGATGGGCTCCCAGGCGTCTGCCTTGCCCAGCAAGTGATTCGGTCCCAGCCACTATACACCCTTTGGGCAGTTGCTCCTTCCTTGCCCGCTCCATCAGAGTTCGTAGTGCCGCAGGCTCGATCGTCCCTCATCAGGGCGCCATTTTAGGGTCAGGCGCCTGGCAACAACGGGCCAGGCCGACCCTGAAGCTCCAATTGTCAGCCCCCACAGTTTCACCGGCAGCCCAGTAAACAGGTAGGGGGTGTCATCCAGCGGCACAGGTTTGGTGTATCAGGGCCACTCCTAACCAGCACAGAACGATTGTGTGCAGCCACGGGTCATTCACTTGGAACAGTAAGGCCTCCACGTCACTTAGGAGCTGCCCTAACGGTCCCCCTTGCAGTGTTAGTGCCTCCACAATGGGTCCTTTTCGCATGGAGATCCAGCTTGTGAGGCAAGTGTGCACCCCCCCAGGTAGCGCTGCCAAGAGGGAAGTGTCCGGTGCCTGCTTTCAGCGCCGGCCGCACCTGGGGAGGGTGGGGTGGGGAGGGTGGGTTGGGGGGGGAGGGGAGGGGTGGGGTGGAGGGATCACTTTACGTCCGACGGCGGAATGCCGCCAAACGATGCCTCCGAGTCCCCCGCAACCACCGGCCAGGAACAGCGGTCCCGCTGCGAGCCTAGGCACCTTCGTTCAGCTCCCCAGGCGCCATTTTAGCATATTCACTGGCAGGGACGTCACGGCAAATATCTCACCGATGCACGATCGGAGAAGGGCGAAATTGGTCTCCAGGTGCTCCGCCTGCTTTCTGGTTTTGGAAACATAGTTTTGGGTGGGAGAATCATGCGGCGGAGCGCATCTCAGGAGGCTGGAACGAGGGTTCATCACAGAGCATCAGTTCCGAGCGGCCATGCTGGGGTCTGGCCCATGTCCCCAGAAGGACATCATACAATGACCCGCCAAAAGGCAACAAAGGCTCCACATCCACTGTGCCCTGGTGGAGAAGATCCAACAAAGGATCCGAAGGCAGGGAGACAGAGGGCGGCTGCATCTGGAAGATATCCGCAGCCCTGCGAACCGCCCTCACAACGTCTGCACTAGCCTCTGTGGCCATCCAAGGTGGAGACAGCAAGTCATCCGTTGGAGACGGCTGCAGGCTAATCCGTCCGCCCAACCACGGAGGCCCTGCAGAAGAATGAGCCGGCCAGTGCCCCATGAGCCCCTGCTCCGTGGAGCATGGAAAAAACCCTGGGGGCGGAGAACCCACTGGGGTCACGTCCTCCACCAGCAGAGGAACAGCCGGGGACGGAACCGGCGTCGATCGACGTCGGGACGGCGTCGATCGACGTCGGGACGGCGTCGACAACCCCCGAAGAGGACTCGTCCGCCCGGCGTCGACTCGACCTCCACCAAGGCAGGAGCCTGTGGGAAGGAACGAAGTCGGCTCGGAGTCGAGCTACGCCCTGCAGCCGCATCCAGCGACGACGCAGGGAGCCCCACAGGACTGTGCGAAGACGCATCAGGAGGGCTAGACGTCAGAGTGGGATGCCCCTCCGGGCCGTGTCCCGACGTCGCAGCGACCCCGGCACCGGAGTCAAGGCACTCAGTCGGCGCCGAGGGCGAACCTCCGTCCTGAGTCCCTACCCCCACTGTGGGGCCCGAAGGCGCGCCAGGGAGAGGCGGTGACCCAAGGATGGCCTACAGAGCCCTGGAATAGGCCTCCATCTGGGTCCGAGTCGCCCCAGCACCAGGAAACGGTGGGTAGGCGGGGGCCGACTCCTGAGGGCCCGTGTCTGGTGAAGACCGGGAGCAGCGGGACCCGACGTCACGCTTGTGCGAGGTCGACGACCTCCGTGACTTCTTCCGGTGCTTACCTGAGGCAGGCGAGCGACGTCCACAGGAACGACTCCGGGATCTGCCCCGAACAGGAACCTCGGCGTGGGAGGAAGAACTACGCAGTTTGAATCCCTCCGCTGGAGACGGAGGCCGGCGCCGCGAGGATTCTTACCGGGACAACCGGGCGGACACCAATTTCATCCGTCGTTCCCGCAGGGACTTCGGCTTCAGCTGCCGGCAGGCGTCGCACTCGGCGGAGTCGTGGTGCTCGCCCAAGCACCACATACAGATCTCGTGTGGATCCGTCGCCGACATCTGCCGCAAACAGGACGCACACGACTTGAAGCCCGCAGGCATCGGCACACTGTTCCAGACGTCGTGAAGGCCTGAAACTAAAACAGGCCAGAGGAACCGCTTCTCCCGGATCCGCGTAAGGACGCGGAAAAGAAGAAAACTGACGTCAGCACGCCGAGGGGGACTTATATGGCTCCATTGACGTCACTGCCATGGACGACGTCAGGACGGAGCCGGGCGACGCCGCCCCCCGGCGTGCAGAGGTACTGCTGGGGAAAAAGTTTTCCGGATCCAGTCTGACGCCAGGGGATATTCTAAGTTAAGGAATCTGCAGCTAGATGTCTCTATCAGATACAATGTTATTTCTTTTTGATGACATTGTGGCGGCAGCAGACCAGAGAGTGGTTACTTTGCATATTTCCATGAATCTGTCCACTGCATTTGATTCAGTTGAGTATGAACTGCTCCTTAGTCGACGACATACTGTGGCCTGCGTAGCTGATTCAGCGCTCTGGTGGTTTCAATCATTACTGTACGATAGGAAACAGTCAATGAAAGTTCGCCTTTTTCAGTTTTCCAAGGCTGTCAGCTTTGGTGTCCCTCAGTAGTCATCTCTGCCTCCTCGTCATTTTAGAGCATTTATCAAACCACTTTTCCGGATACCATGAAATAATAATCTGTTATTTAACTAATATGCGGATGACATACAGATTTACCTGCGGGTGAACACGCCCGAGGAAGATTTTACCACCTTATTACTTGTTCCGCACCGCAGACCGAATTGATGAACTTCACTGCACAAAAACTTAATAGAGCACGAGTGGAATTTATTCCACCTATACCATTCCTCAGTCTTCCATTTGCTCTGGCATTACCACCTCATTTGGACACAAAGTAAAAAATCTGGGAGCTATTTGGGCTAGTGATCTCATCTTCAAGGCGCACATTGGGGCAGTCGCAAAGTCTGCATTCTTTGGTCTACGACAACTTAAATAGTTCCTTCCATTTATGTATCTAGCCCATCGCAAACGGAATATTGGAGTATTGATTAATACCAAACTGGATTATGCTAAAGCTGTGATGGGTGGGCACCTAATATCCTGGTTTGAAACTAGTGCAGAATGCTGCCACCCGGCCGACTTTCAACCCTACAAGGTTGTATAGCATTTCTTTCAGCCTTAATACTCTGCTCGCGATCCTCGCTAGTAATAAAAATGCTTTTTAAAATCTTATGCATGTTGATGTCTGGGTGTGGGCTCTCCCTCACATGATTTGCTGACGGTCCCGTGTACACTGTTGGGTCTGTTTTCTCTACTAGGGCCATGCCAATGGACTTATCTTGCATAACATAGTCCAGTAGTACTCTTTTCTAAACACATTCACTATTAGATTTTCCCCATAATAGCCTGATAACATAGAAAAACTTGCAGTTTGAAAACTTTTATCATGACAATTACTAAACAGCAGCAAGAGACAGTACCAACCTTGTTACCAGCACCTCCAACTCTCACAACCTTATCAGGCTTCATTGCATCAATGCACTCATCCACTAGTCTGCTACTATGAGAACGTGTTGTGGTGATAATGTGCTTCCCATCAGGCACGTCCTTCAGCTGAAATCCAAAAGAACCAAGTTCCAACATTCCCCACAGAGTCCTTCCAAGCACTGCACTGTTCCCAGCCTGTGCATAGAAAACAAAGTCAGTTAAATGAAAATTAACAAGGGTGCATCAATGCACAGTATTGATGGAGAGCACCAGGGCATCTACAGACATTTCAATTAACTATAAAAGATTTGTTTGCAATTTACGGAAATAACTAGGGACAGACAAACATTATTGTAATGCATTTGTTTAACAAACGTCTCTATTACTTAGGATATAATGAAGTATCCAAGGCACATATTCATTTCCAGCATGAGAGGATTCCAATGGGGCCCATTCTTTGTGGTTTTCTACTGACCTGTTTGCAGAGTTAAATTTGAGTTGGTGGCTGCTGGTGGGGCCTACTGGTACTTATGTTTGGATACTGGCACTTACTTTTCCTCATCAGATTTGGAGCCAGAACAAAAGACAGAAAAACACAAAAGGGGGAAAGAAAGAGGAAGAGAAATAATGAAAAAGAGTGAAAAAGGGACAAAGCAGAAACGAAAATGAACGTGCAGGGGCAGGGAGTGTCTGTTCATGGATTAAAGATGCATGAGGTGGAATCAGAACTAAGTAACCTTGCTATTCAGCACCACAACCTTGTGCAGTGCCGGCCACGGGCTTCTAAGAAAAACTTTGGACTCTGCACTTATTTTAAAAATTAAGCACTGCTTGTTTGATAAAAATACACCTTCCAAAAATACTTTGATAAAAATAAGTTATGCAAACAAAAGTGGGTGGAAATGTCACCTATGAAAGCTTTACACAGCTATGCTTTTTCTGATTACTGCTTTTATTGGGCTTATCCAAATAAATACAATCACCGACCTTACTCACAAATACTATTTTCGAAAAACAATCAACTATTTTGCTAACTCTCAGGTCAAGAGGACTATGGGTTTATTTTCAAATATTTACCTCTCTTCTTATTGACCTGCACAGTCTCTCCACATTATAAAAATTGTTTCATGAGTTCACTAACCCTCCAAAGAAATGGGTTTTCTAGTAAAACGCACATAACACAACCTAACAAGGTTCTTCAACTAGGGCTCTCATTATGCAACTGTTTTACTCTTACATAGCCATTAATGAAACCCACTATCCTTGTATTTTTAAGTATATCCTACCACAAGTGTTTCCCTCGTCCATTTACAGACAACTCCCATCTCTCTTGGCTTGGTGTTTCTTACATCTTTCCTTCAGTAATATTTTGTCAGGGTTTGGTTCCTCAGGGTTTGTCCTCCTAGAAATTGGATTTCCCCATTTGCTCTCTTCATATCTAAAGAAAGATTACTTCATGCTTTCCTAAACCACTCTTCTCCTACTGGCTTCTCATCTTAAGTTTGGAAAGAAAAGTATCTAAGATTAGTTGAAAGACTAACTCTTGACTATAAACGCTCTAAAATGTGCTCCAGACGGCAACAGGCTTTGCCTAAGCAAGCCTTTGTTCTTTGTTTGTGCAGGGATTACCTCAGTTCTTTTAAACTACAGATCAACTGCTCCTGAAGAGGAAACCATTAATTCAAGATGGGCTCTCTTATTTAACCTACTTACTGGATTAACACTTAAAAGTAGAATTTATTGGTGGAAACAAACGGCAAATATATCACACCAAAAGTGGTAAAACAATGTTTGCAATTGAGGAAGATGTCATGGAATTTGCAACTGCATCTCTAGCACAAACAAATAAGGAAAACCTGAGGAATGCATAACTGTAAATCATGCTGCTCCCGTTTCAGATGCCATTGCATTCCTTCTTCTACAGCTCTTTTTTGCTCACTCTAGTAAGAACAAAGATCTTTCAACTCCGATATTCATGAACGTGTACATCACTATATAGGCTTGAATATTCTTGCTACTGTCTGAATATGCCATGGGGTTCTATAGGAGAGTCTGTACTTTTTTTTCAATAATTGATTATTGTATTTCATTGTTATTATATATTGGGTTTTGAGCAAATCTTATTTTGGCTATTCCCCAGCTGATTTCTGACGAGGTGTTTCTCATGAGATGAGCTCTACATGTTAGTGGAGAATTGCTCTTTGTTCTCTGGGTGTGTTGTTGCGATGACCAATTCAACTTCTCAAATTGCCCTTACTTAAATGTTTTCATTTTTTGGAGCATTATCTTTATTATTTAATTAGATCCCTAGGGGCTTGCATAACAAGGACCACTAATGGAATGATAGGACAGTACTCGAAACCAGCTAATAAGACACAATTAATGAAATATGCTGAAACACATTAAGCCCCCAAAAAATAGTCCCCAACCAAGGTAAATATAGGACCCAACCCCTAATCGAAGATGATGTCCACCATGAACCGACGATGTATGGGTTGTTGAAGTCAAGAGGTCCATTATGGTCACAACTTACTCACAAAGGAAGCACATGTTGTGGCTGCTGGGGGAAGCTTGCACATTCCAGACTTGAATAACAAGAAGGAACAACAAAGAGGGCGTGGGATAGTTCAAAGGAGACTGGAATAACCAAGTAGGAAGGGAGCCAAGAGAAGAGTAAATAGGGAAGGGCCCCTGTTCGCAACCCAGGTCTTTGTGGGATTGAAGGCCAAAGGAATGCTTGGGAGACCACTGATCAACAAGAGAATAGGTGTAAGCATACTGTGTACAATGGACCAGGGGAGTAGGAGTACAGGCAAAAAAGTGAGGCAGCGTAAGGAACATCCAGATGGGAATCTACCCCGGGAGTGAAACCCTCTCGTTTACCCCTTTGGCCACCTTCCTCAAATGGATGGAGTGGGGAAAATTTCTGCCATAGAACAGCCCCTCCCGTGTCCCACTGAAAGTACTATAGTCTCAGTTTTGGGGACAAGCTGCAATTCACCACCAATTGTAACCCACCCCCAACCCGGTCAGTAGCAAAACTGCTCTGCAAAGCTGTATCTGGAGTGAGTGAATGGCGCCTAAGAAAAAACACCCCAACTAAGCAATACTGATTCATGTATTTCTCTTGTCAACATGAGAGAAGATGTGAATGTCTTTATTTAAAGAGCAAGAAATAAGTGTATCCTTCCCTCACGTTCACCACTCAGACATAGTCGGAGTCCTTTTCACGTTTTTGAAGTCCAGTACAATGTTTCAATGCACAATTTCCTTTACATTTCAGTCTCTTTGATATTCCAGGCCAAATGCTTTCCTTCACCAATTCTGGGATATCTGTTCCTTAGTTGTTAGGATATCCAAGACTAAGTATCTGAAGTGGTCCAGATACCACATCTGCATGCTTCTTGTATTGTCTCTATCCCCGATGACGATAAAGTGAAGACGGTAACCCAGAAGTGCATTAACTGCATGCACAGCTTGCTATATGTCCCTTAATGTAATTTCTCTCAGCTGCCATCTTCTTGCTCTCTATAGTACCCAATGCTAATTTCTACCACTCACATGTGAGTTTATTCTCATTATATGTTTCCAGATGCTGTGTTGTGGGAAATGGTGCCAGTATTTGGGCGAGAGATAGCTAATAGCACTGACATTAAGGGGGTTTCATGTTCAGGGGATCC
Organism: Calotriton arnoldi; assembly: GCA_963921515.1. Classification (NCBI taxonomy): domain Eukaryota; kingdom Metazoa; phylum Chordata; class Amphibia; order Caudata; family Salamandridae; genus Calotriton; species Calotriton arnoldi. The sequence continues at coordinate 1,469,917 of CAWUFW010000721.1, forward strand.
TTTCTGGGCATTCTTGGGTAATGCCTCTCCCATATACCCTCAAAAACAGAATGGATGTCACTATGAAGCTTGTTCTCCCATCCAGAGCATCTCCTATTTCTTGGATAGGACCCCCTCTCTTTCCCACTAGCCTAAAAAGATAAAAGGTACATTCAGGAGTCTTCCTGTCACATCCAGGGTATCTTGTGGACTCAAAAAAGTGAAGCCTAATTCATACACCCTGGGACCTCTGAGGGCACCCTCCTATTCTCCACATCTTTCTGTGCATTGACTATCCCAACAGGTAATCCTATTTTTAGGTCGAGCTAGACAGCGCATGCGCTGTCTCTTTGAGACCTGCTGTAATCGGTCTGTAGGCTTCTAGTCCATCCCCTTTCTTGCCATTGCTTTTCATTTGTCTATGTCAGTGTCTTTTAAAAATCCTTGCTTACCAGTGGTCAGTCCTGCCTCTTTGTCCCTCCTTTCTCTCTTCTGTTCCTCCCACAGAGCAGGAACTTAGTACTGTCTCATTCCTCTATGGTTCCTTATCTGTTCTTTGGGGACTATTTTTTTCTTGGGTTTCTGCACGCTTACAGTTTGTCTGTCTTTAGCTTCGCGGCCAGCTGCTTTCATTCAAATATAGCATTCTTCCTCCCACCTCCTCTTAATGCCACAGTTGTGTTACTGCTGCCTTTTTTACTGCTGCCACTCCGTTGTTTGTATTTCGTTTCTTTATCAGGCTTTTTGCACTTTTCGATCTCCACCGTCATTTGGGCTTTTTCTAGTAGGATATTTGCTTGGTTTGGGCTTCCTTTTAAGGGAGATTGGGCTTGTTTTTTTAGGTATGGCCTGCAAAGGGTTTACATCCCGCCTCTCCTTTTTCCTGGCTTTTCATTGGTTCCTGTGTGGGCCACTTACTTTTCCCCCAGTTCTTTTGACTGTAGCATGTTTTCTTGCATTGACCAATGCGTGTTTATATATACTTTGGCTCCAGATGATTATTTTTGGATACGTTCACTCTACAAACATCGTACATGTATCTTAATCAAGAAAATAGCGTTATTTTTTTAACTGAGAGGTGCTACAGCCCTCCAGAATTTTTCAGGGCATTCTGAAATGCCATAACGTATTAACTAGCACTTGCTGAAATGAACCAGCACGCTTGCATTTCACATCTATGTGAGGCAGTCTCTCTGGAATACGTTACTGCAGAGCAGATTATACAGTACTTCAGTTTGAGCTAAGTTTGTTGTAAATGCCAGTCGCACAGTAGCAGACACCATCTGCGTTTCAAGCACGCTCTGTCATTGGATGAAAGGCTCAATGCCGGCGTGGGGTTTCACAGGTAGGGATGCCATTGGTTAGCCAAACCAGAGGACTCGGGGTGGGAAGATGGCCACCAGAGCTGTGGCGGCAATGGCCGGAGAAGGAGACTGAACCGAGCAGAGAAGGTACTTGTCCGGGTCGGCGCGTAGGAAGGAGGGGATCATACAGATTTGCAGCCTCGCATTGTGGTCGTACCGGGACATGAGGCGGAAGGCCCGGTGGAAGGCAGGGCAGTGAAGCACTATGGGGCATGTAGTTCAGTTGTTCGCGTTTCACAACGCCTGGGCCTGTTAATGGAACTACCTCTCCCATGAGGCCAGTTCCTGGTCCTAATGCAGACTGGCGCTGCCACTTCCCCAGTGGTCTTCTGGGAATTGTAGTTCTGTGTAAAATGGTTCAAGTCAAAAACAACAGCACAGCACTGCAAGCCCCATCATTGTGGGAGTGGTCTGCCGTCCTTGTAAGTGTCAAGCGCCCTGATGCCCTAGTAAACGGTGATTGTTATTTTATACTATACTCAGCGCTACAAGTCTAGCGCTTAGAGCAGCTCCTGGAACTGCAGCTCTCGTGGAGTAATGAGGCGCCCTGGCGAGGATTGTATGAAACTCTTCCCTCCACTCTCCGCGGCTGGCACTTGAGCAGGTCACCCAGCCGGGGTATTTTATTTTCATTCTGGGACCACTTCTGCTGTTTATCCCATCACAAACCCAGAGCCTTATTACCGGAAATTAAATGCAAATAGCATATGGACCTGGGAAAGGTGGCAGCTGTGCCCCAGCGAGCATGCACATGCTTGTAAGAACGAGGCCACTTGTGAGCCCCTCAGTTCTATGACGTGAGTGTTATTTATGACATGGATTATGTTCAGACAACCTCCAGTCTCATGATCAGTCTGTTTAGGATTGCCTCATGTTCGGCATAAATCTCTCCTGTTAATAAGTCTCCCAGGGTACAGATGAATGATACATAGAGGCGGTTGTGGAACCTACCTAAGGTGGGGTTTGTTGCTGTACTTTTGTATAAATGAAATAAGCAAAAGAAAAATATAAAGTGGTTTATAGCTTTCAATGTATGAGTAGGTATCTTTTTCTTAACTTTCTGGTATTTTTAGTCATTCATTGATATTGGTACACACACAACCTCAAGTACCAGGAAAATCTAGACTGGTTGAACTGGTCGCGCTAGGACTTTGAAAACTGCAAGTCCCAGCATGCTAGACCTGTTAGCTGAAAAAAGTAGCTGAGAGTCAGCTTCAAGACCATGGGTCATTAATGTATACAACGGTACAGACCTGTACTTACTTAAGAAAAGCGCTGAATATTTTTCCACACTTCAAAAAGCATAATCAGTTTAACATGAATATTCCTATATTTATAAGGTTGGCTAGTGTTTGAATCCAGATTCATTTCAATGGAATATATTTTTTTCACTGAAAACAACAACTGAACAAGTTACTTACCTTCGGTAACGATATATCTGTAAGAAACATAGGTTAGTTATAGATTCCTTACCTTAGAATCTCCCCCAGGCGTCAGACTGGATCCGGAAAGTTTTTCGTCAGCAGTACTCCTGCACGTCTGAAGGTGGCATCGGTCGACTCCGCGTCCGTCGTTGTGGTCGCCGGGATGACGTCGCGGAAGTTACTGAGACGCCGCCCTGGCGCGCTGACGTCATTTCTTTCTTTTTCCGCGCCAGCAAGCGCAGATCCGGGAAGAGCAGACGCTTTGGTTCCTAATGAAAACCTAAAAGCCCCTTAAATTCGCTACATATGATCTGCTGCACAAACCATAAATCACCCTAATATAAACTGCTCATGACCACACGTGATGTAGCAGAATCCATTAGATCTGACATCAGTGACATCACTGGTGATATTTATCATCTTACCATTGACATGGGTATTGGGCGTGGCCGAGCCCGCCAAGATGGCGGACGTGCTCGCCTGAGGCTCTGCAACCTGGCCCAGCCATCGCCTGTTATCCGCGTCGGTGGGGCCACCACATAGAGCCATCGGGATGCGAAACACCAGTAGAACCGGTGTCTGACTACCGCCGAACTCCAGGAGCCCGCCGCCGCGAGCCACGACAATCTCCGCAAGTGCTACTTCACAACATGGCGGCGCCCAGCAACAAAAGAAATACCTAACGAACAAGGCAACAGAAGCCACTGCGATCCGCTCGCCCCGCATCCCTCCTGCTGAAATGGCATCAGCTGATACGTGAGAGAGGAACTGAGCCAGCGGTGTGAGTCTACCCGCTGCGACACCGCCAGCGTGCGGTGACAGATGTTGGGACCCCTTTGCGCCGCCGGCTGAGGTAACACCGCGGCCGGGGAACCGGGTGTGGCAGGGCTGGTCCACCGCTTCAGTGCATCCAAGGTAGCCAGCAATGCAGTGCGCCACTACTGAAAGCAGCGAGGCATTGGGACCAGAGAGATGGGCCCAAACAGCATAGAGCCCCCCCGAGAACGAAGGCCCTGACTACCTAGAGCGACACCAATTGCCTGGGTGGCCGCCCAATAACTGAGACATCGGAACACCACCAACACAGCACACCTATGCCCTAAACGACAGCGGGCGGAGAGAAAGAAAAGCAGGGGAGAAACGGCGGGGTGGGCGCCTGACCCAGAAGCACGAACGGGACATGAGCAGGGCACCAACACAGAGTAAGACCCCTCCCACTTGCTCCAACATAAGGCCAGAAACGCACACAGGAGGTGCGATAAGCAAATGCAAAGGCCTCAGCCCCGATCTGGACACCTGCTAGGATAACCAATCAGGGGGAAAAAGACATTGTAGCATATCCCCCAAGGGCGTTGTCTACCATTGCTTCTGACGCGACAACCTGCCGTTTACTCATACATTAAGAGGTAACAAGCACCGATAGCAGTACTGCAAGAAACGCACCTAACTACTGGGGAATTAGACAAATTACACAAGCGCTGGCAAACATTCTGTGCAACCACATACTCAGCATATGCGCGGGGGGCTGATCTGGCTCCGACTGGGGGACCTATTTCAGGAAACATGCAGGGCGGTGGATGCGGAGGGACGATATGCCCTAGTGGAGGGACTTCTAGATGGCCAACCAGTCCTCACAGGCAGCATCCATGCACCAAACTCCGAGCAGGGGAAATTTTTGGGACACCCTTTCAAGCATCCTTGCCCAGTTTACCACGCCACCATGGATATTAGGGGGAGATGATTACAATTGTGTGATGGACCTCTCCATAGACAGGTCTCACCCTCCGCATCCGAACTCTCTAGGCGCCACACAAACAAAGCGACAACACCTGGATACACCGTTGGTCACTAGCAGACGCCTGGCGTAGCAGACACCACACGGCCAAACTTTACTCCTTCCACTGCATCCCACATAATCTTCTGGTGCGCCTAGATCGATTCTTATGCTCACCCTCTGTTATTCCTAAAATCCAGGACGCAGATTATCCTGGGCGGATCCTCTCCGACCAGGATGCACACTTGATTACACTTGCATGGCGACCCCCACCCACCCCATGCCCCCACCTGGCGACTACCACGCAAATGCCTTGAAGACCAAGTATTCAGGCATGAGCAGGACAAAAGTATTAGAAGTTACTTTACTGAAAACACCAATACGGCAACTACAAGAATGCTAGAGTGGGACGCATTTAAAAGAGGGGCGTGTATCGACCCAGGTAGTAGTCCAGGTAGCAGACGCAGAAGTGTTAGCAGACCTAAGATGATATAACTTTACGGCACATGCTGCCAGGGTACATAGAGAGGGGGACAGGGCGGGAACATTGTTAGCATGGCTCATTTGGCAAGACACCGACACACACCCCATAACTGAAATATTTACCCCCATGGGAACGACAGTCCGCTCCCAAGCAGACATCAACAAGCCTTCTTTAACTATTACGCGGAGGTATACGGAACCCCCAGACAGACAAATCCCATGATGGTGAACCGATTCCTGGACGCCCTCTCATTGCCCCATATTACCCCACCTGACAAGACCATCCTCGACGCAGTAATCACATCTACAGACATGACACAGGCGATACGGACACTAGCCAGAAACAAGGCCCCGGGTCTCGATGGGCTGACACTGGAATATTATCACACTTTCTCCACCCTCCTGGCGCCTCGGCTAGCGGACATGTACGGGGCAGCGCTGGAGGGCGGGGAGCTCTCAGGATATCTCCGTGAATCACCGATAGTATCCTTCCTAAAGCCAGACCCCGACCCGCGACAACTAGGATCCTACAGACCATTCGCACGGTTATTGGCAGATTACAAAATCTTCGGTAAGATATTAGCAGATCGCTACGCTCCAATTCTTCCAACACCAGTAAACCCAGACAAATCTGGGTTTGTCCCAGGCAGATGCACCTCCCAAAACATCCGGTGGTTGTTTCACGTTCAGGATCAGGTATGATGGGACCACTTTCACCATGCCGCGTGCCTGATCCTGGATCTGGAAAAAGGCTTCAATACCCTATCCTGGCCATATCTCTTTGCTGTACTCCATCGTATGGGAGTGAGCCCAACGCTACAAGCATATACAAAATTAATATACACTAACCCTACATCCAGAGTCCGACTTGGCCTCCACATATCACCCCCATTTACACTATCTAGAGGCAAGCGGCAAGGGTGTCCGCTCTCCCCCTGCTCTTCGCCCTGTCGATGCAGCCATTGGCGGTTTACCTTCGGGAGGTGGGCAGGGAATGGGATATTCCACTAGCAGGTGTCATTCATAGCGTGTCCCTATAGGCAGATGATCTACTACTCTATGTGCGCGACATTACAATGGACCTCACACCCCTTTTCACCAACCTCACAGACTTCGCCACAGTGGCTGGCCTAAGAGTGAACTGGACAAAGTCCACTGTATACCCACTTAGCTCCGATCTCCCCCACAAAAGATATGCATTGGAGGCGTTGGCCTTACTTGGAGTGCCCACGCACTGCGGTACCTAGGCATATGACTTTACCACACCCCACAGGATGTATACGAGGGCAATCATCGCAAAGCGCTGGCAGGCATTTGCGCCTTAATGGAAGACCCTTCTGGAAGACCCTTCCCCTGTCTCGCCTGGGCAAAATCGCGCTGGCCAAAAGTTTCTTGGCCCCACGCCCCCTGTACCATTCTGCAAATCTCCCGGTCATCCCCGCTTGTTCTTTCAAGAACTAGACACATTGCTGTGCAAACCTCATATGGGGTAATGAGCGCTGACGAGTCACCCTGACTAAAATGCAATTACCAACAGACCAAGGTGGACTGGGAGCCCCATCATTCAAAGCATATTTTCTGGCGGCCCAACTCCAGTGGCTATCGCGCTGAACGGTAGGACGCACTCTGGGAGAGACTGGCACAGATGAAGTATCTTTACTAGTGATTCGACGTTTACTCTTACCAGGATCCCAACCAACGTCGACCTAGCTATTACAAGTGACAATAGCAAGGTCCTGTATGTCACGTATCAATCGATTATCGCAGGAGACCCCACTATATGCCCCTCTGCTACCCCTCGCGGTCCTACCCGGGGTCGCAAGCAATACACCACACGAACCCTCAAAATCTGGACAGATCACTCGCTCTTAGAGGTGGGATCCCTCTTTGCAGGCAGTCAGCTCCTTCCATTTGACGATCTTGTGGAGGAGACTGGACTCCCCCGAGGTCAGTTTCTTCTGCATAGACAACTGGTGTCAGATTGCTGACGAACATGGCATATAACCGAAAAAGAACCAACAACACATCCAGTCATCCACGCTATACTATAAATGGGCCCCGGGCGACACATAGTTACATGGATATATAAAGCCATACGTGAACTCACAGCCCTTTCACTTACCCCACTACGTCACAAATGGGAAGAGGAGTTCCAAAGACCACTACATGACAAAGAGTGGGAGCAAGCAGTAGAGTTCCTGAAAAAGGTGTCCCGCAACTCCTGATTAAAAAATATACAATTCTTCTTTCTACACTGCGCATGCTTAATGCCTGAGCGTCCCCAACGCTACTACCTAAATTCACAGTTCGCTTGCATCCGCTGTCAAGCCCCTGGTGCAACATTCCTCCACATGTTCTGGAGCTACCCTACGCTACAATCCTACTGGAACACAATTCATAACACAATACGAGAGGTAACAGGGCTCACTAATATAACTACATGGGACGCCAGCGCGCTCGATATAATCCGACGTCGTAAACACCATAAAGTCAGGATACCATTTGCATCCCTGACTCTCCTGTTAGCAAAACGTGGAATCGCCATGTACTGGTGGGCGCCAACAGGACCCCCACTAGCAGCCTGGATAGGTGCGGTCAATAAATGGGGAGCTTCCGAAGAAGGTGTACTCCGGTACGAAGAGGCCCAGGGAATATGCAAACGACGCATCTCCATGCAATGGGCAGCGCTCCTCCAGGACTTCAAGCACATCACTGAAAATCACACCCCCGCCCCTTGCTATTACCTCGAGCGCCTCAAACACAGACATGCAAAGAATCCCCCTCACCAGAGCACTACACAGAGTTTAATTGAGGAGCCACCACAGGCAGCCTCCTTTGAGACCCAGACAAAGCAATGTTAAGCTATACTCGCTTCCCCATGAACGCAAACTTATTAGAATCGCACCCGCCCATCCACCTCATCATCCCTATCACATACCCCATCAGTGTATCCCCAGTTTACAACCAATTACGTTCAATAAGAGTTATTCCCCCCTTAAACCACACCCCCAGCACGTACATCCATGTGTAATGCCACTACAAAGAGGTAGACTCACCCACATAAAAGAACATGCTATACATAATATAATTTCAGTAACAACAAGATATCTGTATCGTAATCAGACATCCTACATACCAGTGATACTGCAAATGTGAAACTTACAGCATGTACCTGTATATGTGATCATTACAATCGACAGGGATGTACCGTTATTTCATAAAAATTATGAAAATCAAATAAAAAGGTTTTTTGTTAAAAACTGACATGGCTATGATATAGTTTGTATGGATATGTATAATTATTCTGTTGTCTTAAGTCCAGTTGTTTAGTAGGCTTAAATTTGAAGTTTTTAGAGGTATGGTTTTCATCACAAAGGCACAAATTATGGTTTGTGTAGGGAACTTTAACCAGTGAATTTCAAGAGTTTTTAGGTTTTGAGTTGCAACTATAGCACCACAGTGATTTCATGTTATGTTAGGATTTTTAGAATGCAACAAATACATAAGGGGTGCTATGGAGCTAGTAGTCAGCAAGACAGCAGCGATAAGATTACCTAACAAACATTGGCAATTCCAATAGGTCTGGCTTTAAAGGAATTCTTTATGGTAATGTGAAGCATTACAAGTAAATAGCATGGGAATGGATATGCATTTGTGTAAGCAAAGAACTGTAGAATAACACTGGTGTAGCTAAAAAGGTCAGGTGACAGTTGCACTGTCGAGCCAGACCTACACACCGATGTAGGTTAATGACTACCCTCCTCTTATCGGTGCTGCTGCCAGAGAAAAACAGCATAAATTATCTAGTTATCCAACACACTTTAAGAGCATTACAATGTCAAGTGTCTGCCCTAAAATTTCAAGCTCAGGCAGCTCGATAAATAAACAAAATGATCACAGCTGTGTGAGGCGCAAGCACTTTTCTGTGGAAGCAGACACCTTCTGCGCTATCAAAATATGTATTCCTGGGTCCCAACATATGGGTGGAGCCAAAGTCCGTCTCTAGTGATGATCACATAATTGTCTGGTGACAGCTGCGCTGTCAAGCCAGACCATAAAAAGTCAGGTTATGTGTTTCCCCTAAAGATGGTCAGATTATTAATCAAGCAGATGAAATCGGGTAGAATTCCAATATTTAGCAGCTAGGCTGGAGACCGAGGGGCTGTCAAAATGACTGCATTTAATAGAGGTCGCAGACCTCTATAGACAAAGAAGAACGTAAATGTTTGGGAAGGATGGTAAAGACAAAATTTGGATTGTAAGTAATGTGAATGAATGAATACTTTATTGTTCAGTTAATTAAAACTTACAATATGACACAATTAAATCACCATATAACGCATTGTGAATAAATAGCATTTTAAAACGATCTTAAAACAATTAAAACCTTCATGATGTATTCAAAGCTTCAAGGTAGGAACTAGTTATTCACCTACTTATCTCATCGGCTCCCTTTCTCCTCTTCCCCTTTTACACCCTCTTCCACTTTTTTGTTTACCATTTCCTCTTCATCTTCCTCTTCTCTACTTTCTCCCCACTCTCTCCCTCACTTCCTCCATCTATTTCTTCTGCCTCTTAACCACTCTCTCCTCTTTTTCCTCCTTCTCCGATTTTCTTCCTGTTCCTTTTACATTTGTTTTATCCCCTCCCTCTCTTATCTTTAACATGCGTGTTCGCTTTTGTAACTTGCACAAGTTAAAGTCATGTATGAAATACTTTATATTAATTGACCCCATTATTGTTGTTGTCCGCAGTGTTTAATATGCTGTTGGTATTTTGTAACCACAAGCGCTTAATTTGAGGCGGTGCCTCCCATAACTCCCCACAGCATTTAATTAACATCAGCGCTTTTACAGCAAACTGCACCTACAGTTATTGGAGTGCTTTTTATAAGCTCCACTTACTAACATTTTATAGTACAAACGTGCAAATTAAGTTATTTGCCCAACCTCTCAGGATGTTGGGCTTTGCACATGTATAAAATACTAAATATTATTGACCACTTTAATTGTACTGTGTTTGCAGCCTGCATAAGCCGGGTCTGATGGCTTACTGGACTAATGCATTCACTGTAGGGGTCTGTGTTACACTGCATGATCACAGGTTCAAATCACGACTGGTCCATTTAGCCTTTCATCCCTATAAACTCGATAAAATCAGTATCGCTCCTTTTTTCATGTTTCTTTTTTAAACTAATTTATAATGTGTGCCATGCAATTTAGGTTTTCCTATTGTAATGTTTCTATACTGTCTTTTTGTGACCTTTTATGTTATTTAAAGTGCAACACATACAATGTTGTGTCTTCTCCACTGAAGCAGGCACCAGGTGCTGTCCGCTTTCTGCAACCCTTCCTCGTTTTAGTTCATGTTTGAGGCACAATAGGTAATATTATTTAACTCTGCTTTTGAAGCACAACACATATGATGTTATCTTTGCGCTATATTTTTGGGGAGCACAAAGGGTAAGGTCACCTTCAATTGCATGGTGACATTTGAAATGCACACGCCTACAAGAACTTTTTTTTTTTTTTTAAATTCGCCAACTTCGATGTACTCGTTTTTACCACCGTGCCACGCTAATTATGTTAACCTATTTTTCCTTTATATTTATATTTTGAAAGCACACAGTTTAATGTTCATTGCACCATGCTCATTAGATTTTCTAAATATAATTTTTTTTATACTATGTTTTGGTAACCCTATAATTTATAAACACAACTACAACCTATACTATGTTGTATTTGCGTAACATTTTTTATAAGCACAGGGGGTAAGGTGACCTCTAACTGAATCGAGATATTGTATGTATTACTAAACTGGTACACAATTTTTTTTAGGGTAAAATAAAATGAAAAAAATATGTTTGTGTGCCGTCTTGGTGGTATTCTTCCCAGCCTCAAATTAAGGGCAATTCACTGAATGTTTATGGTCAGAGACAGGACGCATTCCCAGGCCCAGATAGCGATCTTTAATGCTATGCATCACCATTTACAACACAAGTAGAAATTCTTGAGTCCCTTTTCACACCTCTTTCCTTCTCCAATCCTTTTTGCATAAACTACAATAAGTTGTGAACACTTTCCAAATGGCTGGCATACTGACAGCATGTCTCTCTTCCGCGACAAGAAACAAGAGTATTTGCAATGCAGTAGGTCTCACATTTGCGAGAGTTTGAGCTATTGGCATTGTAAGAAGCAAGGCTGGCAGTAAAAGAGGCGCAGTTACTGCCAGCCATGCTTTTCGTAAGCAACAACTATAAGTACAAAGTGCGTGGTTACGCACCGCTTGCGGGTTTTCAAAACACATAAATAAAAGGAATTGTCATTGACAGTGCCAATAGCTCAAACTCTTGCAAATGCAAGACCTATTGCATTGCAAATGCTTGTTTCCTCTGCTATTGCCATCCACTAAGCCCAGAGAAGGAAGTCCATCCCCACACCTTTTGAAAGGGCAACGCAAGTAGTGTTTCTCAGTCAGAAGATTTGTGGTTTTTCATGGTCTCTGGGCCCTCGATAATAGAGATGTCCCTGCTAAGTAGCAGGATGACACCTTAACCCTCCCTCTGACATCACTGCCCCGTCCACAGGGGTTAGTGGATGTGAGGAAGCATACAGCGCAGCTCCAGGTTTGTCCAAGAATCTAACTGCTGGCAATGATATATCCATACCTGACAGATTCATGTTTGGAGTCCAAGCTTTTAAGACTTAGCATAACATAGGACTCAAAACGCAAGATGTTAAAACAGGGCGAGACCAGGCGAACAGGACGAGACCAGGCGAACAGGACAAAAATCAGTATTTATCAGGATGACCCAGCCTTGTGGACCACAATAATACAATTTTAAAAAACAACAGTTGAGCCATACCACGACAATGGCCGTAGGGCAAATCCTAGCAGCAAAAACTTGTGTTGCTGGGAGGTCCTCAGGTGAGATTTGGGCTTGTTTATTGAAAAGCCCGGTCGAACAGTAAGGATACTGTTGACTGTAGATGGTGAGTCACCACTTCCGGCGACCCGGCTTTGAATAGCCAATCGCCCTGCCCAACTTTCTGAGGTGAGCTGCAAAGATCTTGGTAAAGACTCCAAGCGCTGATGTGGAGTCAAATGGGAGCACCTCAAAACACCACAAAGCGATGCAACCAAAGGATAGGGTCACAATCTAGAACCTCTTGTTGAGGTAAAGGTTCAAGTCTTTTAGGTCTAGGATTGGATGGAGATCACCGTCCTTTTTTGGGACAAGGAAGTACCAGGAGTAACATCCGTGGCCACTTTCCTATCGCAGCACTAACTCCACAGCTCCTTTCCATAGGAGTGTTGCCACTTCTTCTTACAGGATGGCAAGGTGATCGGGAGAAGGGAAGTGGAGCCTAAATGAAGGGAAGGGTGTAACCTCTTTTTATGATTTGTAGGACCCACTGGTGCTAAGTAATGGCCTTCAACATCTGTAGAAATATGGACACCTGCCCTCCTACAGGCTCCGTGTGAGTTTGGGGACGCAAACTAGGTCTGCCTGCATAATGGTGCTGGGGAGGAGGAGAAAGGTTCCTTTGGTGCAGGTCCTGGGCCTCCTGCAGCGCAGCCTGCCACACACGAAAGAGGAGTTTTCACAACTCCCGAAAGAGGAGTTTTCACACCTGCCGCGTAGCATCGGCGAAATGTCCTTTTATTATCCCCTTTAGTCCTGGAGTGGCCAGGGCGCTCCCAGAGACAGTCTGGGTGCACGAAGAGGCAGGGCTGCGCGTGTGCGCAGCCTAAAGGGAACATAGGTAACAAGTAACAGTGTAGGAATCTACATCGCGAAAAACCCGTCGGTACATAGTCATAAAAAAAACCAAAAAAAAACCACAGACATAGTACATACCACAGCCTTTACTTGACAACGACCCCAGATATAAAAGGAGCTTTATAAAGCACATTTAGCTGCATGATGGATAGCTTTAAGATTAAATAAATGAAAAATTACCAACGGTGGTCTACCTTTGCAGACAATAATGATGTTGGATTAGAGTTGGAGGTATCAGAGTCTCTGTGATGGAGCCAGGAACTGAACGGCTCCCATATATCTACAGGTCTGGAATTAAGGGGCATAAGATCCCAAAAAGTGGACAGTTATTCTTGGCAATACGTGATATCATGTAAACAAGTTTTGATTGTGGGGGCAAGTTCCCTGCCTCAGTGCACAGCCACTCTTCTTTTCCCTAATAGCAGCATCCTAGCAATAAGGTGGCGATGTGGCTTAGGGGAATGTTTAACATAACCCAATAAACCAAACAATGGGGATCGTAGGATTATGTAACCAGTAATCATCTGTATTTGTGTAAATACCTTTCCCAAAAAGATGCGACCCTCTGGCACAGCCAAGTTAAATGCATGAATTAAGCCTGTGGTGCTCTGCAGCGCAAACAAAATTAATCAATTGCTAATCCTATTCAACACAGTTTTTAAGGAGTGCGATAGCACGATACAGAAATTTAAAGTTAATTAACCTCAATCGATAGTTTGCGGACAGAAATTTCAATTGCCCTCAGCAATAAGCCCACTGTGCTTCTCTTATAGGTGAATCAGTATCTGGCTCCCACATTTCCCGCGCTCTTGGCACTATGATTGGGGAGGAGTGCTGCATTGTGTTATATCAGCGCATGACTAATTTTCATGAGGACGAGGTGGTGAGCATGTGCTCTAGAGCGTGGAGGGGTGGGGGCGAAGCAGGAAAAGTTGTGTGGGTTGCACGACATGTGGCTTGCAGTTGGTAATATAAGAGGGTGTCTAGGAGCGTGGGGGGTGGTGTATCTGTTGGCTGGAAGGGTGGGAGGAGTTGCCCCTGTGGATAGAGTTTGGAAAATATCTAAAGCTTGCAGTTATGCGCACATAGAGCAGCTCCTCTTTCTAAGAGGGGCGGCATCTGAGGTTATAGGCCAGCGTGATAGAAGGGGCATAGAGGTGTGGCAGTTTCTCTTTTCCTCAAGCACTCCCATGCTCAGCAAACACACTCGACGATGTTACTCTCTTTTCTGAGATGTTTGTAGGGACGGTATAGCACCACCATTAGTGTATCTGGAGTGGCACGGCCCAACTAAACAGCGATGGAACGGGGTTGGGTATAACTAGTAATTTTGAGCACAGTAGGCGTATAATGCTAAATCCAGTGCGCCCATGCCTCCTTGAGTAAGTGGGTGAGTAAGAAGATCCCAGGAGACCCTAGGTTGGTTACCTGCCCATATTAATGCAATCATGTTTGACTTCAGACGAACGAGGAATTTAGTAGTAAGCGGAAGTGGGAGGTAGACAAAATAAAGTATAAAACTTTAGAGAGAACAATCATCTTTGATATCGTAATTCGACTCGTGAGGGATAGAGGAAGTTTGGTCCAGAGAGCTATCCTGTCCTCCAACTATGCCTTAATTTGTGTAACCACACAAGAGGCCAGAGGAGATTCAATGACCGCAGGGGGCGGCTCCCCTACAAAGAACCAATGACACAAAAAGGTCACCCTGGGTCAGGACAAAAAAAGGGAAAGAATGAAAGGAGTGTATGGGGGATTCCCTTTTATAGGACGAATTCCCTCACCCACCCATGGGTGGCATGCTTCATCATTGGGAACCTCCTCGCACTGTGAACCTGGTCGCAGTGCGGGCTACAACCCCCTCTCTGAGAGGGAGGAGCTCAGGTATGTTTTAATTGTATCCAACAAGAGGTATACTAAAACCTTATGATGAGCCGGGTGTGGAGGGAGAGAGTGAGAAAGAAAGTGCTAGTGAAGTTAAAACTGACTACCTGGTATGTAGAGAAACAATTTTACTGGGACACCCAGGGGTCAGGGTTAAAAAACATTTGTAATTCCATGCCCGGAGAATTCAACCTAGCATGGATGTTGGTGATCATAGGGTCGACATGTTTCAGCCATAGTGCCCTCCGTAGTGGTACTTGGCTTTCTTCAGGACCTAATGAGAAAATGTGTGCAGAGGAAACACCGAACCAACTTAGGTAGGTGTTTAAACAGTGCACTGACTGGCGGGTTGGGTGTCAGTCGTGATAAACTCGTGTTCAGCGGTGTTCCTATAAATAAAAAGTTGCATTTACTGACAAGCATGACAAGCAATACAGTTACACTCCTTAATAAACGTGCCAAATCAATACAATCAGTGATCGGAACATGCTGGCTACGTATACACAGTTATGAAAGTCATAGAGAAATGAGGGCTTACCCGTCACTTGAGGGGAGCTAGTGGCAACTCGTCCTCGGTACACTCGAGGAGGGTTACACAGAACCTAAAAAAGGTTGAGGAGGGGCAATTGTGGCTGTAAGTCACAGTCATAAGCGCATAGAAACTAAAAGAACAGTTGACTCAAAGACATAGTAGAGAAAGTACGTGTAGTTATTAAAAGTATTTGGCACCACTCCATATGGTTTGCCAAAACAACATGTGGAGGCAAGATGCACGCTGGAAAAGAACACCATAGTGCCCCGCCGCAAAAAGCAGAGCAACAGGCCAGCAAACACATATAGTGTAGGTGTTATTGAGCTGGTAGAACAGGAGTGTCGCAAAATGCGACAATGCTCACGCATCAGTGGGATGCTAGAGAGCTGGAGGGGAGGAGGGTATGCCTGAGAGTGTGGAGCAATCGTTAGTGACTGCAAGGACGCTGTGAAGAGTAAAAGGAAAAAAAGGAAAAAGCTCCAGGATCATAAGCCCCAAAAGGCAAGGAGCGGGGATAAGCCTAGGAGTCTGCGATAATGGAGGAGACTGCAAATTGCAGCTCCGGAGTGAGGAGCAAGCAGGATGTGCTCTGCACAACCGCTCGCTCAGAATGGGGGGGGGGGGGCTGGGGGGAGAAAGGGGTGGATGGGTCGTCAGGGAAACATGCCCAGAACGACCAAGAAAAGCTCCGATAGACGGAGCCTATGTGGGACAAGATGGGAACTGCTCGAAGTGGCAGAGTCATCAATGGTCATGGGGCTCCGAGTTACGGAGCGCGTGGAAAACCTCAAAGCAGGAAGAGGTGAACTCCTGCCTGAACTCAGGTCTGACCCGTTTTTTTGGGACCTTTCCCCCCCTTTTCAAATATTTTGGCCGCTTTTGCGCCTTTTCCCGGTGGTCTCACCATCATAGGGCATCCACTTTGGTTTACCCTTCCAAGATGGCCGCCGTTTTCCTTCAGAACCCTCCCTTCCTCTATTAGACTGGCCATTCCAGGCCACACCGCCCTTGGACGTCTGAGTCCTCTCTCGTGGACCCATCATTTTGGGATCTCCCCTTGGGATAATGGCCGCTTCCACTTTCTCCCCGTCGTAGGCTGTTCATTCCAGCACTACTTTTCATCGTTCTAAGATGGCCGCCGTTTTTCCCTCAGAGCTCCTTTCCATCCGAGTCCTTCTTCTATACCTGTCCCCTTGGGGGCGGAGTTCCTGCCCTCCGGGTGTATTTCACTTGGACCCACCGTCCAGTTCTTGCACCAGCTCTCCACGGACGCACATTGCAAGTGGCAATCCACCGAGCAGAGGTAAGGTTCTCCACATTATGTCCGGCGTGAGGCCCATGCCCCTGACCTGAACCCGCCTCACCGCGTTAGTTCTCCCTCCCGGCCCCGACGCAGCTCCCCGCATTCCCGCTGTGGCGTTCGCTCTCAGCCTTCAGTCGGGCAGGAGTTCACCTCTTCCTGCTTTGAGGTCTTCCGCGCTTAAAAACCTGGTTTTTCTAGTAACATCATTCTGGGAATAACTACCTACTAGTGTTTTCAGCGCCTAGATACCTCCAGGTTATGTCGCGCTTTAGAAATCCTTCATTTCACGCGCTCCGTAACTCGGAGCCCAATGACCATTGATGACTCTGCCACTTCGAGCAGTTCCCATCTTGTCCCACATAGGCTCCATCTATCGGGGCTTTTCTTGGTCGTTCTGGGCATGCTTCCCCGACGACCCATCTGCCCCTTTCTCTCCCCCCCCCCCTCCCTTCTGAGCGAGCGGTTGTGCAGAACACATCCTGCTAGCTCCGCACTCCGGAGCTGCAATTTGCAGGCTCCTCCATTATCGCAGACTCCTAGGCTTATCCCCGCTCCTTGCCTTTTGGGGCTTATGATCCTGGAGCTTTTTCCTTTTTTTCCTTTTACTCTTCACAGCGTCCTTGCAGTCACTAACGATTGCTCCACACTCTCAGGCATACCCTCCTCCCCTCCAGCTCTCTAGCATCCCACTGATGCTTGAGCATTGTTGCATTTTGCGACACTCCTGTTCTACCAGCTCAGTAACACCTACACTATATGTGTTTGCTGGCCTGTTGCTCTGCTTTTTGCGGCGGGGCACTATGGTGTTCTTTTCCAGCGTGGTTCTTGCCTCCACATGTTGTTTTGGCAAACCATATGGAGTGGTGCCAACTACTTTTAATAACTACACGTACTTTCTCTACTATGTCTTTGAGTCAACTGTTCTTTTAGTTTCTATGCGCTTATGACTGACTTACAGCCCCAATTGCCCCCTCCTCAACCTTTTTTAGGTTCTGTGTAACCCTCCTCGAGTGCGCCGAGGACGAGTTGCCACTAGCTCCCCTCAAGTGGCGG
Organism: Calotriton arnoldi; assembly: GCA_963921515.1. Lineage (NCBI taxonomy): Eukaryota > Metazoa > Chordata > Amphibia > Caudata > Salamandridae > Calotriton > Calotriton arnoldi. Next base: position 1,487,496 of record CAWUFW010000721.1, read on the forward strand.
GTAAGCACTCATTTCTCTATGACTTTCATAACTGTGTATACGTAGCCAGCATGTTCCGATCACTGATTGTATTGATTTGGCACGTTTATTAAGGAGTGTAACTGTATTGCTTGTCAGTAAATGCAACTTTTTATTTATAGGAACACCGCTGAACACTAGTTTATCACGACTGACACCCAACCCGCCAGTCGGTGCACTGTTTAAACACCTACCTAAGTTGGTTCAGTGTTTCCTCTACACACATTTTCTCATTAGGTCCTGAAGAAAGCCAAGCACCACTACGGAGGGCACTATGGCTGAAACATGTCGACCCTATGATCACCAACATCCATGCTAGGTTGAATTCTCCGGGCATGGGATTACAAGTGTTTTTTAACCCTGACCCCTGGGTGTCCCAGTAAAATTGTTTCTCTACATACCAGGTAGTCAGTTTTAACTTCACTAGCACTTTCTTTCTCACACTCTCCCTCCACACCCGGCTCATCATAAGGTTTTAGTATACCTCTTGTTACATACAATTAAAACATCCCTGAGCTCCTCCCTCTCAGAGGGGGGGGGGGTTGTAGCCCGCACTGCGACCAGGTTCGCAGTGCGAGGAGGTTCCCAATGATGAAGCATGCCACCCCTGGGTGGGTGAGGGAACTCGTCCTATAAAAGGGAATCCCCCATACACTCCTTTCATTCTTTCCCTTTTTTTGTCCTGACCCAGGGTGGCCTTTTTGTGTCATTGAGGCCTTAATTTGCCCACCAAAGTTCTTCTACATCTCGACTTAGCCATATTCCAAGATAGCGAACTGGGTTGGTGGCCCATTTTAAGGGATATTCTGTAGTGAATTGTTGTGGGTTATCAGTGTCGTGGAATATGATAGATTTGCCCAATTTCTCCACCTCGCAAGTCACGGGAGCAAGGTTTTCTGCTGGCTCAGTAAGAGAGGGTGAAGTCATCTGCGTGCATTAAAATCACTAGTTCTCTAGAAGTAAATCATATACCTCTATTTGCATGATGTTGACGTAGCCACGCCACCCGTGGCTCCATCGCTATAGCAAATAGGAGCGGGACAGTGGGCATCCCTGCCTTGTACCATGGCTAATTTGAATGGGGTCAGATATCAGCCCGTTAATGAGTACTCTTGCAGTAGGAAGGAAATAGAGGAGATGCACCTGCTTTATAAAATTAGGGCTGAGACTTAAATGACGCAGCAGGGGAAAAAGAGAACTCCATTCCTGTGAATCGAAGGCCTTAGTGGCATCCAATAAGGCAGCCACTGCTGACATATGAGGGTCAAGATGAGTACAGTACGCAGGATGTGAGTTGTGTAGCGGCCAGGAATAAATCCCGATTGTTCTGGGCGAACTATTATGGGCAGCAAGGGTTGCAGACGGTTAGCAAGAAGTTTGACGAGGATTTTACTGTCTACATTTGTTAGAGAGAGGGGACGATAAGAGTCGCATGAGATTGTAAGTTTCCCTGGCTTAAGTATTGTAATAATAGCTGCCTCTGTCAACAAAGGGGGTAAGGCACTTGTGTCCAGGGAGTCTTGAAACATAGCAAGTAAATGTGGGGCTAGTATGGGAGTATATTCTTTATAAAAAGCATTTGTGAGGCCGTCCAAACCAGGTGCCTGTTCGCGTGTCAGGCTTCTGCTCATTTGGATAATATCCCCAGTGGTGAAGGGCAAATCTAAATAGGCACGATGTGCATTATCAAGCTTGAGAAGCTGGATGGTGTCAAAATACTTGGATATACTTGGAATTGGGTCCGGTTGTATAGTTGTGGAGCATACTTACTCATAGTAAGAGGACATTACAGTTAGCATTGCAGAAGAAGAGGTGGTTATTTGGCATTCGGTGTCAAGGAGTTTGGTGATATAGTTGGCAGTGCGAGGGGTACGGAGTAGATTTGCAAGAGTCTTGCTAAGGCGGTCTCCCTCCCCATAGCATCTGGCCTGACTGTATCCATTTAGAAAGCGTGTTTCCCGGGCACCCTCGTCTTGGAATTCAGACAGTTTATCACAGACATCAGTTAATATGGTAGTGCCGGTGAGGAGGCGGATTGAGTTTAAGGCTCTTTGGATCGCTTTTAAGGCTACGCATGGTACAGGGCCGGGTTTCTTTAAACTTAATCTACTGCCTTATATACCTGCCCGCAATCTTCGTTCATCCCACTCCCATAACCTGATAATTCCAAGGTTTAAAAAATTTGCCTGGGGTGGAAGAAGTTTTCTGGTCGGCACGACCAGACTTTGGAATTCCCTTCCTCTAAGGTTGAAACAAGAAACGCACCTGTTGGCCTTCAGGAAGGCCTTGAAGACCTGGCTGTTTAACCTCTGACGTGGCCTTAATCCGTCCAGTTAATTCTGCTTGATGAACTAGCGCCTTGACACCCTCGGGTGAATGTTCGCGCTCAATACATTTCCTTTTCATTTCATTTCACAGGTTTGGTAGGAATTGTTGCTGTAGCTTATGAATATCTCCCTCAGGTTTTGATAGTGCTCCCCACCTGATTTTAAAACTCCGGATTGTTTCGCAATACAAGTCCCCCTTATCACCACTTTAAATATCTCCCAAAGTGTGGATGCGGACTTAACCGAACCCAGGTTGTGTGTGGAAAATTCTAATATGTCTTTGTGTATCTCTTCCCGAAAGGCAGCATCTAGGAGGGATCCCACTGGAAGTCTCCAGCTGAAAGCACAGGGAGGAGCTTGGGGTATATGGAGAGTCAACAGCACCGGTGCGTGGTCAGAAAAGTATGCGGTAAGTGGGAGACAGAAATGGCCAGGTGGCAACCTCTCCAGATACCAGCCAAAAATCCAGCAAGGATTATAAAAAGATGAGATACAAGTACCCTCTCGGGTTTGTTGGTGTGCTCGTCGCCAGATATTCAGCAGACAGTTATCTGTCACAATCGTTTTGAGGGTTATGGTGGCTCATGGGTGTAGACTCTTAGAGATGCCGTGACTATCTAATTGATCGTCCATAACAGCGTTAAAGTCTCCACCCCAAAGCAATGCACGGGGGCCTAGAGTGGCTATTTTCACCCAGAGCACTGCGAAAAAAATCAGACCACCACAATTAGGTCTATATATTGCGGCCATCGTCTGTGGCTGTCCACATAAGTCACGTGCTAGTATAACAAACCGACCCAAGTGTCTATAAGGGATTGTGACAATTTCCATGGGAGGTCTTTACGCAAGAGCACTGCGATGCCCCTGGCGTATATGAAGTATGTTCGAGTGTCCCCCCAACCAGTATCTATTTTAATGTCTCTTTAGCTAAGCGTGTGTAAGACGTGATTTTCTATAATCATTAAGCACGCAAACTTTCCAGGTATTACATGAGATATTAGCCATAGTAGGTTTGTTGTAATTAAGTATACAAAGTGGAGGTTTGCGAAGTGAAACCCATAATTTGCACTAGCATTATTAGTGAAAGGGGATGTGCGACGAAAAGTAAACAGAAGAAAAAAATACAATACAGCAAACCAATCCCATAACTTCGCGACCCACTCCAACCACCCAATTTGGTTGAGATACATTTCCTACCCTCCCTTCCGAAAAACTATTGATGTAGTGGGATTGTAATTTGGGAACATCCCATGGTGACAGGGAAACACCGGGCAAACAACCCTGCCGAAGTAGGCTGGGTGGCCGAACTAGAGTTCAGGGGGCAACTGGTACGATGCAATGGTGGCAGTGAAAGCACAATATTAAACGTTATAACATAGCATTAATGTATGACATAATTTATAGACGGTGGAGCAATAAAGACATATGACAGGCCCCTTCCAAGTACCCATAAGGCTGTGTTAGAGCGATAAACATGAGGCCATCAATCATTGTCAGTGATTCGGACCTCTGTAGAAGGACAAGGCAAGGCAGCTGGAGATTGCCTTGACTTAGTGATGTGTTTAGCAAATTTTAAAGCTAACTTAGCACCTGTCAAAAAGTGAATTTTTTCTTCAAATGGGATACGTAGAATGGCTGGAAAAAGGGGAGCGTATGGGATGCCAGCTTGTTGTAAAATCTTCTTTGAGGGTAGAAATTCACAGCGACCAACTGTACCGATAAAGTAAAATCAGTGTAGAAGGATATATTGTTGCCCTAGTGTTCAATAGACCCGCGTTCATGAGCCAGAAGAATCACATCTCTGTTTCGATAGTTCAATAATCGGGCAACTATGGGGTGCAGAGTTGCCTCCACGGGTGGCTTGGATACTAAGGACCGGTGGGCCCGCTCCACAATGAAAACTGCCGATAAATTATCGCCAAACTGTTCTCGCAACAGATTTTCAACATAATCTTCCATCTTGGGGATGGCTGTGGTCTCTGGAATTCCAGTTATGCAAAGGTTGTTGTGTCTGGAGCGCGCTTCAAGATCCTCATTTTTAGTTTTGATTAGTTTGATCACCTTGTCCACTGACACATGTGTTCTTTGTATTCAGATTGTAAATCGTCCGCATCTGAAACTCGATTCTCCAAATGGTCCAGTCACTTTTCATCTGTGTCAACACGATGTTTGACCTGGTCCAGGAGACTTGCAAGGAGGTCCAAGTTAGAATCGCTGGTTTCGAGGCTTGTTTTGACATCCAGGAGTAACGTGCATATATCAATATCCTGTGAATCTTCTTCACTCAGTTGTGTGGCATTAGGCTCTGAATCCTGGCCCAGCTCAGCGTTACCGGTAAGATGCCAGCTTTCAAAGGAAAGCTTGGACTGCTTGGTGTCGTGTTTGCCCATATAGCGTATTTGAGTGTACTATCTGTCGGGATTAAGTACAGTTCAGAAGGGCAAGGAGAAGAGTACTGACCACCCAACTGGATCAAATCCTGTGTGTTACAGTGTAGTCAGAGTCCGCAAGGCCCTTGGAGTCCTGCCACACCAAGGGGGCACAAGCAGACTCCACCACTGGCTGGCGTCAGTTGTTGGTGGCAATTATAGGCTGTAAAGAACAAGTGGAATGGAGGCGGCAGGTACAATAATGTTCGTTCTGGTCTTTGAATACGCTGAAATAGCAGCAGATTGAATGGAAGAAAATCAATGGTGGCAGGACAGCACCAGCGTCAAGGGGAGTGCTTATACTGATAAAACTGACAGTGGAAAAGGCACCTATGGTGTGGCTACAAGGTTTCTCTGGTTGCTGCTGAAATGGCTCCCTTAGGAGCTCAGTTATTCGTGCTGGGCAGAGGCCTCAGCACCTCCAGAGCGGCAGTTGAGCAGTCCCCTGAGTGTTTCACTGCTCAGTCCGGCGCTGTAACGCCAACCCAGCGCAGCACTGGTATGATCGGGCCGCGTTGCAGGGGATTGCAGGAAACAAATGTATTGTGTGCAATAGGGCTGAGCGTGAGGCACAAGTTACTAACTTGTGTAACGATATATCTGTAAGAGACAGTAGTTAGTGATAGATTCCTTACCTTAGAATATCCCCAGGCGTCAGGCTGGATCCGGAAAGTTTTGCGTAGCAGTACCCTTGCGCGTCGGTAGGCGGCGTCGTGCGGCTCCGCGTCCGTCGTCGGCGTCGTGATCGCCGGGATGACGTCGCGGGCAGTACTTAGACGCCGCCCCTGCGCGCTGACGTCAGTTCTGTACACGACTTTCCGCGCCAGGAACGCAGAGCCATGCAAGAAGCTGACACAGGTGTCTGAAAAATACTAGGGCCCTGAAAGGGATGTCCTTAACCCTAGAAATCAGTTCGCAGAACGGGGAGGATGGGTGGGCGGCAAGGAATCTATCACTAACTACTGTCTCTTACAGATATATCGTTACACAAGTTAGTAACTTGTGCATCTGAAAGAGACACGTTAGTGATAGATTCCTTACCTTAGAATAGATACCCCAGCAATACCAACCCCGGTGGTGGGTCTGCGAACAAAGATCAGACAAGGAAGTCCTGGAGGACAGAACGGCCAAAGAAGCCGTCCCTCCGGACCTGACTGTCAAGGCAGTAATGCTTAGTAAACGTGTGCAGCGAGGCCCACGTAGCTGCCTGACAGATAACCGGCAGCGGAACACCGCGGCCCAAGGCCGTGGTAGCAGCCGTTGCCCTGGTGGAATGGGCACGCAGCCCAACAGGAGGCTCCTTCTTAGCCAAAGAATAGCAGGTCTTGATGCACAAGGTAACCCAGCGGGAGATGGTCCTCTTGTGCACCGCCCGACCTTTTTGGCGCCCACGTAGCCAACAAAGAGCTGGTCATCCACCCGGAAGTGTTTTGTGCGGTCGATATAGAAGGAGAGCGCACGTTTTGGGTCCAGACGGTGGAGCCTCTCTTCCTCTCTGGAAGGATGCGGAGGCGGAAAGAAGGTGGGCAAAGTGATGGTCTGCCCAATGTGGAAAGCAGTAACCACCTTTGGCAAGAAGGACGGACGCGTCCGAAGAACAAACTTGTCTGGATGAACAGACAGAAAGGGCGGTTTGCAAGAAAGAGCCTGGAGCTCACTCACCCGCCGAGCGGAGGTGATGGCCACCAGAAAGGCTGCCTTTAGAGTCAGAAGACGAAGAGGACAGTTATGCAGAGGCTCAAAGGGAGCGCACATTAAAAGGTAAGAACCAAGTTCAAGTCCCACTGAGGCATTACAAACGGAACAGGAGGGAAGAGGTGAGTAATGCCTTTTAAGAACCTGTTAACAACAGGGGACTTGAAAAGGGAGGGCTGATCAGGGAGCCTGAGGAAGGCCGAGATAGCACAAAGATAACCCTTGATGGTACCCAGGGCAGAACCCTGTTGGGCCAGAGAGAGAAGGAACAGAAGGACCTCAGAAAGAGGGGCAGAAAGGGGATCCACAGCCTTTGCTGTGCACCATGCCACAAACTTGTTCCACCTGCAGGCGTATACCACCTTAGTGGAGGGACGCCTGGCTGCCAGAATCACATCACAAACTTCGGGAGGCAAGTCGAAAGGAATCAACTGCCGCCGCTCAATCTCCACGCAAGCAGGTGTAGACTGGACAGGTTCGGGTGGAGGACCGTCCCCTGCTGCTGCGACAGAAGATCCTCCCGAAGAGGCAGACGGATTGGGGGATCTATGCTCATATTGAGTAGCTCGGGATACCAAACTCTTCGAGCCCAGTCCGGAGCCACAAGAATGACTTGGGCCCGGTCGTGCCGAATTTTCTTCAACACTCTGGGTAGAAGTGGTATAGGCGGAAAGGCGTACAACAGACCGCAACTCCACTCGCGACGAAAAGCGTCGCCGAGCGAGTGCCGCCTTGGAAATTCCAACGCGCAGAACTGATGACATTGCGCGTTCTCTTCGGTGGCGAATAGATCTAGACCAAGGCTCTCCCCACTGTAGAAAGAGTCCTTGCGCCACTTCCGAGTGAAGACGCCATTCGTGATCCATCATGCACCTGCGGCTGAGTTCGTCCGCCCTGGCGTTCAGAGAACCTGCCAGGTGTTGAACCATCAGGAACATGCCCTGATGTTCCAGCCATGTCCAGAGGCGCAGAGCCTCCTGACAAAGGGTCCAAGACCCCACCCCGCCCTGTTTGTTGCAGTACCACATGGCGGTGGTGTTGTCTGTGAACACCTGCACTACCTTCCCTTTGACAGAGGGAAGGAATGCCTTGAGTGCAAGCCGGATCGCCCGGAGCTCCAGAAGGTTGATATGGAGCCGGGACTCCGCCGGAGACCAGAGGCCTCTGATCTCCGCCTCTCCCATGTGACCGCCCCATCCCAGAAGGGACGCGTCCGTCACAACTGTATGCTCTGGCTGGGGAAGGGAGAGGGATCTGCCCATGACCCATTGCCGGTTCGAGAGCCACCACTGCAACTGTTTTGCAGTCCCCTCCGAGATCTGGACGTGATCGGACAGGTTGCCCTGGTGCTGCGCCCACTGGAACTTCAGGTCCCACTGCAGAGCCCGCATATGCCATCTGGCATGATTGACCAGCAGGATGCAGGAGGCCATGAGGCCCAGCAGCCTCAGGGTCATCCTTACCGAAACCCAGGATAAAGGCCGAAAGATCGGAATCATAGCCTGAATATCCCGGACTCGCCGTTCGGGAGGATAGGCCCGAAACTGCGTCGTGTCCAGAACTGCTCCGATGAAAAGGAGCTGTGGAGAAGGAATCAGATGCGACTTCGGCACATTGATGGAGAACCCCAGCGAGTGCAGGAGTTCGGCCGTAGTCTGGAGGTGGGAGACGACTGCCTGGGACGAGCCCGCCTTCAGCAGCCAGTCGTCGAGGTAGGGGAAGACTGAAACCCCTGCCCGGCGCAGATGAGCCGCGACCACCGCCATCACTTTCGTGAACACCCGAGGGGCACTGGTAAGGCCAAAGGGGAGCACGGTGAACTGAAAATGCTCGTGGCCTACCGTGAACCGAAGGTAACGCCGGTGGGCCGGCAGGACGGGGATGTGGAAATACGCGTCCTGCAAGTCCAACGCTACTAACCAGTCTCCAGGGTCGAGGGCAGTCAGACCTGAGCTAGGGTGAGCATCTTGAACTTCTCCTTCCGGAGGAAGCGATTGACGTTCCGGAGGTCCAAGATAGGACGCATGTCCTCCTTGTCCTTTTGGGCACCAGAAAGTAGTGGGAGTAGCAACCACGCTCTACTTCTGGGGTCGGAACATGCTCGATGGCCCTCTTGGTCAAGAGGGCCGTGACTTCCTTCTGTAGAAGCACCAAGTGATCCCCTGACATGCGGTGGAATTGAGGTGGCATGGCTGGGGGGTGGTCTCGAAGGGGAGGGAGTAGCCCCTTCGGACAATGTCCAAGACCCACCTGTCCGAGGTGATGGTGCGCCAGTGGGGAAGGTGATGGCGGACCCTGCCCCTACTGGCGTGCCGTGCACCTGAAAGGAGGGACTAGGAGGGCTTGGAGGCCGCGGACGGGTTGGAGGTGGTGGCCTGACCCGCACGCTGGTTGCCCGATCCGCCACGGCGGAATCCACGTCCTCGGCCACGCGAAGACGCCTGCTGCGCGGGCCGGTGGCTGGGCTGCTGACGTGAAGGGGCGCCCCTACCGTGGCCACGATAGGGGCGAAAAGCAGAAGGCAGCGGAGGGCGTGTAGCAGAAAGGCCCAGGGACTTGGCAGTAGCCCGTGAGTCCTTAAAGCGCTCCAACGCATGGTCTGCTTTGGACCCAAAAAGACCGACTCCATCAAAGGGCATGTCCATGAGAGTATTCTGGACATCCCCTGAAAAACCAGTGGTTCTCAGCCAGGCGTGGCGGCGGAGCGCCACCGTCGTTGCAATCGACCTGCCCAGCGAGTCGGCGGTGTCAAGGCCACAACGGATAGTGTATTTGGCCGCATCCCTTCCTTCCGCAATGGCGCGGGAAAGCAGTGCCTGGACCTCCTCAGGGCACTGGGGCAAAACATCCGCCACCGAATCCCACAGAGAGTGGGTATATCGGCCCAAAAGACAAGCGGTGTTAACGGACCGCAAGCCAGCACTGGAGGAAGAAAAACCTTTCTTCCCAAACTGATCCAGGCGTTTGGATTCCCTATCCGGAGGAGCGGTAGGGAAGGCGGTTTGGGAAGCGGAGGCTTGGACAACCAAGCTCTCAGGAGTGGGGTGGACAGAAAGAAACAGGGGGTCGCCCGGAGCGGGGCGATGGCGTCGTGACACGTTCCGATCCACAGGAGCCCCTGTGTTGGGCTTGGACCAGGCGCCCAAAAGAACGTCTGTGAGGGCGTCGTTAAACGGCAGCACAGTCTCCGCAGAGGAGGCTGCCGGCTGAAGCACCTCTGTCAAGATGTTAGGCTTGACCGTCAAAGTAGGGAGCTGGAGACGTAAGGCCCCAGCAGCCCTACGCAACACCGTACCAAAATTGGCCCCCTCCTCCGTAGCCACGGGAGGAGACAGCATGCCAGTGTCAGGAGAAGTATCCAGACCACTGGCCTCCCCTAGACTCTCTGTCCAGTCCTCATCATACTGACAGTTGCGAGTCAGAGGGTCATCAGACCCCTCCCAGTCCTCCTGGTCCTCCTCTGGTTCAAAATAAGGAGGAGGAGGAGGGACATTTGGGACCCAAGGTCCCATCGGCGCCGGAGCCGGCGTCGAGCGACGTCGCTCCGGGTCCATGTCCGGAGCCGGAAGGAACTGGGGGACGACGCCGCCCGGAGCCCAGGGCGGCGTCGAGAACGGCACCGGAGACATCGGCGCCGGCGGAGGTGTCGTGAGGTCGACCGGCGTCGATGGGGGTTGTGGAGCCGGGATCGAGGCCGAAGCCGGAGCCGGGATCGAGGCTGGAGGCCCGGGCGACGCCGGAGCCGCCGGCGACGCCGGAGCAACCCCATCAGGGCCCGCGGGGCCCGAAGGCGCACCGGAGGGGCCTGAAGGCCCGAAGAGGCGGGCCATGGCCGACAGGAACTCCTGTACCTTGGCCGGATCCGCCCCCGAACCCGGGAAGGGCGGGTATGACGGGGGCGACTCCACAGGCAAGTCCGGGGCCGCGGGGGCGGGGACGGTGCCGGGAGGGGCCTCAGCCGAGTCGCGAGACCGGCGAGGCGAAGTCCGAGAGCGACGATGCTTCTTGGACTTCTTGTGCTTAGACTTACCGGACGAAGAAGACTTCGACGCCGACGACCGGTGTGCACTCCGCGAGCGACCCCTGGACCTCTCACGCGACCGGGGCCTCCGTGGAGCCGAATGCCGGGCCTCGAGGAGCTTTCGAGACCGCTCTCGCAAAGCTTTCGGGTTGAGGGCCTGGCATTCGGGACAAGACTCGGTGTCGTGGCCTCGGCCGAGGCAGAAGAGACACTCCCAATGCGGGTCGGTGACGGACATCATCCGCGCACAGGCGCCGCATCGCTTGAAGCCGGGCATCCCTACGACACCTTAAAGATGGAAAAAAAAAACAGTGAAAAAATCACCAAAAATAATGGTCAAAAATTGACCAGGGCACTGCTCTTCCCGGATCTGCGCTTGCTGGCGCGGAAAAAGAAGAACTGACGTCAGCGCGCAGGGGCGGCGTCTAAGTACTGCCCGCGACGTCATCCCGGCGATCACGACGCCGACGACGGACGCGGAGCCGCACGACGCCGCCTACCGACGCGCAAGGGTACTGCTACGCAAAACTTTCCGGATCCAGCATGACGCCTGGGGATATTCTAAGGTAAGGAATCTATCACTAACGTGTCTCTTTCAGATTCTAGATATACATCGGGGCATAGCACTCACCAGGTTACACAGCCTATGTAGGGCGCCAGCCCCGTCCCTCGCCGATGATTCGCCTCTCCCCCACTCTGCCCTAGAATTGCAGCAGGCCTGCCATGCAGCCGGCCAGGCTCCAAAGGTTGCACCCCCATGGCACGTCCGCCCCCAGCAGAGTTGAGCGCAGGCTCGGGGGCCACCAGCGGGCCACAGCAGCCCCACAGGTGATCATCCCCACAGCTTCAGCCCCTCATGTGGTGAAGAAAGGTGTCCCCAGCCAGGCGACCCTGGCAGACCTAGCGGCCCGGCCCACACCACGGCAGGCTGCACGGTGGCCCGACTTGTTAAACGGCCTCACAGGCGTTGCGATGGGGGAGCCCAGGATGCCTCCACTGCAACCACCAGGTCCGGGTCTTAGTACAGTTTGGTGCGTGTGGGTCCCAACTTCGGTTGCCGCTCTAAACGGCCGGATTATGTACGGAAGTAATGTTCGGCCATAAGAGCCCTCTATCGAGCAGCCATCCTGATACTCAGCATGACCATGCCCTCTAGGATTATTCATTTACGCTCTGTACATCAATAACGGTGGTCTGGACTTTTTGCATGATGTGCCCCTACATTGGCACTACCACATTAAAAGACCGGCTTCCTACAGTATCCATGGCTCGACCTACAGAGTCGGCGGTATCCAGTCCTGATTTTATGTTGTGGCCTGATGTGTTTCGGCCATCCTAGACTACTTCCTGAAAGTGCACTTATGTCTTCAGGCAATGAGGGACCACCATCTGAGCCATATCCCACAAGGTATGGGTGTAACATTCTAGAAGGCAGTTTGAATTTAGGGACCTCAAAGCCATGCTCCCCTGCAGAGAAGTTCTTTATACTCCATGTTTCCAAGCGCGTTGACTCTCTATCTAATGGTATAGTCTGGAAGGTCCCAACCAACGGACCCAATGAAGATGATGCATGTATAACCTGGCTGTTTGGCGCTGGGTGAGACGAAAGAAACACTGGATCTCCAGGAGCATGTCGGTAGCCACCAGCTATCTGTCTATTAATCGCTGGAGCGGGACTTTTCCATGTTGGTGGACCGGGTCTAAGTGGGCTTCACTGAAAGGCAGTAGAGGTTCTGCGGTAGGGACTTTCGGGAGGAGTACTTCCTTGAGAACATTGGATTTAACCTCCATGGTTGGCAGCTGCAATTCCAGCACTTCAGCTGCCTTTTTAAAGACATCACTTTTGGTATGGGAGGTCCTGCTGGGAAGTCTCTAGTCAACTTGCAGATTACAGTACAAAACAAAGGGGGATCCAAGTAACCCTTTAGGCCTTGGGTAAACTACACAAAAAGAACAGTGGCCCACAAGGGATGAATTATATGTACTGTGTGCTCAACAATAGTTTCTCAATTACTATTGGAATCCAAACAAAACTTCACCTGTGACTTCAAAGGGTTATATCAAAAACGATTCAAGATAGCTGCAGATCTGGTTTTTGCTTGCATTTTATTTTTCTTCCTGGAAAATGGTGTCTTCCTTTAACACAATCCTCAAATATTCAACTATGACATGATTTATCACATTCAAATATACAGAATTTTTTGAACTAATACAGGAATTTATACACTCTTTCCTCATATATTTTATGAATAACACAAACGGCCCACAACTTTTTTTTATGTATACGCTGGGTCCGTTTTAAAGATAGTCCACATATGTATTCAATTATCACCCAATCTGATGTCTCAAACATATTTGTCATTACACTTAGATTGGTGTTTTTGTGATTGTTCCTTTTCATTTCTAGTGGACACCTTTTAAGAAAAAGAAAATGCGTTTCCGGCCTGTAAAGTTTCTGGCCTCCTCAGGACTATACAAGGCGAGTGTGACCTTCAAAAAGGGCATAAAATAAACAAATATCTTCTGTCATTATAGGTGTCACTAAACATATATGTAATAACACAATTAATTCTTAATTGTGAGGATATATACAGGTGCCCAACCTCAAAAAAAAATTCTTTTTCATTTTGCATTAAAATTATCCTACCATTGTGTGGTTTAAAATTGAAGGTCCAACCGTTCTCTTGTGCTCTCCAAACAAATATCCGCGTGGTGCGATTTGTCCGGGCTCAGCTTATAACGAAACTTCCCGGTGACCGCATGCCTTTCAGGCATCCACAGGGTGAATGCATAGCCGTTCTTTAAAGCACCTAACATGATGGTTTCACTCGATCGGAAAGAGCGGCCCAGTCACCGCATGCCTCCCCTGCACTGAGCCGCAAAAAGTTGTTAGTGGGAAACAACTCTTTTAAAATAGGCCAGTTCCCATTGGAAAGAATGGTCTAACAAAGGTGCGTGAGTGATTACATATCGCTAAAATCAAGGTGGCCTCGCAACTGTCTAATGTTCCTACCTGTACGTTCTTACTACTGCTGCCCTCAGCCGAGCGTGCTTCACTCTGCAATTAGCGGGAAACAAATCACTGCTAAAGCAATTTATCTAGTATATCTATCGGACAAGGAAAACTTACTGTCATATACCACCCACTGCACCCGTGGTTGTCGATGGTCAAGTCCTGTGGAAAGAAAACATACCTGTACGTACGACCGTCCAAATTAAAGGTACGGTCTTTAAATGGCCGCGCTGCGACTGTAGCTGTTCGATCAATCATCCATATAAGTGGACTCCTCTTTTGCCAAAAATGCTCCCTTCTTTTTAATGGATGTGCCTCATACTTGTTGTCATCTAGGCAAAGGAAGAATATTATTCAGACCCAGTGTCTCCCGGGAGGGGAAATGTGCCCTCCCGACAGCAATTAGATGCTTATCGATTAAGCGAAAAGCAATCTAACTCTCCGATGTGCTACTGGTTTGGGCGAGGGTGTGTGCGTATTTACTGCTACTGATTAAAAACTTTATCCAATCAGGAAGTGAATACCTTCTACTTCAATCACGTGATGTGAGCGAGAAACGAGCTACACTGTAACTCGCTTAGTACTCATCATGGGGTTATCGCGGCCAGAGGTGGCAGAAGATCAAATTCCTGTGTTGGTTTAAAAAAATGTTTCTACAACACTCGCGTCAACCATACATAGATCCAACACATTTTTATATTTCTGTTTAATTCTCGAGCATCCAGCATTAACATGAGCCAGCGCACGCTACCGGCAATGTGAGAGATTTGAAGTTTCTGGGTCCAGTCTGGCCTCTGGGATTATTCTACAGGTGAGGAATCTGCAGGTAGAGGTATCCATCAGAACAGTCATGCAGTCTCAAACTTACTCCGATATTAACTGCATCCCTGGCAGTCCAGAAGAAAAGTCTTATAAGCAGGAAGTTGTTCTGTGGGCACATCTGTGAGTGACCTGTTCAAGAGGGTGTTTATCTGTACAAACTAATGGTGTAAACTAAGAACAGTTTAAGTCTTTTATTCAGTTAAAAGAACATCTAAGCAGCAAATAAAATGAAACTTGATTGGTCTGCAATTTGAGCAGACTGGAGTTCTTTTGGCAGATCACTGAAGAAACAGTTGAGCACAGAATAGGAGGCTAAGTTAAAACATCAACCTCCAAGACCAGAAATGCACTTTTTGGTGGTTTCAAACACAATGGTTCACTACTGGCTCATTTCAAGTAATCACTTGTCGTAAATTTAAGAACAATTAAATTACCAAGCACATTAAATGTAGCATAAAGAAAACAGGAAAAGACTAGCCTAAACAAACGTTTTAATGCAGGTACAGTAGAAAACATGATATTGATTGTCCACAGTGTCCCGGGGATCATACAGAAGCATAACAGTTAGACGTGAGTGTGGGTGTGTATTCACAATACCAGATGGCCAGGGTCCTGGGAAGGATACGGAGCATATATATATATATTTTTTTAACTTACACAGATCTGTTCCAGACCTCAAACAGAACTCAGTCGTTCTGTCATAAGGCCTAATTTAGATGTTGGTGTCACTGCGACAGAGTGGGCTTTTTTGGCGGTGTTACCGCCCGCCTAACTGGCAGTCCGTCCGCCCGATTTAGACATTGCATTGCAATGGGCGAGAAGACTGCTACTGTCCCGCCAACTCCACCAAGTTTTCGCTCCCCACCCATTTGGCGGGAAGGGCCGTAGGAGGCTGTGGCTGGACTCCAGTCATGATGACCGCCTTCGGTATTTGGTTCTGGCTTGTTTCGGAGGGAATTCCTACGGGAATCCCTCCTACTTCAAGTCAACGGAAATGGGAAAAACGGGGTGAATACTCACCTTTTTTGGGGATTCAGGCTGTGGTTTCCTCCTCCGCTCCTTCGTCCTGGCTCCCCTTGTCCTGCTGCACCTTGACAGCGACGGACCGGCACCCCATTTTGACGGACTGGAAGGTATGTGTTGGTGATGTGTGCGGGTATACATTGCATGGTGTGTGTATGTTGGTAGGGTGCAGTGCAGCGCAACATCGGGTGGTTCGTCAGCACAGAAGACTGCCCCCGTAGCGGTCTTCTGTTGATCACGTATACATCTACATAGGGCGGGCGGACTGCCATCAGCTCAACGCTGTTTCAGAGACTGCCGCGTCAGTGGGTCGGTGATCGGACCGCCAAAATCTAAATCAGGCCCATAATCTTGTTGACTTTTCCACCCAGTCAGTTATTTTCAAGGCCATCACCAGGACACATGTATTTTAGGGCCAGTGATGGTTGGAAGAAATGGTCACAGTTAACTTCAGTGACATATTGGCACAATGGAACTAAAGGTTAATTCTGAAAAAGGCCTTGCCTTGCAAGCTTCACTGTCCAGCTGGGGAGAGGATGTGCCCCAACGGCTAGGGCGGTCGACCTCGAAGCTGGCGAACCGGGTTAGAGTCTCAACAGGGACGCTCAACATCATGTGATTCTGGGCAAATCACTTAATCTCCCTCTGCCTAACAGAATGAATGTGTCCGTCTGTAACGCAACTGGTGCTCATGTAAAGCGCTCTGATACTTTCGGGTTAAGTTCGCGCTATATAAAACTACGAAAAAAAAGGACGTGTTTTCAATCTTTTTGTTTGGCCATCTGTTTCTTTTTCAGAGAAGTCCAGAATAATATTCAAGAAATACTTTTAGCCTCCACTTTCAAGGCATTTTAAGGGTCATACGGCCCAGGAGTTCAATGTAATCTCCAGAGGATGCACACCAATTTGTCTGATAGAATATGGAAGGAGCTGCCTGTTACATGCTGTAAGAATGTGTTTATTTGTATAAAAGTGTCAAATTTCATATCCGACTGGAACACAGTGAGTCAGAAGTCTTTCATGTGGGCTTTTCACCTGCTGCAAACAATTGAAATCTCTAGGTGAAATGCTGGTCAAAAATGGAAAGAATCATGAAGAAATCAGCCAACAGAGAAACAAATATTCCTGCATTTTAGTCCCCATTTCAGGTGCAAAACTTGTAATTGTACAGGACAGGGATGAGAACACTGCATGGTAAAGTTAGTATAAAATACGCTAATTTACTGTGCCCCCTGTTTTGGACCAGTTGTGATCAGCCCCTTTATATGAAAAAACATTCACAAAGCACACCAGACCACCGAAATACGATGCAGGACAAGTCACTAAATAAAACAGCCTCGTCACTAAATAAAACAGCCTTTAAGTTATATCTCTTCAAGTAGAAATCGGTTTAGATACCTCATAGTTGAAATAGGGCTGGTTGATGACTCCTGCAATTGCCTTTCCTTCATAGGCAATTCCAATCAAGACTGTGACGTGGTCCAGCAGACCTGCGCAAAAAGCATAGACCTCAGTCTTACAAGTCAGTAGTCAACACAGCCACTTTTCTTTCAGAATTGGTCAATTATTTCTCTCTCCCACATAATACCTTTAAGAAACTGAGTTATTAATTGAGAGGGTGACTACCCACCTGAAGTGATAATCACAGTCCTCGTCAGGGTGAACCTTTGAAGTAAGTAAATTAACCTGAGCTCAACCCACTGGTAGCTAGAGGAGACAGGCTTAATTTAGGGTAATGTGTAAAGTATTTATGCAGTACTAAAACATTAATAAAGTCACAACACAATAAAAATCTGAAACAATTGATAAAAATAGAGTAAAATTGAATGAATGAAATGACACCAAATTGACAAAACTCCAAAAAGGGGAACCAGATGCATGAATTTTTAAAGTTTAATATAAATATAGCACCAAAAAGTGTTAAGCCCAATTCTGGTCAATTGGCCATGGTGGACCGGGACCTAAGCACGATTTGAGGCTGACTGGGATGGAGCGCAGATCAGATATAGAAACAGGTTCGACCCGGTCAGAGGTTTTACTTTGGGATTTGCTCTCAAAATGGCAGGGCAAGACAGCAGGCTGTAGCCATTTGGGCTCTACGAGGTCGGATAGCCGTTGGATGCTGTCCTAATGAAGCTGTTAATTTTGGCGGGATAAGCTCCGAACAGGAGAAATACGAATTTTACACTGAGGGCAGTCTTCTTGCCCGGCAGATACTTTTAGCACCTTTGCCCAGTAAAGATTTCTACCATCACACTTAGTCACTTTTTTGGAGCTCGGAATCCTTCAGTAGTACAAGGCTGCAGCCAAAGAGGGCTCAACGAGGTCGGACACCTTTTCCATGAGGTCCAGCTGAATTGAACCTGCTGCTACTGAGAAGCTCTGAATGGGAAAAATCCGAATCTTCAGCTTAGCAGCAAAGTTCCTAGGGAGGATAAACGTGGTGATTTGTTCCAGTCCTCCAGAGGTCTTTAAAATGAAAAAGTTTCCATGTCTCAGGTTTTCCGTGGTGGTAGGAGAAGTCCACCCAGACACAGCCAGGGGTTCCAGGACAGCTTAAACAGCACTTAGGGGGTCAGGAATCACTCCAGCAGAGGCCAACAGCAGGGTCCAAGGCTGGTCCAGCTAAAACTGGGCAACTGCAGGAAAATGCTTCTTGAAGCTTGTTGTTTCCCTGGAGCTTGTACAGGAGGTCAGCCTTATGGCCTTTGGAGTCCACTTCTTTGTCTGGATGCAGGTCCAGTTTCTCAGGGCTCCCAAAACAATACAGTAACATGTAGGATATAGTATGAGAGTATTACACTTTATCTCAAGCATAAAACAGTAAAGGTACTTTTTTGTAGAAAATAGAGAAACAGGCTGCAGTAGTTCAAGTTCACTCTGTAGGCTTCTGCTAGAGCCTGTCTTAAACCAATCAAAGCAAACACTCCACAGTAGAAATCATAGCGTCCATAGGGATCAACATATATATGACCCCATGGTACTTAAGCTTTGAATAAAATATCTCAAGAAGAAATATAGTTTCAGAAATACAGTGTTTGGGATTGGTATTTTTTTTTTTAACAGATTTTATTGAGTTTTCAGTTTTGTTGAGATTCACATTACATTCCATCATGTACATGTTAGGTAGTTCGTAAAATACAGGTCTGGTGATGACAAGGTTACATGGCAATTAATAGGTATGCAATTACTGCATCTTCAGGTTATCCATTCGCATATATAGATCGTATACATGAACAAGGTGGAGAAAATTCGGTATACGTTATACATGAACAAGCAGCATGATGCCGATGATCACAAATGTATTATCTACCATCTTTCAATTAAATAATAAATCTGATTCAAAAACAAAGAAACAACATTAAAGAACTGAACTACTACGAACTAAGTGTCTGCTTCAATTTCCTTTCGGGTTGGTCAGGGCGGAGGGCATCAGGACCGGGGGGGGGGAGGAAGGAAGGGGGGGCCAGGAGGGGGAGGGGTAAGGGGGGAAGAGGGGGAGGGGAGGGGACGGTAGGAGGGGGATGAGGGGGGAGGAGGGGGAAGGGAAGGAAGCAGGCCGTGACTTCAGCAGTACATCAGTCGGAAGAGAATGTATAACTACTGCAATATTTAATTTGTACTGCGATTTGGGAATAGTGTCTAGGTTTACAATTAGAGAGGTCCTTTGGTGGCAAATGTAATATCAAAGTACAACTTCCATAACAAAGCACAGGTTAGTGGGTGCAAGAATCAAAGAGGACTATCTCAAATTCATCTTTGCTGAACCATCGGAAGTATAATTTTTAAGTAATTCTGAATTTATGGGGCTGGAGGTAAACTCTGGTGGGTAGCGATAACAAGGAAGATGTTACTGTTACCAATCCAGTGAGGAAATCTGATGACGTTTGTGTAACTGGGGTGCTGTGGACACAAACCTCGATGGTGGACAAACCATTGGAGTGCTGCAGCATCCTTCAACAGCATAGAAACCGGATCATGCTCAGGCTCATCGATGGCATGCTTCGTTTTTCAAACATCTTGTACAAATTGCTTAACGTGTGTTACGCATTTCTCTGCAGGGCGTAGGGGCAGCTGAACATACTTTATGCATTATGCAAGCTTAATATCTCGAAGGGTTAAGACAGAAAAGGAAACCCTGGGACCAGCTTTGACAGTCAAGAACAAATTCAGCCTACCATTCCAAACGTCTGGGAGTGGGAAGGAGAAAGAGATAAAATGAGGACTCATTCTCAAAGCCTTTTGACTCCGTGCGCCATCACAGATTCACAGTTTTCTTTTTTTAAATCAAGTTTTGTACACCGGCACTCAGAGTGGTGGGGAGGAGGCTCCGGTGTTTGGTGATCTGGGAGAGGACATCTCTAACAGTCTGATAGTTGCACCTTTCGGTGTACTCTGATACAAGTTGTGTTGTATTACGTGTCTCAGTGAGGGGAGGCAAGTTTGGGCTGGGGAGATGAAACAGTTCAAACCTGCTGGCTATGTCCACAAGAGCACCAGACTGTTCGAAGTGACAGAGCTCCACATCCACATATTGTGCATTTTGGGAGTGGGTGAGGAGCTAACAGTCTTATTTGTTATTGTTATTGTTAATTTGAATTTATAGAGTGCTTAATACCAGAAGGTCTCTAAGCGCTACAAGAAGAGTGGCGCCAGTCCAGAGCAAGTGGAAAACAGTTAAGCCCAGGCTTCAGTGAAGAGAATGGTTTTCAGTTTTTTTCTGAAAGGAAGAAGGCGGTTTTCTGCACGGAGCTGGCTAGGCAACTTGTTCCAAAGGGTGGGTAGAAGAATGGAGAAGGCTCGGCCCCCCTTGGTAACCTAGTTGAAGCGTGGGCAGACTAAAAGGCCCATCGTGGATGACCTTAGCGAGCGACATGGGGCATATTTCTCAAGGTGTTGTTTAATATAGATGGGTGCCTGTCCATAAAAAGCCTTGTGAACAATACAGAGGCCCTTGTATTTGGCCCTCTGATCATGGGCAGCCAATGGAGACTTTGCGAGAGGGGGGATGCACGCGTATGCCTGGGTACTTTGAAGATTAGTCTTGCCGCGTCATTCATGACTATCTGCAATTTGCCTACTAAAGAATCTGGCAGTCCAATGTAAAGCGAGTTGCCGTAGTCGAGGCGGGACAGGATCATGGCAGTCACGACTGTTCTCATGGTCGAGAAGGAGAGGATAGGGGAAAGTCTCCTAAGTAGCCTGAGTAGGCCCACACAGGTTCCAAAAACAGTGGAGACCTGGTTAGCCAATGAAAGCTTAGCGTCCACTTTAATTCCCAAACTTTTTACCACTGGGACTGGGGCCGGAGCATCACCCAGTTCCTGGGGCCAGTAAAGGGAATTCCAAGGGTTGTCAGCATCGGTCATAGCCAGAACCTCAGTTTTGTCTGGGTTGATCTTTAGGGAATTGGCAGTCATCCAATTGACCGTGAAGCGTAAAACATCTTTCGCCCGGGTGTATGCTTGGGGGGTCTTTTCAATTTGCAGAATGATTTGAGTATCATCCGCATAGTTGAAGACTTGACACTCCATAGCCGAGAGGGCAGTAATTAATGGTCTGAGATATATGTTAAATAGGAGGGGTGATAGGGCCGACCCCTGTGGGACTCCACAGGGAACGAGCCCCCTCTCTGAGACCCAGTCACCCATCTGAATTCTGTGGAGCGGTTCGTCAGGAATGAGGTGATCCATTGTAAAACAGCACCCCGATCCCCATTATTCTTAATCTTTCTAGGAGTAGAGCGTGGTTGACCGTGTCGAATGCTGCCGACAGGTCAAGGAGGACTAGAACACAAGGCTTTTTATTATCGGTGGTCCTCCTGAGGTCATCAAGCACTGATAACATCACCAATTCTGTGCTATGGTGAGCTCGGAAACCAGCCTGCCTGTCCTCCAGAAGGTTGTAATACTTCGTGAACTTAACTAGGTTTTGCAGGACATGTTGCTCTAAAATTTTAGCAAGAAATGGAAGTTGGGAGATGGGTCTGAAGTTTTTCTTATTGGATGGATCCGCACCTATCTTTTTAAGCAGGGGGATAATCCTGGCTTCTTTGAAATAGCTCGGAACCTTCCCAGTCTCCAGGGAGAGGTTCATCAAGGCGTGGATTTCTTCCTCAATTTCAGGGAAGGCTAAATTAAAAATCCTAGGGGGACAGGGGTCGGCGGGTGAGCCAGATTTAATTTTTGTAGCAATGCGTCGGAGCGTTTCAGTGTCAAGGTTTTGGAATGAAGAGAGCATTTCTGCTTGCTTTCCCTGTAGGACCTTCTCTGCAGCGGGAGATTGCTTAAATGGGGAGTTATCAATCTCAATCAGGATATCCCGTATTTTGTTGGAGAAATAAATTAAAAATTCATTACATTGTTCTTGATTAGATGGAGACGTCAGTGATTGTTTTTGGCTGAGTTCTTTCAGGATTTTAAACGTTTCTTTCTGTTTATTAGTTGCTACTAGGATCCTATTTTCATAGTAATCCGCCTTCCTACGGAGGAGCGCCTTTTTATAGGAAGCAATTTTGGCTCTATACTCTGCAAGGGCCAGAGGCTCATAGTGTTCGCGCCACTGTCGTTCGTGGTGGCGAAGCAAACGTTTCAGTGCTCTGAGCTCTTCCGTAAACCATGGAGCGCCTTTGCCTTTATTACCAGTTTTTATTTTCCTTTCAGGGGCTATTTCATTGATGGCAGAGAGAAGCCGGCTGGAAATAGCTTCGGACCAGCCATCAATATCCGCTGTTTCTGGCTTTTTACAAGGGTGGTCTCGGAGGGCGCTTACCAATGTTGGGGCCTCGATTTTTGACCAGCTACGGACATGTTTCCAGTCCGAAGGGGGTCGGGCATTGTGCTTAGTAAGGGGAAGGGTCAGGTTAATACAATAGTGGTCAGACCACGCACATGGGGTGATATCTTTTAGTGTCGTGAGCGAGGTAGTGGACCAAACTAGGTCAAGGGTATGTCCAAGCTCATGCGTAGGGGTTGTTACTAACTGAGTAAGGCCAAGATTCGTGAACGTCTCCTCCAGCTGACGGGCCTGTGCCTCTCTGGGTTGTAGGTCCCAGTGGTAGTTAAAATCTCCTACCACCGGGAGTTGTTGAAAACGTGAACGGAGATTAGCGACACATTCAGTCATAAGGTCTATGAAGTGTGGGGGGCATTTGGGAGGGCGATATGGATTAGTTACTTACCTGTAATCCTAGTTCTCATCCAGGGGTATACTCATCATAGTCATAATCTATGAATAATCCCCGCCCACGTGCGGGATCCCGGAGTATATAGAAAATATATATATATATATATAAATATATATATACACATATGTGAAACATATACATGCAGCCTAAAAAAGTTTCCAACATGGCAGAACTGCCGAAATTACATAGGTTTGCATTGTAAGACAAATACTCTCCTAACCCATAAGGAAAAGAGTACATTCACAGAATAATTGTGATATACCAATGCTTTATTGCCACAAGGAAAAACTTGAAAGTGCAGGCATTCACCTGTAGGCTGCATTGCAGAGTAATAATGAAAACAAGACAAAAAAACTGGCACCTTGCCTTTAAGGCTTCCAAGGGTTAGGGTACCGTGCCTTTAAGGCCTGCCAGAGACCCTCTGCTCCCATCATGCACCACAGGTGACAGTTAGGTCAGTTCTTTTGACGGTGTATAATGTAGAGACACCTGAGTAGAGGATGCAATAACATAGAAGAACTCCAGTGATGCTCGTCCGGGGAGGAGGGAGGGTCGCTTATGACTATGATGAGTATACCCCTGGATGAGAACTAGGATTACAGGTAAGTAACTAATCCTTCTCATCCAGGGGATACTCATCAATAGTCATAATCTATGAATAGAGTAGCAAGCCCATACCCAGTACCTTGCGGACGAGCAACGGAGTATACAGAACATTACATTCAAATTGCAATCATGCAAACAAATTCCTCAAAGAGGCCTGCCCCACCTGGGCATCGGCCTGTGCATCGGAATCAAGACAGTAATGACGTGTGAAGGTATGAACCGACCGCCATGTGGCTGCCTTACAGATTTCAGACATTGGCACATTGCGAAGGAGAGCTGTGGTAGAGGCTTTCCCTCTGGTAGAGTGCGCTTTAGGTCTGCCTGGTAAGGTCTTGTTAGCTAACTGGTAGGATAAAGCTATACAAGAGACAATCCATCGAGAGATGGATCTTTTAGATGCAGCTAGACCGGTGTTAGTAGAACCATAGTTAATAAAAAGCCGGTCAGACTTCCTAAGTGTGTGAGTTTTGTCAAGGTAAAACTTCAGCACTCTCCGGAGATCTAAAGAGTGTAATGATCTCTCGGCGGGAGTTGAAGGTTTAGGAAAGAAGGTGGGCAGCGTAATAACCTGATTGATGTGAAAATCCGAGACCACCTTCGGGAGGAAGCTCGGATGTGTACGTAGCACCACCCTATTGGCATGAAAAACAGTATAAGGTGCCTTACAGCACAGGGCCTGAATCTCACTCACCCTGCGTGCAGAAGTGATGGCTACCAAAAAGCAGCCTTCCAGGTCAAATGCTGCAACGACGCCTTATGAATAGGCTCAAAAGGAGCACCCATAAGTTTCGTAAGCACAATGTTAAGTTCCCAGGGAGGAGAGGGAGATCTCACTGGGGGTAAACCTTCCTGAGACCCTCTAGAAAATCCTTTACCACTGGCATCTGAAAGAATGAACCCTGGGTCGGGGACTTCCTGTAAGCTGTTATAGCAGCTAGGTGAACCCTGATGGAGGGATATTGCAGGCCTGACTTTGCCAAGTATAACAAGTAGGGAAGAATCACTTGCTCCTGACCTTTAGTCGGATCAAACTGGTTGTCCTTGCACCACAGGTAGAATCTCTTCCACTTGAAAGCATAAGATTTCCTAGTGGAGGGTCTCTTTGCTTCCTTGAGAATAGACATACAATCAGCAGGAAGGTCTAAGTGTCCGTACTGGATGACTTCAGGAGCCATGCAGTCAAACGCAGGGACGAGAGGTTGGGATAAAATACCCTCCCCTCGTTCTTGGTCAACAGGTCCGGTCGACAGGGAAGCCTCCGGTGTGGGACTTCGGACAGCTGCAGGAGATCCGGATACCACCACTGGCGCGGCCACTCTGGTGCTATCAGGATCATTCTGGCGTTGGTCTTGTAAAACTTCTGTATGACCGCAGGGATCAGAGGGAGAGGTGGAAAAGCGTACAGCAATGTCTGCGACCATCCTATCAAAAGTGCATTCCCCCGTGATCCTTGTTGAGGGAATCTGGACGCGAAGACGGGGCATTTCGTATTTGCCGCGTCTGCAAACAGGTCGATGTCTGGCACTCCCCATTGTCGAAAAATGTCTTGAGCGACTTCTTCGTTTAACACCCAGTCGTGTGCTTCTACGAAGTCTCTGCTGAGAACATCTGCCTGCACGTTCAAGGTTCCTGGAAGGTGAACGGCTACGATCGTGAGACTCCTCGCCAGAAGCCACTTCCATATGGTCTGTGACTCCAGAGACAGGACCCGTGACCTGGTGCCTCCCTGCTTGTTCAGATAGTACATTGTTGTTGTGTTGTCTGTCTGAATCTGAATGGAGCTGGACTGTAGGGACGGGTACAGCGACTTGAGAGCCAGATGGACTGCCCTTAGCTCCAAGAAGTTGATGTGATAACTTTTCTCTGTCTCGGACCAGAGACCTTGTACCTGAAGCTGGCCCATGTGCGCTCCCCAACCTTGCAGTGAGGCATCTGTAACTACAGTCTGTGTCGGAGGTACCTGGTGAAAGGGGACCCCTTGCAGAAGGTGAGAACGTTTCATCCACCATTTGATGGAGTCCCTGGCCGCCTGAGGAAGAGAGACACGATCTTCCCAACGGCCTGAGTGCTGAGTCCATTGATCTTCGAGGGACTGCTGTAGAGGCCGCATGTAAAGCCTGGCATTTGGCACAATGAAGATGCATGAGGCCATCGATCCCAGCAGTGATGACACCTGCCTTGCTGTGGGATGTATAGTGCTGAGAAGCGCACGGCACTTGATCAACATTGAGGACAACCTCTCCTCCGAAGGTCACACGCTTGCCGTTGCGGTGTCTAGGGATGCGCCCAGATAATGTATTTTCTGCGTGGGGTTGAGAACTGACTTCTTGTAGTTGACTTGCAACCCCAGTGAGTGAAGCAGGTTGAGACAGTAAGTGAGATGGCTCGGGAGTAGAGAAGGTGTTGAACTCTTCAGGAGCCAGTCGTCTAGGTAGGGGTAGACGAAGATTTTCCTCTTGCGGAGGAAAGCGGCTACCACCGCCATGCACTTGGAGAACGTCCGGGGAGCGGATTTGAGCCCGAATGGAAGTACTCGGTACTGATAGTGCTGACGAGACACCTGGAACCTGAGGAACTTGCGATGCTTCACTGAAACAGGAATGTGAAAGTAGGCGTCCTGCAGGTCGATGGCACACATCCAGTCTCCCAGATGAAGATGTGGGAAAATCTGGTGCAGGGCTAGCATCCGAAATCTTTCTTTTCTTATAAACCTGTTCAGCAGGCGCAGGTCGAGGATGGGCCTGTACTCTTTGGCTACTCCTCGTTTTTGGACCAGAAAGTACCGTGAGTATACCCCTTGATTTCGCTGGTGAGGTGGGACCTCTTCTATAGCCTTTTTGGAGAGGAGGGTACACACTTCGCCCTGTAACAATACATTGTGTTGAGGAAGGCACGTCAAATGAGGGGCAACTTGCGGAGGAGGGGTCTTGAACCTCAGCAAGTAACCATGCTGTACAATATTCAGCACCCATCTGTCTTTTGTTATTGTTTCCCACTCTTCCAGGTGAAAAACGATACTCCCTCCTACCGGAGTGGCAAACGGGTGCGGAGGAAGCAATGTCTCACTGTTTTGGTGGCTGCTTGGAGGAGGACTGCTGTTCCTTATTGTTCCCTCTGCCCCTGCCAGGACGCTTGTTCTGGTATTGGAACTTGTGTTGGTTTTGGGAGGACCATTGAGGGTTTTGAACCCTCTGTTGGAAGGGCCGCTTGTCGTTCTGACGGAAGCGTTTTCGAAACTCCTTCCGCTTCTCCAGTCCAACTGCTTTGACTGTGTCTAGCTCGGCCTTCATCTTTGTCATCTCCTCATCAGCATGAGAACCGAATAAGGAGGAGCCGTTGAAAGGAAGGTTTAGGATCTTCTTCTGGGCGTCCGGTTTTAGACCTGTGAGGCGCAACCACGCTGAGCGCCGCGAACAGATGCCCTGTGAATAGCCGTGTGCGGAGAGATCTGAGGCGTCAGCCGCCGCGCTGATGATTTGATTGGCTACTAAGCCGCCCTCTTGCAAGATTTCATGGAAGTCTTGTCGATCTTCTTTGGGAAGCTTGTCGGTAAACCTAGACAGGGAGTCCCAAAGAGACCCATCATAGCGCCCAAGAAGGGCTGAAGCACTTGCAATCTTCATCGATGATGCCGAAGTATTGCACATCTTCCTGCCATAAGAGTCCATTTGTTTACTGTCCTTTTCTGGAGGAACAGAAGCGGATGAGGCTGCGGAGTGCGCTTTCCTGGCGGCTGCCACAATGATTGAATCCGCCGGAGGATCAGACCTAAGGAACAAGGGATCCTGGTCTGGAGTTTTGTATTTCTTTGCAATCCTCGACGGAACTAATCCCACTGTGGCTGGAGTAAGGAACGTGGTCATAGCTGGTTCTAAAAACCTGGCACCAGAGGTAGCAGCGGTCTGGGAGCTGTACGATGGTGCAATGTCTCGAAAATGATCGATGTAGGGATCACAGGAGTACATAAACTGATATTTAGTTTATTAGCTCCTCTGCGCAGTACGTCAGAGAAAGTCCCAATGTCATCAATAGGAGACACCCTTGAAGGTGGTGTAGATGAGAAAGTTGGCGAGTAGTGCCGAATGGAAGACGAAGAACAGGTAGAAAGATGCTCTGCGCCTCCTCTTATGTGGATGATCGTGCGAGCTGTGACGACCTCCTGACCGAGATCGGCGTGTAGAAGGCGACCTTGGTCTTCTGGAAGGCGACTTAGAAAGTCTTGTTGCGTATGAACGCGAGTGGTCCGAGCCCGGACCTCTGCGGGCACCTGTTCCGACACCCTGCAGCCAGCGAGGCGACAGGCCGCAAAAATTCTTTTCAGCAACTGTAGGAGATTTCTCTGGTGAAATCTGTACAATATTCAGCCCTGGAGATGACTGCCTTGACGTCGAACGGGATCTCGACGTCGACAAGGTCTGCGTCACCCTCGTCGTCGATCTGTGCCCTGATCTTGATCTCGACGTCGACCGCCCACGTCGATGGGGGGACTTTGACGTCGACTGTCGGCGTCGACGGGGAGACTTCGACGTCGCCCTTGACGCTGCCGCCGATGTCCTCGACGGCGAATGATCCGTTACAGGTCTCGACGTCGACCGCCCACGTCGATGGGGGGGCCCTGATGTCGCCCGACGGCGCCGATGGGGGGATCTCGACGTCGCCCTTCTCGATGGCGTCGACCTCCTCGACGTCGAATGATGGGACCTCGACGATGCTCTCGACGTCGGTACGTCCCCTCGCGTCATGACCTTCGACGGCGACTCTCTCAACGTCGACCCCCTTGAGGGTGGCGGAGAATGCCTCGACGTCGGTATGTCCCCTCGATGCATGGTCTTCGCCGGCGAGTCTCTCAACGCCGATCCCCTCGAGGTTGGCGGAGTGTGCCTCGACGTCGATGGAAGCCTCGACGTCGACGGAGTTTTGGACAGTCTCTCAGTACCCACAGCCTTCGAGCCTGAAGTGCTGAGCGCCGACTTACTTGGCTTGTCCCTTGACGTTGAAGAATGCCTCGGCCTCTTCGACGGCGATCTCGACGTCGACGGCGAACATTCAGGCACCTGCTTCTTCCTGGACTCAGGAGAGGTGGAGCGATGCCGTTTTCGGTGTTTACTTGAAGAGGGAGCTCTATGATGGTCTCTATCCCTCTCCAGTAGGGCATGAAGCTTGATGCGTTCTCTGTCGCGCTGAGTCCTCTTCGAAAACTTCTGGCAATGATAACACTGGTCAGGATTGTGTGAAGATGGAAGGCACACAATACACACCGAGTGTGGATCTGACAGTGCCATCTTCTTGCCACAGGAAGGACATTTCCGAAATAAAGCAGGCATTCTCACTGGAAAGTTTTTTGGAAAAAATGCCAAAAACCAGTAGAATATACCTCTAGGTATCAGAAACTGTCGAAATTTCCAAGGAAATATCAAAAAATTATCTTTCAGTCAAAAAACTGAAGAGCTCAAACTCCAGGATCCTCACAGAAGGAGCCGGAAAAAGAACTGACCTAACTGTCACCTGTGGTGCATGATGGGAGCAGAGGGTCTCTGGCAGGCCTTAAAGGCACGGTACCCTAACCCTTGGAAGCCTTAAAGGCAAGGTGCCAGTTTTTTTGTCTTCTTTTCATTATTACTCTGCAATGCAGCCTACAGGCGAATGCCTGCAATTACAAGTTTTTCCTTGTGGCAATAAAGCATTGGTATATCACAATTATTCTGTGAATGTACTCTTTTCCTTATGGGTTAGGAGAGTATTTGTCTTACAATGCAAACCTATGTAATTTCGGCAGTTCTGCCATGTTGGAAACTTTTTTAGGCTGCATGTATATGTTTCACATATGTGTATATATATATTCATATATATATATATATTTTCTATATACTCCGGGATCCCGCACGTGGGCGGGATTATTCATAGATTATGACTATTGATGAGTATCCCCTGGATGAGAAACAATGGTGATAGTTAAGCTAGATGAATGGTTGCAGACCTTTAAAGTGAGGGTATCTGCACCTTCTAGGGTATCTCCAGACACCTTTTCAATGGTCAGGTATCTTTTAAACAAGACCGCCACCCCACCTCCCCTTTTTCCCGCTGGCCTATTATGCCAGAAGGCATCATAGCTGTCGGGTAGTGCAGCCCGTAAGGTGGGGCCAGAATCATCGTCTAGCCAGGTTTCAGTCAGGGCTAGGATGTCTGGTGCCTCATCTTGTAGGAACGTAAGGATCTCGGTAGCATGTTTCTGTAGTGATCGTGTATTCAGGACCGAGAGTTTGAGGGTATCAGTGCCGCTAGAGATTAAATGGCCCAAAATGTTGGCCTGATTGGGACTAGGTATCTCTCCCCTCTGTGGGATAAGGAGTCCTTCTCTCCTGAGTACACCTGCTGTTTCGGGTTGCAAGGGGCACAGTCTATGATTGAATGATCTAAGTTCATTACTAGTGTAGGCCAATAAATGGCCGGGGGTTCTGGCCCCTGGACCCGTTTGGGCGCAGACGGGCTTGCCTTAGGCGCGCCTTTGGCGCGTCAGCGGCGCGTCCGCTCCAGCGTGCTTTATATGCCCCCGTGACCCCTGGCTCCTCCCCGCCAATCAGCCCTGCTGTGCAGCAGCTGACACCCTCAGGGTCGCTAGACCAAGTGCGAGCGCACGGGGAAGAAGAGGCAGGACCGGTCAATAATAGGAACAGGTGAGTAGCGCTTACTTTAAAAGAAATATGACACTCAAATGTTTAAAACAGATAAAAAAAATGTAAAAAACACAGAGCTCAGGGGACCATCATGCACTGCCTGTGCTAGCGCGTTCTTCTATGACTGCGCGTCCGCTCCAGCGTGCGTTATATGCCCCCGTGACCCCTGGCTCCTCCCCGCCAATCAGCCCTGCTGTGCAGCAGCTGACACCCTCAGGGTCGCTAGACCAAGTGCGAGCGCACGGCGAAGAAGAGGCAGGACCGGTCAATAATAGGAACAGGTGAGTAGCGCTTACTTTAAAAGACCGGTATTGCCCCCTAGGTCTTGCTGATAGTATTCTGTCCAGAGTGTGAGATTCCTTACAAACAGAGTTGGTGAAAATAATCTTTAGAAAGGGAGACAGGTCAGAACATCATCGGTGCATACCCTATTGCCCTTAAGAGACATAATTATCGCCGTAAAATGACTAGAATCAAATGTAGCCAGCAACCATGAGTTGAGGTCGATATTTATCCCTTGGCTATCAATCAATCAATCAATCAAGGGAATTGTAAGTGCGCTACTCACCCGTGAGAGTCTCAAGGCGCTAAGGGGGGAGGGGGAGGGGGGCGAAGCAGCTCCATTTAGTCGAAGAGCCAGGTCTTGAGTGTCTTCCTGAAAATGTTCAGGGAGGGGACGCATCTGATGTCGATCGAGTACTCGTTCCAGGTCTTGCCCGCGATGTAGGAGAAGGCACTTCCACCTGTTCTGGCTCTGAAGATGCGCGGGGTTTCGGCGAGGTCGGCGGATCGGAGGTTTCTCTTGGGTACCTGGAAGGAGATTCTCTCGTTGAGGTATTGCAGTCCGGTGTTGTGGAGGCATTTGTAGGCGTGGGTATCTTGAAAGTAACTCTTCTCAACGGGGAGCAAGTGGAGGTTACGCAGGTGTTGGGTGATGTGTTCGTGTCAAGGGATGCCGAGGACGAGTCTGGATGCGGTGTTCTGTATGGTCTGGAGTTTGCGGAGCAGAGACTTGTTGATCCCGGTGTAGAGGGCGTTTCCATAGTCCAGTCTGCTGGTTATGAGTGCGTGGGTTACGGTCTTCCTTGATTCGGGGGGGAACCATTTGAAGGTCTTTCGGAGGATGCGGAGGGTGTTGAAGCAGCTGGAGGCGACGGCGTTGACCTGTTGGGTCATGGAGAGGGAGGAGTCGAGTACAATGCAGAGGTTTCGGGCGTGGTCCGTGGGGGTGGGAGGGCTGCCGAGGGCAGTGGGCCACCAGGTGTTGTCCCATGCAGAGGGGGAGGGTCCAAGGACGAGGACCTCTGTCTTCTCCGAGTTGAGCTTCAGGCAGCTGCTGCTCATCCAGGATGCGATGTCCTTCATTTCTTCCTGGAAGTTGAGTCTGGTGGTGATGGGGTCCTTGGTGAGGGAGAGGATGAGCTGGGTGTCGTCGGCGTAGGATACTATGCTGAGTCCGTGCTGTCTGACGATGGCGGCGAGGGGGGCCATGTAGATGTTGAAGAGCGTGGGACTGAGGACGATCCTTGGGGTACTCCGCAGTTGATTTCTGTGGGTTCAGAGAGGAAGGGTGGCAGTCTGATTCTTTGGGATTTGCCGGTGAGGAAGGAGCGGATCCAGTCGAGGGCGGTTCCTTGTATGCTGGTGTCGTGGAGTCAGGCGGTGAGTGTGCAGTGGGAGACGGTGTCAAACGCTGCAGAGAGGTCGAGTAGGATCAGGGCCGCGGTGTGTCCTTGGTCGAGGAGGGTGTGGATGTCGTCTGAGGCGGCGAGTAGAGCGGTCTCGGTGCTGTGGTTGCTGCAGAATCCGGATTTGGAGGGGTCTAGGATGGAGTTTTCTTTGATGAATTTTGTTAGCTGGGCATTGACGATCTTCTCAGTGACTTTGGCCGCGAAGGGTAGGAGGGAGATGGGTCGGTATTTCTTGAGGTCCGTGGGGTCTGCTGAGGGCTTCTTGAGCAGAGGTCTGACTTCTGCGCGTTTCCAGTCGTCGGGAAAGATGCCTGTCTTGAAGGTGGCGTTGATGGGGTGTCGTAGTTCTGAAGCGATGGCGGCTCTGTGGAAGATGTTTGGCGGGCAGGGGTCCGTGGGGGCTCCTGCGTGGCTGCCTTTCATGGTCGAAGTGGTGTCTTCGGTGGTAACTGGGGTCCAGGAGGAGATGGTGGGCTGGCTGGCGTTGCTGGAGAAGGAAGTGGTTTCGGAGTCAGGTGTCTGGTCGTTGAAGTGGTCGTAGAGGCCCTTGATTTTCAGATGGAAGTAGGATCAGAGCTTGTCGCAGAGGTCCTGGGAGGGGGTGATGTCCGTGGTTTCGCTGGGGGGGGGGGGCTTGGTGAATTCCTGGATGACGCTGAAGAG
The DNA here is from genome assembly GCA_963921515.1 of Calotriton arnoldi. NCBI lineage: Eukaryota > Metazoa > Chordata > Amphibia > Caudata > Salamandridae > Calotriton > Calotriton arnoldi. Next base: position 1,519,664 of record CAWUFW010000721.1, read on the forward strand.
TTCCTTGGAGTTGCTGGAGTTGGCGAGGATCTTGTTTTGGATGAAGGTCCTTTTGGTAGATCTGATGCGTTGGTGGTATTCCGTCATGGCGTTCTTGTAGGTGGTGCGATCTTCTGACGTTTTGCTGTTTCTCCAGTTCTACTCGAGTCGTCTGCAGGTGCGTCTGGATTCTTGGAGGTCGGTGGTGAACCAGGTGGCCTTCCTGGGCGCTGTCTGTCGGAGTTACGTTGGGGTGCGAGCTCGTCTGCGCAGTTGGAGATCCATCTGTGGAATTCTTTGGCTGCAAGGTTGGCGTCGGTCGAGGTGGTTGGGGCGTTGCGGTTGAGGGTGGAGTTGAGCTTCTCCTCAGTGATTTTGCTCCAGTTCCTTCATGGAGGGCGCGGTGCAGGTTTGGGTGGCGTGGGTTTGTCGATGTGGAAGTGTATGCAGTGGTGGTCCGTCCATGGGGGTTGCGTGGTGTGACTGAAGTGGATGTTGTTACCTCCTGCGAAGATGGGGTCGAGGGTGTGTCCTGCCTTGTGGGTGGACGTGGTGACGAGCTCTTTCAGGCCGATGTTGGCGAGGTTTTCCAGGAAGGTGGTGGAGTTGGGGTCGCTGGGGTTGTTGAGGTGGAAGTTCAAGTCTCTGATAAGTATGTAGACCATGGAGGAGATGGCGTGGGGTGCGATGAGGTCAACGATGGTAGTGGCAAACGAGGCGCGAGGTCCGGGGGGTCTGAAGCGAGGGTGTCGCAAAGTGTGGTTCTAGGGCTGGTCTGGATCTGGAAGTGAAGGTGTTCGGTGGTGGAGAAGGAGTCACTCCTGGTGGAGGTGGAGAGTCGGAGGGAGCTCTTGTGTGCGATGGCGAGTCCTCCTCCTGGGCGGTCCTTCCTCTGGATCTTGTATCCGTCGGGGATGGAGGTGGCGATGTCGGGGCGGAGGAGGCGTTGGTACAGGTTTCTGTAAAGAAGGCAACGTCTGGCGAGAGGGTGTCGAGGAGGTCCCAGATCTCTACGGCATGTCTGTGCAGGGAGCGCACGTTGAGGAGGATGCACCTCAGGGTTTCAGAGGTGTTGGCATTTGGTGCGGGGGTGCGGATGGTGTTGAAGGTCTGGCGGCAGTCACGGCAGGAGAACTGTCCGTGGGTGGTGCTCGGCGTGGACAGCTGGCAGTTGTTGCTCCTCCCGGGGTTGAGTGCGAAGAGGGTAGCCGAGTTGTAGCGGTGGATGGTTGGAGATCCAGGGTCCCTGGCGCTGGTCGCGGTCGGGCGCAGACGGGCTTGCCTTTAGCGCGGCGCGCCCACTGCGCGCGGCCGCACAACGGCCGCCATTAAATAGGGGAGGAGGGAGGAAAGCTCAGCTGGGAGGCGTGAGCGGAAAGAGGGGAGGGGCCGCGGGGAGCAGCGGTGGAAAAACGAGCAAAACACGCAAAAACGAGACACATAATGAACAGTGACAAAATTAACAGAATTAACAATACCTACAATACCAACAATACCTACAAAAAAACTATGAAGAGAGAAGGATGACACAGGCAAAACGGGCACAACAAGGCAGGTGGCAGCAGAGGCAGGCTTGAATCCTACCAGGTCCCTATCAGCGGCACAACGGTGGAGATACTGGGGGGAGAGAGCAGGTCCCTGACCAGAGGTCAAGTAGACCTATGAGGGTCAAGTAGATCGAAAAAAGTAACTTAGGTGAGGAAACGGCAAAATATTACCTAGTATACTCCCACTAAAGGCTATGGATTCAGACTCAACAGGGTCTGCCCTAAAACTAAGGAGACACTCTCAGAGTCAACCTCTTGTGGATTCTGATGGCCAGCAAGACTGGTTACACAAAAACGATCCATAGTTTGACATAATGAACTGAAATATTTGCACTAGTTTGAATGGATCCTGAGCCAAAGACTGTCTGATTATGTACAGAAAAAGAGGTTTAGCAGGCTGTTGGACACAGGTGTTAGAGGCCACAGGCAGGTGGAATGTCTTTGGCCTATTGTGGACAGAAAAGTAACTCACATGAAGAGGCAGACCCATTAATAGTGGCCTGTTCATCAAATTATGCTAAGGAACCCAATATAGAACTCGATCAGTCCTGGAAATTATGCCAAAATAAGCTCTCAAATAATCCAGACTCAGATGCTAATGCACCCTTGAAAAACACTGAATGGCTTTAGGGTGCAGTGGGATGCAAATGTCTCACAATCCTGTTTTGTGTGACTTACCCAGGCATATCTAACACTCTAAATAAGAGTCAGCTAAAGACATTTGTTTGCAACATTCCCCATAAAGTAGGAAGCCCAAAGATTGAAGAGGGGAAATATTACTGATAAAACTGTGTTCTAGGAGACAAAAGATTGAATAAAAAATAGAGTAAACGTCAAAGGCTTCATATCCAGCCTATGTAAGTTGCTGAAAGTGGAACTGGCTTCTTGGAGTCTTATACTTTGGTGGAGCCTTGTGCATCAGCCTCTGACATGGAGATGCTGGTGACCTGTTATTGCCACAAAAATTTCTTTGACTCAGTCCGACACCAGGGAAAGGTTCAGGGCAATTACAAATTGGATCTGTGGAGCAATAGAAGGCATTAAGCCTCCGCTCGCGCGCCTTTGCATGGCCCTGCGCTCCTGTTTCAAAATCTATTTATAGATTTATAAAGCAAGCCTGCCATTTTATGATTAATAATGAAGAAGCTAAGACAGAAGTGTCATTGGATGGTGCAAAATGATGTATAGAAATAACTAGGAATACCTGTTCCCTTTCCGTCCTGGAGACACTTTTTTTTAACTTTTTATGTAGTGCTTGTAACATTTGTCATAAATAGAAGAAATGGGGCTCTGCATGAAGGTTTTTTTTTTTTTTTTTTTAACAAGCCCTGCAAAAAAATCTGATAAGCCTAGGAAAGATCACATAAGGAATCTGGGGGGAACAAGCATCCATTAGAACAAGCATTTGCAATGCAATAGGTCTCGCATTTGCAAAACTTTCAGCTACTGGCATTGTAAATGACAAAGCTTTTATCTATGTGTTGATTTTAAAAACAGATAAATAAAAGGCATTGTCATTTACAATGCCAATAGCTTAAAATTTCGCAAATGCGAGACCTATTGCATTGCAAATGCTTTTTAATTGTCTTGTAAAAGAATGCACATTTACATTGGACTTACTGGTGTGATGTACATCAGGCAAAATATATGCTCCTGCGCTTGTTCGGACGTCATGCCATGTGAGCTATTAATATTTATTATTCTGGTGATGCAAGTCCGAATGAAGTGAAGCTAGAGGCAATATTCTGTTTTAAAAGCATATACTGAAGCCTGCAGTGCTGCTGCTCTGGACTGGAATAAAACGTTCAAAAAGCAGTTTCGGAGACAACAACATGTTTTTTAAAGTTTATTTAGAGGAATTAGCATCTCCGTCTTGAAAACTTCCCTTGAAAATTTTCCAAAGACACATTTTTTATGAAACTGTGTATTTCACTTTCAGAAATAACATGTTTAATTAATGTTAGCATTGCGTCTGCCCTCGTATGACATGTTCAGTACTCGAAGACTTCGCCATCTTCCATCGCTGGCTGCTGTCCTTACTTTCAGTTTCCACACAGAAGAACGTCGTCAGTCAAAGCTGAACCCGTACAGTAGAGCCCGTGATGAACCTGGCGGTATTTTTGCACATGTGGCTGACGTCTGATGTCTCACAGCTTACACATCTGGAAGTAATCACTCCTATGCACCCTGGAGGGAGGTTTTCTGCCTGAGTAACAAAGCACATCTTACTTGGGGATTTCAAGAGCTTTCATAACACTTTGATACCGTCAGGACTTTGAGTCTAAGCCAATGCACCTCGCATGGAACTTGGTACATTCCGACACTGAGGAAGGTGGGGGCGTTGTACTGACACCGTGCCCAGCCGGCTCCTGTGGATTTACCATCTTTTGATGCGTTGATGCGATGATGCGATATCGGACGCAATTAGAAACCTCATTGCCATCAGCAAGGTCATCGCGAGTAAGGCGATTAGGATGTTCGCCTGAGAATATTAGAAATGGAGCTGGGGGTGTTTGGGGGTCAGAGTATTCAGGGTACCTCTTAAAGCCCCCACGCACCCTTCTTTACTTATTGAAAAAGAGTAAGCATGAGGTAATTGTTGGTTAAGAGAAAGTTAGCGGAAGACACTAGGCTTCACCAAACTCTACACAAAATATTAAGGAACAAGCACGCGAGTGGTGCGTGCGCGAAAACAAGCCCGGGAGTTGTGTGCGCGCGCGTGCTGAAGAAAAAGAAAATGAAAGTGAACGACTTAAGGAACAAGCACGCGAGTGGTGCGTGAGTGCGCGAAAACAAGCCCGGGAGTTGTGTGCGCGCGCGCGTGCTGAAAAGGAAGAAAATGAAAGTGAGCGGCCGCACGGCGCTCGTGCCTGTGCGCGTAACCGCACACTGTATGCCACACAAAGCTGTGGTCAGACTTTTAAAAGCCCACTCACTAAATGCCTCGCCAGAGCAGCGCATGCGCTGGCTCAGGCGAGACCTAAAAAGGCTTGTTGCTAAAGCAGTCACAATAACTGTTCACACTGCAAGCAAGGCAACATTGAACTTCGTGTAATTACAATTACTAAACAAAACTTTGTTCTGGTAATTAACATGGTAAATCAGGCATAGACATGCTGTCCAACATTCAGATGCTTAAGCATCTTGACACTTCTACTGCATCTATAAAGCCTGGCACATTTAATATACGGGGGATTCGAACAAGCTGGACGGCAATAATCAAGAGCCTAGCTCCCACAGATACTAAGATCAACTGTAAATTGCTGAAATTTCATGCACTGCATGAGAAACAAATTAACTCTGCTTGATTTCTAGAATACAACAGAACCCCGGAGACTTATAGGCTATTCCATCACAGAAACAGTACATTCTGAAACAAAATACCAACAGCGGCTTGACCAGGTTATTTCAGCTAAAGGTCCACCACTTGAAATCAACCAATAATTTGAAACAACTCTCCGGAGTCAATGCGTTCATGTAAGTCAACACGCTCTTGGCAGCCGAAGGTTCAATAATAATGGGGACAATCATACTTGTATAAATACAAGTCCAGTGACTACTACTAGTGATAGCGGGGAATCCGTGTGGCCAAGGGGGTCAAACAAACAAATAAACAGTATCCATAATGGCATCGTACTCACTCCAACTACTAGTGATTTTAACACTTAGCATTTTAGAATGAATTTTAAACAGTACACAATGTCAATTTTACTCATTGTTTACATGTTTTATGGAATTATCATATGCAAGGTTATTGTGATGGTTTTTATTAACTTATAACAATAAAGACTGATTGATTGGATTGGCCTGGTAAATTTTAATAACTCTAGTGGTGTGCACGGAAATCTATATCACTGTCCATGTACTTTATTTATTGGCATAAAGCAGTTTTAAGCCCATTCTATATATTTACACATTTTCCTGAAATGAAATTAGAACTTAAATAGAAGTGTGCTAACCTTCGGTGTATTCCTTAGTGCCATCCAACGGATCAACCCACACAACAAGCTGAAACACATTAATACACCATTGTGTTATGAAAAAAAATTATACACTGATTTAACACAATTTAATTAGCCATCCTCCCAGATACCAAAGAATAGGAAGACTAGTTAATTGTTTAACATTTCTGTTTTGCATATAAGTTATACAGTGAAAATGATTATGCAAGCAGAACACCAAAACCTATGTCTCAAAGGAAAACGTGGCAGAAAATAGAGTGCATGTCTGGTACTTCCAGAATTATTAACATGCATTGACATATTAACAAATGTAACCTCCAACAATAAACTCCAGAGAATTGGGGACCTGGGCTTGCACAACTCCGAGTCGAAAACAATTAGAATCCTCCTGTTCAAATTTACTTACAAATAAGAGCATTCATTATTGGGGGGCTTCTATACAGGACTGCAGGGAGTAGAAACAAAATAGCTAAGAGTTCTGTGTTCCACTCGGAGCCATCCCAACTCCTTCCCATCTCAACTAACAATAATGTCTCTAAAATGGAGATGTTCTTCATTGCCACTGCATTCAAGCCATCCTCCTGCATACCCACCTCCTTAAATACTGCCTGGACTGTAGTTACAACCTTCTAATACAAGCTTCGTCGCAGTCTTCAGTTTCAGGAGAAAACGTTAGAACTGGGAACCACTTTGTGACACAGCAACATCTCAATCACTGGGGTACGGTCGGAGTCCCCATCCGGTGCTGGCCGTTTTGGGACTTTTGTACGTTTTCCAAGCATTCAATACATTCTTCCAGATCGATAACAGGAGATCACTGTGCATCCCCAAAGATCTGAGGCCTCTGACATGTCTTCCTTCAGTTGTTATACCAGTTCCTCACTTCTTAAGTTTTTCTTCTCTTGATATCTTCAGTCATTCTTGTTTCTACCCAACTGTTTTTAGACTTGAAGGACGCTAGTTTAGTATCATCATTGTCTATTTGTTTATTTTGTGGGATCTTCTGCTATTGATGCCATCAAAACTCTCATTTTAAAGAGGTACAAGTGCACATCCTCCACAGTAGGTTTACCAGCTTGAAGGGAGGCATGATGCTAAAAATAGTGCATCACATGAGTGGCACTTTCCCATACGTAGACAAGCAGCTACATGAATCCAGAAATGTCTCATCCGAGTCTGGCCTAGGTGCTCAGGGTAAGGTTTTTTCAAATGTGGTACGGTAGTGTCATCAGGATCATGCGGTCATCATGGCAGGAAGCAACAAAAATGTGGGGTTCTCCCAAGAAGTCCACGGAGTATGGGAGTCAAAAATCAAAATGAAGAACAAAGTAACCCCTGAGGGATAGATTACAAGTTATTATGTCTATAAATTCCCCAAAGCGAAAGGAAGGTGGATCGGATTTTCAATTGACAAAACCCTTTAACATCACCATTTATTTTTCTCCTAAATAGGTAACACTAGTTTTGCTTTATGCATCCATCCTCCCACTCAATTAGAATCTTTTGTATGGATTTACATTTTTATCAAATGCAAAATATTCATCCAAAGGCTGTATTATTTGAGACATTATCATATACATAGGCATTTACATGTACAATTGATTTTAAGTTGTCATTTCAATTCACAATCACCCAAAACATTATTGCAAATGATTTAACCATTATATACAACAAATTACTCCTATACAACCAAGTAATCCAGTAGGCATGTAGAGTCCTTGACTATATAAGTTCATTCAGAACACTGTATGTGTTTTGGTCCTGGTTAAAAAGTGGAAGCCAATGTGTTACTGCGCTGAACCAAATTCTTTCAGTCCTTACTGTGATACACCCTGTAGCCACAGTCCTGTGTTCTCAGCTATCCACAGGCTTCTTCAAGACAAGTAAAAAAAAAAAAAAAAAAATGTCTTATTGTTGTTATACACTCCTAGTACGGATCCTCTGTAGCGGTGCCTAAAAGGGAACCCATCTTGGTCCGTGCTGCTGTGAAATCTGAAAGTGGCTTCAAACACTAAGGTGGATCCCTTTGGGATAATGGGTGTCTCCCATGCAAGAGGACTCGGGGGTCTCCCAGGTACCTCCCTTCTAGGGGCCATGGAGTATCCCCGATATCGTCCAGCTAAGGATTGACAATGTAGGAATAGGTTCCGCACTGTCCATGCGCCACTCTCATTAGAGCAAACTGCTACTGCACATGGTGCTCAGGAGTGGTCAGTCATGGCAGCAAGCATGTAGGGAGGCTCCAAAGTGCTGCAGTGAATAATCTTCACTCAAAGGGTCATCGCCATGCCCCTGGCAATAAAGAGCAGTCTCCAACAACCAACACAATTAAAATAGAGCTGAAGCAGATGTGTACCTGCTGGGAGGAGGTGAAACCTCTCTAAATAACCACACTTGTCTCCCTCTCCACCCCAGCTACCAACAAGAGCTTTAGTTGCCTCCAGTACAGGAGTGAACTTCGATATCTTTTGCCACCACTTCAATTTCAGGCAACTGGAGAACTCAGTGCACTCACAGCAATGTGCGTCTTGGTGCTGGAAATCCTGAATCTGGGTGCCGCCTTCATGCATTCAGCTCATCCTGCAGGGTTCAGGACTCGCTGGAATGTTGTGACAGCCCGCTCAAGTGACTTTCATGACTTCCTCATAGCGTCATGCGAGTTCACAATGTATGGCACTGCAGGTGGGACTCAAAGTACTGCGTTAGAATGGCCGGTGAGTGCAGTGAAATAGGAATGCCCCCAGAGCTCAGGATAATGTTATCAACAGAAAGTTTGTGTGGCCATACCTCTGTCCCAAACTAGCAAATTTCTGGAAAAGAGAAAGAAGTGACAGAAAGCCAGCTTTCAAGCATTTGTTGAAGCCCTGAGGATGAAAGGTAGATATCAGCTCTTGCCAGATGTTCCTGAACCCTTGACAAGTTCTTCTAGATGGGATATTTTAGTTTTAGTGATTTTCCTGCCAGGTCGATGGAGGCCCATCGGCCATATTTAAAGATCTGTGCCTGCCGATGGGGTTCTCGATGCCAAAAGTGGACCAGTCTGTGCTACAGATACACTTGCTCCAGAGATGAATACTAACAGGTGACATTTTCTATTGTCCGCTCCCAATTCTTGTTTGTTTTTCACAAACAACTTCCCAAATCTAAAGCAAGTAAAAAATAAAATATCAATGACACTAATACGCAGGAAGTATCATCCATGTGCATGGATGGGAGCCAGAGTTTGTTTTTGCTGACTGGGACTGTCATGCCTTGCAGGGCAGACCCAGGCAGGGAAACTATTTATCAGGAGAACTACCCTAGCAGGATATGCCTTGCAGCGCATAAAAGGTGGTGACCCAGTGCCTTTAACAGCTCCTCAGCAGTCAATCAGCTGTTTCCCTTTAAATGGGATGGAGGATCCACAATTTTGATGAGATGGGAGAATCCCCATTTTACTTGCATTCTCCTGTCCCATCAAACTTTAAATGACCCCTTACGTCTGCGATCTGAAAAGAGTTTTTTTATACTTCCTTAGGCTTCTCAGTAGGAGTCTCCTCAACCTGGCAATCCTTTTTTAGGCATGATGCCTCACCAAGGAGGCTTGCACCAACAGCTTGCTTTTTACATGGGAGAAACTCCTTTACCCAAGGATGCTTCACAGTGTTCCCTCCTTCCTCGGCAGCTTCAATTTAGAACAATTGCCTACTGTGAAGTAAGATAAGAAGAAGATTCCCATCTTACCGTGAAAGTTAGTTAATACCTCCTCAAACCCTTGAGATGGTTGAAACATTTTCATCGAACATGAGAATAAATAACCAATTTAAGAATCATTCCCTTTCATTGAATGATATAAAGGTAGTCCGGTTTTCAGAGTTCGGGACAGTTAAAATGTTGGCAAAAAATGTATTATTATATTCACAAATTGCGGCTATTTATTTTTCAAGAGTTCATTCTTTTTTAAATTACTAACAAATATTTTCACACAGTCCACTACAAAACAACCTGCTGAGCATGACAGCAATGCCCACTGATTGAGAGGTGTATATAGTCTATAATGTTCTGCAGCTACAAAATTGCATACCTACCTCTTCCTCTTTAATGTTGCTGTACTTTGTTGGACAAGCATACTTTAGTATTTCAGTAGACTGGCCTAACTCAATTAGCTCCTCCTCGACATCTGATGAAGGCAATTCCTATTAAACAGAAGATCGCAGTTAGATGGGTTCTCATGATGGTTCCATGCAGTACTCAAGGTGCAAGCCAAATGCAGAATCTTTCAAGATTACTTTCTTCAATTACATTTTTATTGCAATTTATAGGACTTAAACTTCCAACTATTTTATATATATTAAAAAAGACAGTCTTGTGGAAGGGTTGATCTTTATATGCATACACATGACTTTTGGTATACATTTTCTACCAATATTATTTTCTGCATCCCTCAAGAACGATTGTCTGCATTACCAATTTTACATAAAGTTAACAATTAAATAATATGAATGAAATATCAGGGGAAAAGCATAAAGGAGGGGGCACTTCATAGTCCTAGTCCATACTCCGCATACCTCTGAGACCATGGTTCACAATTTATATTTACCATTTATATCAATGTATGTGCTCATTTCACAGCGGTTAATCATTCCAACAACCTACATTTTGTCAAAAGAGGCGATTCTTCCAGTTTTATATAAATTGCCAACTGTACGCTAAAACAATGATATTTTGTCGTTTACATTTTGTAACGTACACTCTGAACCTTATATACTAGCCTGGAAGTCAGAGGTAGATCAGTAATCAGACTGAAATGTCTTCCGTACATTGTTTTGAAATACTCAGCTTTATGGATGGCTTTCCAATGTATGGTTCAGAATTCTTACTGAAGTTCAGCATCCAGATTTAAGCTGGCCAACAGAATTTATACACGTCACTAAATTCCTCATCAACCTGTCCCTGCCATCAGTGAATAACAGCTGTGTTGCGTCACATGTTAGAACACCGACATTGTTCTCAATTTTCTGATTCCAGATTTGACTAAATTTATGATGGTCCTTGTCAGATTGTTGCTGGTTGTGATTACTGTTTTTCACAATACAGATATGTTATACAAATCATTCGAATTAACGGATTATTCCAGAAAGACAGCTCCTGACAATTCCGATGTATGCAGCTTTCTAGAAAAGGGCATATATCGTAAACTAAATTCCCTAGAGCCATTTTTTTTCGTCTGGCTTAACAGCTTTGTTTCGCAGCCTATTGCAATATCGAAAATATGCTCTTTTATGGAATGCCTGTGGGTGTTGCAAAGTAGATAGATCACTAAGAGAGGTTCAATCACCATTAAAGTAATTTTTCTTAACTGTGTCATCGTGTTCTTTATATTTCCCAACCGGTTTGGAATCCAAGTTCACAGGATGAAGATGCTAGGACTATGAAGAAGACCTCCAGGCTTCAAATAAACCAGCTTTACAAAACCTCATTGCCAAAAGCTGCATATTTTATTTCTATAAAATATGCAGCTTTTGGCAAAAAGTAGTTTTTGCCGAAAACATGCAGAGTAGCTCTTGTTGCTTCTCTTTAAAAAAAATTACAATGGAAACAGCAGATATCTTCACCACATATTTTTTGGTGCATAAATCCTAGAGCCCAGCCGCCAATGGACTCCAAATGTATTGTGTTACAGATGAACACCATACCAAGCTTATAACATCATGGGCGATGCACTACTTTCCACAATTTCTAACCACCGCACTGTCGGCATTAGAGTGGTTTTTCAATTTATATACATATTTGGTGGCTTTCATACTGCTCTTCCCTTTTTGCCCTAAAGAAGCTCTAAAGAGGTTCTGAATTGTTGATGAAAATGCATTTGCTGGGATGAGCTATTTTTTATTTGAGCATTAAAAGAAAACAAAGTACTTTCTATGAAGCAGTTATGTGGTAGAATGCGAAGCTCGTTTCCGGGCATGTTTTTACAAGAAAACCTTAATGCAGGCAGTGCAGTGTTGCGGAGTTTGGACCTTGTGGAAATTAGTGCAACTCCCATGATGTTATATTCTTCTGTATGTGTTGGATATAAAAATGCAAGTCTACCCTTTTAGCAATGGTCGTTTTTTTCCCCACGGAGTAAGACCAAGTGGAAAAAATCAAAGGTTTTTTATCCTTTCCAGGTAAACCTAAGAGCTCTGGAAGTACCTAAATTGTGTAAGGCTGCTTTAACCAAAGTAGCACAGGACCAAGACTAAAAGACCAGGAGAAATTTTTTTTTTAATTGAAGGTCTGTTCAAATGTTGGGAATATAAGAAAGGGATCATCTGAAGAACAACTTCTTGCTTGTGGAAGACAATGCATAGCATTAGTCAGCCGCGGCTGTTCCGTATGGGCGGAGGGACCATGCCCCCCACCTTTTTCTCCAACAAGCAGAGTGACTGTCAGGCTCAACAACCGTCAGCCTGAAAGACACTGTTCTCGTTCAGGTCAGGCAGCAGGGACCTAGATATGCGCAAGCGTCTAGCTGCTTGAGCTCAACTTTGCCAGGCTGAGGATTTGGGCGTGACCTCCTCAGGCTGGCAAAATTGCCTCGAGGCCCTCCCCCTCATGATGAAGGGGAGCGGCACCGATTGCCTTGGGCCTAGAAGCTTCAGTTTTAAGCCCTGAAGTACACAGGGCTGAGTGTCAATCAGTGACACCTCGTCACAAAGTGGGGTGGGGTCAGTAGTCTCACTGACCCCATCCCACTCTGGGACGAGGGAGGGACTGCTGCCTCTTCTCGGTCAGCCAATGAGAAGAGGAAGCAGTCCCAACCCCCCTGTGACTTCCGAAGCTTCCCTCTCCGGGTGCTGGAAGCATGTAAGTTTTATGTTTTTGAATTTTTGGTGGGAGGGGAAAGGAGGAGGGGTGTGTGTGTGTGTACACGTGTGTGTGTGTGTACACAACTGTATCATTTGTTGTGAATGTGTGTGCACATTTGTGAATTCATGGGTGTGACTGTATATCTGTGAATGTATGGCCCGTCAGCCCCCCTCCCTGCTAAAATTACCGACGACCAATGGAATTAGTGGGTGAGAACTGTGAATAACTGAATAATAGGGATGGTTTTCACCCATAGTTTCTGATTGACATAAATAGACAAGAGCAAAGCTTGAGATGTGTATAATTTGACTCAGAATCCAGAGGTGCACTTTAGTCACAGTTACTCATCTACAATTTTAGGTTATATATTGGTTCTAAACACATCTACTATTGTGAACATTGAGCGGAGGCCAAAAACTACGTGAATGACCAACATTCAGGAACAAAGGAGGTGATTACGATGGCGGAAGGCCTGCCACCGCCAGCCGTGCGGTGGCGGGCCCTCCGCAATCTGACGACTAATTTCCCCGCCAAATTACAATGGCAGGGGGAATCGTGTTCAGTCTGCGGCGGTCGCAAAGACCGCCCGCCGCGCTTCCGCCACAGGCAATCGTACCGATTGCCTGGCGGAGTGGTCAGCATCTTCAAAATGGTGGCGGTGCCTAGCAGGCACCGTCCGCCAGAGTACGATGCTCGCCGCAGCCAGCCTTTCTGTGGCGGGTAAACCGCCATTAAAAGGCTGGCGGAGAATCCATTCGGGGGTCCGTTGCGGGCCCCCCTTGTGTTGGGGGGAGGTGGTGGTGCACCACCGCCACAGTGGTGGTGCACCACCGCCACAGTGGCGGTCCCACCATAATACGTGGTGCGAGCACCGCTACGATGGCGGGCGGACTCGAGTCCGCCCGCCATCGTAATCATCCCCAAAGTCCTCAAGAGATTTTCATCTCTGGAGAGGCCAAATGGATATGAATCACAAAACATCATTCAAAGAAGCCTTGAGAGGATTTAACCCTGTAACAAAATCACACTAGTTTCTTCTCATATTGTTTATGACTATATTCGGTTTATTTCACACACATTAGCTATATATTCCTTTAACAAGATGTAGGAAGCTGGCTCTGTATATACTATACCAAAAAGAGGTATAGTGTGCACAGAGTCCAGTGAGTCCCCAGAGGTATAGCAGAGGCTAAAGCAGATAATACCTTACTCTCTTTTGTGGTAGTGTGGGTGAGCAGTCAGGCTTATCAGAGGGTAGTGTTAAGCATTTGTTGTACACACGCAAGCAAGAAATTATGTCACACACTCAAAGACTGAATACAGGCCATTGTTTTTATAAAAAGTTCTCACTCTCTTATTTTATTACTAGAACCAAGAATCACTTAGTGCAGGTAAGTTGTACAGTTTGTAAAAGTAGCATTACTTTTCAAGAATGCAGTAGTGTTTTGTAAATGCAGTAAATACCTTACAGTTGTAAGAAAGCTTTCTGTAAATGTCACTTTAAAACAGTTTTAGACTTTGCAATGATACAGTTCAATGTATTCCTATGGAGGAAAATCAAGGTTAGTGACTTACAGGTAAGTACTCGGTTTTGTAGTTCAGTCTCGAGCTGGTAACACTTACACAGGGCAAGGTAGGTAAAGAAAGTGCACCCTCAGCGGCACAGTGGCGGCCGCTGCAGAGGTCAGAGGAGAGGTAGGGACCCAATGTAGTACTATGGAGACATGGGGTTCTCTGAAGAGCACCGGTCACAGGTAGGAACCTGCAGTTTCTGGGTCAGGTCCCAGGAATCAAAGGCACAAAGGGGGCCACAAGTAGGCATCAAAAGGGCAAAGTCCAGCAGCACTCGGGGGGGGGGGGGGCAGGGTGCAAAGTAGGTTTTGGACTTCCAATGCAAACAATGGAGGACATCGGTTGTAAAGAAATGATGCAGGTTCGGCCCCGAAGTCTTGGAGAAGGGACCAAGCGACTGGAAGGCGAAGTTTAAGTGTTGATGGGCACAGGGACACAGTCGGTCGGGCACCCCAAGGCCAGGAGGCTGCGGGTGCATGGGGGACCTTTCCAGTCAGGTTTTCTCTTCAGATCCGGTCGGGTGACCCTTGAAGATGAGGCTGCAGGCGTCACAGTGGAGATCGGAGGAGGTCGTCCAATGCTAGATCCCAGGTCAGGATCACCGGGGGACCTTGCTGTGGTGTTGGGCTACTCCGACTCGGGCCATAGGTGTTGGGTGAGGAGTGGTGCAGACACCCGGTTCTGTCCGGATCCGATGTTTGAGCTGGAGTTGGTTGATGGACAAATCCGGTGTCCAGAGGAGATCAGAGTCTTTCCTTGAAGGCAGAGCAGGTCCCCGGGGTTCTTGGAGGCTGCTGGTTGCAGGACACGCCGGTTTCAGCTTGCAGGAGTTCCGAAGCAGGAGACAGGCCGGTAGGGCTGGGGCCAAAGCAGTTGTCCTCTTCTCTGCAGCACAGTTCTTCGGTCCTTCTTCATGTCTTGTTGAATCGAACGAGCAAGGTTCAAGTGTGCCCCTAAATACTAGATTTTGGGGCCTTACAGGGGTGTGCAGGTCGGTACCAATAGGTCCCTTCCCTTCCCTGGGGTGTCTACACCCCTCCTTATGCCACCCTCCAGTGGGGGGGGGCATATGCCTCGTTCCGATAGGGGGAGTCCTCTCATCTTCAAGATGGTTGGGACGGAGATGTGTACTTCACTTCGCCTCCCCCCACCTGAGGGGTGGGGGTGGCAAAGGTGGGAACACCTCCCTTTCTTTCTAAGTTTTTCCGCCGATTCTCCCACCCAAAGTGGGAGTCAGAACCAGTGGGAGCCAGCTGCTGATAGCAGCAGAGGCTAGGGGTAGCTAACAATGGGGGAGAGCCTTTGAAAATTCCCTTTCGTGGACCCTGCCCATCCTGGGAAAAGAGGCAGGACACCTCTGCCCAGGATGTGCTTTGTTTCAGGACCCAGAGAGCTCTCTACCCGGTGGCAAAAAGGTCCAACCGAGGAAACTAGACACCTTGAAGATGTGATGGACCCCCTCCGGATGAAGCTTCCACTCGTGATCGGCCGAGAATTGCTGACTGAGACTGTCCGTATGCACATTCAGCACCCCGGCAGATGATTTGCAATCACACAAATCTGATGATCCTGAGCCCAGGACCAGAGTCGCAGAGCCTCTCTGCAGAGACGATACGACCCTACGCCTCCCTGTTTGTTTATGTACCACATCGTGGTAGTGTTGTCCGTTAGGACTTGAACCGACTGACCGCGAAGGGAGGGAAGGAAAGCCTTGAGAGCCAAACGTATTGCCCGCAATTCCACAAGGTTGCTGTGGAGCAACCTTTCCTCCGGAGACCAAAGACCCTTGATCTCCAGATCCCCCAGATGAGCACCCCACCCTAGAGTGGAGGCATCAGTGATCACCATAGCCACTGGTGGAGGAAGTTGAAAGGGCTTCCCTTGAGACAGGTTGCCCTACACACCCCACCACGACATATCCGCTGCAGTGTCTCTGGAGATTCTGACCATCTCCCGGAGATCTCCGTTGTGCTGATACCACTGCCTGCGGAGGCACCACTGGAGTGCCCTCAATTGCCAGTGTGCATGGTTGACCAACATTATGCAGGATGCGCACAGACCGAGCAGGCTTAGCACCTTCAGGACTGGAACAACCGCTCAATCGTGAAACAAAGGAATCATCTCCTGAATGTCAAGAATCCTCTGCGGAGGCGGGAAAGCTCGACACACAGTAGTGTCCAGTACTGCCCCTATGAACAGGTTGCCCTGAGAGGGTACCAGGTGAGATTTGGGTACATTTATCGAGAAGCCCAAGTCGAACAACAGCTGTGTTGTTACCTGCAGATGATGAAGCACCAACTCTGGAGACCTTGCTTTGAGCAGCCAGTTGTCCAGGTAGGGGAAAACAGGAATCCCCAACCTTCTGAGGTGAGCTGCCACCACTGCCATCCCCTTTGTGAAGACCCGAGGCGCGGAAGTAAGGCCGAACGGGAGGACCGCAAACTGGTAGTGCTGAGACCCTACCGTAAAACGGAGATACTTCCGATGCGACTTCAGGATGCGAATGTGAAAATACGCATCCTGCAAATCGATCGACACCATCCAGTCTTCCTGCTGCAGCGCCAGAAGAACCCGAGCTAGTATCAACATCTTTAATTTTTCCTGCTTGAGGTAAAAATTCAAGACCCTGAGGTCTAGGATCGGTCTTAACCTGCCGTCCTTCTTGGGAATCAGGAAATAACGGGAGTAGCATCCCTGGCCCCTTTCCTGCTCCGGAACCACCTCTATTGCATCTTTCTATAGTAAAGCAAGAACCTCCTGCTGCAGGAGCAGCAAATGGTCCTCTGAACACCAGCCCTGGCGAGGAGGGTAAGGAGGTGGAAACTCTCGGAAGGGTAGGGCGTACCGATTTTCCACAAGATTCAAAACCAAAGGTCTGATGTAATAGATTTCCAATCTTGTGGAAAATGGGACAACCGACCCCCTACAGGTCCAACATGCTCTAAGATGGGGGATCTAGAGCTGCTTTCCCATGGTACCAGCGGTGGGGACAGGGGAGGAAGAAAAGGAGGAGGAGGAGAGTTGCTGAGAGGCCCCCCGCAGACGACCTCTACCCTTTCCCCTGTACGATTTGTACAGATGGTTCTGCTGCTGTTTGGGCAATTTCTGCGCATCCGCAGAAACTGTTCTAAGAAAACTGACTATCTGGCTCAATCGGATGATCTACTGAACCGACTAATGGAACGTGGCTACCCCAAAAAGACTCTCCAAAAGGGCACAGAAAAGGGCATGGTATAGTCCTCGTGAAGATCTACTCACACCCAAAGAGAGGGATAATGGACTCATGGAAAGGATGATATGCGTAACAACATTTTCAACTCAGAGCCATGCGATTAAGAAGACCATTAATAAACACTGGGGTCTAATATCGGACGATATTGGGCAAGACAATCCCCCCATGCATTCTTTTAAAAAAGCCAAAAGCATCAAAGAACATGTGGTACGCTCTTTCTTAGAGACTCCCGAAACGCCTACAATCAGATCCATGTGGAATCTACCACCAATACTGGGACATTTTAGATGTGGACAATGTAAGGCCTGCGCCACAACTATCCAAACGAAAGAACTTACCTATAAAGACCAGATTATCACCTTGAACTTTTTCTCCAACTGCAACACAAATAACGCAATCTATGCTATTCTATGTCCTTGCGATCTCATCTACATAGGACAAACACAACAGAAGATCAAAGCCCGGATTCTCCAACACTGCAGTCGTATAAGATGCGGTGTGCAGGGAGCGCCACTGGTGGAACACTTTTCAAATATGAGTCACAGTCCGGACGAACTACGATGGGTAGTACTAGAAAAAGCCTCCCTGGGTCCAAGGGGAGGGAACATTGGCGCAATCCTTAACTTGAGGGAGTGTAAATGGATGTCCCTCTTGGACTCCATTAGGAATGGCCTCAATGAATCAGAAATCAGCCATGCTCAATTTGCCTGTTTGTATTTGGAATAATGAACACCTGTTTCTCTGGAATTTGCTGTTTATCCAGTTAATATAATCACCAACCCTAGTGTGTTGGATCCCAACCGAATGTGGGAGCGCTCCAGGCAGTACTCCATGGGATCAGCCCATCCCTTGACCTATATACGCATTTAATACACAAAACTAATGGTACTATTTTTCACAATGTGCATTATCACATTAACTGTGGGAGCGCATTATAACCCACTTTATTAACATCGCTGTAACGCATCAGAATCCACTGAATTTACATTTCTTGCATGTATAAACAACCGTGAGCAATGACATTTGGACACAATGTCGACACAGCAATAGATGTAACCCATGTACATTGTAAAACTACATGAATGTACTGTCACGTTTCTAATTGACACTGACAATATTATGCCCATACTGTTTTTCAATTATGAAATAGCTGGTGTAATGTAAACATGGCACTTTATTGACCCAGTGTAATTGACGTTCCTGCTTTGGTTTATTTCAATGCTTTTATAAATATTTATACATGGCTGACAAAAATACTTCATTCCTTTTCCGACCAAATTACTCAATGTGGTCAGCCACCTCTACCTAATATGCTCCAAATCACATCACCTTTCCGGGTTATCATTTGAACTATGAGACCTTAGTCTTTCTTCAGTGCCCCCACCTGCCCTGTCACAGCACGAGAACATCCAGCGCCTGCACGCGTTAGCCTGCCATGCATAATGGATGGGTCTATTTAAACAGCTGACACCGGCCCTCCGTGTTGTCCAGCTCAGACGGATTTCTTCCCTTTGAGAGCAGCGGTGAGTTCCAAACAAGCGCGTTGACTTTTAAGATGCCTTTACATGTGTCTTTAAGCTTGGGGGGGCGTGGTTTGACGCGCAACCAAGATGGCCGCGTCTTTCTGAGCTCCGTCAGATCGCGGGTGTGACCGCTCGTCGGAACATGCTGCATCGGTGATTTTTCGATCATCATGCAGCGGATTTGAGTGGCGGAAAACCTGGGGAAGCCTGCATACCATTTTCGGGCTGTTTGGAGTCCTTTTGGAGTTCTTTTCGTTTCGGCGACTTTCTCCTCAAGCTCGAGCTTCAAAATGGCGGCAGAAGTGAAAGTCCCTGCTGCTTCACGGATCACTTCAGTAGGTCATTGAACTACATCACGGCCTTTTCTGACCTTTTTCCCTTCATGTATGAGGTATTGCTTGGATATCCTTTATGCTTCACTATGTCATGCTCTGCTTTTCTTTAAAAGACGCTATGCTGAGGAGGCAATATTTTTTCACAAAATGGCAGCAATTATTTGAGTGCTGATTGACTTACTTGCGACCTGCTTTCAGTTGGTTTTACCTCAATGGGGGTGACTACACATGTCAAATTGCTAGCTTTAAATTTTGCGACGTTTGAAGATCATATTTGCTCTGACTGAGTGAGCAGTTTGTACCTCACACTATTTCCTGATACCAGTGGTTGCTTGTTTTTCTGTTGGCGATTCATTTGTCTGTGTGGGAATTTTAATTCTCCTCAAGTCTTCCTCTGTGCTTGCTCCCCCTCGCTGTGCTTTACAGTGGTGTGTTCTTCAATATACTTTCACAGCACTTTCGCCTGTTCTACGACTTCTCCACATTTATACAGTCATTCTGTGAGGTTTTTTTTTTGTTGGACACTTCAATGGCGGATGGCATGGGTGTGACCCCCAAGGATAGAGATTCGAAAGGGAATCTGAAGCGGTCTAAACAGATTTCACCCACGCCCGACACTTCAGCGAGAGGCAATATGGATTCTGCTTCAGCATTAGATACTATTCTAACTAAACTTAATGCAGTTCATGACATAGCACAAAGCACCAAAACGAATACAGACTTACTTCAGGTTGAGGTGGCGGCTATCCGAAATGACCTCAAGAATCTCTCATTACGTGTCTCCAATGCAGAAACACGAATAAGTTCTGTGGAAGACTTCACGAATAAATAAGCTAAACAGGCTCAAAGTTTAGAGCGTTCCTTGGCCTCATTGAGAAGAGACCTGACTGAGCAGGAAGATAGGAACCGTAGAAGCAATCTTCGAATTTTTGGCCTACCGGAGGACTGTGAGAATTCTGCTCCTTCAATGTTGGATTTTTTGCTTACATGGATCCCTACGGTCTTGAACATTTCATTTGTAAAGGACTTTGAAATAGAACGTGCTCATAGGGTTCCCACCTTTAAGCCTAAAACGTTAGCTTATCCAAGACCAGTGATTCTGAAACCTCTGCGCCACCAACATTCTGAGCAAATCCTTGCTCACATGAGGAAGATTAAATCATTACAGTGGGAGGGGCACAGAATATCAATATCACAGGATTTTGCTAGAGATACTGTCATTCGCCGTAAAGGTTTCTTGAATTTACGTAGAAGGCTAATTGATATGAGCATTCCATTTTCCTTTGCAGGTCCTTCACGTTTCAAAATAACTTTTAGAGGTCGCTCTCAGATTTTTTATGAACCTGCAGAGCTTTCCACTTTTTTGGATAACCAGTCTGAATGACAGATGGATCAGTTGGCTTCTGAAACGCTTCCTAGCACGTCTCATGGTTAATGTATCTCAATGTTGATAACCTGGATTCATTTGTCCTGTGCTTTTGCCATGATATACGGCCTTATCGTGCCTATGTGTTCATTGCGGATATAATAAGATTCAGTAGTGTTGTTGTTAGTTCATTGTGGTTACTCTCTCTTGACTGATTTTTTCTTCACAGGTATTTTATCTGTTTTTTTCTCCACAGGTCCTAAAATTGCTCATACCTCTAGGCAGGTTTCTTAAGAGTTATTTCTATCTTGTGGACAGTGTTTAGGTACTGTCCTATTACATAATGAGGGTTATTATGTCTCTATTTTCTTCTCCTTAATCTCTTTTTCATCTCTTGTCATTTCTGGCTTACTCCAACTCTGTCTATGTTTTTCTATTTTCGTTCATCCTCCTCTGCTGTTCTGATGAATTTTTGTTGATTTGTACATCTAAATAGTTATTTTTCTTTGGGTTCTCTTTCTTCCTATTACCATGTTATTGGTATTCTGTCTTTTCCACCCTCTTTAATATCTTTTATATGCTTTTTATCCGTTTAGCTTGCACTTTCTCTTTTCTTCTTTTTCTGACTGTGCTGGTATCTAATCTTTTTCGTGTGGTTATTATTCATTTGTATCTCCCTCTGTTTCCCTTTCTTCCTATATTCATCTATTTTGTGTTTGTATAATTTTTATAATGTGAATATATTCTCTTATTATCTATGTATTTAACTCATGAATTATTTTTTATTGATATTTCTAACACCTCACTTTATTAATTATTACATCATTTATGACTATTTACCATGCCTTAGGCTCTTATCTATAATATCTAGTTCTGTTATTTAGGATGCCTTAATTTATTAATTATTACATCACTTATGACTATTTACCATGCCTTAGGCTCTTATCTATAATATCTAGTACTGTTATTTAGGATACCTTAATTTGATATTGCCTTAGCCTGGCATTCATACTATTTATTAGTTATTTATAATGCCTTATTGATGTTTATGAGGCCTGAATTGATTATTGAACTGAATATTGCCTTAGGCTGTTATTTATAATCTTTTTTTTTTTTTTTTATTGTTATCTATGAGGCCCTAACTAATATTGCCTTAAATTGTTATTTATAATACCTATTACTGTTATTTATGATGCATTAATTATTGTTGCCTTAGCTTGATATTCATAATATTCATTATGGTTATTTATGATGCCTTAATTTAATATTGCCTTAGTCTAGTGCTCACAATATTTATTATTGTTATCTATGACTGGATTATTTACTTTTGCATTAATGTTCTGTTGCTCAATGATATATCAATTTTATTCCTGAGCGGTCCACAATGTCTGTGTGCGCCTCTGTGGTTGCTCCTCTACGTTTTTCCCCCCATGCAAATTGTCTGTTACAGACATCCCCTGGTGGGGTTTTTCTTGTTTTTATGCTCCTTCTCTTTTCTTTGGAGCATTTTTTCTCTCTCCTTTCTCCTTTCTAGCCTTTTCCTCTTCTATTTCTATCTTTTCTTCCTTGGGGACTCCTGCTTCGGCTCCTGTTTTTTAGGTTGTTTTTGTAGTCCATCTATTCATGTGCATGTCGATATGTTGTATAGTGTTCCCTTTCTCTTTTATCAGATACTATTATTTGTTTGCTGGCGTGTCTCCTCATGTCTGGTCTAAATGTAATATCTCTTAATGTCCGTGGATTGAATCATCCTGTTAAGAGGGCCAAGATACTAGACTACTGCAGAAGCCTATCTGGTGATGTTGTTCTTCTCCAAGAGACTAAGATAGCCTTTAAGGAAGCTTTGCTTCTACGGAAACAGTGGGTTCTTGATGTTGCTTGCTCTGAAGCCTCCGGTAAGAAGAACGGGGTTGTAACCTTGATTTCTAAAAATTCTGGTCTGTCCATTGTCACGACGGAACATGATACGGATGGCAGATGGTTGCTTTCTCGTTTGTCCAATGGCTCAGACGAATTATATGTTATGAATATTTATGCTCCCAACATTGATGATCAACTCTTTTGGCGTTCAATAACCAAAAAGCTCTCTGACATCCCTCAAAGTGCTAGAACCATTGTTGGAGGTGATTTTAATTTGCCTTTAGATCCTATTTTAGATAGACATTCTGCTTTTAAATTTCGCCCTCCTAGGTCACATAAACAAATGCTCAATATGTGCTCCTCTCATCAACTTGCTGACGTTTGGAGGTTACATAACCCGACGGGTAGTGATTTCACGTTTTTTTCCTCTCCACATTCTAGTTTCTCACGTATTGACTATCTTTTAGTTGATGCTGCACTTCTAAAACACACTAGTAATGCTATAATTCACCCAATAGTTGTTTCCGATCATGCAGCCGTCTCTTTTACTCTTCTTAACTTGACGGATAAACAAGGCCCTCGTACTTGGCGTCTCAATACAGAGATTTTGGATGATAAGGATGAAGTTAAAGAATTATCTGTGGAAATTGACAATTTCTTCAATGATAATGAGTCTTCGGTTAACTCCCCAATTGTGTTATGGGATGCATTTAAATGCACTATTAGGGGTCATATTATCAAAAAAAGGTCAAAAAGGAATAGTGATATCAGAAAATCATTACAATCTTTAGGGGATGAGATCAAATGTAAAGAGATTTTATATCGAGGCTCTAATGATAAGTCTCTCCTGCAAGACATCAAGAATTTGAAATATACTTTTAACTCCATTGTTACTAAGAGAGCTTACCTTGGTGTACATGCTCAAAAGTCTAGACGCTTACTCTTACAGAATAGAGCTGGTAAGATGTTGGCTGCCACTTTAAAGTACCAAACTGATAATGTCAAAACTGCTCAGATTTCTTATATTAATGACACTAATGGCTCTAGGAAATTCCATACTCAAGAAATCCTACAAGTTTTTCGCGATTTTTACGAAAAACTTTACACTCCTAAGGATCAATGTGACTTATCTGGGTGTCAGAAATTCTTGTCCTCGATTCCTACACATACTATTTCACAGTCGGAGATGAAGGTTCTGGGGCAACCGATTGATTCTGAAGAGATAATTCAGGCCATTAGGTCGACTCGATCTGGGAAGGCTCCAGGGCCTGATGGTTACCCTATTGCTTTCTACAAGACTTTTTCATCATCAATAATAAAATATCTTAAGAACGTTCTCGATAACTTTGTAGTGTCTGGTAAAGTCTCTGGTTCAGCCGCTGAGGCTACTATTGTTGTGATTCCGAAAGAAGGGAAAGATCATTCTGACCCTAAAAATTTTCGTCCAATCTTGCTTCTGAATATGGAGGCTAAGATTTTTGCCAAAATCCTGGCTAAGCGATTAGAGGGCCATATCCCTAGCCTTATTCATAACTCCCAGACTGGCTTTGTAAAAGGAAGACTTGCTAGAGATAATATCCGAACCTTTTGCCATATATTGGAGAAAGCGAAACTTTCTGCCTTGCCATCAGCTGCGATTGCTCTTGATGCCGAAAAGGCTTTTGATAAAGTTTCTTGGCCTTTTTACACGCAGTACTCCATTCTCATAATTTAGGAGATTCTTTTATAAACATGGTAATGTCCCTATATTCCCAACCTAAAGCCAACATCAGAGTTAATGGGGCTACGTCTTCCTTTTTCAACCTTCGTCAGGGAACTAGACAAGGGTGCCCGTTATCACCCCTTCTTTTTCTATTGACCATAGACCCACTCCTTCGGTTACTCAACTCAAATGACAACATCAAAGGTTTCCAATTTGGTACACATACACTTAAAACGGCTGCATATGCAGACGATGTTCTCATATTCTCTGAAGACATTGCTACTGCCATCCCTGCCATCTCTAATACCATTAAAGAATTTTCAATCGTTTCAGGGTATACTTTGAACAGAGACAAGACGGAGATGTTCCCTCTTAATGCGTTGTGCTTCCCTTCTCATATGGGTGAGGCTGGCTTTAAATGGCAATCGACTCGAATTAAATACTTAGGAATTTGGTTTTGCAATAACCTTGTAGATACTATTTCTTATAATGAATCTCACATTCTAGCTAAGATTAAAGATCTTTTGTCCTCTTGGTCTCCGAAATATATTTCCTGGTGGGGAAGGCTCCAAACTCTCAAGATGATGATAACGCCGATTATTAACTTCTTATCCTCAATGCTACCTGTGAGGCTGTCCTCATCCTTTTTCCGTGAGATTGACCTACTTACCTCAAAGTTTCTATGGGGTGACAAACGTGCTAGAATTGCATACAAACATCTTAGGAAGACATCTGTCTTGGGTGGTTGTAATCTTCCAGATTGGAATTTGTATCAAATTGCTTTCTTATCGTCTCAGGGTGCTCTCTGGTTTTTATCGAATTCACACCATACTCCTACGTGGATTTGTATTGAACAAGTGTTGTGTTCTCCTCTCTCTACCCCCTCTTTTCTCACTGCCTCTAAACTTGTGTTACCTCATTCAAGCCGTATTATTTCAGACACAATTAATGCTCTGAAACATATAGATAAAAAGGTTTCCAACCCCATTCATAAATCGAGATGGTCCTCATTATGGTAAAATGCCATACAGTGTTACCTGAAGTCTGGGACTTTTCAGGGAAAGACATAGGTCTTTTCAAAGGCGTTGAACCAATCCTCATTACAGTGAAGCCTAAAGCGGAGTACCCAAGAATTCCACAATGCAATTTGACTTCTGAAACCTTTGTTGGGATTACTCCTATGATTGACTCAATGATTGAGCAAGGCATTCTGGGCTAATAGAGGTCTTACGTTGGTCAAACATCTTTATGATTCCAATCATGATCCTCTTCCCTTTTCTTCTTTGGCCAGTAAATATAATCTTAACAATATGGATTTCTATTATTTCTTAAAATTAAAGGTTGCCCTCTCTAAAGTGACCCTCTGTACAGATTCGGTTACTATTTCACTTCTGTCTATGTGGTCTCGTTCAGGTCATACTGCCTCGAAAATATACAAATTTTTATCTGCGCCACTTCCTTCACAGGCTACTATTACACAAGATAAATGGTCACATCATTTTGATAGTGATATTTTTAAACATATCTCACAAGAGTCATGGCAGTTAATTGGGAAAGTTTCACTACGAAATAAGATTGCTCCTTCCCTTATGCAATCTAAATTCTTTTCGATGAATCTTCTGCATTGGACCCCTGCTCGTTTACATAAACTGAAGCTGAGGGATGGGGATCTTTGTTGGAATTGCAATTTGGTCCCAGGCACTTACCAACATATGTTTTTTGAATGCTCGTTACTACAACCCTTTTGGGATTTAGTTCAGAAACACTTATCACTAATTTTTGACATTCCAGTGGAACTTTCATTCCCTATGATCTTATTGGGACCATGGGCCGCATGTTCCCCTCTTCCTCTGGATGATACTGATATGCAGCTATTAGATCTTCTTATTTCAATTGCTGTCAAAATTATTTTAACTGAGTGGAAATCCTTTAATCTACTGTCCTATCATACTTGGTGGGCTTGGGTATCATTTCTTCGTGGGGCCCATACTTCGGTTGAAGAGAGACACTGTACTCCTTCCATTTCCAATACTATCTGGAGGTCACTGGATAAATATATGAAATTGTCATCTCAGGGGTTGGTAGCCCAATATCCCTTTGTCTCTATTGCTTAATTTATTTTTCATACTGTTGCAGGTGTCCCCATCTACCCATCTATCCATTTATCCATCTGTATTATCTATTTATCTATCTACCCATTTATCTATCTATCTATCGTCCCCTTTCTCTTTCTTTCTTTCCTTGTTCCTGCTTCTTATTTTCCCTTTCTATCCTTTCCTTGTTTCTTTTGCTTATCCTGGCACTTTCTTGGTATCTATGCAATACAACTAATTTTTTGTTATCAATCCAGTATAAGATACTCTTTTTATATGACATATTGAGCCGGTACTATGTGTGATTTCATTATTTTCTGACATGAATTTTACCTTTGTGTCTGTTTTTTCTTAAATGTCTTACTTATCTATTGACCATGTTGTTCTGTTGTATTGCATTTTATTACAATTATATGAACTCTTACTTTTTAAAACAATAAAGATATTGAACACATGTGTCTTTAAGCTTAATGATACTTACGAACTCAGCCATTATTTCAATTGCCGTTCCTTGCTTTGGTTTTTTTAGGCATGTAGGAAACTTGAAGGTTCTGGCCCACATTTGTAACGGAGGTAATTTAATTATCTATTGCACCGCGTTTGGCTTGAGTTATTTATTGTGTGGCTGACAACTTGGTATATTGGCTCTTTTTACAAGTATTCTTTTTGTTTTTACCCTCGGATATGTTCTGCCTCCCATTTGTTTTTCTGTAGTTCACTTAATGGAACTCTTTCATGTGCGTAATCTTTGTGTATTACTTTTGGAATTGGACACGGTTTGCTCTTAGGCATGTATGATATTTGTTTACTCAGACCGGCACTGATATAACGCAGCAGATTCATTCTGCAACTACACCGCATGTGTCTTGGTTGGTTAATGTTTTTGACTCTTTAACCCCTTCCGTGCTCATGACGAGCTCAGCTCGTCATGCTGCGTGGTAGCGCTGTGCGCATGACGAGCTGAGCTCGTCACGACCCCACCCGCGATCGGAATGTCCAGCATACGAGCGGAATTCCGATCGCGGTCAAGGGGTTAACCCATTAGATGGGTTTGGCCCCGTATGCGTTTTTCTTTCTCTTTATTTGACCTTCAGAGTTACATGAACACATTCGTTCCTTTAATCTAGACATTGGTTTTTCCCTCATGCGCGTAACTTGTGTTGGCTTATTCTTTTCTGTGAACACATTTACAGTCCTGTTTAGCCTTCACTATGTCTCCCTTCAGATTATTGTATATGTCATTGACAGCCGACTAATCCGGCATTACACGCAGACTTCTACCAATATAGTAAGTGACTTTTTGCCTTCCTATTTCATAAACTCTGGCAATAAAACCCAGAACTTCCAACATTGACACTGCACCTTATCCCCATAGGTGCCGTGTTCCGCCCTCACGTCCAAGGAGGCACGCGTGCCCCTACATATCTACAGCCCCTCTCCAGAGGCGACTTATGGTAATTGACTGCTCCCTCTACCACACAGACTTAACCTTGATCTGCATGACTGCATTCTTTAAAGACATTTTCATGCTTTTTCCCTAGATCCACCCCCCCTTCCACCCCCACACGCCCCAGTCCTGATGAAGACCCCGCCGTAAGGAATGTAACAGCCTACTGATCCTTTTGGGGTCGAAACGTCGACATTTTACAATCAAGCCAAGCTTGAACAACAGAGATTTTGTACTGTGTTAATGTTTGAAACCATGGCTATATAAAAAAAATGTTGATATAAATTGTGACTAATAGGCTCGAAGAATGAGCCACGTGCTTTTTAAGTGATAAACTGTTTTGATGCACACTACACATCTGTAGTCACTACCCTACCCTCACTTGAATCACAACCACCCTTCCCCCTTATCCCTATCTAGGGACACCACTGGATGCAATAATATGTGAACTTTGTCAACAAACGGAATGATACTCAGTGTGAATTAAACACTGTGAGCAACAAATAATCTTTTGTCTCAGTTTTGAATTTGTAATTATGTTGTGATTTTGATATTGTATTATCGCTTTCTGGGACCACTGTTCCTATGTACTGCTGCTGTTGCTGAGGCTGCGGACGGCCTCGAAAGGAAGCTGACTTCCCAAAACCTCGGTACCTCCTATATCCATAACCCCTAGGTTGGGACTGCAGTCCTAAGGATTTTGCAGTAGCTCTACTGTCTTTGAAACGCTGTAGAGTCGAATCTGCCTTTGCACCAAAGAGTCTGGACCCATCAAACGGCAGATCAAGAAGAGTAACCTGCACATCTGGAGAGAACCCCGAAGACCTGAGCCAGGCATGCCTCTTGGTAGCCAAGGAGGAACCCATCACCCTGGCTACTGACTCTGTAGTATCCAGACCCGACTGGATTACCTGATGGGCTGCAGCCTGCGTGTCTGCCAAAACTTCCAAAAAAGAACCACAGTCATTCTCTGGTAACTTAGGAGCCAACTGTTTAGCCGAGTCCATTAAGGCATGGATATACCTCCCCAACAAGCACGTGGCATTTGTTGACTTTAACACCATACTTGCAGAAGAGAAAACCTTCTTGGCAGACTGCTCTAATTTCTTAGAGTCCCTGTCTCCCGGAGTTGTGGGGGAACGACCCAGCCAATTGCTTAGAACAAGATGCCTATACCACCAAGCTTTCCGGTGAAGGATGGGCAGTAAGGAAGGCAGGAGCAGGCTTATACCTTCTTGTCACAGTCCTTGAAACAGCAGGGGCAGATAAGGGTTTCTGCCACTCCTCCAGAATCAGCTCTGTTAAAGCTTCATTAAAAGGCATCAGAGGTTCTACAACAGAAGATGGCGAATGCAACACCTCAGTAAGAATATTTGGCCTGATCTCAGCTGTGGGCAGTTGAAGGTCCAAAAGTTCCGCAGCCTTCCTGATGACAGCATGGTATGGTGCAACATCCTGCGAAGGTAAGGCCTTTGGCAATGAAAGCTCCCACTCCGGGGAAGTGTCTAAACCACTGGCCTCCCGAAGGCCCTCGAATTCATTAACGGAGTCGTGGATTTCTCCTTCTTCCGCCTCATCCTGCTGGTATTCTTCTTCCTCCAGCAGCCTTTGGGCTTCTCTCCTTGAATGCATTTTCGTGATCGGCGTCGGCGGCGCCAGGCGCGGCGCCGGAGACATCGTAAGAGGGCAATGGTGCCGCTCGAAGTCGAGAAAATGACGGCCCAACACCAGATGGCGCCGGAGACTGTGGTATTGGCGTCGAAAACCTTGGAGCTGGAAACTGCCATGACAGCACCGTCGGCATAAAGGGCACGAAGGGTGCCTGGGCATATTGTTGAGGGATGACCAAATTAAAGGCAAACGGACCCACGGGGCCAGACGGCGCACCAATAGGGTAGGATGCCTTGGCAAACATGCCAAACATCGCATTGAGAAAACGCGACGGATCTGACCCTGGACCTGGAAAGGGTGGATAAGGAACCAGGTCTGGATCCAATCGAGGCCGCGTGGAAGGCTGAGGCTGCGGCGCCGGGGATGTCGGATCCGGTACAGACAAAGCCTCAGGAACAGTAGAAGGCTCCCTGGGCTCTGGAGAATCCCTAGGCACCGGAGAAACTCTGGGCGCTGGAGAACCCCTCGGCGTCGGAGAATGGGTCGGAGTCGCTTGTGGAGAAGGCAACGGCGAGACGACATCCTTAGTATGACGTCGCAGAGCCGGAGAAGCCGACCTCAAAACCCTACCCTTCGAAGATAGATGTCGAGACCCATGCCTCCGCTTCTTATTGTGTTTCCTCGACTTCGAGGTATGCGAGGTCGACGGCTTCGATTTTGATCTCTTACGACCCCTCTTCTCTTTTTCCGCCCGTGCCATTAAAAGCTTGGCCTCACGCTCTTTCAGTGCCTTCGGATTCATGTTCTGACAACTGGAACAACCTTCGACGTCGTGGTCCGACTAAAGGCACCAAAGACAGTCACCGTGGGGATCCGTGATGGACATATGTCTCCCACACTCCCTGCAAGGCTTGAATCCAGACTTCTTCAAAGTAGACATCGCACTACTACACCAAGACTGAAGTAGAAACCAAGTAAAACGAAACCAATTGGAGAGTCCCAGAAAACCGTTACGCGTCGATGACGCGGAAAAAAGGGAACTGACGTCAGCACGCCGACGAGGTCTTCTTATGGCTCCGGTGATGTCATACGGAGTCGCGAGCGGAGCCGTACCATTTTGATGTCCTCATCGACATGGGAGAGCTAAGAAAAAGTTTCTGTGGAATGCTGGCGCAGGGGTAATTCAAAAGGTGAGGAATCCACAGGCAGATGTATCCATCAGAATGGCACAGACACTGTAAGGGCATATTGCTTGTGCGTTTATGCCCTCACGTGGTACGATGCACCCTGCCTTTAGGGCTGTAAGGTCTGCTAGAGGGGGGACTTTTGCATGCCACAGGCAGTGTTGGTGGGCATGGCACCCAGAGATGAATGCCGTGTCGACTCTTTAGTTTGGTCTGCACCAAAACATGCAGCCTGCAATGGCAGTGTGTGGCTGTTAAGGTGAGGGGTCTCCGGGGGTGGCATAATACATGCTGCAGCCCTCAGAGGCCATCTCTGGTCACAAGGCCCTTGGTACCAGGTGTACCTTTTACACTGGACTTAAACGTGGCCCAGAGGTGTGTTAATTGTGGGGATAAAGGTACAGTTTTGGGAAAGAGCACAGGCCTTGGAAGCCTGATTAGCAGGTACCCAGGGCACACTCAATCAAGTTGGAATCATGTATCTGGCAAAATGTTAAGGGGTAACCATGCAAAAAGGGGCGCTTTCCTACACAAGATATTAAGTGTGTTGACTAATTTGTCAGGTACCAAGCCTTTAACCTTAGCAATGTGTGGAATCGACCTCTTTGCTGATCTAGTACATCTAGATATGGAACCTTAGGAAGTAACAGAAAGTTGTTGTATGAGAGGAGAAGAGATTTTGTTCACCATATCTGACAAGGCCCAAAAGGAAAAATCTGTATCATCATTTTTGAACTTCAGGATCTCTTGAACTTTAGAAGAGTCCAAAGAATCAGGATAAATCCATAAAGGAATTTCACGGACCATTCGAGGGGGAAGTCATCTTCTGATGACTCCTTCCCCAATCACAAACGAGACGTGAAATATAGGTAGTAAGCATTGACTCAAAATAGAAATTACAATCCTTTGAAGAATTTCCCATTTTCTTGAAGTATATTTCAGTTTGCTGTGTAAATCTGCTGACATTTATTTCCCTCTGCAGCTGAGACCCCACAGAGAAAACGCCGTTGTACAAGGACCAATCCAAATCTATATCTAAAGCTGCAGGGAAAAAGAGCCAGAGGGCCTGATGAACTAAGTGATGTTGCAGACGCAAACCTGTGATTGCCAAAATCACAAGCTGTACAACTGCATAAATCACTAGTCCATTGTATGACAGCCATTTTGTGAGTAGCTTTTGCTATCCATTGTCACTCACAAATGGGAGAGGAAGTGTAAGTGGCATTCCCTTCATATTTCTAACAATGCTCTGCAATCACAATTGCAATTCCAAACCCTTTAAATGTTAACACCACTGAACTTGTGGTGGTAACCAGTTTTCAAAGAGGAAGTTGTCCCTGTGGCGCAGTTTTCAATGTGTGAATGTTGGTGGGTGGCCTCAGAGGGAGCAGAAAGTGGTTCACAGAAACACTGCATGTGTCTCCTAATGTCAATTCTTTAAATGTGAATTTTTTTTAAAGCAGCCCCTACCCCTTTAAGGAAAAGTGGCTGCTTAAAAAAACATATGCTCACTTGTAAAGAATGAAAACGCAGTGATTGATGTTTGCTGTTTCTTGCAGGGCTCTATCCTTGAGGACACTTCGCAGAAGGGTCACAAAACACTTCCTGTCTCATAAACATCAATAAATCAGGATGTTTTACAAGCCATTGCTAATGTACCTTTTGAAATGCAACTAATTAACACATCAGTCGCATCACAAAAAGAAGGACAGGTCCAAAATGAATCAGTCTGCAAAACACATCAACTGGTTTCTCATCTGATCTTAGTACACTGGGACCAGAGTTTCCTCCAGATTGTTTAAACATAACATCGCAGTGGTGCTGTAAGGAAAAACATGAACAACATACTCCTGGAGGAGAGGAAACAGAGCTACAGGGCATAAGGCATAGAAAAGTGATCTTTGGTGGTTTATTATAGCTCTGTGTCTAACAGAGTTCAGAGTCCATGAGTGATGGCTCACATAGTGTGCTCTCCAACTGTGTGCAGAGTATAGTACCTGCAAAAATCAGTGGCAAACTTGGACTTACTTCAGCGGCATGGACTGTAATGTTAACCAATTGAGAGAAATTCCAAGAGCTGGACAGGAATTTAGATCTTTTTGGACTGAGTCCGGTCCAAATCCTGGTCAGACAATTTTACAGGATCTCCTAACCTAAGTTGAACGAAAGGCACCACAGATCCGCACAAGGCCATTTGAACTAGAAACTTCTGGCTCAACCATGCTGAAGTCCTACGACCGCTGTGGAGAAGCAAGTGTCAGACCTACAGAAGTCTATTACAGCTGTTGTGGACATAGATCTCCGAGATGGAAGAAGGCGAGACCCTTCTAGTTGATGAAGAATCCCAAATTGAAAGTGGGGTTCCAAAAAATCGAAAATATCTCTAGACAGGATAAGGTACACAGGAAGCTGTGCTATGCCTGATTGGTGGTAAAGAGAAATTGTGTGGGATGGGTGGTGTTACATATGTAATGGCTGGCAAAAGCATGTACAGGACACACTCACGCACAGCTCTCCAAACTCTTTAAAAGAGAGAGCGTGTTTTTAAACATTTTGTATAGTTCTGTTTTCAGTGCCCACATTTCCTAACTTGTTGGAAAAGAGGGGAATGAGGATCATGACCACTGCTTTGTTTAACACGCAATGGTGGTAGATTTGTAAAATGTGGACATATGAGATAAAGTACTTTGTAACTTCTCAACAGCTTTCTGGGTTTCTTTGTGCATGTGCAAGACAAACTTAAATTCATTACAGATAATTTCAACAAACATAAATAACTGTAACCTTGATCATATTTACAGATGGGCCTTTTTTAAATGTGCGAGTTCATACTAGATTACCTTAATTTTATGTTTCTTTTTGCACTTCTGTGTCAGTGTGATTTTGTAGGCAAAGGGTTGGGTGCCGGTCGAAAAGGCTTTTGTAGGTGATGCAGCTAGATTTGAAAATGGTGCGGGCTGGCAAGGGAAGCCAGTGGAATTCTGTCAGTGTCGGGTGATGTGGTCATATGTTTTCAGACTCTTGATGAGGTGTGCTGTGGCATGTAGGTGGCCATAAAAGGAAGCCTATATAAAGTCTAGAGGGCCACAGAGAAGGGATTTGCCACCATCCAAAGCCAAGAACACAGTGGACAGTAGTTCTGAAGTTGCTTTCTCAGAGGAATGGTTTCACTTCAGAGAGCTGGTACAAACACAGTTTAGGTTTCTCTGCGATGTGTTCCTTTAGGGTGAAATCAGTATCCAGGGTGCATCGGAGTGACCTGGCATTATGTTAAACCTCTTCCATTTCTATTTAGATTGATACTAGTTAGCTTTTGACTTATATGTGGCTCCTAAGCCCATTGGTACTAAAGCATAGTAGACAGGTCAGCCTGGTGAGGTGCATGAGTAACACAGGAAGGGAGACATGGGAAGCCTAAACGGTACTAATATTTGGGATTTTACTTGAATGAGGCCTACCATTGCACCTACCTAAAGCTCATGTCTGAGGACAAGGATTTATAGAGCAGGATGTCTAGTTATGAGGGAGCATCTTTATCACTGCCGGGGTGTAAAGTCTTCTTCGTTGCTATAGAGAGCGTGCCTTCCTGCCCTATAGTGATATCCTGGTAAGTAACTGTAAAGTTGCTGTAGATTTTTTTTATTCCTACCTCAGTGAACATGAAAATCTTACCTGTCCATTACGGGGATACCTGTTTACATAAACTATAAATCTAGAGCTTAGATCGGAGGTTGAGGAGGCATGCCAAGTGCACCCATCTTTCACAGAAAGTGACTACTGCCCTCTCTACCCAGCCTGGGGTAGACTGACAGTAGTGGTAGCATTAATCTAGGGAGGGTTATCTCCACGCTCCCTTATGGTAAAGTATGTGCAGTCTCCCTTAACTGGGTTCTTTTTGCCTCTGTCTTGTCTGGGATATTTGTGTTGAGAACAAAAGTAATACGGTGGATTGGTGAGCCATTGCGTTTAATGTAGACCGAGCTGGTATCTGTTTTGCTGGGCATGCAAACTCGGTGGTGCCCCTCCCTAATCCTTGTGAAAGCTGCTCCCTTCTGCTGGGTGAGCAAGCCCTCCTCGCCTGGAGCTAATTAGCATTCCTCTCCGGGATTAGCGCAAACAGATACCAAGAGACAGGGGAGGGCACCAGGTTCTCCTCATACACTAATCATGCAGTAAACATGCAGGAATTATGACCCAGAATTGGAGGAGTAACTAAGATCCAAAAGTAATAGACCCCCTGACTGCATCAGCCAGTTCTTCAGGCAGCAATAATAGACTGGCCTCTACTTTTAGACTAAGCACAATCAAACAGTGAACAAAGGTGGGAAGAAGGAGAGGCTTCCAAGGTAGCACCCACATGTTGAGTGTTGTCTGGACACAGTTCGGACTCCTGCTCAAAAACCACAAAGTCCGGTATCTGAGGGATATATTGGGTGCAAAGATAAAGTACTGACAGTGAGCAAAAGGGGTCATCTCAAGATCACTTTACCTTGGTGAAGAAACGTTTGCCTAATTTTGAAGTCAAACAAACTGGATCCTGTTGCAAATCCGTTCTGTATGGGTATGCACACAGGGATCAAACTGGCATGTAGAAAGAAGATGTGGCCTAACTGCAAACTATGGAAGCAGGGGACATAATTTTGCCTTTTCCCCATCGCAAAAATGTGAGATCCCGGGCAAATCACTTTAGGTCTTTAAGTCTCATTACCTCATTCACAAATGTGAGTGCCTCAGAGGGAATCCAACTTGCCATGTTATGCTAGCACATATCCAAGAACACTCAACAAGGTTGCACTATTCCCACATGCAGTGAATTTAAAGCAGTGGATGGAAGTGTACCTACAACATGCCATAGTATTTCAGCATATCTCCCAAATGTTCTTAAGACGCACAGTCCAATTAGTGACCATTAATTTATTTTTCTTGTCAGTGTTCAAAATCCAATTTATAGAAAGAATTTAAAAAGGAGATTGAAGCAACATTTTCTATGATTGATTGGCTAATAAAACAGATTTGGAGTCTTGGTGGACTAAACCATCCTTCTCCACTTTGCCTTCTCTTTCTGTTTCTATTAAATATTTAGAATTTGGAAACATGCATCAGCAAAATAAACCAACCGATTCGCTGGAATGAAGCCCACACCACAAACACTAGGCCCTACCTTACTGTTTTTTAGGAAAGATCCAAGACATGCCTCAAACATCAATCTACTGATCACCCAAGGATTGATTTCCCCATATCTTTCTGTATGGCCTTTCAAAGGTTATGTATAAACATAACAGATTATGAGCCTCATATGGGCCTGTTCCTAGGTACACCAGTCCACTACTCTTGATGGCAACGATCTGCATTCTGTAAACACGCCGGATAAAAAGAAAAATATAATACAAACCTCTTCTCCAATGAGTGTCAAGAGGGGAAACTTCCGTGCCAGTGATGTGCATATGCTTTTTTGTACCACTCGGTCTGCTTTCGTCTGCAGGTCATTGGCTCCATTCTGTAAGAGACAAGGTATTGCCATAAATGCGATGAAAAAGGCAAATTGTGGCAAAATCTGAATTTACACCATCCCACAATAGCCATTATTTAGATAGAGCTATATATTATATGTATTAATATTTTTCAAACAGTTGTAAAAACATCCATAAAGGCGGAAACAACCCAATCCAAGTTCATGCTAATGCCAGATGAGAATCATATCAAATTCAATGTTCCTGTAACTGTAACTTGGTGATACTGGGTCAGTGGTAACCACGGGGATGCAAGGACAGCAAGTCTACATTTGAGGGAAAAATTTGAGAAGAAAATATTCATGTTGCAAAGAGCAATGCCATACACAAAGTCAGGGAAGCTATGATGACACCAAAAGAATGAAGAACACTTGGGGGGCGCAGCTTGCCTGGGCCAAAGATGGCCGCTTTGTAGAATAGCTCTGTAAGCCCGTTTTACTATCCTTAACGATCCTACTTCCCAAGCTCGATGTTTCGGCCAATTTCCCCACCCGAGACATCCTAGATCTAGAGGAGCTGCGAATTGCCCAAATCGCCGCTGAAATTCGATGCAAAGTGCGGTGAGCAGTTGGGACCCTCACTGCGGCCTACCTGTGAACGTTGCTGAGCGGCGCAGCTGTCTTTCCGGAGGACGTCCTGGTGTGAGCGGCGAGGCGGAGCCTTAGTCGCGACTGGCCCATATCTTGTGCTGCTTGCGACGAGAGCTTCATGGGGCCAGCGGGAGAGAGGGCGGTGCAGAGTTCAGTGACGAGGCGGAGGACTTAAGTGGCAGCAGCGTCTTCCCATCCAACTGTGCCGCGCTCCGCTGCGATCTGGGCTGCTCTACGCACACGGGACTCTGTGTTCCATAATTCTCCATCGCTGAGGTGCTCCGGGCGTTGCAGTTTACTGGTGGCGCCGGAGTGAAGCGGTGGCCGCGAACATTGGAGAGTCCTGATCCCCAGGGCTTTTGGAAGGAAGAGAGTCCTGGACAGCTAGTGGGCCTCGGTAGCGAAACAGGACTTGAAAATACCGCTCTGGATGCCCATAGGTGGGGGCGCTTGATGGACCCTGCACTCCAGTTGCGGATTGTGCCTCCTGTTGAGAGCTGATTAGCCGCATGCACAACGGTGATCCTAGCTGAGTCCGATCTTCGGGAGAAGTGCTTACATTGCGGTAAGAGGTGACCCGAGTGACGCGATTGTGTGCCAGCATGCATTCTATCCGGAACCTGTGACCCATTACAGGGGCGAGAGGTAGCCCCTGGAGTTCGGGGTCTAGTGGTGCGCGGGTGCCTCGTGTGGTGCGTAAATCGAGGTGGGGCCCTGGCTGCCACAGGATCTGTCGCCCCCAGCTACTGTAGGGGCTCCTCATATCCAGTCACTTTGGGAGAGACACAGGGGTGAAGAAACATTGAATCGGGGGTCTGTGCTACTCATAGGTCCCTGCGTAGTACAGTGTGCGCCTGCAGAGGCCCCTGGTTTCGCACTGTTTCACCGTATCTTGTGCAACTTGGGGTGTAATACTATTCCATCATGGGTAGAACAGAAAAGTCTCAGTCAAAACTCCAGTTTGAACCGCCAGGCAACAGAACATAGAGAAAAATGCCTCTGAATCGGGCTCGGAAATGGGGGATGTGACAGGAGACCCTGATCTTAAGCAGATATTGGTGGCTATGCAGCGCAGTCTAACTAAGATCGATGGAAAGATCTATGCTCTTTTCTTCCGGATGGATAGACTGTCTGAACGACTAGATAAACACACAGAAAATTGGATATGGTAGAACAGAGGGTCTCAGATGCCAAAGATGCGCTGAACTCTACCCTACTTGCGACCCCGAAGATGGACAAGCTTCTACACAACATGCAGGCCAAGGCAGAGGATTTGGAAGCGCGTTCCAGGAGGAACAACCTTCGAATTGTGGGAATTGCAGAATCCACGAACATTTCTAACATGGAACTGTTTATCGAACAACTATTGACCTCTCTCTTGGGGAAGTATATATTCTCTGACATCTTTATCAGCGAGCGTGCGCATCGTTCATTGGCCCCCAGACCGGTCCCGGGTGCTCCCCCGCGCCCCATTATTGCCAGGGTGCTCAATTATAGCGACAGAGAAGCAGCTCTTCGTAAGGCCAGAGAATTACAATCTCTAAGGTACGAGGGGATGGAAGTATCCCTATACCCAGACTTCACACAGCAGGTGCAGGAGGCGCGACGGCAGTTCCTTCCGGTCAAACGAAAGCTTTGGGACCTTAAACTTGAGTACAATATGATTTACCCTGCAAAACTCAGAATACATGCAGATGGGAAAGCGTACTTTTTCACAAAACCTAAGCTGGCGCTGCAATTTTAAAAAAAAAAGAGAGAGAGACAGCCCCTGGAAGGATTCTTCGAGGCATCAGATAGTTCAGGACGATAGTGCCCCAGATCCTGAGGAGCAATAGTTAAGGTCCAGCATCATATCTGTACAACTTTCAGATCTGTTTCTTAGATGTGGTTTTGATTGCGGGGTTGGGGGGACGATTGCCGGTCCTGCTTTATGCCGTCAGGGTAAACCTTTCAGCCAGAAATTTGTTCATTCGCCCTGTTTGACTGATGTTTTTGTGGGTAGGGAAACTAAGCTGCTATGATGTCGACAGAGAATCACTGCTAGGCCACCCTACATTGGGTACTAAAGAAGAAGGTTTAAGATTATTGCATGTCCTCACGGTCTCAGTGTATACAAATGATTCGGGGAGGGGGGATGGAGTGTTTTGTTCCATGCATTCCCTTCTGGTGAAGATGTGGTGGCCGTACGGGTCCTAATAATGGGAGGTGGAGGGAGGGCCTGGTTTATGGAGTGTATTAAGGCGATCTATGCCTTGTTCTATACGAGGGAAGTTCTCATTATGACGAAGCAAGCGGGTAGTGTATAGAAGAGAATGCAGGCAACAGCTGCCCCCGCGTGTGAACTACACAGTATAACTGTGTTTATTGTGTTTTTCATTTCAGAGATGCACTTAGGTTTGATGGGTGGGGTGGGTATAAGCTCGACTATGCTGGGTTGGGGTCGGCGTAGCGTGGGTGGGGGGGTTTGAGTGGGAACTGTTTTTGTTTAATGTCTGAGGGTACATACTCCTTAAGCACCATGGTCACACACTTTACACATCAACATGGCAATAGTTGTTTACAGTAGGGATGACCACACTTAGGCCTCCAGGACTGAAGAACGGGCGTATCAGCCTCCTCACATGGAATGTTCAGGGTCTGAACGACCACAGAAAACTGCGTAAAGTAGTGGCATATTTGAAGAGACACCACATTGATATTGCTATGATCCAGGAGACGCACCTAGTCACTAACAGTTATATGTTAACACCCAGACGGCTGCAGGGGCCCTATGGTGCCGCTGGCTTCACTTCTCATGCCAGAGGCGTTCTCACCTGGGTTAACTCTAAATCAGGTCTTACATTACATGATATCGATGTGGATTCGAATGGTAGATACGTTATTGCTAGATGCCATAAACAAGGATTCCATGTGTGGCTGGTGAACGTCTATGACCCCCATTTCTTTCATGGACTAGCGGCCCGCTTACTCAAGGCTACGAATCTCCCGCAGATATGGGGAGGTGACTTTAATTGTATTTTGAACCCCTCTTGTGACCGTTCCAAGGGTCTTCCTAGGCGGCCCGCTGCGGCTGCAGGGGAAATGTTTGACGTTATGGAGCAATTGGGTCTGCTGGACGTCTGGAGACCGCGCAATCATTACACTTCGGGATTCACACACGACACTCATACCAGGATCGATTTCTGGTTGATATCCAGAAGTCTTTTAACTAAAGTTAAATCCTGTGAACCACACCCGAGAACATATTCAGATCATTCCCCGGTGGTGCTCGAGCTGGAGATGAGTGCAGACCGCTTTGCTCCCTTTACCTGGAGGTTCCCCCCTATTCGCTATTGGATTCTTGTTTCATGCGGAGATTGCCTCCTCAATAGAGGGCTACTTTGAGCTCAATATAGGGTCAGTTGCTACGTTTTCAACGGTCTGGGAGTCGTTTAAAGTATACATAAGGGGAGTTGCCATTTCTAAGCATGCCGGGGTACTACGCTCTATTCGAGCTAGACTCTCAAAGTTAGAAACCGAAATAGAACAGCTGGAGCGAGAACATAGACAGACTGGAGAAAACCAACATTCAGATGCCATTAAACAGGCCCTGGAGTATTATCATGATGCAGCTGATAGTGAGATTAAACATCTAGGCAAATATGCTGTTGCGCGTGCATACGGTGAGGGCGAACGCCCAGGAGCCACACTGGTGGGCTTACAGCGCCCCAGAAGGGAAGCTAGCACAATTATTGAAATTAAGGACGAGGATGGCAATCTGGTGCATGATACCAATGGTATTGCAGACCGATTCGGTAAGTATTATGCTGAATTATATAGGTCGCGGATAAGTCCGGATCATGAAGCCGCTATAGACTATTTGGAGCATGTTCGAATGGCGTTGCTCACTGACTCCCAGAGAGAATACCAGATGGCCCCTCTTGAGTCTTGGGAGGTTAGGGCTGCTCTGAAAACTATGCGAACTGGTTCCGTGCTGGGTATGGACGGGCCAACGGTGGCCTTTTATAAGGCGTTCCAGGACCTGCTGGTGCCACACTCAATTACGCTTTATGAAGATATGGTTGCAGACAAAAGCATGCCCCCATCGATGAGGGAAGCTATAATTGTCACTCTTCTCAAACCAGGGGAGCCCCCGAATGACTGCTCATCGTACAGGCCCCTATCATTATTGAATGTGGATACAAATATTTATGCCAAAATATTAGCTAACTTGTTGGCCCCCTTGGTTCCTCTCCTAGTGGGAGCTGAACATGCACGTTTTGTACCCGGGCGTAATCTCACATACAACTAGAGGACGGTGTTTGGCACGATTCAAAATATTGACCCGGCGATAGGGGCGGCAGCAATATTTTTAGATGCCGAAAAGGCCTTTGATTCGGTGGAATGGTCTTTTATGGAAGCAGTGCTGTGCGGGGCTGGGAGAGATTTTTATTCAGCTGGTAATGACTCTGTACAACGCCCCATCTGCCAGAATTAGACTGGGAAATAAGTTTACTCCTGCTATATCCATCTCGTGCGGTACCCGACAGGGATGCCCTCTTTCCCCTCTGCTATACGCTCTGGTGGCCGAGCCACTACTATGTGCATTACGAGAGTACCACAACCACAGGGGCGTTCGGTTCCCGAGTTATTGTTTGATTGCTTCCGCCTACGCTGATGATATGTTACTTTACGTGAGGGAGCCTGAACGACACCACACCCCGGTGTTGACGGAAGTGGTCTGCTTCAGACAGTTGTCTGGTCTTAAAATCAACTGGACCAAAATCTCAAATATTTCCTTTGACTCCCTGTACATCACCAGTGGACCTTTAGTTCCCTCTACAGTGGACCACGGAGTCGGTCCGCTACTTGGGAATACAGGTGCACACCAATTCCGAAGTGGTGCTTATGGATAATTATGGCAAAGCCCTTGGAAAGCTCGAGGAGGACATAGCTAGGTGGATTAGATTGCCACTGTCCCTTATCGGATGGATATCGTTAATGAAAATGATCGTTCTCCCCAGATTCTTATTCCTCTTTCAAAATATACCTACGGTATTGCCGGCACATATTTTCGCTACACTCAGGTCCTTATTAATAAAATTGGCATGGGCAGGCAAGCAACCAAGAGTTAGGTGGGAGAAGCTTACGTTACCATATTCCCTGGGTGGCCTTGGTGCCCCAGACTTAGACCTGAATTATAGATCTGCCCAATGCTCCCATGCACATGCTTGGATTCACAGCCCGAAGACCCTCCGACACTTACACATAGAGGCTGAGGCTGCGAACTCCTCCACCTTGTCACAGGTCTTACTTAAAAATCCAGTCATGAAACATAGCACGTTAGATTCTCTTAATTCAACGATTCATGCCTGGTGAAACCTGCTGGAGAGGCAGGCAAGTGCGCTTCTGTATTCTCCGTTGATCCCTCAGGAATGGTGTATCTTGTTCCCTACAGGTGGAGACAGAGCAGTCTCTAAGACCCTACAAAGGATGGGTATCACTAAGCTGGGAGACCCGTTTCAGGATGGCGTTCTGTGTAAATGGGAGGTGGTTCGGGTGGAGGGGTGTACCTACTCAACTCACGATCAATTTCAGTATTTTAGAGTTAGGCATGCCCTACTAGAGTTGTTGGGCGAGAGTTTGCAGGAACCAATGGAGATGTCAGCACTTACATACATTATCCATACTCCCTCCCCAACTAAGTTGGTTTCTAATGTTTATAAGGTTGCCCAAGGCGATCAGAAATTTCAACTGATGAAGGTGCGGCTGGAATGGCAATCAAACCTTGATTGCATCATAAATGACGACACCTGGTGGTATTGTTACGAAGGGACCAGACGTATTTCTTTAAACGGCAGACATCGCCTCATTCACTTTAAATATATAAACAGGGTCTATTACACGCCAGAGCGGCTCTACAGGTACGGTTTGCGGGACCCTGCTGCTTGCCTTCGGTGCACGGAGCGTGAGGCTGGGTTCTTTCATGTAGCCTGGAGT
The DNA here is from genome assembly GCA_963921515.1 of Calotriton arnoldi. Lineage (NCBI taxonomy): Eukaryota > Metazoa > Chordata > Amphibia > Caudata > Salamandridae > Calotriton > Calotriton arnoldi. The sequence continues at coordinate 1,561,987 of CAWUFW010000721.1, forward strand.
TGTCCAAAAAGTTTTACATTTTGGGAGAAAGTGTTTTAAGTGCTCAATGACATCACGGGATTATCTCTTCAACCCGACCCATTGTTAGCCTTGCTGGGGTTTGATAAGTCACTAGGCAAAAGGACTTTCTCCGGATGGGCGGGATACGCTACTATACGCCCAGTTTAGTACAGCTGTAACTCTTCAAGCTGTACCGACACTTTGACTAAACTAGAGTTTTGCGCTTCGATTCACCTTGACAAGTGTTACTGAATTCCCATCATTCATAAGATTACACAAATACATATGGAAATTTGGATATAGTGCTAAAACAACTTCAATCAGATCGCATCATCTTACACAGGATCAATAATCGGGAAAGGTGTTCTGAAGTTGGAATACTAGAAACATTACCAGACTGTTTTGGACTACTGCCATCGCTGTCGTTTAACCCCGAAGTACTTAGGGAATCGTATAAACCCTTTACCATCATTATTAGGATACTATTGAGCCTTGAAAAAGTCGTCTTCACGACGAAACACGTGTCGGCTGTCTTCAACAACACTTCAGACTTCGTGTCAACACAATCAAGATCAGCTGTGTTGTGATTTTGGTGTATTTATATGGTTGCATACTTTATACCATTGTAAGGTGCGATGTTCATTAAAACAAACTGACAACAAGGTCATTTGATAGATTTGTGGTTGTGCTCTGTAATCAATTTTTTAAGACAAAAGCGTGCGTAGGTTGGTGACCATGGGGCTGCTTTTAGCTAAACGTTGGGTGGCTATGCATTGGTCCAGGGGACCCGTCCCTACTGTAGAGGAGTGGACTAAGGACATGACGTACTGTAACACCCAGGTTGACACAGCGAGCGGTTACCTCCCCAAAATCGGCCCAAAAACTTCTGGGGCTTATTTCAGAAATATCTAGTACGGAAGGAGACTGGTGAACCAGAGGGCAGCGGGGACACCGAGTAAGATGGCTGTCAAGCATGTCACGATATATATGAAGGCTCAGCAGACAGGCATCAATGTGATTTATGTATAGCCTCACTGTGTCAATAATCAATATGTCAATGATGTCTACAACTTGTGTCCCACGGTTATAATTGCCTCATCATGTAGCTACCAATGTATGAATATGTGCCATATGTGATTAGTATTGTAATAGTCTTAACTAGCAAGAATGTATGCACCTCTGTCGTGTTTTGTTTACTGTAAAGCAATAAAAAAAAAAAGAAAAGAAAAAAAAGAATGAAGAACACTTAGGATAGCCCTTGGTCACAAGATCTGAACATAAAAGCAGCTACCTGGAAATTGTGGATATTTCTGGTTTGAGAAAGCAGTTCTTCTCAAAATGACTAATGCAACTGACCTCAAAATAGTATGCCTGGAGTAAAAGCTAAAGGGTATTTTAGCATCTTGTGATATTTTAGAACAGAACCCTTTTGGCCCCTAACGGACTCCGTAGAGCTGCGACATAGGTGTCAAGGTGCAATGCCATGAAAGCTTGTTTTAGAAGTTACACGTAGCAGAATAAAGACGTCTAATACTAAGCTCCGTGCGTGGTTATTGGCAGGTGACCAGATAGGGGATAAGTAACCTGAGGAACGACTGTGCTCTCCCAGAGAGTTTGCCGTGGTCCAAGCAGGTTGCTCGTGCATGCCACTTGTGATCGCTTTCGAAGATAGAGTCGACTCTTCATGCACGTGGAGTCAAAGCGCAACCCCAGCGAAGCACATCAGTCCTGGAATCGACATACTCAACCTCTTACCAGTGATGGTGAATACCAAAAGTACAAAAATGTTAAAGATGAACGGTCTATAACTCAGGAAGGAGTTCTACTGCGAGGATCGAGAATCCTAATTTCAGAGAGTTTAAGACACAAGATAATCAAAGTGGCTCATGAAGGACATTGCGGTATTGTTGCCACCTAGAGAGCTCTCCGAGTTCTAGTCTGGTTTCCATATTTTTAGATGACAGGGTTGAAAAGGAACTCAAAGCCTGTCATCTATGTAACTGCCTTTCTGCGAACATTACTTAAAATAATCTTACCATGTCAGAAATCCTAAGCATGCATGGAAGAGAATAGCCATCGATTTCTTTGGTCCACTTGACAATGGACATCATTTGATGGTAATTGTGGATGAGTACTCTCGATTTTCATAAACAGAAGATTTCTCATCCATAACTCATTAGCGAGTCAATGAGAGACTTGACAGCATTTTTGCTACATGGGCATTACAGCCATTTTGAAGTCTGATAATGGCCCGCTGTTAAACAGTAGAGAATTCAAGGATTTTCTGGAGCATCTGAATGCAAAGCATCAGAAGAGTACATCTTTGTGGCCGCAGGCCAACGGTCTCCTTGAATGTTTTATGAGTACACTAAAGAAAGCAGTGCAGAGTGCAACTCTCGAAAAGCCCAATTTGCAAACTGTGTAGAACTCCACCCTACGAGCCTATCGTTCAACAACTCACTCAACCACGGGCGAAAGTTCTGCAACTATGATGTTCGAGAGAGCAATGACAACCAAGTTACCTCAATGGACCAACAAAAGAGAAGGAGGTGATTGTCAGGGACTGTCGGGGCTATGTCTGGAACACATTCAGGGACTCGGGCAAGGACTGATGACTCAGTAGAAAACGTAAGCAGAAAGATAAGTACAGTGCTGCCCAGGATCACACAGGAAGTCAGAGGAGAAAAGGGATCCAAAGGAGAAGCCTGAACAAGATGGCTAAGACTCAGAAAGGATGGGCACTCGAGAGGCAATTTAGCATTCAGAATAACTACACCCAGGACGAACGTGCAAGATAGATATATATATATATATATATATATATACACATATACACACACACATATATATATATATATATATATATATATACACATATGAAAGCGAAAGTCCTGTCCGCCCCTCACTCCGGCGGAACTCCAGGCACGGACCTCAATACTCCTCAAGAAAATCACGAACTCCCACACAGCATAGGTGGGTGAAGCAGTGTCGGTTTTATTTGTTATTTCAAAACCTCAATAACCACAGGAACAGTGCCTGCCATGACGCGTTTCGCTCCTCACTGGGAGCTTGATCACATATATACACATACATACATATATATATATATATATACACACACAACATTAACAATAAAGGGAATGTGGGGTAAAGCACTCGGGAGCTCCACATGGTAAGACAGAAGCTCATAAGTTCCTCACTCACAATTGCTGCTACAGATACTGACTGCAAATATCCACATATAGGATATACATGCAAAGGCAGGGTCTGTGGAGCGGATACCTATGGTGATGTTATAAATGTAACCCAAAGTCAATAGTCACAGTAGACAAGAAACACCACCTACGTTGTCAGCTATGCCCACGGATCCTGGCGATCAAACAGGAACACGCAAGGCAGTAACAGCAAGGGCATAGAACTAAATACACAGCCACAATAGACCAGAAGCTAGCAAGGAGGAGTGCTTAATAGGAAAGAAGGGAAACAAGGACACACTTAGCGGAAAGCAAGTAGCAAACATACAAGGAAACTAGAAGCAAGACAGTAGAACAGGAAGACAGCAAACTGAGGACTGAAACAGAGGCATTGGGAAAAGAAGAAGGAACTAGGACAAGGGAAATACAGGAGAGCTGATTCAATGGTGCATTAAATAGTGCTAGTTCAGGAATCAAGGAACAGCTAAGGATCAGGAGTCAATGTAGCACTGAAGACAGTGCTAATTCAGGAACAAGGAATGCCATCGCTCAGGAACATGAATCAAGGAAACACTGAAGGCAGTGCTAGTTCAGGAACAAGGAATAGCTAGAGCTCAGGAATCCAGAGACGACTGCAAGCAGTGCTAATCAGGAACAAGGAATAGCTGCAACTCAGGAACAAGGAATAACTATAGCTCAGGAATCAAGGAATATCAAAAGCTCAGGAAACAAGGAAATCAAAAGCTCAGGAAACAAGGAAATCAAAAGCTCAGGAAACAAGGATTGGTCTCACCGGAACACAGCTACAATGCCCACTGCTAGACTGAAGGGAGCTGGGGCTTAAAAGAGCTCACAGTATTCATGTGCATCAAGTGTGAGCAGGCTAGCAGCAGCCAGCCACAGGTGAACTGAATTCCTTCACCCATCCTTGGCCTGCAGGGGTGGAAACGTAGCACTGAGCAGGGGATTATAGGTAATGGAGTTTCCAGCATGAGCAGACTGGCTTCCACAAAACCTGGCATGGATTGGGAATGTATGTCGATTCCCAAATAATGTCCAAATGGCTGGAAGTCAGGATATGCATGCAGAAGAGTGTCTGGAAGCTTATTAGAACACTGGAAAGTCACACTATGCGGCCCCCTGATGGTAGGCACGAGAGCGCAGGAAGCGAATCGTGACAGTGATAATACAACTTGAATGAAGGACTTGGTTCATGAAGAAAAGATTGAAGCTTATGCTAAAGTGGGATACCATGCAAAGAACATTGAATTTAAGACAGGAGATCTAGTGATCGACTGCCAACTGCGAAGGAGAAAATCTGATGCTCCATATGATGCTGCACCTTTCCACATTGTATCCACCAAGGGACATATGGTGACTGCCCAGTGTCCTGGGAGGTCTGTTACCAGAGACTCTTCTCCTTTTCGGCATTTGATTAATCGGTTTTCTGATGCAGATGTTGAAAGAAAGACTGAACCTGTTTACCCAGGGACTGCTGTTACTTCTTCACCATCTTTGAAGATCTCAGACAGTGAAAATGACAGCTCCCTTCCAGATCATGCCAAGTAATTAAAGTATATATATATATATTCCGCCACTCAGACGGGGTGGCAACAGAGAGAAATTGTTGAGACAACTGGAGTCGAAATACATAATAGAACTCAACACTAAGGCCCCGGCAGGATTAAACATCAGTGAAGACCTTTATAACTTATTATAACTTCTTATAGTGTCCTTCTACAATATTCACTCCAGTCTTGCGCTCTGATAATTTCGCCATTATGACATTTTTTAGAAGTCGGCTGACTTTAAGTTAGATGTCCAGTTTTTAATCCACTACAAACACAGTTTTTAACTATTCTGCTCAAATCACGCCTATTCCTTTAGCGACTGTTTGGATTTTTGTCTTCACCACATCTCACGGCACCAACACTAAGTTTTCCCACTATATTGCACTCATTTTTAACTTTACCCATAAGTGACTGCACTGTATAGCATTTTTTCACTTATTTGACATATTTTTTGGCAGTTGACTCGATTTCCATACATCAGGCTCAGCCCTCAACATGTTAAGATTAAACTCCAGCAACATCTAGGCCCTTCGTCCGCACCAGCACTAAGCTTACAATATACAACCGCATTAGTTGCGCGCTGACAGATACAGAGATTTTGGCATTGGCTTCCACACGCTTTTACTAACATGAATGGGTTTTATACATTGTTCCCCTCCTAGTTACGATGGTACACCGGATTCCTCCCACATTTAATTGTGCCACATGGCATTCATGGTTTCTAGGATGTATTCACACACCCACGATTAATGAGGAATACTGTTTAATTTTGTTTTCCATCAGACATAATTTGGGAGACTTCAAACCCAATTCTTGCATTTATTTAGCATTTTTTTATCTTTTACAATGCAGCCAGCACCGCCATCACACAAACTTACCTTCTAGTCTGCCACACACAACTGATGTTACAGAACATATGGCCATCTACATCTACATATAGAGGGGTAGTCTTTTCTCTATGCCTGCTACCAAAACTGCTTGTCATTGCTGCGCCTAGGCATCACTGTATGACAAGATGTTTTACTACATGCTGCAAAAGTGTAAAATTTTCTGCCTTGTCACTATGAACATAGTAAAGTCACTCATGTCACTATAAATTGTATGCCTCTCACCTTAGCGCACTATGTGATCAAGACCACAGGCTTGTGGTCGAAACGCGTCATCCTGACATGCTAAGACAATAAATTCTCTTTATTGCATCTTCAACTGGAGTCTGTGCCCTTGTTTGGCCCACCGCAGTCGTTCTTTGGGATCCTGGAGATAGATATATATATAGATATATGGGTTTTGCCTTTTGTGGGATGCACTCGATGCAGATGCTGTAGCACAAAGGAGTTGCTGCCCCCAACCACCAGACAGTTCGTGCGACGCGTTTCGGGCTTTACGCCCTTCTTCTTTGGCAACTGTCACAAATGAACAAGCACACTACCAGGTGTTCCCTCAGAGTATTTAAATCGTCACGCCCCTGTGGGCCGGCAGATCGCTCCCGCCGTCTCAATGCATCCTGGGCCTGGCAGTCTTCAGTTCAATCCCCATGTGGGTTGCTTGTTGCATTGTCTTCAAAAAATTAAAAGTTCTCACTGCGTGGTACCACGGTTGCAGGAAACCCCCTGATAGTGCGCATCTGCTACTCACGCTGTTGGCTGCCCCAATAAACAGCCACAGACCCGCTGTAGATATCGCGGTGGTGCTTCCCTCGACCTGGCGGGCCGAATTGTAAGAAAACAAGGGTTTTGCCTTTTGTGGGATGCACTCGATGCATATAAATATTTATTTGGTGATTGGGAAAACCTGTACAACTGGAAGAAATGAGCGCCCGGGAGCAGGGAAGCCTGTTCAAAAACTTGAGCACGAAATTGTAAAAAAGAAGGGCATGTAGCACCTAAAGACCTAGGGTTCTCTTCCTGAGTGTGACATCTTGTCAGAGTGAGTGTGTAACACAAGGTGAATGTTGGTTTCGTCACAGTTAAACCAGAGAATTTTAAGGGAAAAGCGGGGTAGAAAGTTCACCTGATCAGCGAAGCCGGTCTGAAAGAATGCCAAACTCCTGCTATTTAACTTATGGTAACAGAGGTTAAGCCAGACATAGCAATTGTAAGACATTTATGAAGAAAATTTACATCACGTCTATTTTACAGTAGATAGTTGGGCAAATGCCTTTTGATTTTTCCCATGTTCTAACTCCTGTAAGTGGTGAATTTAAAGAGAAGTAGGGAATTGTGGTTGATTGATGTAAACATGTCTTTCCACAACCAAAACTTAACATATACTGTGATCTTTAATTTATAGCTCAGAGTTATTTTCTAATAGAAGGCTGAAACACAATTTGGACTTTCTATTAAAATATGCTGCACTCAATGAATATTTTCACAGTCACTGTAGTCGACTGGGAGAGAAACGAAGGCTCAACGTTCGCATCTACTGTGCAGTCTGGCAGCTCGGAGAGAGGGTTGTTTTTGCTGGATTAAGGATGTCTGTATTTATTTGTACTGAATTCCTAAGGTATTATTTTCTCAGTAGGTATTAGTATCCTTGCCTCTCCTGCTCTGGGTAAAGAATTTGTGGTGGATGGTGGCTGTCGTATAAAGGAACATTAAGTAAGCAATCTGAAGAAAAAAAAAAAGACTTCAGTAACACACTCTACTTGTCTATGTGGATAGTTATCCACAATGAGTGCATTTAGGCTTGGCTTCAGCTCCATGTTGTTCATCAGATAAAGAAAAGCTGGTCAGGAACAAGTGCTGTTTATCAGGTCCGTTTCTGAGCAGTGCCAATACCCCAACCATCCCAGTCCCTGCAGCCATCTCCTCAACCATGACCTTCCACTCAAGCTACTATTTCTTTTAAAGTTTCTATACTTTAAAGTGACCCTTCGTCTTATGTGATGGCATACAGATGTTCCCTGGCAATACCTACCAAAGAAAGAATGTGCCTTATTTTTTGTTTTATATAGAGCAAACTTGGCCCGAGGGCATAAGAGCACTTTACAAGGGTTGCATATACAGTGATTACAGGAGATATAAAACAGTAGGAGGCATCCAGGAGATATAATATAAGTCGGAAGCATACGGTAGTCACAATATATAAACAGGGGCAAGATATACAATGGAGGAAGGAGAGGATTGTCAATGCAGTTCTGAGGTAGCTACAGGAGACTAAGGCATAACCCACTGAACTGTAGGTCGGGAAGAAGCAGTTTGTTCCGAGATCATGATGTGTAGCTGGTTTGATTTAGGAGGGAGGGTTTAGGTATTTGTTGAGAAGACATAGTTTGAGGTTTTTCCTGAAGTTTTAAGATTGGCTGTCACGTAGTTCTTTTGGAAGGGCGTTCCAAATTCTTGGAGCCTTCCCTTAGTAGAAGCGGGTGAGAGATTTATTAGTCTTGAATTTGGGTAGAGTATAGGGCTTTGTGGGTTATGCAAGCTGTTTTGAAAATACTTCTCGCTTCAATTGGTAAACAATTGAGTTTGTTAAGTGTTGGATTGATGTGGTCATATCTTTTCTCTTCAGAGAGAAGTCTGGCTGCTGCATTGAGTGTGGACTTCATTTATAAAAAAGAGGATTTTTGGGGTGCCGGTGATCATTGCCTTGCCGTAGTCCAGTTTGGAGAATACTAGGGATTGTGTTACGGTCTTCAAGGGGGATAAATGATTTAATTTTTTTAAAGGTGATTTAGCGTGTAGAAGGCACTTTTTGCTGAGGCGCTGATGTGGTCCTTCATGTTCAGGTTTTTGTTGAGAGTGATATTTAACAGAGTTGGAGATGGATAGTTTATAGTTTAGTGCAGTTAGGTCGTCGAGCCAGGTATGGATAGGGTAAGGGCTAGTGTCTGGTTGGATGAGGGGAAATTCAGTTTCGTTGGGGTTGAGCTTTAGGTGGTTTTAGTCAGCCGAGTTGGTGTCAGGGAGAGAGTGTTGTTTAGGTGTTGGATGTCTTTGGGAGATGACATTTTGATTTAGATTTGGGTGTCATCAGCGTAAAAGTGGTGGGCTGTCCTGGCTTGTTTCAGGATCAATGCAGGGGGTTCCATGTTGAGGTTGAACAAGGCGCAGGATAGGATTGAGCCTTGGGGAACTCCTTGTTTCACTAGTGCTGCTGTGATGTTGACTTATTTATTTTGATTTGGTGGGATCTTTTGCTCAGGTATGATGTGAAGTATTGCAGGATAGTACCGCTGATGCCAGCACATTGTGAGAGGGTGTTTAGAAGAATGTTGTGGTTGACCGTATCAAAGGCCGAGCAGAGGTCCAGGAGGATTAGGTCGCAGGTGTTGCCATAGTCAAGGGATCTATGTAGATCATCAGTGATGTTCAGAATTGCAGTCTCTGTACTGCATCCTTTCCTGAATCTAGATTGGAAAGTGTCATGAAGTTTAATTTTTCAATGTAGCTGGGAAAGCACGCATTTTTCCATGATTTTGGCAAGGAGAGGGAGGTCGGTTATAGGTCTGTAGTTGTTGAGATCATTGGGATCGACATCTGGCTTTTTGAGGAGGAGGGTGATTTGGCAGAGTTGAAGAGAAGCTGGCATGGAGTCGCTGGAGAGGGAGGATTTGAATCTTAGTTCATGAGATGATGTGTCTGAGATTTTTGACAAGAGAGGAGGGGAGAGGGTCAGAGAGGTGAGAGGTTGGCTTTAGGCATGATAGTATTTCGAGGACTTCCTTTTCAGAGATTTTTTCAAACTCAGACCAAGATGCCTTGTTTCTTTTTTTAGGTGTAAGTGATTAGTGATCGTGTTCTGGTTCTCAGTGAGAGTTCAATGTTTGTTATGTTATCTTAGAAGAATTTAGTGACTTCTTCACAGCGCTTGGTGGAGGTATCAACTGGATGTTGTGGGATAGAGGAGGTTTGGTATTTGATGATATTGAAGAGGGTGGTGGTGGTGGTTTTCTCCAGTTTCTTTCAGTCAGTCTGAGTTGTTGTCTCTTCTCATTTAGGTCTGTGTTGAACGAGGATCTGTAAGGGATACTTCTTGGTTTTTTTGAGTTTTAAGGGGGCGATGGAGTCAAGGAGTTCTGTCATTTTTGTTATAGTGGCAGGTGAAGTCATCAGGGGTGGTAAGTTCAGGAGGGAGGAGAATTTGGGAGCAGTTTGAGGATTCTAGCTCAGATTGCTGGATTTGGTGTATGCTCCTCGTCCAGTGCTTCGAACGGTGGGCTGGTTGAGGTAGAAATCGAAAGGAATTAGGTGGTGGTCGGTCCAGTCGATGGGAACGATGAAGTGGAGGGATATGCTATTGTGGTTGGTGGTGATTGCATCGAGGGTACAGCCTTTATTGTGGGTTTGTTTTTTGCAGTGTTGAGTGAGACCTTTCGATTCAAGGAGGATGGATAGGGCTTGTACTGTTACGATGTTGGCATCATTTAAGTGCAACTTTAATATCTATGGAATCCTTCATGGAGTTTAGTGTTATAAGGTCTGTTGGCTCTTTCAGAAATAGTAGCTTTTCACCTCGGGGGTGGTAGGGGGTGTATAGTTTGATGGGGTTGGAGTCTTGGTTTGGGGGGGGGGCAACTCCTAGATATTCGAAAGTTGAGTGTTCAATTGTGTGGAAGGGTGTTAGGCAGAGGTACTTGTTGTGTATGATAGCTAATCCACCACCGGTACGGTCTTTACAGTCATGACGAATGATTGAGAAGCCCAGTGGGGTGAGGAAGTCAATAATGGCTGAAGAGTGGTCATTTAGCCAGATTCCAGTCATGAAGCATATGTCGATTTTATGGAGAAGGATGGTTTGCGCTATTTCAGTGGCGTGCTTAGCTGCTGACCGACAGTTTAGAAGCATGCAGTTTAATGTGGTTGAGGTATTTGGTTTGCAATGTGTGAGTTGGATGGATGCGAGTTGGGCTAGTAGCCTGGGAAGGTGATGGAGAGAGGGATCCTGCTCGTGCCAAGGATGAACGGGATCTTGGAGGAGGAGCATTGACTAGGGGTATTTGTGTATGAATTGCTCAGTATTTTCACTTCAAGTTGTGACAAACTACACATGGCGCGTCTGGGTTTAAGATGGTATTGGTTGAAAGAAAAGTTGCCCAGGTGGAGGAGCGCAAGGTGTCGATTGCCAGGGTGGTGCAGCAGGAGGAGTCAGAGTGCATGTTAGTGGCAGACATGTTGCTTGGTGTGATTGGGTGCTTACGAAACAAGATTGCATAGGTCTTGGTGTGCTTGCATAGTGAGGTAATTTCTTCCGGTATGGTGTTGATTTTGAGTTCTAGACAGTTGATTGTAGTGATCAGATGGGATGTGGTGGGCCCCTGGGGGAGAGAGTAGGGTAGACTGCTGGTCATTGTACAATGGAGTGGGTGGGGCAGTTGGGTCTGGTCTGATGTGGTTAGTGGCCTGTGCGGTTTCTGGTGTGGTATTTTGAGGTGTAAATGTAGGGGAGATGGGTCTTTTTGTGGGCGAGTGGGTTCTTGTAATGTGATCAGAGATTCAAGGGGAATGGGAAAAGAGGAGGACAAGTGGGGGGATGAGGGGTAGAGGGCTCAGCTGCATGAGGAGAGGGAGTAAGGGTATGTTTCGCGATGGTGGGAGGTAAGGTGGGCTTAAGGGCAGAGGACAAGGAGGTGCGGAGGATGGGAAAGTGGCATTTGAAGATAGCGAGATTGTGTTCTGTGGCTTGGATTAGGATGTTTCCATTTCTGTAGATGGATATGGACAGTTCACCGACAAACTTTTGGGATGGGGATATGGTAAGCTAGGAACCATATGGGATGCTTATGGTGTTTGTTACATGGAGGTGTTGGAGGAAGTGGTCTCTCCATCCAGCAGGATTTTTAGTGAAGAAAATAAGGTCTGTTATAAGACCTCCATGTATTGCCCTGTGGTAGATGTCGGTTATTAATGTTTCTGGGTGTTCTTTGAGGAGTCTGTGTCGGTAGGTTTTTGTGGCATGTTTGGAGAGATTAGACGGAAATTTTATACAGTGGGAATTGAGACCATGTCTTTCCATGGCGGCGCAGAGTGAGGTCAGGTATGAGTGCAGGGGTGTGGTGGGTCTCCAAAGGAGGAGTGGCCCTAGGGTGGAGCTCTGGGCAATGTCTAAAGCAAATCACTTTTCTATCCCTGAAGCAGGTAGTTGGTGTAGGTGCTGGGCTCGGATCACCATCCTAAGATTGAGTCTGGGATGCTAATTTGTTATTGTTGTGTGGGGGCTGTATAGGGGTGGAGGGATGGTGGCTATGGAGGGGGGAGGGTAGAGTACAAGTGGCAGTAGGTTTGGGTGGAGACAATAGCTTGGGCTTATGCTGCAGAGGAAGATATGTCTAGTTGTAAGCAGGACTGAAGATGTGTGTAGAGTACTGCGGAAGTGTCGGATATGGAAGGTTCGTCTGAAAATATGCGGAAAACCTAGGATGTGTATAATGCGTTGCTGATTGAGTGTCCGGTGTGGATGTTTGGTTTGAATGAATGCGGGAAACAATTATCCTAATGGGACTCAAGCCAGGCTGCAAGCAAGGGACTGATGCACAGGGAGTAGGTAAGATGCAGCACTCACAGAACCCTGAGACACTGCTGAGAGGCAGAACCAAGAGTGGATAAAAAGTAAAATTGTCGTCATGTGAGTCAGACCAGGAACCCCACATTAAACGTTTAATTTATCCAAGAGTGGGTCAACCCAGGCTACTAACAAGTGACTGAGGCACAGGTGGTTGGTGCAATAACGGTGTTCAAAAGCCCTGAAGACGCTACAGAAGCTCAACAAGTACAGGTGATAATCAGCCCAATATCCTTAAAAGATGGCCATTCCTAAGAGGCTCTGGAATTCATGACTGATGGGGAGGCAGAGTCCGCATGTCATCATGTCACATAGTCCTTCTTTCCTTTTAGTGAATCGGCAAGCCACAAGTCAAGTCAAATCAAGTCATTGGGGCAAAAACACTGTGGTTTCCTGTCACAAATGTAACTTACGCCAGAGCATTTGAACACATAGTATTACTGATCAAACCTAAATTGCTTAAAGTATCTATTAATATCTCACATGAATACTAATGTTGATATTATTACAGCTCAGCGAGTGAAATCTTTCTCAGATAGTTGAGCTATCAACTTGACAAGCTCACAGACACATACTCATTCATCAATATAATATAATTGGCTTTGTTATAAGGTCCTACGCATCAGCTGGAGACTGGGAGGCAAGAATGAGAAAAGATCAGGAGGAGTGGTAAGCAATGCAATTCCGGCAGATGTTTATAGTAAGATTAAATTTGTCATAGCTGAGAGCACTAGGAGCACCTTTCCTCTTAGAACCATCCAGAGGCAAGATGACACCCAACAAGGTTCACTGAAGGTGTGAGGCTGGGTCTGCAGTGGGGGGGCCTAGGAATGGGCACTTCGTTGCTGATTTTGAACCAGTCTGATGAGTCGAATGTACGCCAACCAGAGAAGTGGATGTTGAAACGAATACCCATGACATGCTCCCAAAATATCCCAGAGCTGTGGCTAGGACAGTCAAATCCATGGAGGAATGCCTGCTGCAAGATTGGCTGAGTGTTTAGGGCAAGCAGTTGAAAGAGTCGAAACCTCCACAGCAGGAGGTGCCCACTTCTCTATGCTGAATTGCTGATCTGACTGGAGCACCATGCCACCCAAAGACGACAAGGGTAAAAAAGAAATTTAAGGCTGGCCATACTCGCCTTCAAAGTACGATTGATATGTTTTCCTTCTCTTAAAAAAAAAAAAAAAAAAATCGAAATAAATAAATAAAAACATGTTTGAACGAATTAGAGGGGTAGAAACTAATCAGTTTTTTAATCCATTAATCATATAGCAAAGCATGTTAGCACTACTACGGATTTATCTGCATTCTATAATGAAATCTTGTATAGAAGTGTTGAGATAGTTAAAAATAAATTTAAATTGTGCTCATCGTGTATTGAGACATCTACATGGATGATCGGCTTCAATGAATAAAGTAAAACAAGAAAGAATTCATCCTGGTGCAAAGTATGGTATAGAAACCTCCATTAAACTGCAACTTTCCACATACGGTGCTGGTTGCATGAAATCTTATTGCCCCCGTTTACTCATTCAAGTTGCTGGACTCAGGTGACGTGAGACGTGGTGATAGACTCTGTCTTTGTGCTAGTTTGTGACCATGAATGAGGCAGATTACATTAGAAATGCGGATCGCTCAAGCTGCGTGCTGTGCAACCTTCAGCATGGATTTAGCAGTAGCTCTTTCTTGTTCTGTTGCTCCTTTCCAGAGTTCACTCACTGCATGTATCTTGTATTGTATTGTAGCAGTTCTAAAGCACATCACTCCCCTCTGCAGGGGACCAAAGTGCATTTTTTGACAAACAGCACGCTACCTTGTGGGAGAGTGGGTTGTTGGCAGAGTTCTGTATTTGTTGTGATCCGATGTGGGAAATGTTTTGGTATTACGGTGAGTGACCATAAAGGTATTCTTATCTGGTCTTGGGGCTCAGTGCCCAGCAGAGTAATGGAGAAGGAGGAGGTGCGAGAAATAGGTGTACGAAGTATAATTATGACTAAAACATATGGCAGTTATACAGCACCAATCTAACCAGAAGGGCAGTGTCCACATATGTCTAAAAAAGTGGGGTAATCGGATTAGACTTCAAATGGCAACATGCGCAAGGCAGATATGCTGTCAATTTAGACATATTATGCCAAATGAGCAAGAATGGGAGTTACTGACGTGAGCAGGAGCCATTCTCTTTTTAAAGGCAGGGGGACAGCCTACTGTTGTATAAATATAGCTCAAGAGCCAGGCAAGAAAAGGAATCAAGGACGGCAATGGGAGCAGAAACTACACAATCTTCTAAAGGTCACAATTTCACCTACTCTTGCTAGGCTGAAGGACACCAACATTATGGGCAGGGCTTCGTGCTCCACACCCTTCTCCCAAAGACCCTCCAAAACTAGACTAGCACCAGTATGTTATGTTATGGCTATTTCTAAAGCGCGGCAATTACCCGAGGGTGTCCTGGCGCTGACCACTAATTCTCTGAGAAATTGAGATAGGAGACAGGGTTAAAGCGTAAAGAACCAAGTTTTCAATCCTCTCCAAAAAGTGAGGAGGTCAGGGGCCTTTCTCAGATACGGGGGAAGATCATTCCAGGCCTTAGCTGCGCACACCGTAAAGCTTCTCCCCCCCACCATGAGGACTTTTTGATGGGTGGTCCTATCGCCAACTTGGCTCCTCCGGAGCGAAGGGTTCTTCTGGGAATGTACTACTGCATTTGCCGTTTCAAGAAGTCTGGGCCAATACCATGTAGTGCCTTGTAGACGGTACAAAGAGCTTTAAAGCGCACCCGTTTCCTGACCGACAACCAGTGCAGTTTTTTAATTTCCTTAGAAATGGAGGCAAATTTGGGAGTACCAGTAAGCAGCCGTGCTGCTGCATTTTGCAGCAGTTGCAATTTATTCAAAAAGCGTTCCTGAATATTTAAGTACAGGCTGTTGCAGTAATCGAGTCTGGACATGATGAGTGCAGTGACTACAGTCCGCTGGTTGTTAGCCGGCAGGAAGGGAAGTACTTTCTTAATCATTCGGATTATAAAGAAGGTGGATGATGCCACTGCGTTGACTTGATCGCCAAAGATAAGTTTCTCGTCAATGATGACTCCTAGGTTTTTCACCTTCCTAACGGGAGTTGGAAGAGTCCCCATATCTTCTGGCCACCACTTTGGGGTCCAGAAATTGGGATCGTTTCCAAATAGGATGACCTCAGTCTTTCCTGAATTCAGTTTCAGGCAGTTTTGTGACATCCGGCTCCCGATAGCTGCGATGCAATCATGGAACCGGTTATCAATTCCTGTTGCCTGACCAGGCCGCAGAGCCACCACAATTTGTGTGTCGTCTGCATACGAGATCAGGCTGAATCCAAATGAACTAATCAGAGTCGCCAGGGAGGAAACATATACGTTAAAAAGAGTTGGGCTAAGAGAGGACCCCTGAGGCACTCCGCACGGCAACGAGAATGGTTTAGAGTGGAAGTCACCCAGTGCCACAGTTTGAGATCTGTCCGTCAGAAAAGATTTCAAGAGTTCATATGCTTTGCCTTGGACGCCGCATGCCAACAAACGGTCTATCAGTACATCATGATGGACCGTATCAAAGGCTGCGGACAGGTCCAGCATAATCAGAGCTGCCTTTCCTCCCCTGTCCACAGCCTCCCTTATCTCCTCCGTAGATTTTATCAGGGCGGATTCTGTGCTGTGCCCTTTGAACCCATATTGAGTGGGATCTAAAATGTTGGTTTCACATAGAAATGTGCTAAGCTGCGAGTTCATGGTTTTCTCAACCAATTTTGCAGGTAATGGGAGGCGTGATATGGGTCGGAAGTTATTAGGCTCCTTTGGGTCCAAATTGGGCTTTTTTAGCAGAGGCAATATCGAGGCCAGCTTCCAGGGTCTAGGGGAGTACCCCACTTCAAACATTGTATTAAACAAAGGGGTGAGTATAAGGGCTACGGGAACCAGGGCCTGTTTGATAACTGAGACTGGACAGGGATAGAGCAAGACTGAGTCGGCTCATGCCTTAGACCCCAGACAGATGAGCACCATGCACATGGCAGAGTGGGAGAAGAGAAAGCACTTGGTAAGTTGCTGCTCTTCAAGCACAAGAACGAACCAGCTTTCCCTGTGTAACCCTTCTGTCTTCACCACTTCATGCAAGCCTAAAACTTTTACGTAAAGCCCAGATAATTAATATCATTAACTGTCTTTATGTTTGTAGGCTAAGACCAAGAGGACGACCAACACACAATTTCGGGTTATGCAGCAACTAGACAAGAGCAGCAGGAGAAATGGGCAACTTTTCCTTCCACTGTACCTCAAACTGAACAGATTCCCATGGTTGGCGTCACAACCATTTCGGCCTGTTCCCACTGAGATACAAATGATCTCAGTGATGGTCCTCTTGATCTCATGGCTAACTCCTATAGAACTCCTTAAATTTTATTCTTTGCCTTGAGGCAGACTTTAGAAAGTACCACAGACACTTGAACACCCACCCGGGCTGCCACATATGCGAACTTAACTCAGTAAAGGTCTTCTGGTTGTTGTTCCTTCATTTCATTCCCCCACACCCTGCTCCATGTACACGAGATAAAGCAACCATTTAGTTACATTACTGTTATATAAAAGCAATAAAGATAAAATACATTAAAACCTGTTTTTATACATCGTTTTTTCTACCAAAGCATATGCAAGAACTTGTCTTCTTAGCACTAACCTGTAGTTTCAAACATTAACACAATGACTCCCAACATGGGAAGTAGGTTTTAAGAGGGCTCTTAAAAAGTATGAACTCTGAGATTTAACATCACAGACAGACTCTGTCAGACTGATTGTCTGGTTGTGTTGAAAGGTCTTTGATATCAAGGTAAAGTTCACTCAAGGACTCCTTGGTTACCTCACACAGATACCGCTCAAGGTTGTCTGGCCACTACTGACACTTAAACAAAAGCCCAAAGAGTCAGGTTTCTTGTCCAGTAGTGCAGTCATTAAAAGGCCCATTGACAGACTTGTGTAAGGTTCACACCATTAGTGTCCTCAAAAGCATCTGAATATTATGTAGTCTCCTTTTATACCATTAACCTTCTTGTTAGTGCTTTGTCTCCTAGACAACAACGAGTCTTTCGTAATAACTAAAGCATAGAAACATTAGATACCCTTCCAGAGTAGCAATTAATAACAAAGAGCAGAACATTGTGGATTGGTTGGGTCAACAAGTTTTGCTCACCATTAGTAGGGTGCTGCAACAGCTTAACAAGATTACACAGAAAAAATAAATATATCCCACTACTGTTCATGAACATACAAATCCTTTGTTACCTACGCTCCTACTTGCATCAGTCTCAAAATTGAAGTAGGTTAGTGCTAGAGGAAATAACACCTTCTAAGTCACAGTCCTAGTTTTAAATGTTAAAAATACAGCAACAAACAGGCATTTTGAGTACCTTCTCTACTACATCCAGGTCTCCAGCAGTCATAATACTTCTGACAAGCTTTCCAGCATTATCTGCCACAGCATATGCAGATGCCACCAGCCGCATCAGCACAGATGAACAGGCCATGGTGTGAACTGAAAAGGAAACGGACACTTCAGGATTATCATCATCAAAAGAAGGTACATGAGGATTGAATAAAGTCAAACAAGGAAATTACCAATCTATTAGTTAACTTTAATGTTTAGATCAGGATTTTCTTATAATGCACACATTATGCAATCAAGATCCCCTCGGGGCAATAGGTTACAGAGCTAAACAAGAATGACGTGAGGTTATCAGACTACTGGAAAAGAGGCAGAGATGCTAAAAGGAAGTGAACTTAAAATGTCCACTGAAACTTCAAACAGGTGGTGATAATCCTGCTAATGGTAAGACAGAATTTTGGCAGGTGGACACGCTGAACTAAGAAGTAGCTACCTATCCCTGCACTCTACTATATTTAGGAATCAAGAGTAAAGTCACTTGGAAGGACCAAAATAGTAACAGAGAAAGTAGAGGTAGATTTCCTATGTCAGAAACGGTGGCCTTGTCAATAAAAGATTAGGACAACAGCTTTGAACTGAACATTGCTAGCTTCTGGGAGCAAATTCAGTGACAGGAGGAGTCATAGCTGCTTAACAAGGGAGAGGTATACGACAGATCTCTGCGTCAAGCTGTGCTGAAGCTCTCAGCATAAGCAGTCTGGGCCTGAAAGATCCCAGGATTTGCCAGTTAAATGCTAGAAAATCAAGGGAATTGCTCCTGAGACACGGTTTCAGCAGGATTCAACACTGACATGACAACAGGCACTACATCTAAAATGCACTGTTGTGGTCTCCTGGGAGACTCATAACTTAGTGATGCTGGATACCTCAAGGCAGGCACTGCATCTCCTGCAGTTTAGGTTTACTGCAAACATCAAATACTGAACCTGCTCTTTTTCACCTTCCAGATGTTGTGACCATCCCGCTAGAAACTACAGTTCCAAAAATAATCTTTATATGTTACAATCTTTGTTTTGAATTATTTAAGTTTTAAGTGACTTCTCATCACCCAGCAGTCGATAATCCCAATGTGTCAAGGTCCCTTTGCAACTTGAGGATCATCTGAGTGTCGTTAGTGTAGTTGTAGCATGGTAGGTTACAGAACATGATACGGTCCGTTAATGGGCTGAGGCAGGCGTTCAACCGGAAAGGTAAGATGACTAAGACCTGGTGTACGCCAGTATTTGTGTGTAAAGGTGGAAATGTAAATGGGGGCACAAGATTATGCTGATCCTGAGGAACAGGTAGATGAGACCCATTTAAGGATGCTGCCCATGGTGCCAAGTTCTTCTAGTCTCACTAGAAGAGAATGTGTTAGACTATACTGAATGTGGCGGACATGTCCAGAATTACAATTGTGGTGGCTTAATTTCCATCCATGGTGGTCTTGAGGTTACCTAAAACAAAAATCAGATAGGATTCACTGCCTCTTTAAAGGCAAATCCCAATTTGTGACTCTGAAAGTGGGTGATTTTATTTAGGAGGTCATAGATCATAGTGAATGCTGCTCATTGGTTAGTTTTCCTATAATGGACCAATCAAGATTGGGCTACAGCTGACCCAGTCTGATGGATCCAGATTATTTGATGAGTGGCTGTATGTAGGATATCTTGGGGGCTGAGGAGAAGGTGCCTTATGATTCTGATGATAATGAGTTCTTGATAATTATTATAGCTAGTGATGTGACAACCTCTGCAGCTAAGATGTTCTTGTGGGTCAGTGGCAGACAGGATCTGACAATGAGCCTAGAGGCTTATCAGCCTTGACCCAAGTACAGAATTAGAAGGCCGAGGTCAGGGTCCCGAACCAGTTGTTGGTATAGCCTTTTTATTCTTGGTCTTCCTGGGCTGAAGTTTTGTTCCACCTGTGTTGTCCCAACATCTTGACTTTTGCCACAAAGTTTTTTTGTGATGGTTTCAGAAAGCCTGCGATTGCCGAATGTCAACAGTGGTGCACCCCAGGTTGAGGAATTTGATGAGGTTCCTTCATAGTGTATTTGACATAGGAAATCTGCTTGGAATAAATATAGCCCACTTGCATTCTTGATTGACTTTAGGTCTCCTACTGAGTGACTGGACATTTTTTATTGTGCATATTCACATATTTCTTAATTTGGCACTGGAGTACAGTGATTTTTGTTTCCATCTTTTTGCATCCATTCGATGAGCCAATGGGTGTTATGACAATGGTTTAAGCGCATGAATGTCTTAAGAGGAATGATTATGCAGAAGGGTTTGGAGAGCCAACTTTATGCAGAAGGTTTTGGAGAGCCAACTACAGAACTGTTTCATTTTTGTTTGATCCTAAGGGAGTTTGCTGAGATGAGAGTTGAGCACAGTGAGGCTGAGTCTGTTTTACTGTCTGCAGGTGGCTAAAGTCAATGTTGTTAGGCTCCTTGTGAAGAGATGGGTGGTAAAAGAGATAAGATGGCTGTCGCTTTAGACGACAGACTGTTACTGTGATGAGTCCAAACAGGGCAAAGAAGGTGTGTGTATGTCGGTCCTACTATGAACCCAGTGACGGTTGGAGCCTCCAAATTTGTCACAATCGTTCGCAGCTGTGGCAGAGGTTAGTTGAACCAGATGTTCACATGGCCCAAGATGTAGAGAATGAGCTTCTGTAAAAAGACGTCCAGAATAGTTCAGCTGTTTGGCAGTGGACTGCAGAGCAGCAAAACTGCACACTAATTACACGCGAGCAAAGAACAAGGAATGATTCTCAATTTATCATGAGGACACCATGAACATTAGTAGTTTGTAATGATTCTTTAAAAACAAAAAGTAGTTCCTTCTGGCCTTCGTCTGGTGCTTTCGTATCAGGATTGAATAACCAGAGGCATTAGCTCATGAGGTACAGATGAAAAGAGTCTCCTAATCAGGTCTCAGTGACAAAGAGTAGGACTGTTTTTGAGTCCGAGATCAGTTTGAAGAGGTTTATTTAGTTCATATTTATCGAGAGGGGGAGAGGGACAGGGAGAGAGGGACAGGGAGAGAGAGACCTTTCTTCTCAAGTTGGTAAAGTAGGGAATAGTCTGGGTTAGCAGGTGGCATAGTCAGCAGGGTAGGGCTGGATATGTAGGCTGCAAAAAGGTTAGCAGGAGTAAAAGGCGTGGATGGCAAAGATTGGGGGATTGAAGGATGAGGAGAAAAACTGGTGAATGAATTGGGTTGAGAGGGAATAGGAAGAAATGGATGCGAGTTTGCATAGATGCCAGACCTTTTAAAGATGGGTGAGGAGTGCTGGTGTGTATGCAAGGTGTTAGGGAAGTATACAGGAGACTCAGGTGCCCAAAATGTGGCGAGAGATGCATGTGGGAGGAAAGTCCTGGGACATTAAGAGAAAAGAGAGTAAAGGGAGCAGGATGGGAGAAAGCACTATAAGGCATCGATTTTGGTAAGATGAGAAAGGCTTTAGAGGAGTAATATTGGAGAAAGAAGGAGGTAAGTGGGTTGAGGAAGGGTTTCTGAGGAGGAAAGAGATGTCTGGTAAGATAAGGAGGCAGCAAGTGGAGAGGGGGAGAGAAGAACTTAGAGAGGAAGTTAAGGCTACTGGAGTAGCAAGGGGAAAGTTGAGAGTTAAACAGGTGGAATTAGGGAGGAATGACAAGACATTAGAGAAGGAAATGAGGGTCGGAGGCAAGAGAAGAGCAGAAAGGGAGGGCAAAATGGGGACCTAGGATTGGGTGGAAGTTTGGCAAGCAAGAGTTAGTAGGGAAAGTGCGGGCAGGAGGGCTAGGTACTCAAGGTGAAGGAGGAGAGTGTTTAGCAGGTGGGTCAGGAGGACGTTTGCGGGGTAGAAAGAAGAGGTTTGGTTGCCACAGGAGTGCGGACCAGTTCGGGTGAGGCATACAATTATGAGAGAAGTAGAGTAAGGGTAATGAAAAGAGACTTGGGGATGGAATACATTGACTTGTTCAGGGCCAACATGAGAGGAAAGGTTAGAGTGGAAAGAAAGATTCCCAGTCGCCAGCGAGGCAGCCGTCTAGTGTCACCAGTAGAGGACATGAAGTGTTCTCAGGGGATAGAGTGAGGGGGAGTAGCAGCAGGATGGGAGAGGATTTAGGGTAGAATTAGGAGTGTCGGGTAATGAGCGCATGGGGGAATAGGCTGGGCACACGTACAATCGGAGGCATGAAAAGGAGTAGGATGGGAGGGAGAGGTGAGAGTCACCAGGAAGGCGATAGGAGGGCTCTCAAAGCACGAGCAAGTGACCAGCCGTAAATAAAACGGTACTCAACAAAAGACTGAAAAATGAGATCTGACCTTTAATCATAGCCATTGGAAGGGCATAGCCATTCTCAAGTCTCATGTAGCCTCATATTCTCAAACAGCTTTTCTGATGCAATTGTGTCCTTCTATGTGCTGCCTCGATCTCCCTAAAATTCTGTTGTTGTTACGACAGGCAGGATGCGTCCACCCTAATCATGGAAGTGCGCTGGAGCCCTCCCAGTTTTGTTACAAGTAAATGGATCAATGCAGGGCTTACGCTAGAGCATACAGCCCAGTTTGGAACCATATGTAAAGTCTAAGGGAAATCTGCAAATAGCTACACACCATCTCGGCGTACATAGCTCTTGGTCTCAGACCAAAATCCTCCAACCTCTCTTGAGGATCTAGAGAGATGGGGGTCATATTCCGGTAAAACAGACCACATAGTACATTGAATTACTTCGGCAGAAGTATAAATGCTGACAGTTACAGTAAAAATAAAAAGTAATATGTGTAGTGTTAATGTGTTAAGAGATTAACCCAAAAACAGCCACGCTTTCAAACTTTAATTGTCGAGATTTGTGTTACAATTGTGCCCTTTCTGAACGTGTGAAGCATATCAGAGACAAGTTCGCCACTGCATAGTTGTACAGTCATCTCCCACATCCTGTGCTTGGTAGTGACCCCACCCCCGCCCTTGTGCAAGTTCTTGTGCCCCCTGGGGTAAGGGAGAGCACACGAGCTGGCCCTGGGGAGAGGAGACTGTACTCAGTGAATTTCTACCCTGCCATTGCTCAGTCGTAGTTTCTACTGAGCTGCTGGACTACCCCCTCTGAAGGAGGCAGAGACTAGGACAGGGTCTCTTGCTAGCCTTTCGGCTGCTTGAGAAGAACTTGAACTAATGGTCCGCATGCCACAGACCCAGTTCAAGGTCACAGAGCCGCACATACTGCCCCCGCTCTCTGTAGATGCTATTCAGGTCAGCCAGCGAAAGGTTTTCATATATTAACCAGCCAGTACAAACATTTACACCGAGAGCTGACAAAATTAAAGGTTAGAAAAAACGTCACCAGTAATACATTTTCAGCCATGTAAATAAAGACACCAAACCCACACTCAACCTTATCCTGGTAATAAAATATTCACCTCACCTCATAAAAAAAAGTATAATAATATATCCGGATGGATTTGTGCCTCAGAAACAAAAGGTCGCCTTCGGGTCGTTTAACACGGAGTGAACTTGCACAAACGTAGCCCTGGCTTAAAAAGGGGACATCCCTCGGTGACTGTTCAGCCTCGCTATGGCTGATGGGTAGGTAGTTTTAATCTGGATAATGTCTGGATAAAGTGTCCACTGGCACGTTATCTGGCAAAAGCATATTTTCTACGCACTGCGGTTAAGAGATAAAACGCACGTTTCTATTTGCACGAGATGGTGAAATGCTGAGCGCTGAACACGTGAAATCACTGCTATCTAAGTTCACGTCTGGGCCCTATCTTTGGGCGTGGGCTGTTGGCCCAGCTACCCCCTCACGCACTTGCTTCTTTGGATGGCTGATAAACGTGGACTGTGTGGCTAGCCTGAAACAGCAGCTCTCCCGACTTGTACCCGACTCCAACGAGGCACATTTCGGCCAGTGTTTGTACTTCAAATGTGCGATTACACTATGGGCAGCACGCCTAGATGGAGTTAAGATATTAAGGCAGAGTAAATCTATTCACACCTGCCAAGTCTACACAGAACTCTGCAATGGGCTTCCTTGTGGCGGGAGGGGAGGGACATGGGCCGGATTGGGGGTCCAGCGCCCTCTTTTGACGTTCTCCGTTTGGTGATCACAAGTAGAGAGAAGGGCACCCAGGGTTACCAGGCATATAGAAGAGGCAAACTATGGAAGTGTAGTCTGCCACCCGTCACAACAGAGGCTTTCGAACTTTGTGTGCAGCGGCAGCCCCACCCCACCTCAAAGTGAGGGACTACTAATATAGTGCCATTTTTGGCAACACACCCCACCCACACAATAACAGAGCATGCATGATGAATAAATAAATACACAACACAACTTTTGTTTGGGAAAATATTGCTGCAGGTTTATTCCATACAAGAGTATGCAATATGGTGGGTTATCTTACGGGCGATCCAAGGGCAGGCAGCTGTAACCAACCTATGCTGCCCTGCCCGCCTGATGAGCCAAGCACTGTGGAGAACCCAATCAGTGCTACACCTTATGGGGTGATCCTCTTTCCGGATCACGTGACACATTGGTCCCTTATTACTCACGCCCCTTTCAGGGCGGAGCGTAGCAAGGCAAGCCCCCGGTTGTTCAGGCCCACAACCGCCCGAAGGATAACGGGGCGCTGACGTGGTTTTCCAGGAACTTGCCATAAGGCTCCTGGTATTTGGCTCTGGCACCCCTATTGTGCCCCTGCAGAGGTACCCTTCTGTACCCTTCTGTACCCATTAGCTTCCAGATCGCCCTGTAACTCCGCAACAGCTCTGGAGGCGGCCCCCGTCGTCGCCAGAGCCCCCCACCAAAACAGCTCCTTTCTCACCTGCAACCTGCTATTTCCCGGGCCTCCTGCATATTCAATAGGAACAGGTCCATGCCCACATGTGACAAGTGCACCTCCTCACTGTCAAAATAACCTTTGCTGCTCGCTTGAATTAGGCCTCCCATCGTACGGGAGCGCAGTGCCAACAGGAGATGGGACCCCAAGTGCATAACCAACTACTGCTCTACTTCGAAAACACAGTCCTGTGTGCTATAATAGTTGAGCCCAGTGTGCAAGGATATGCAAATACCTTTGGGGGTTGGTTACCATGGTTCACCCCACACCCTACTTGACGGGTCCCAACTAGAGAGTGCAAACTAATGACCAGCTGAACAATGAGCAAGTATGAGCAATTTAACTTGCCCCTCCATAAAGTTGACTGCAATGGTTTCGGAATTCTGCAGCATCTGTGCTCCAAACCCATATTCTAACCCAGTAGGGGGTGACAGCCCTTTGTTTGAAAATGGCTGGGTCAGCAGATACGGAAATATTTGTGCTCAGTTAACCCACACTCATCTTTACAGTGTTCAGCTTCTTGTCCTGTCGCACACCTTCGAGGTCCCTGCACCTTTTATAACCTGGCAACCACTCCTACTCACCTGGCTGACCAGCTAAAGCAGGCAGCCTCCAACTAGAATTGAAGCGTCCTGGGTGCCAAAAGGTTAGCCAATGTTAGCTCATCACTTCCTCCTGTCGTCCCTATTCTTGAACCCATCCCCACCATACTCGAGCAAAAAAATAATGCTTCTTGGCACAACTTCCATCCAGTCACTGAACTTGATGTTCTTAACGTCATTACCAGACTTAAACCGTCATCTCACACCAAAGACCCTCTCCCTTCCAACCTTGTCCAAGATCTAAAACATATCATTGCCCCCTATTGGACCTCTATCATCAACTCCTCCTTTACCTCGGGTTGTGTCCCTGCTTCCCTCCAACTGGGACAAATCACTCCCATCCTCAAAAATCCTGATGGTGACCCTAATGACCAAAATAACCTTCGTCCTATCTCTAACCTTCCTCTTCTCTCAAAAGCCCTTGAAAAATGCGCCCTGCTCCAACTAGATAGACACATTGATTCATTCAATCTTTTAGACTCTTTCCAATCAGGCTTCAGAAAGGGCTGTAGTACGGAAACGGCCATGCTAAATATAATTGATGACATCCATCACTCCCTCGACAAAGGCGAGTCCTCCCTTCTCATTCTCCTTGATCTCTCCGCTGCTTTCGACACTGTTAACCACTCTACTCTACTTAACACACCTAAAGATCGTTTTGGCCTCAACGGTTCAGTCCTCAAATGGTTCACCTCCTTTTTCCAACACAGAACCCAGCAAATTAAAATTCGCGACTGCCTTTCCAAACCTATGCCAGTCTCCCTAGGGGTCCCCCAGGGCTCTATACTCTCCCCCTCTCTATTCAACCTCTTCATGGAACCCCTCACCCTTATCCTGAAGCAAGCGGGAATCAATTACCACCTATACGCAGATGACACCCAACTTTACTATAAGATTCAATCCCGCTCGGACATTCTTCACCTCAACGATGCCTTGAGTAAGATTCAATCCTGGTTCCACTACAACCACCTCAAACTCAATCCAAAAAAGACTGAAATCATTCTTTTCTCCCCTAAGAACAACTCGCTCCCCATTCTATCCTGGATCTCTGACCTAACCGCACTCAACTGCTCTCTCACTATATCAAACTCAGTTAAATCCCTCGGATTTAACATTGACCAGAACCTTACTCTTATCCCACACATAAAAAATTCGGCCAAAAGCGCTCTCTTCACTCTCCATCACCTCAAGAAAATAAAACCCTTCATTCCTGCAGATGACTTTAAATTAGTCGTCCAATGGCTGGTCTTGTCGAAAATTGACTATGGCCAAGAAACCGTTGGTGAACGTGCGCTTTATAAATGTTTTTTAACATAACATAACATATGGTAACGCCATCCTCTCTGGAACCCCTAAAATCCACCTCGCCCCAGTCAAATCTGTTCTGAACCTGGCTGCTAGGCACATTACCGACCTCAAACGGTTCGATCACATCTCCCCTGCTCTTAAAGCCCTCAATTGGCTTCCCGTCGAAGGAAGAACTTCCTACAAGACAGCTTGCATTACGCACAAAGCCCTGCATCAACGCTCCCCGCAGTACCTCTCAGATAAACTTCACAAAGCTGGCTGCTCTAGAGCATTGAGGAGCTCCAACACCCTCGCTCTTGTCCCTCCTCTGTTAAACAAGAAATCCACACAATCGCGCTCCTTTACCGGAAACGCGCCCAACATCTGGAACTCCCACCCCAAAGAACTTCGTTGTAACCCCTCTTACGTCAGCTTCAAAAAAGACCTCAAACTCCTCCTTCTCAACAAATACTGGGGTCCTTAATCCCTCCCCCGGGCACTCATCCCACCCCGACCTCCTACTGTTTAAGGTCCCCCCCTTTTTTTTTGATCCCTGACTCCCTCTCTCCTCCCCCTCTCACATCTTCCTTCGCCCACTAACTTCTCCCACTAACCTTTCCCATAGGACCTGCTTCGTCCCACTTGGTTTTGCCTTAACCTCCTCCCCTCCTCAGCCTCTCCCCATTCCTATACC
Source organism: Calotriton arnoldi (assembly GCA_963921515.1). NCBI lineage: Eukaryota > Metazoa > Chordata > Amphibia > Caudata > Salamandridae > Calotriton > Calotriton arnoldi. The sequence goes on from CAWUFW010000721.1 coordinate 1,589,115, forward strand.
CTACCTCCCTCTTATCCTTCCTTTCCCTCCCACGCTAGCCTAATCTCTCAGGACTTGCTGGAGCCCATTGCAATTTATGTAATTAGATAGTGTAGAATTTGAGCTGTTCTTTACTGTTTGTATTGGTTTTGAATACTACCTCATTGTAATTTTGTTATATTGCAATTAATACCCATGTAAAGCGCTCTGATACCCTCGGGTCCAGCCAGCGCTATATAAAACCTTTTAAATAAATAAATATTTGGATAAAAGGACAGGGAGTAAAACATGAGCAAATATCCTGCCCTTTCTGAAATAAGAATGCCAAATGTACTGGTAATTGTCAGCATTTGTGCTTCCTCCACATCTTACCATACTGTTGCAGGACAGCACCCTTTTATAATGCCTGCTAAGTTCCCTCTGTGGTGAAACCCCCTAGGCTTCCCAGCTTAGTGATTCTGTCTGCTTCAATACAGTGTGCACTGTCTGCAATCTAGTGCCTAACATTCAGGCTTGACTAAGCCCTTGTTTATCCCCATACTAGATTATTCCAACATTTGTGGGGGGTTCACACTGCCCACCCTGTGCAGCCCTAGCAGAGGAAAATTTCCTGCTCCGTTAACTTACTTTTGTTGAATACTGGACATGCCAAATGTTCTTTTTACATAGTAGCCTTTTGTGCTTGACACCTTGTTTCCCCAATTATTGGGACAGCAGCACCCTATGCTGGCTGGCAGCGTCCCCACCCAGCCTGGCTAATATAGCTATCAGGGCGGGGCATTTGAGCTTAACTGAAGCAACATGTCACCTACCCTCGGTTCTGGGGTGCACTTACTTCGCCCCGTTTACCATACAATTGCACGGACCCCTTTGATTGCTAAACCTTGGTGAACACCTTAATTGTGTCAAATCTGGTTTGAATGGATATATGTATTGTGCCCACTATAGGCGACACCTCACCCTTTCGTGGAGTGACAACTTACGCAGCTCAACAGGCTTGCTTAACTGCCGTCCGATCACACATGCACAATACCTGCTATCCATCTGTGACCCTGGATGCTTAAACCAGCAAAAGTGTTGGAATCCCAGATTCCCAGTTTCATGTTTTAGCTGAGGCACACCTTCAGTGGCTCCGCTGGGAGATACCACAAACCGCATTGGTCGTGAGAACCTTAAGAAGCACACAATTATCACCTGGGCGTACCTCCAAATGAGACTGGCTCCACACAGCCGTAAGGCCAGAGACACACATATATTAAACCTATTTACTGGTTTTTTGCCGCTTGGCACCCTTCTGGTTGGTGATGCGGAACCTCCTACCCAGCATAAGCTGACCGTCTGGCGTTGCTGTCACACCAACCGTGTCCCTTGAATCACCCTCCATCCTCCTGTGCAATAGCCATACTGCTAAGTGGGCACTCAATTCAACATCCCTCCTTTCCTGCCGGACTGTTGCCTGTTCGGTTTGATCTGTGGTGACTGCACCCAGACTTCCCAGGCAGCTTCATTGCTGACAATGTGGGCAGTTGACCTTAGGGTAATCTCACGCTTGCAACTTGCAACTACAGCGATTATTTACATTAAAATGATACTGTGTCTCTGGATGAACTATGCACAGTTAATTGAAACTCTCACATGTGCAGTTGTTGTGAACAAGGTGGAAGGCCAGGATGTGTTGGGGGGCCTCCCCCCTACCAGTCTCTGCTGTAATTTGTGGTGTAGGCTGAAATGAATACATTCACCCCATGGTATCTTGGCGCTGACTAACATGGTTTTTGTTACCCAACTCCATGATACCTGTTTTATCGACCTCTGAAGGGTCTTCTGGCACTTGAACCCTTGCTTGGACAGGCCCGGGTGAGAAACCTTCATCTAGAAGGCCTGCCAGCCGGCAGACCACCTCCAACACTAGAGTGTCACTCAGCCACCCCTTAGCCTGTATACTAAACCAGGTATAGTTGATATTATAATTGACAGAGGCACATTACAAAACTTTTTAGAACTGTAAGCTTGCCCGCGACTTCCAGGTCTATATATACGCTCCCCTCTCACCACTGGCATAGGGTGTATCAAGTGCATGCAGAGCCGGCTTCACAGGCGCGGCGATATCCCCTCAGACCCATTGATAAGAGTAGAGCAGTGCCACCTTGTGGCCTGGCGCTTTAAGCCATTGGGGGGGGGTGGGGGGGGGGGTGGGGGAGGTACAACACTCCTTCACCACTAGTCTACATATTGTGCCCTACTGCAAACCTATAAATTGTTTACAAGCCTTTGTTACTCGGGTTGAGTTACCACTTTATGCAATCCTAACTGACAGTAGCCTATTTACTACTAAGCGTTATTCTTGTTGGTTGCTTAGTCTGCACTGCGCACTAACCTTTCCGCATTAACATTTACGAGAAAACCTTCAGGATTGCAGAAAGCCATTGACCAGGAGGGCAAAGATTAAAACCTTAAACCTGCTTGTGAATAGCTGGCACAGTAGACAATAATGATGTGAAATTATGTAACAGAACCGTGGCCATTGAGCTGTGCCCCCGCATTGTACGAACCGTACTGCACTATCGACCCATTAGTTGACTTCTCTATTCTATCGGGCTGGCGAAATAGAATTCACACGCCGTCTCGACTGTCCTGGGCCAAAGAATTAATCGGCTTCCAGCACCATCATCATGCTTACAGATGCCAGTACCACGTGTGCGAGCCACCTGCGAGTCACGAAGCAGGCTGTGCATTGCCAAAACAAGAATGATTAACACATACCTGGTGAGCCTTGGCAAGAGCACCTCAGAACGTCACATCACACCAGCAACAGAGATTAAGTGATTTGCCCACAAGCCACCCGCTGGGCCAGACAACCCAACGTAGAACCGTTCAGCCACAAGCCCACAGGCTAGGCTCACCCGCCCGCCACATGAGGCAGAAAACCGAAAACTATTCAAATGTTTGAACCTTGTGCGATGCCCAGTGTAGACCTTTTATGAAACAAGACATGTTTATGATAATGTATCCTATCTGAATATACCTTGCGTATACCTGTTAGTTCGTCGTGAGTGCAGCTCAATGTTAAAGTTTTCCAATTATTCAAGTAGCGCCTATGTTTGCACAGGGCAGCTGTTAGCTAATGCCCCCGTGGAACCCCCTCTTGAATTCCTTGGCCCAGAGTGCACGAGTCCTGATCCTGACAGTGTCCCGCTCTCAATGCTAAATCGGTAACTGTCATGACGCGACCGCGTGTGCCATGAAGGCGGCAACTCCAGCCCCGCATGCAGCACTCTTCACTTCTTACAACGGCTCCTGGGCCGCAGTGCTCTGTTCAGTTACGGGAGCCGCTGTGCCCAGTAAGTGCACCATACATCGCGAGGCCGGCTACCTCGAAGGGACAGAGCAGCATACGAGCCAACGCACCGCAGGTAACGCCGCCCCCCCTGGGCACACCGACAGGCCCACCAGCAAGTGGGCCGCCCGTAACGCCACCTTAGTGGTGGGAAGTTTGCGCCGGCTACCCGTCGCAGAGACAGGCAGCAGCCCTACCACCACCCCACAAATACCATTTACCCTTGGTAACCTGGGGCTCTAACGTTCCATTCAAGCCCAGCAAAGATGCTAACTAACGTCCCAGACCCATGGGTCTCAGGTGGTGAGGTAAGAGGTGGGGACAAGTTCAGCTAAGAGCGATAGCATGTAGTTATTTCAGGTCACGTGCAAGCCATGGGCGGACAGGCATGCTAAGCCTACAATCAGCCCACCTACCTAGCGTACTCCCCTGTTAACCCACCAAGCGGAGCATTAGTGACAAAACGCTTCCAGTATTCGAGCGTGATTTTACTCATGCCCGCATTACCTTTGAACGATTCACAAGAGATGCAAGTTCAATACTCATGGCAAGAAACCTAGAACCCTCTTAAAACTTCACCTACCGCATCCACTTTACATGAGTGAAAGTAGTTGTGTGAAATATCACCTCGCACAAATAGCTCGACAAATACAATAAAGGGACATACCGAACCGCTTTAGCCTTATGTGCCACAAAGGATTGGCCAGGCCCCATCTGATCGTCGTTGGCGAATACCTGTACCCAATAGGCCCCAACCTGGGCCCCCCGTGCGCGGTGGCCGACATCCTGGAACATGCGCTTACCCTGAAAGGTCTGTACCTCTGCACCCGTCACGGTGCCCTGTCCAAAGTGCCCAAAACCCAAGGTCAGCGGCGCCAGTGAACCGCGACCACCGCCACTGCAGGACGCTCCATGGCACCTCCACCCCCCGACATAGGGCCCCCCGGCAACCATCTGCGTGCACCAGGCACCGTAGCTCGGCCCCCCCAATTACGCGCCATGCCTCCCCCGAGTGGCCCAAAACAGGGAAATACCTTGATCATGACAGCAAAGCACCCCTGCATATACCAGAGTGTCGCTTTCCGCACTGTGAACACATGACACCGCTGATCGGCGCCAGGGTGCCTCTGGCCCGGAGTCGCCCCTCATTGTGATAGCGTGCCCCAAGAAACCAATGAAACACCAGGAATTGAACACCCAACTCTGAAGGTAAGAGACTAATCCCGTAACCACATGGCCACAGTGGTGCTCAACAAAGTAACATTGCCTTTTTATTTTGGAATGACGACTAACAACCATTGATACACCAGGATTTGAACCCAGAACCTCCTGCATGAGAGTCCGAGACCTTGACCACTAGGCAATGGTAACCCACGAGATGCGGCCTCCGCCCAGACCGCCTGCGCACCGCTCCGAGGTCGCTGCGACCGGACCTGCACACCGACCACGCCAGACCTGGAAAACACACTCGCCCCACGTGTGTCAGCACAACCAAAACCGGCAGTGGCACACCCAGGCACACACGCAACACACTGCCCGGCGGAGAACCCCCGCCGCTGCCCGCTCTGCCGGGCCCTACACACTCGCACCCGCTCAACGAGAGCCGCGCGCCGAGCGGCCCAGAGGAGCCGGCCGTGCGCATCGGGCGATCGGCGCCGGAGAACAGAGCTCCAGGCTAATCTCCGGCCCAGAGGGACCGGTCCGCCGACGCCGGAGGCGAATACAATTTATTTTTAACAGAAAAACCCCACATTTTAAATTCACGTGTAAGGCTAGTGCCTTCCCAGCAGCACTCGATGCAGAATCCCGTGAATGGAACACTTATGACATGCCAGGGCCTCCGACCCCCAAGCACGGCGCGCGGCAGAGGCCGGACATGCCGACCAGGCAACCGGCCCTCCACTGGCACCCGGTGCTCAATCATCGCAATGCTGCGGGCAGGGGAATCAACAATTCTCATATGCTGAACAAACTGGCCATCCATGTAAAGCCTCGAACCCCCATGTCCTGACGTGAAGACGAGCGCTCTACCATTAGACCACATTGGATTCCCCAGTTTAGCCCGCTGCACCCCCAACGACCCCTAGGACACCCGGGCCAGGCCGCCGGTCCACCGCGTCGCCATCCGGTCGACCAGGCCAACCGGCCATGCGTTACCCAGCCAGAAAGGCAGTGGACTGCGCAGCAAGCCAAGCACCCAACCATCTAAACGCATGGATTTGAACCCACAACCTTGAATGCAAGACGCTGAGACCATCACCACTAGGACACAGCGATGCTCCGGGGGAAGGCACCAGGGCGGACACAGAGAGCAGGCCTGTGTCATTGGAGGGAGTGATGTGCGGCAATGCGGCTGAGCCTCCGCCGACGCCCCGCCCTCATCGCCTCTTCCTCCCGCGAATATCCCAAGCACCCACAACCATCCCCGCATGCCCCCGGGACCGAGCATGTGACTCTCCCCAAGCCAGACCGGGTCGAAACTATCAGGCCAACCAAAACCGATGCCCCACCATCTTTGGAGGAGGCGGGGAGTCAGTAGGCGCATCGGGACGGACAACACTTGAGTCCAGCGGCATCCGGCCCATCTCGCCCCACAGCCGTACGGCTTTGCCTGAGGACAGGATCATGAAGGCCACTCGCCCAAACGCCACCTCGGCCCCTGGCACCACCCAGCACAACCATCGGGGGTAGGTGGGGGCATACAACCCCCCCGGGGAAAGACCACCCACCTCAAATCCGACGACGCAAAACCGAACGACCTCCGCGAGACGGCGTGCCCGGCACAACAGAGGACGCCAGGATGGCCGGGGGAGGCATAAATACCCTCCCCACCTCCTCGGCGCGCCGGAAGTGACGCGCCTAGCGCGCCTAAGGCAATGAGTCCCGGCATTAGAGGGGGTGGGTTAGTGCCCAAATGGCACTAAAGGGCTGCCCTTTTAGGGGGCCCCCTGCGTGGGCCGCGGGAAGCCGCATTTCTCCCACTCAATTGTTCAAGGTCCCCAACTATTTTATAGGTACATCAATCTTTCACATTTTTTCGTATTTCTGTGTCCTGGTATTCGTCCCGCATCTGATAGATGCTTTTGATTAAATCTGACATAAGCCTTCAGCCCAGCACAGGACGTGGGCAGTCCTACTAGACTTAGTACTGGGGGGGTGGACGGCAGATTTTAGGATGTGCATCTTAGAACATGTTCCTATGCAAGTGGACAACCAACCAATCAGGATTTATAAAGCGCGGCAATTCACCCGTGAGGTTCTCAAGGCGCTGGAGTTGCTATCTACTTCTTGGTGACCTCTTCATTCGTTCAGTCAGGTATGGAGTCCTTTCCTGAATTCCCGAAGAGATGCTGCATTCCTAAGGTGCAGGGGAAGGTCGTTCCAGGCTTTGGTTGCCAGGTGAGAGAAGGAACGTCCGCCGCTGTTGGCTTGGCGGATACGGGGGTGTATGCGAAGAAGAGGGAGGCAGATCGCAGGTGTCTGGTTGGTTGGTGTAAGGTCATTCGTTTGTTGATGTATGCTAGTCGTACGTTGTGCAGGGCTTTGTATGGGTCAGCATCTTGAACTGGCATCTCTTCTGGATCGGGTGCCAGTGTAGCTTCTTGAGGTGAGGGGTGATGTGAGTGTCTGGGGAGGTCGAGGATGAGTCTTGCCACTGAGTTTTGTATTGTTTGCAGTCTCTTCAGGAGGCATGCAGTGATTCCTACATAGGAAGTGTTCCCGTAGTCCAGCCTGCTACTGATGAGGGACTGAGTGACGGTCCTTCTGGTGTTGATCGGGAGCCACCTGAAAATATTATGGCGCATGCATAGGGTGTGGAAGCAGGCAGACGAGACTGGATTTACCTTTTTCTGCATAGATAATTTGCTATCCAAGATAATTATGGCGTGGTGGGTCAGGGCGGGGGAAGGGCAGAGTTCAGCAGGCCACCAAGTGTCGTTCCATGGCGAGTTGTTGTTCCCAAAGATGAAGACTTCCGTCTTGTCCATGTTGAGCTTGAGTCAGTAGTCCTTCATCCAGTCTGCGATGTTCATCATACTTCTCTGGAAGCTGCCTCTGGTGGTGGAGGGGTCTTCTGACAGCGAGAGGATGAGCTGGGTGTCGTCGGCATAGCAGATGATGCGGAGTCTGTGCGATCTGACTGTGTTGGCCAGGGGGGGGTCATGTACGTGTTGAAGAGGGTAGGGCTGAGGGATGATCCTTGTGGGACACAGCAGATTATTTTCTTGGGTTCCGAGGTGAATGGGGGGAGATGGATTCTATGGGTTTTTCCGGTGAGGTAAGAAGCGATCCATTTAAGGGCCTCTCCCTGGATTCCGTTTTGGTGGAGTCTGTTGATCAAGATGTGGTGGGAGACTGTGTCGAAGGCGGCTGACAGTTCCAGGAGGAGGAAGGCTGCTGTTTCGCTGTGGTCCAGGAGGGCCCTGATGTCTTCTGTGGCTGCGATCACGGCTGTCTCGGTGCTGTGGTTGGCTCAGGATCCGGATTGAGAGGGGTCCAGGAGGTTATAGTGTTCCAGGTGTTCGGTAAGTTGCTGGCTGATTGCCTTTTCGAGAACCTTTGCCGGAAAGGGGAGCAGGGAGATGGGCCGGTAGTTCTTCAGATCTGATGGGTCAGTGGATGGTTTTTTCAGGAGGGGCCTCACTTCAGCATGTTTGCAGTCCTCAGGGAAGGAGGTCATGGTGATGGAGGCGTTCAGGACTTTCTTGAGCTTGTCGCCAATTGCCTTGCTCCCGAGGTTGAAGATATGGTGGGGTCATGGGTCCGTGTGTGCTACTGAGTGTATAGAGTTCATAAGGGAGATTATGACTTGAATTGTGAGAGGGTCCCAAGGGTGAGCAGGTGTTTGGGGTTTGTGTTCGTGGGTGAGAGTAGGCTGATTTTGTCGGCGGCAGCAGGGTTGGGGTTTACATTCTCGTAGATGGCTGAGATCTTGTCGTGGAGGAAGTCCACTAGGGTGTCACACAGTTCTTGGGAGGGGACGATGTTCACAGTGGCTGCGGGGTTGGAGAACTCCTTCACAATGGCGAAGAGCTCCTTGCTGTGGTTTGTGCTGGCGGTCTGCTAGAGCGTTCTTCTTTGTTTTCCTTTAGAACACCGTCATGTTTTGATAGAGCAAACACAAGGAGATGATGGACGGAGCGCTGAAACTTTTCAGACACTCACCCCCAGTCACAGATCTGGGTTGAATCCATCATCGTTCTTTAGCTCACTTTGCCACCCCAGTTCAGACACAGCTATATGCAAATCAGACTTGACCCTGTGCCTCATGGGAACAGTCCAGCCCGAACTGCCAAGCCATGTCTTCCCTGGACCGGAAACAAGCATCCTGGGACCGGTTTCGGGCTAACAGCCCTCATCAGCCAGGCTAGCTTGAATCCAGTGGCAAAGTGAGCAAGGGACCCACGTCTGGGCATACCCTGCCAACTTAGGGCGAACAAAGCAAACACAAGGAGATGATGGACGGAGTGCTGAAACTTTTCAGACACTCACCCCCAGTCACAGATCTGGGTTGAATCCATCATCGTTCTTTAGCTCACTTTGCCACCCCAGTTCAGACACATCTATATGCAAATCAGTCTTGACCCTGTGCCTCATGGGAACAGTCCAGCCCGAACTGCCAAGCCATGTCTTCCCTGGACCGGAAACAAGCATCCTGGGACCGGTTCGGGCTAACAGCCCTCATCAGCCAGGCTAGCTTGAATCCAGTGGCAAAGTGAGCAAGGGACCCACGTCTGGGCATACCCTGCCAACTTAGGGCGAACAAAGCAAACACAAGGAGATGATGGACGGAGCGCTGAAACTTTCAGACACCTCACCCCCAGTCACAGATCTGGGTTGAATCCATCATCGTTCTTTAGCTCACTTTGCCACCCCAGTTCAGACACCGCTATATGCAAATCAGTCTTGACCCTGTGCCTCATGGGAACAGTACAGCCCGAACTGGATTCAAGGTAGCCTGGCTGATGAAGGGTGTTACCCTGAAACCGGTTCCAGGATGCTTGTTTCCGGTTCAGGGAAGACCTGGCTTGGCAGTTCGGGTTGGACTGTTCCCATGAGGCACACGGTCAAGACTGATTTGCATGTAGCTGGGTCTGAACTGAGGTGGCGAAGTGAGCTAAAGAATGAGGATGGATTCAACCCAGATCTGTGACTGGGGGTGAGTGTCTGAAAAGTTTCAGCGCTCCGTCCATCATCTCCTTGTGTTTGCTATGTTTCGATAGAGGGCTTATTTAAAAATGTTAATTTATTTCAGTCAACCAGAAAGGCACATTTTCATTGCCTTGCATGATACACAGCTGAATATGACATCATTCTGTACTGCAGGTACCCTCGGTGACTCCATTAGAAACCTTCCTTACCCCAGAGACGTGTTAAGGCATGTGCAAAGTGGGCAATTGCCCGGGGCCCCCATCCTCCAAGGGCCCCCAGGAAAAGTAAACTTTCTTTCGCTCTAGCTCACCTCCGTCTATTTCTATAACTCAGCCACACTCCTCTCTGCCTAAATATATTTTTGACACCGTCCCTCTTTGCCCAGTGTAATGTTAACAATTTTTAGGGCCCAGAGAAAGACATATTTCAGCTGTTTTTGAGTAAATCCTGTTTCTGAAAATTTGTTTGACATCATGCGGACTTCAATTACCAGATATTGGTAATAAAATTCTAAGTTGTTACAAACAGGGGGCCACAAAATAGGTCTTGCTAGGACCCCAAAAATCCTTAAGGTGACACTGGCATATTCACCACCCATAGCTGGACAAAAGGTGAGGCAGTTTTGCCCTTGCGAACCACAACTACCATTATTCAGTCCTACATCGCCATTTAGTAAATGCGTGTTTTTAAATTGCTGTTAGCTAGCATGAAAGTGCTAGTCATACGTATCCACCTGAAGTGCCACGTATTGCACTGTGGAAAACCTGAAATGCCACGTATTGCACTGTGGAACGCCTGAAGTGCCACGTATTGCACTGTGGAACTCCTGAAGTGCCACATATTGCACTGTGGAACGCCTGAAGTGCCACGTATTGCACTGTGGAACGCCTGAAGTGCCACGTATTGCACCGTGGAACGCCTGAAGTGCCACGTATTGCACTGTGGAACGCCTGAAGTGCCACGTATTTTTACTGTGGAACGCCTGAAGTGCCACGTATTGCACTGTGGAACGCCTGAAGTGCCACGTATTGCACTGTGGAACGCCTGAAGTGCCACGTATTGCACTGTGGAACGCCTGAAGTGCCACGTATTGCACTGTGGAACGCCTGAAGTGCCACGTATTGCACTGTGGAACGCTTGAAGTGCCACTTATTGCACTGTGGAACGCCTGAAGTGCCACTTATTGCACTGTGGAACGCCTGAAGTGCCACTTATTGCATTGTTGAACACCTGAAGTGCCACGTATTGCACTGTGGAACACCTGAAGTGCCACGTATTGCACTGTGGAACACCTGAAGTGCCACGTATTGCACTGTTGAACACCTGAAGTGCCACTTATTGCATTGTGGAACACCTGAAGTGCCATGTATTGCACTGTGGAACACCTGAAATGGACAGGGTCCCTCCATGAAATAGGGGGGTGGCGGGCCACTAGCAAGTGAGGATCTGCACGCAACCTGAAAAGCATGTGCCATCGAGTTGGTGCTGGTGTGCATTGTTGCTGGCGGCAGGCTGCGTTTACCTGGCAGGCTATAAAGTGTTACTGCTCATATAGGGATTCTCAGGGAACCTCCAAAGAGGAGTCCTGATGCTGTCAGGCTTTTGCGAGATATACTTTGTGTGATTTTGTAATGGGGTTTTTCAGCTAATGCGTTACCTTGTAGCGTTATTTTTGCGCGGCGCAGGTGGTGAACCAGGGACATTGCCTGGGTTACTGTGGGTTTGATATGACCGACCAACTCAAGCAGCCTTTCCTGGCATTCAAACAGCTGGTGGATTACAGGTATGTTTATAGGGATATCAATGGAAGATTGCAGGTGTTTTGTTAAGCAAACATAAAAGTTGGACAAATCCACAAGGTCGCATATCCTGCAAAAGAGCTTGCAGGTGTTCAAACTATTGCTCAGGGGCGTCACCATTTTAAAAAAAACGAATACTGAAATTTAAAACATGTATTAATTTTCATTATAGAAGGAGTTATTTGATCTCTACTTGGGGAATCCATTGTGTGTTCTTTTTTTTCTTTTTACGCTTTTGGGCATCAAGTCAGATCTCAGCAAGGGACACTGCAATGCGGCTAAAAAGTATTTTTTGGGATGATACATATCCTTATGTATTCCTGCTGAGTTGGCAGCACAACTCTATGCTAGTAAGTAGGGTTAGTGTTCCTGTTTTACTAGTGCACACTGTGTTAGCCACGACTTTACATGAGGGTTAGGCGATCTTCCCCAATGATACTTTTGTAAATATCGGTGAATGGTGCATTTTAAAGCACAATGAGCTAGTAACCGATTACAACGGATATGGCTTAAATACCAATTTAAACAGAGAGTCTGGAACGTTACCCCAAGAAGTTTGGGACATTATGTGTAGAAACAAAGTGTATTAAAGTATACTGGGGCAAACGTTGTAGCCAGAACTGATACGACTTAAACACTACTTTCGCTAGGAGTTATGTTCCCTCCCCCAACCCTCACATTCTCCCCCTCCCAATAAACCTATTGTGAATTTTGGGGGACACAGTGCATGTGAAAACACATTAGGCCAACACTATTGGTCAGAACTGAATGCGTCTTAAGGACAACTTCAAAAGCTGCTCAGGGGATCTTTGAGGAAAATATTTTAAAACAGGGTCTTTTAAAAGAAGGCAAAATGACCCATTTCAAACGCCTTTGCTGGCTATAGTAATGATTAGAACTATAACTTTAATTATTAGTATGCACCTGCAAGGCTTGCTGTTTGTGCTGAATAGTTATCAACAATGAACAGAGTTTTAATAGCTCTGCAGACAAAGTTCATATGCAAGCGGGAATGCTGAGCTCGATTTAGCCCAGTGCAAATCTAAAGCAGCTTTTCTTGGCAGAAAGGCTGTGAATGGCATCATATCTGTCCTATGCTCCGCACCATGGAACACTGCTCACTCCCCCATTCCCATATACAATACTGTGTGGGATGAAGGAACAGCCTCCCGTAATGGTGCAGTACCTGTCTGGAGAGGTCCTGCTCATCTAGCGCTTCTCTACAGTGACTTGTCTGCTATGCAATCAGAGATGCTCCTTTCCTAGAGAGTGCACGCTGAACGTTTCTACTGCACAGCTGGCAACACCTCTCCGCATACAGTAAAAACCATGTTTTGGTTTATTACAGCTTCACTGAAAGGGTTGGGTTTTTTAGGTCTCGCCTTCGCAGCGCGCATGCGCTGCATAGGAGGGGACCTCTTGGAAGCGATCAGCTTTTTTGCCCAAAAACGTGCACGCTTTGCATTGCTTTCAATTGCAACGCGTGCACGTTTGGCGTTTCCCTTGCGGGAGCGAGCTTTGGCGACATCTGTTTGTAATTATCTTGCAAACAGATGGTGCCCCTGCTCGCTCCCGCAAGGGAAACAGGCGCAGGCGCCATATGTTCTTTCGCGGCGCGGCGCTTGTGTTTCAGCGCTTGTTTTTTTTACTTTCAATGTGAGCGTGTCCCCGCTTTACGAACAGCGCTTGTTAGGACAAGGGGCGAGTCTCCAGCTTCACATTCTCTCCACGAGCGCCGATGCCCCAGGCCTCCCTGTTGCTATCTTCGCCCGCTGCCCCACACTAGACCGTACCTCCTCCAAGCTTTCCCAGCTCAGCGTGCCTGCTTTGCTCTGTTGTGGACTCCAGGGCTGTTTGTGTTGTGGACCCGGGTTACAAACCTCCTCTCCTCCTCTCCAGTCACACTGCACGCCCGGGGGTCTATTTAAATGCCAGGTCCCCCAATCTTATTTGAACTGTCATCACCAGTGGCCCCCGGCCAGGCCGCACCCCCACCGGGCCTTTCGTCGCACTCACCCGCTGGGTTTGGGGTAGTCCTGCGGCCGCCTCATTTCTATGGGCCGAGGCAGGCTGGCACGGTGTTTTTTTTAAATGCAGATTTCTATAGCGCGAACTCTACCTGAAGGTATTGGAGCGCTTTACATGAGCTCCGGTTACGTTACACAAGGGCACATTAAGGCACGGGGAGATTATGTGATCGGCAGGCAGGGCTGCTCGGGAGGAGCGCTTGAGGCAGGCTGGCACGGTGTTTTTTTTTAATGCAAATTTCTATAGCGCGAACTCTACCTGAAGGTATTGGAGCGCTTTACATGAGCTCCGGTTACGTTACACAAGGGCACATTCAGGCACGGGGAGATTATGTGATCGGCAGGCAGGCCTGCTCGGGAGGAGCGCTTGAGACAGGCTGGCACGGTGTTTTATTTTTTTTTATGCAGATTTCTATAGCGCGAGCTCTACCTGAAGGTATAGGAGCGCTTTACATGAGCTCCGGTTACGTTACACAAGGGCACATTCAGGCACGGGGAGATTATGTGATCGGCAGGCAGGGCTGCTCGGGAGGAGCGCTAGAGGCAGGCTGGCACGGTGTTTTTAGGTCTCGCCTACGCAGCGCGCATGCGCTGCATAGGAGGGGACCTCTTGGAATCGATCAGCTTTTTTGCCCAAAAACGTGCACGCTTTGCATTGCTTTCAATTGCAACGCGTGCACGTTTGGCGTTTCCCTTGCGGGAGCGAGCTTTGGCGACATCTGTTTGTAATTATCTTGCAAACAGATGGTGCTCCTGCTCGCTTCCGCAAGGGAAACAGGCGCAGGCGCGCAGAGGCCATATGTTCTTTCGCGGCCGCGGCGCTTGTGTTTCAGTGCTTGTTTTTTTTACTTTCAATGTGAGCGTGTCCCCGCTTCACGAACGGCGCTTGTTAGAACAAGGGGCGAGTCTCCAGCTTCACACTCTCTCCACGAGCGTCGATGCCCCAGGCCTCCCTGTTGCTATCTTCGCCCGCTGCCCCACACTAGACCGTACCTCCTCCAAGCTTTCCCAGCTCAGCGTGCCTGCTTTGCTCTGTTGTGGACTCCAAGGCTGTTCGTGTTGTGGACCGGGGTTACAAACCTCCTCTCCAGTCACACCGCACGCCCGGGGGTCTATTTAAATGCCAGGTCCCCCAATCTTATTTGAACTGTCATCATCAGTGGCCCCCGGCCAGGCCGCACCCCCACCGGGCCTTTCGCCGCACTCACCCGCTGGGTTCGGGGTAGTCCTGCGGCCCGGCCTCTTCATCGCTCCCTCCTGCCAGGGAGCCACGCCCCGGCCGCCGTATCGCAGGCCGAGGGCACTCCGGCCGCCCCCCCCCCCGAGCTCGTACCGCACCCCCTCTCAAACTTCGGGGTCCCGTCCCAAGCCTCTCGCTCGCTTTGCATTCAGGGAATTGCAGATTTGCTTCTCTCATTTTAAATCCAAATCTTTGAACGCACACAAAAGAACAGTCTTGGGCGAGCTAATCCTGACATGGGGCACTACGGAGCTCTGGAGGTGCGCGCTACAGTGACATCAAGGACTAAATATATATGTGTGTGTGCCAGTGACCCTGTGTCATGTATGACAGTCAGTCCTGACTTTTCAGCAAGTATCACTTTGCTGTGATTTTTGGAACAAACTCGTAATACTAAATATAAAAACCACAGGTCCCAGAATGCATGTCGGTTTGAAAGCGCAAGCTGGCTGGCGGTGTTACGGGTGGAACAAGTCGCTTTGCATAATTTACATTTACAAAACGCACCATAGGTTTAATGCCAGAAAGCTAACAGAAGGGATAAACGGAAGTGTGTGTGCGTGGGAGGGTGGTTCTGGTGGGGAGGGTGTTTCATATTCCTCTGAGTGAATGCTTGCGGGGTGAAGTCAGCCAGAACACTTGTAGTTTTACACTGTGGTGATTTCTTCCAGCAGACTGAAGCTGTTTAGTGACAGGCTACATGGCCTGCAGTCCTTTTGTTTTTGGGACAGGGTTTTGTTTTGCCTTTGTCCGGGGGGTGGGCACGGCTCCCCTGTCGCCCCCTCCTAGAGTTCTTTAAGCCCGAGAGCACACAGGTCAATCTTTGTGAGCCCTGGTGGTGTTGAGGGAGTTCTGCTGACAGGAGAGGAAAGGTAAATCCACATTTGTGCCTCAGTTGAATCAGCCACCAAGCCCTCGCCTGACGCCTCCCTTGTCACGGACTCTCACTGGGCCCTCCCATTGTTGTTTTCAATCACCCCCACCCTTCCGTCGTTGTTTTCAATCACCCCCACCATCCCGTCCTTTTCAATTTCCCCCCACCCTCCCATCGTTGTTTGCTGACCTTTCACCTCCCCCAACCACCATGTCATAAGAAGAAAAAAAACATCGGCAAAGCTTGGCTATGCGTTTATTCATTTCTTTATTCTTATACCTGTTTTGTGTAAACAATTAACATGTTTGGAAGTTCTTCCACAAATATTTTCTTCACATAACAATTTTACTAGAACATATAAATAGATATGTAAGTATCCAAGACGATCGTATGTGCAATGTTTACCTACCCCACTTTAAAAGCACAACACAATCACAGGATTGTTGTAGATGTGGGAGAGCTAACTTGATCCCAATAGCTACAGCACGAGCCGAGCCTGGAAAGCATCGCTGTGTAACACACTAATCCCCAGGAATGCGTTATGGCATTTTTTATGTTCATTTTTTTTTTATACAGTTGCTCAGTTATACATAATATCTTAATTATATCTAAGGTAACAAAAATATTTATAACACTTATTATAAATTTATAACATACTGTACATCAGCCACACTGCTCTACATCATCGCTTAAACACATTGGCAAAGCCAATAGCTCTCTCTAAACACTTATAAGGTCCCAAAGACGAGACCTATTGGCTATGCCAATGCTTGTTTTGGATTATCATGGGTGTCGGAGGCTGGCTTAGTATATGATGCACACTTATTTAAGTGAAGCACCTTGCAGTAATCCAAACAACCCGTATGGTGATTTTAGTGGTCTTAGACAACCATAGAAAGCTCTCTAAGTGGTAGCTGTGGAGAGCAGCCTTCAGGCTTATCCAGAAGGAGTGTTAAGCAGCTTGTTTTGCCAGATCTAATCATGTAGTGTAGGTTAAACGAAAAAGAACCACACAGTGTAGCTATAAAAAGATGTCTATTTATTACATAACACTCACTAACACATTGGTATTTCTCCTACCCGGAGATATCAACACAAATACACAAGAATACTTCAATTGCAAGAGGTAAGTAAGCACAATACACAGTGGTCTCCAGGGGGAGACCAAATCATATACTAAGTAAGTGGAATTAGAACTGTGACCAAAGTCGTGACTTGGACCAGGAGACTCAGGAGAGCTGGGGACACAAGGAACCACGCAAGGTAAATACCCAGGAACCCCTCAGAGGCTGTGTGCAGAGTGAAAACACAGCTGTGTACTCAATAAATCAATGAGAAAGTCACGGTTACAGTTTTGAAGAAGGACCCTTCCAAGTGGACCCTGAAGAAACCCTGTGGAAGACAGAAGGTTGGAGAGTTACCCCACCCGTGGATACCCCAGAAACTAGGATACCTACACCAGGGAAGCCGGGTGCTTAGGTGCGAAGTGACATTGGAAACCGCCGTAGACCACAATGGAGGACTTCAGTAAAGATGCTGCTGACGAAGACTGTGCAAGAGTCCGGTGGAATCCAAGGGTGGATTCTTGAAGAGAAGAACCTGCAAGCAGAGGGGACAGAGTTTATGCCACTTTGAGGTGCCCAGGAGACACTGAGGAACAATGCCCACCGATGACGGAAGATGCAGGAGTGATGACGGAGACCTTGTCACTGCAGCTGTGAGGACCAGGCGACGCTGAGGAAGACCAGGAGCCGTCCACAAGCTGTCCCACATCGGAAGTCGAGAACCAGGGGGTTGTTGTCCGGCGGGAGCATCAACAAGTCTTGGCAGCTGCAACAGGCGTGGAAAACGATGAAGGAGCAACGTTGGGACCAGCAAGGTCCAAGGGACTAACCAAGTGCAGGAGAGTCAGAGCATGCCCCGGGCAAGCAGGGGAGCTCACTGAAGTAGTAGAATACCCTCGAGAGGACCTACAGGCCAAGGGCACAGGAGTCACAAGAGGACCTCGAGCAGCTCACCAAAGAGGATGGCCCACAGTGCAGAGGATGCAGTGTGGATGCTGATTTTGGCAGGAAGAGATACTGGAGCTTCTTGTAGCCTGAAGATCTCTGGAGTGTAGAGCCAACAAGCCTTGGCAAAGGCAAGTCGACGTGGTGCACAGGGGTTCGGTCCCAGCGGTTCCGATGAGGGATACTGGCCTCAAACTTGCTGATAGGGCAGGTCAGGCCTCAACGGAGTTGCAGAACCACCACCTGTGTTGTGGAGCCTTTCGAAGTACGTGGGATGTCAGGAGCAGCAGACCAGTCAGCTTCGTTGCGGTGCCTGCAGATGCAGGGGAGTGACTCCTTCACTCCCAGGGAGATTACTTCTGGTGTCCTTGATGCCCACAGGTCTGTTGAAAATCCAGGAAGACGCACAGACGACGAAGAAGACTTGCAGAACCGCAAGACCAGGAGCAGCAGGAGTCTTCCTTGGTGCAGTCTCGGTTTCAGGCGAAGTCCAGGTATCCAGACGGTCGAAGAGTGACATGGTTTCAGGCTTGAGTCTTGTTCCACAACGAATCTGAGGACCCACCCACTGGTAAGCCCTTTTATACCCTAAGAAATCGGTTAGGATGACTCAGGGGTCCCTCCCAGAGGAGGGGCTGGACAGAGGGGAAGATACTCCCATGTCCTTTGTCCAGTTTCACGCCAGAGCGGGAGCCAAGGGCTCTCAGAACTGGTTCCAACTGGAGTATGCAAGGAGGGCACCAAATGTGCCCTTCAAAGCAGTATGGTGGCACAGGGAAGCGCACCCACCCCAGTCCAATACACTAAGTCCTGTCTGGGAGGTGGTCACACCTCCCTGTGAAAGTAAATCTATTGTTCTACCTTCCCCTGCTCGAGCTCAGCTCAGCAGCAGAAGGGCTGAATCGTGTCTGGGGTCAGCAGCAGCACTAGCTTGCTGGCAGACCCTGGAAGGCTGTTACCGGGAGTACTGGGGGCTTCCCGGAGGGCACCCCCAGTGCATGGAATCATACCTCCAACACCGGTAACGGTGTTGGGGTATGATTCCAACACGCTTGATACCAAACATGCCCAGGTTTGGCACAGCCACTATATAGTTAGCCATCGCATAATGACGGATGGCCACTATATGTATCAAAATGGCTGACCGCACTTACAAAAGCCTGTAGAATCGAGTCTGGGGTTTGTAGGGGTGTCCTGCTCATGCAGGGGCACCCTCACACTTATAACCCAGCACCCTGCCTTAAGGATTGAAAGGCCTGCCTTAGGGGCGACTTTTAGGTGTTAAATGTAGTGACCTCAGATATAAGGAAACTTATATCTGTCGTAAGTGGTGCTAGCACCAGCTTACACAGGCTGCAAAGCAGGCCTGTAGTCACAGTTTGAGTGGTCTCTCATAGGTGGCATAACATATGCTGCAGCCCATGGGAGACCCCTGGTGTACCTATGCCTTGGATACTATATACTAGGGACTTACAGGGGTACACCGGTAGCCAATTGTGGCGGTACAGAAGTCCTTACCAAGCCAAATTTAGGGAGGAAGCACGGTGACTGGGGTCCTGATTAGCAGGATGCCAGTCAGACTGGTCAAAAAAACATACTGACACCAGCAAAAAGTGGGAGTAACCATGAAAGCTGATCCTACTTTCCTATAATGGGTCTCCTAACACTCAGCAAATTGATTCTGCTGTGACGTGAAGTTAGCAGAGCTCAGAAACCATAAACGGACTTCTCAACTACTGAGGGTGCTGTGCCCTGGTAAGTACATACATTAGTACACACACAGCCCCATTTCAGCTCTGCATATTGGGCAGGAGAGGTTACATCACGAGGAGATTTTGAAAGGCTACTTTTGGCCTAAGTGCTATCCCATCCCTACATGGGTTTCCCAATAAAGCATTGCAGAATTTTGCAATATATCAGAATAACGTTAGGTAACATGGCAAATGTGCACGCCTACAGACCTACCTTCTGCAGAATTATACATTGTTAATAAAATGTCACGACAAATCTATCTCCTTCTTTTGATACAAAACAAAATATTTTTGTGACAAGTTACATTACTGTTGGCAAAATAACTCCATAGAATGTGCCCTGGGCAGCTATTACATTCTCTGTGTGAAAATGGACGCTAGGAGGTGTAGGGGGTGGGGCAGATGAATACTTTGGCTCATCAGAATACGCAGTGTGGCAGCCTTGAACTGGGACAAAAAACGTATCCCAGGATTTATTTTTCCCCCCGGTCTCATATTGCACCAAAAGCTTAGCAAGCAGAGTACTGACCCCGATCTGTCGACGCGCTTATGTTTTTTAACAGGGCAAAACAATATGTATTATATAGGCTATGACAATTCTTGAGCCTAGCGGCTCACTCCACCGAACCTCACGGCAGGAGCCAGGATGCTGCGCAGTCTCTCCAAGGCCAGGCTGGTCTCAAAGATGGCTGACTGCACAAGGCTCTCTGCCCGCCTCTCTGTGTGCCAGGGTGTTTCAGAGGCTACAGCGGCATTGCTCTATGCAGGTGGGGTGCTCTCTGTGTGTAGCCTGATCGAAAGTGCCTTGTCTCAGAGTTTGAACGTACATGGCATTGGCAGTGCTGTACTTTGTCAAAGACCAAGATACAGACCACCACGGACTGGGTAGGAGCAGGGAATCTGGAGGTGAAAGGCTACTTTGTTGTGATGCAGTGTCCTCTAGAGAGGTGTAATTAGCTCTCTCCTAAATTGGAGCAGGGTTGTGAAGTCCCGATGGATACCAGGAAGAGTTTCCAGACCCTTGGAGCATGAAAGGAGAAGGCCTCTTGTCTGGCTTTTCCTTTTTTTGCACTTCTTCATCCCTCTTTGATTTTGTCCAGCTTTCTTAATCATACTCCCATTTCCCCAGTGACTCCTCACTCTGCCCTCCCCATTTTTACTTCCATTCTCAACTCTACCACCTATTGCTTCTAATGCTATCTCACTTCCATTTCCATGATCCACTCACGAGTCACTTACTTTTCCTTCAACCCCCAGGGACCCAATGTCATGTTCTCTCCCTCTTAACACCCAACCCATTCATTCTGCTCTCCCATCTCTTCTTCTAATCAGAACTATGCCACCTCTTCTGCCCCTGTACCTTTTAAACTGCACTACCATAAGACCTACTTACCTTTTTATTTTTACATTCTCCAGAACCCATCACCATCACTTACCCATTTTTGCTTCCATCTTCTCCTTTGTTGACCTGCTCACCCCGATTTGCCTCTTTAACTGTTTTCCCCTCCCCGCTCTTCATGCTCATCCTTTTTACTTCTCTATCTGTGCACTGTCAATGTGCCCTCCTCATCGTTAATGGCATTCTTTATATAATATTCTCTGCCCTCTTCACAGTCATTAAATGCGTGCTCCTGCCATCCTCCCTATCGTTCTTCCCCTTTGCCCCATCCTTTGACTCTTATCTCAACCGCCTCCTTCTCTCCCCACTTGTTATTCTATTTGCACTCATCCCTTTTGCTGTGCATTTTGCATGTGCAACACTTCATCTGCCCCATAACTCTTCTTCTTCACTTCCATATCTCATTTTGTCCCTCTTTATATTTTCTTTTTCTTTTAGTTTTTCAACAACACGAAAATAGTTCAAATGGACATCATAACTTTCCTTAGATTTACTGTACAATGTGCCAGGAAATTAGAAGAGTCAAAAGGAGTGAGACAGAACTACATTAAAACCATGAGCATAATCAAGATGGTCACACAGTGGGCTAGAGTGTTAAAATACAATCTTCATTCCTGGCTAAGGCAGGAGTAACGCATCATGGACAGCGAGAAGTTACTAGTCTGTAAGAAAAACGGAGTGACCAATATTAAGGCGTTGTGCTGATTTAAGGTTTAAGGATACAGTATTCAGGACAAGAGTTTTGAAGTACAATGAAAATCCCTACACAGTTCACGGATTGAATAGCTGGAGGCGTCAAGGAAGGGAGAGATTCTGAAAAAGAGCAGAGATTCTGCAATGGGAAAAGAGGAAGGGGTATACAAAGAGAGGGGGAGAGATTGGGACGTACTAGAAACCAAACTTAATCCTGGAAAAAAATGCTCAAACTAGCCCTGAACAACAGGAGGTCGTGACTAGAATGGGACCATGGGTGGTGGTGGGCCCAGGGTTGGATGATGGCAGCCTATCCAGCTGTGAAAGCAGCCTTTAGCCTACAGACCACCATAAAAACACCATTGTAGTAATTGAAAGGTATGACCTACTAGCATCAATGATGCAGGGGAAAAAAGTGTAGAGGGAACAGAAACATTAGAGATTCCCAGAAAGCGGGGGAGGAAGGGGGGACAGATCAAAGCCGCCCTAAAGACCTTTTCACTATCATCAAACAACAAACCTCCCCCAACAAACCCTCTGATCTCCAAAGAACGGTGTGAGAACTTCGCCGATTTCTGAAAAGACAAAATCACGGAAATAGTGCTCTCCCTTCAAGATCACAACCAGCCATCTAACTGAAAGCATCCTCCCAGACAGATATCAACTCCCCCCTCCATGACCACCCTACCAATGTTCATTCAACAGGAAATCAAAAGATGCAATCAAAACCAAGGGTGCCTCATAACTCCTAAATGCTGGAAGGTATTCAAGCCAATCTCAGAGAAGGACATTTCTGCTCTGTTGGCCAAATCCAAACCCTCCTCACACACTGCGGACCCCTAAACAGCATATCTGGTAAAAATAAAAAATAAAAAACTCAACCACGCCCTATCCACCCCTTTGGACAAAGATCGTAAACAGCTCGCTGATGACTGGAGTGATGCCAGACTGTCTCAAACTTGGCCAAGTCACGCCACTCCTCAAAAACCCGGGAGCTGACCTGAACGACTTCAACAACTTCAGACCGGTCTCTAACCTCCCCTTCCTGCCCAAAACCCTAGAAAGATGTGTTCTCTCGCAACTAAGCCAACACATCGACAACTACAATCTCCTAGAACCTCATCAATCGGGCTTCAGAAAGGGCTGCAACATAGAAACAGAAACACAGACCGATGCTGCCTGCTCATACTCCTAGATCTATCGGCGGCCTTCAACACGGTCAATCCGAGCTTCTCTTGGATGCCCTCCAGAAGAGCATCGGTGCGGAAGGGATGGTCCTTTGCTGGTTCAGATCTTTTCTATAAAACCACTCAACAAAAATAAGCAATCTGACCTCTGACACAATGTCAATCACCCGGGGTGTCCCCCAAGGCTCTGTCCTCTCGCCTACACCGTTCAATATCTACATGAAGCCCCTCATCCTTATTCTCAACCAAGCAAACATCCCCTTCCACCTGTATTCAAATGACACCCAGCTCTATTTGGAAATCTCCTCGATAGACGATGTGCACAGATTAAACGCCGCCCTCAAAGAAGTACAACATTGGTTATCAGGCAACCACCTAAAACTTAACCAAGATAAGACAGAAATTCTACTCATATCAAAGTCCGAGCAATCCCCCCAGATACGGTAATGGCTAAACTCCATATACACTCTTAACTGCAAACTTACCCTAGCCAACTCCATCAAATCTCTAGGAATCAGTTTAGACCCCAAACTGAACATGAAAGACCATATAAAGAACAGTGCAAAGAGTGCGTTCTACAACCTGAAACTTCTGAACAAATTCAAACCATACCCAACACCGAACAACCTCGTAGTTGGCACCCAAGCAATGGTGCTGTCTAGACTAGACTATGGGAACGCCACAGGCACTGTGAAATCCCACTTTGCACCTCTCAGAACTACTCTCAATGCAGCAGCCAGAATGGTCACAGGAACCAAAAAGTATGATCTTATCTCCCCCGCAATGAGAGAACTGTAATGGCTCCCAATTGAAGCGTGCTGCCACTTCACAACTGCCTGTCTCCCTCACAAAGCCCTACACATCGGGAAACCAGCTTACCTTGTCTCAAAACTAAAAAAGGCAGGCCGGGCAAGAAACCTAAGATGCTCAAATGTCTTACTCCTTATCCCTCCCAAAGTCTACAAACAAAAAACCCTAGCTAGCTCCTTCTCAACCAATTCCCCTAAAATCTGGAATTCCATTACAGTTCACACCCCTCCTTCTTGAGCTTCAAAAGACAACTAAAGGATCTCCTCATCAACAGACATCTTAACTAGCAAGATGGCAACCGACCGTCAAGACATGACCTCAGCCACTAAGTTTCCCTGTATACCTCCCCTGCAATCCCTCCTCCCCTTGCTCAATCTTTGTCTTAATTTGATTTGATCCCTAATGTGTGATTTTACTCCTATTTCAATTGAACATGGACTGATTAAAAAAAAAAAAATCACAAATACTTAGCGGCGCCACTAGGTGGAGCTGTAGGCGTTAGTCAGGATAACATTTAACAGGCAATGCATCTCCGTAAGTTATTTAATGCACTTTTAGCAGAGCAACAAGCAAAATTATTGTCTACAATACTTTAGAGCACAGAAAATCATTTCAACATTATATACTGCAATGTACAATAAGTGGTTGAAAACAATGCTTCCAATGTAACATACATACAGCAAAACTACACTTCCAAAAACAAACACGTTTAGTTCAAAGTTCTGTAAAATATCATATTTACACATAGACGTTTACGGTTTGCTGAGCAAACGTAAAATCACTGGTACATACCCAGGAAGTCTCCAGAAAATCAAATGCAGTGAATTAACTTGGGTGAAAGGCATTTGTGGTGGACACTGGGAGCCAACCGCGCACTGTGTTTGTAGTGAGAGCCTGATTTGGCGGGTGTTGAACCCTGAATGCGGGTGACACCCGCAAATTGCGGGTAACTTGACGGGTGTGCTGGGCACTCGACAATCTGGTAGAGAGCCTGAAGAACTCTATTAATCCTAAAAGGAGAGGGACATCACCTCACCCCGCCATGGGGGCTCCTGGATGACTGAGCGACAAATGTATTCCCTCCCTCAAGATTATCTTGAACCAGGTGTGTTTTCTTAGATACCATGTTATTTAATGTGTTAGAAACAAATGGCCGCTGTAGTTACTCTTGCAGATTCCCAGTTCAAAGTTTTGCTCAACTGTTCTATCCACAGTCTTCCTGAATAATCTATAGCCAGACGGTGAGGCAGACTTTCCCACTTAGGAACACCATTGGTTGGCAAGTCTTACTCCCAACTCCTCTGGAGGCACTTCTATCCTACATATCGATCCCAAAACACAAACTCAGGACACATCCCACTTCATGTCAACTTGCATCAGATTGGTTGGCAAGCAGACGTATCCTGTCATTCGTCAGGTCATGACAAAGAGCCAGGCAATTGCCAGACTAGAAAGGTGACAGCAGAGAGTTCTGAAAGTTTGTGCAAGTTAGATTAATCAGTGGAAAGCGAGGATGATCAGCTATCCCTGCTAATGTGTCAGCTAAAGCGATGTGTAAGATGACTTAAGGGAGCTGAAAGGACACGTTTTCCAATGTGTTTTGAGGTTATAATGGTATGAAAAGGTAGGTAAGGAACAAATAGCAACACATTGGTACTTGGAAACCTGCATTCAGAATTGGAAAATAAAAAAAGTCATACCAGAAAGCAAAGTCGCGTGGACCAAAATATTAAACAAGACAGGCCTCACATGGAACAACTTCAGATATCGAAATTTCAATCCACAAAAGTGTGGTCATGGAGAAGGAACCATCCAAATTTCAGAGTTGAGCCATTCTTTTTACGAAACCAGGTTCTTACCCCAGTTCTAGAAAATCATCCTGACTGTGTCCTGGTGATGTGGCCAACAAGGATACATACAGTCCCAATTGCCTCACTGCCATCCAACAACTAAAACTTTGTGCTGTACTGTGCTGCATCATGGAAAAAGGAGTAAAAGACATTACGCAAAATGTCTCACTTTAAGGACAGTCAGCAACTGTATTTGTCCTAATACCCTAAATAGAAATGTCAGAAGCCAAATTGAGCAGCGCTGGACACTGGAATTACTTTGTGTAGACTTTATCAACCGTTCGAAGTAAAAACTCGGCTAAAAACAGCAAGGGATCAAACTTCTACCCTGTAGTGTACAACACTAAGTGCAAACCCACAGAGAATTTCACTAGGACTGTAGCTTGAAACATGGAGATAGCACGAGGATCTCTGAAACAAACTCATTAACCCACTGAGCAATCTATACTATGACCCTATTACCTGCAGATTACAAAACAGTGCTCTACAACAGGCATTATATTAAAACTTGTCACTGGCAAGTTGCACATATATATGTTGCAAGTATATTACCCACATAAAGTACTTTAACAGTATTATACCCTTAGATTGGTGCCCCCTATCTAAGAGAAAGATTTCAGCCTTACATCCCTCCACGTACTTTGAGGTCCTCTACCCAGCGTCTGATCTCGACTCCGAAGGTCATGCTCTCCCGGGTAGGGGGAAGATCTTTTCAAGCAGTAGCATCTCGTCTTTGGAACAGCCTTCCTCCCCCACTGCGACAGATCCCGGACCTCTTAACTTTTAGGCGGAATCTGAAGACGTGGCTTTTCCAGCTCTAGGCCTTTTTGTTTCTGTGGCTTGAGTGGATCTCTGTCGGTCGTTATGGTGGTCTTTTATCTCAGCGCCGGGACACTCTTGGGAGTAGCCGCGCGCTTTATAAATTCCTGATAACATAACATAACAGATGTACTAGACCCAGATAGTTCTCTTCTGCAGATGCCTAAACATCCTCTGCACACTTAAAGTCTGATCTATTTGTGGCCAATAAACGATTCCAGAACCGCTTTACTATTATTTCTCGTCAATTAGTCTAGAGGCAAAATGTGTAAAAGATATATGGATTTCCATAGTAGATTTTCGATTAGGCCTGTCAGGCAAGTCTTATATCTTCCATAGCATTCATAACAGCCAGGGCACAAGTCGGGGATACACACGGGTACACGGCGTCCACCCACTATTTTCACAGGGTGGACGCCGTCCACCCTTCTAAGAAGTTGGGCCCCAAAGAAATATGTTGAACTTGTCCCAGTGTAATTTTGAGACACCGGGACACGTTTAGCAGCTCCTGCACATTGTCAGCTTTCCATTCTCAGCAGCAACGTGCAGGCAGCGAGGGGACTTTTTTTTCACCTCCAGCTGGGTAACGATAAAGACAGAAGTTAAGGGGCCATTAGGCCTCCTTTTGATAGAGTATGGGACTGTAGGCGTCCTGGAACCTCCCAAATGCAAATGCACCAGCGAGGAAACAAAAGCACACAGCTTATCTCTTCACAGGTACTTAAGAGATGCATGCTTTTTACTTTGTTGTATATAAGTGCATGCACTGTAAGAATGTCAGATGAGTTGGTCTGTCCCAGTATTTACGCAAATAACAATATAAATAGCACTATTTTATTTCCTTTATAGCGCTACTCATCCCAATGCAGTGTTAGAGCGCTTTACATAACATACACATTAACCATTGCAAATAAATCATGCAAGTGTGTAAATCAATGTACAAGATGTGTTACAGGAGACAGTCAGGGTTACAAGGTGTAGCAGCAAATACCCTTCATAGCTCACTGTGGTCTACTAGAAGGATTACAATTTATTAATTGCAAGTAACAAAAGGATCTCTGTGTTCAAAGAAGTAATCCACTTACCTATCTACATAAAATAAAAATCTGTTATCTTCATGGTACATGATATGCTTTGCAGGAGACAACTTTTAAAAAAAAAAAACATATATTATTGCATCTTCCGTTGGCACATGTTATAACATACACATATCAGAGCATCACTTCCAGTGAGGTCACTTCCTGTGACGTCATGTGGACGTCATGTGCTTTGATTGCGCGTGTCATGCTGTCACTTGCATAATGCCCAACTTGGTCAGTCCCCCCACTTCTTATTTTAGGACGTGTGCCCCGATCCAGCACAGAATACATACAGCACGGGGCAGTGGGCCCGCCCATGTCATTCACTGTGAGTGAGGTCATTTTTTTCTAATCACATGTGCAAAGTTGACTGAAAAGGAGTGCTGTTCAGTGCCAGGGCTGGTTTGTGCCACTCCTTCATTTTATATGTTTGGAAGATATCCTTTGCATACTGAACGTTTGCAGAAACAAAAATTTGACAACGCCAGACCTCTTGGACTTTCCAATGCTTATTGCAAATTGCAGCCTTGCCTCAGTGAGCCATAAATGTATGCTATGCCAGGCACGGGCTCAAATTACTGGAAAAAACCCAAGAAGAGATCACCAGGTCTTAAGTATCGAGAGTTGGGGCTTTTGAAAGCAACGCTGTCTTTAAGTGCTGGGAAGTTTATGGCCACGGCACTTGTTTGTTTCAACTTTACTCTACTTCATCGTGGAAGTCTTTCTCCTGCTTCAGAGGGCATGGAACAACGATGGAAGTAATTTAAGGTTGGAAACAAAATTAAAAGTATAATGTTTAAATATCAAAACTGAGAGCAGCACAACGATAATACAAGAACTACCCAAGGATGAAATAGTCAACAACTGCATGCAATTCCTGCACAACGTACAAAAAACACACTCGGCACAAAACGCAGCCTGAGCTGCCAGATGTGTAGCCCGGTGTTAACATGGTGCTAATTTTACGTAAAACTCGCGTAGTTTTACTCAAATCACCTCTGCTGATTGATAAGAATAGGAAGACACCCATGAACCTTTTGTAAAAGTATAACTTACTTTTTAGAACCTAAACAGCGATGGTGATCGGACGTTTTTAAAAGCCCGAATCGGTGTTTATAGGCGCTGGACTCTCTTGGTTGTATCTCACATATACATGATGGCATGACAGGCGGAACAGTGTATATGTAGCGTAGCCGAGATGCCTCCTACCTGGCAGAGATAGTGCTGCAAGTTGCTGCTTTCAGGGACAGGGAGTAGTGAAGGAAGAGCTCATAGTCATAGGAGGGAGCTGTGCACTACCTCCTAGAGGAGGCCGATTGGGCAACGGGAGAGCAAAACCCCGCCTTTCTTCATTGAAATCCAGCAGCCATCTTTGAATTTCGAGATATCCCGACGAGAGCCTTCTCGGACTACTTAAACAATACCACATTCTTTAAAAGCATTTTAAAAAACGGTGTATTATTATTTTAAAGGACATGACTAAGGAATAGTTTCTAATTAAATACTTTTTTCCCTTGCTTCGCAATGCCATTGATAAGCACCTGCAGAATGTGCTACACTTGATTAAGTAAGAAGAAAGTCAGGCGCACCACCTAACACTAACCTCTAGGTCGAGTGTGGGTCAGGATTCAGGAAGAGGGTGCCAGCCTACTTTTTTCTTTTTTCGTGTCTTTTCAGACACTTTAGCTACTGCTGGTACTCTTCTGGTACACATGTTTTTAATAGGCAACGTTTATCCAAGTAGTGTTAAAGTTGGCCTACAGTGACATGCTGACATCTGCATTTGAAAGGCTCTCTCTGTCCTCTCAGCTAATGAGCCATTTAACCCTCGATTGCCCACAAGAAAAACAGGCAGAAAGTAATTAACTGAATTTTATTCTTAACATACCTGTAGTGTCGCGCTCTAGTGGTTGCGCGGAGGCGCGATGACGCAGAGCGCGGCCGCCATTTTGGGTGAGAGTTAGCGCCCGATATCGGAGCGCCACGGACGTGTTTCCCGGCGCTCTTCTGCAGGAATAGAACTACAGCTAATAAATAGCTTTAAGACAACAGCGTGGTGGCATCTTTATAGTGGGAGGAAAGTAGATCATAACAGTGGCGACGAAACTGGGATAAAAAAAATAAAAAAAAAATTAAAAAAATCTACAGCATTACAATAACGAGGACAAAAAGGACCCACCGAAGCACTCAACACGCAGACTACAGAGGCCACAGGCACAAGGAATTGGCATAGCAGGAGAGCGTGGCAGAGGACGGCACTACCACGAGCCAGCACCCACGGACCAGGTAGGGGCAATCAAGAGAGAGCGCACAGCCCCAATTACAGGAGGGTAGGATATACAGGGGAGCTGGAAGCCACTCCTCCAGATCCTATAGGATATCCAGGGCCCTGGCGGAAGCGGTGCAGCACAGCGACGGGGGAGCCTCAGGGCCCCATCAGGACCACACACCTCCCAGAAGCACGGGCACACCGGGCAGTCCAAGAGGAAACGAAGAGGTACTGGAAAGAAACGCCACAATGTGCGCGCAAGCGTCCTCACTCACGACGCCTATACCCTTCCTACCAAAACCAGGCGAACCACTGATGAAATGGGAAGATTGGAGGGGGTACTTCATGAACTACCTAGAGGCCATAGAAGAAGAAAGCGGAGAGACATTCCCCAGCAAAAGGAAGAAAAGAATATTACTCCACAACTTAGGCCCGGAAGGAATCAGAGTCTTTCAGAACCTGGTCCCCAAGCAACGGCCGGATGCAGACGACGACGTATTCCAACACGCGATTGAAGATCTAAACAACCATTACAGACCGGCAGTGTGCACGTCCATTGACAGATACAACTTCCAACAGAGGAAACAAGCGGGAGAAGAGTCCATAGACGACTACGTGGCAGCGTTAAAGAAGTTAGCGATCACATGCAAATTTGGCGCCTTGCACGACGAATTCATCAAAGACCAAATTGTCATGCACACGAAGAACACAGCGATCCAAGACAAACTGTGGGTTAATGGGACGCCACTCTGAAGGACGTCATTGCCATGGTGAAAAAGGCGGAGCTATCGAAGAGATGTGCAGAGGCAGCAAAGAAAGAAAGCACAGAGCGGGCCATGGTCAATAGAGTCACGGAATTGGAACCGCAGGATAGAGGAAAAAGAATGGCGACGGAAGGGAGAGCACAGAACAGATGGACTCCACGATCCACACAGGCACAGAAACCGAACAAGGAGGGCGCGACCACGTGCTACAGGTGTGGCAGTCCGTCCCATGCGGCATATGACAAGCGATGTCCAGCCTTCCGAGCCAAATGTATGTACTGCGGAATCGTCGGACACTATGAAAAAGTGTGTCGCCGCAAGGTGAAGAGGTCAACAGTCAAGTACGTAACACACGACGGGGGAGGTGAAGAAGGAAAAGAAGAGGAAGATGATGTGTTGTGCATCGATGGACAGGTACTAGGCATTGAAGGAGGTCGCTCCAAGAAACCACAATGCGACATGGTAGTGGGAGGTGTTCAGATCAAGATGGTGGCGGACTCCGGCTCTCCATATACCATCATCCAAAGGACGGTGTGGAGCGAGAACTTCAAACCCAGCCTGGGATCACACCTCGAACCCCCTGACATACGTCCGGTCACATTCACAGGTGAACCCATCCCGATGGTGGGATATCGAGTACTGAGATTTGAGTTCAAGAATCGCAGCGCGGAGTGCAAATTATATGTGGCGGAAAAAGGGCCCTCTGTTCTTGGATGGATGGACCAGGGCGAGTTGGGCATACAACTGAACCCAGGAGGGGACATGCAAGTCCTGATGACCAGCGCAGACAACCAATCGAATTTTGAAAAGATGAAAAGCGAATTCCCCACAGTATTTGGAGGCAGAGTGGGAAGACTGACGAAATTCACACATAAAATTGAACTTAAGGGAAACGCCAAACCAGTATCCCACAAGGTGAGGAACATACCGCTAGCTATCAGGGAAGCAGTGCAACATGAGCTACAACGATTGGAAGATGAAGGGATCATCGAACTAATAAACAGTTCGGAATGGCTGGCCCCGTTGGTGGTGGCGAGGAAACCCAACGGCAAAGTTCGGCTGTGTGTGGACCTGCGCGAATTGAACAAATGCATAGTAGTGGAAAAATTCCCATTACCCAGAATAGACGAAATGCTGGCAAAGACGAAAGGTATAAAATGGTTTTCGACCGTGGATCTCGCCTCAGCATATCATCAGATAGCACTGCATCACACGAGCCGGAAACTCACATCCTTCATTACACCGTTTGGTTGCTACCAATTCCGCAGGATGCCGTTCGGCCTGGCATCAGCAGCGGCAGTATTCCAGAAGCTGATGCACAAACTATTCAAGGACATGGAGGGAGTGCAATACTTCCAAGACGACATATTGGTAATGGGCAAAGACCAAGATGACCACAACACAAAACTAGCAATGGTGTTACAAATCTTGGAAAGGAATGGCCTGACAGCAGAATGGGAGAAGTGCAGGCTAGGAATGGCGTCAGTCACATACTTGGGTCATGAGATTAGTGACCAAGGCATCACGCCCAAACATGCCAATGTCAAAGCAATATGTGAGGCACCTGCACCGACAAGCAAGGAAGAAGTGAGATCATTCTTAGGGATGGCCGAATATTATAGCAAATTTGTGCAACACTTCGCCACCAAGACACATCACCTACGACTACTCGTACGAGACAAAACTGCTTTTCGGTGGACAGAGGAAGCGCAAGGAGAGTTTCAGAAAATCAAAGCGGATATCAGCAGAGCGGTCCCCTTGCAAGGATATGATCCGCAGGGAGAATCCCTTTTGACCACAGACGCGAGCGACAAAGGCCTAGGGGCAGTCCTCATGCAGGAAAGGAGGAACGGAGAGCTGGCGACCATCAGCTTTGCATCAAGAACATTGTCACCAACAGAACAGAAGTTCAGCGTGATAGAAAAAGAGATGCTGGCAGTGGTATGGGCCATGTCGAAATTCCGCCAATTCCTATGGGGCACAAGATTCCAACTCAGAACGGACCACAAACCCCTTGTCAAAGTACTAACGTCCTGCGGGCACGCGAGTGCCACACCCCGCATTGCAAAAATGACCCTGAAGTTGTTAGACTACAGGTATGATGTGGAATACATCCCAGGGGCCAAGAACAAAGTGGCAGATTACCTCAGTCGAGCTTCGGCCATGGAAGACGCACCTGCAAGTACGGATGAGGATGAGGTCAGAGTGGCATTCACGGAAGATCACGAGATTGTGATAAGTGGTCAAGAATGGAAGCAAGCCTATGAAAGGGACAAGGACCTCGAAGACATCAAGGTATTTATACTGCAAGGGTGGCCAGAGAAAAGGCACCTGAAAGCGGAACAAAGGAAATTCTTCGAAGTGAGGGAGGAGTTATCCGTAGGAGACCAAGGAACCTTCCTGTTTAGAGGAGAGAGAGTGGTCCCCCCCGGGTCGTTGATACCACACCTACTGGCAGTGTTGCACGAAGGGCACCTGGGCATCGTAAAACGAAGTTGAGAACCAAACAGATGTACTGGTGGCCCGCGATGGATAGTCATATCGAGAAGCATGTCAGAGAGTGTGATCAATGCCAAAGAGCGGACAAATCACAAACGTTACTACGCCCGGCACTAGGGAAGTTTGACAACCCAGCCAACCCTTGGGAGGAACTGTCGATAGACATTCTAGGTCCGGTGTTGGACGCGGAGGGGACCCCAAAATACGTAGTAGTTCTCATGGATCGGTACTCAAAGTGGCCCGAATTGGATATACAGGAGGTGATGGACACAGAAACAGTGCTGAAGTTTCTCACAGCTACCTTCCTCAGAGAGGGCATTCCTCGCTCCATCTTGAGCGACAATGGACCTCAATTCACATCAGATAAGTGGTGCCGTTACATGGAACGGAATGGCATCCAAATCAAACACACGTCGGTCTACCATCCGGCGGGGAATGGTCTTGCCGAAAGGTTTAACCGAGTAATAATGGGGTCCATCCAGTCAGCCATAGGAGTGGGGAAGGACTGGGAGAAAGAGGTGAGAAGTATGCTGTGGGCATACCGAATCACACCGACTGGCACAGGATACAGCCCGTTCCAAATCCTAAGGGGACGTGAACCGTTTACCAAGGACAATCTAGCGTGGAAAGAAAAAGACGGTCACGAGCAAATGGTCCCCGGCAGTCGTGCACCACAACTTGGAGAGAGCCCAGAGAACGTACACAGAGCAGTACAATAAGAGACGCAATGTGAAGGGAACGTCCCTGGAAATAGGGGAATGGGTCAGAGTCAAACTTGCCCAATTAAGGAGGAAAGGAGACAGCAAATACAGCTTGCCCCTGAAGGTCGAACAGGTGTACAACCGAGCAGCTTTACTAAGTGACGGGAACGTCTGGTCGCAAGATCGCATGTCCAAGTGCAACAAGATACTGCAGTGGAACAGTGAGGAAAGATCAAGGACACAAGAGGAACCAAGTTCACCTGCAGGAAACACAGCCCCGGGAGCAGATGAGAAGGACCTCGGGGTAGAAGGTAATAGGGGGGAGCAGGACGAGGAAGGTAATCTAATCGCAGAGGAATGGCAGGAGGACAAAAGCAAGGCCCCGGAGAGAACGAGCCCTAAAGGACTTGGAGAAACACTGGCAAGCCGAGAAGAGCGAGGGGGAGAAGTATCCGCCTCCACTCCGGTAAGACGCACCCGGGCAGGGAGACTTGTGGTAAGGCCAGCCAAGTACAGAGACTATGAATTGGGAGAAGTGAAGTAACTTCAGGCCGAGAGACTTTGGGACTATCTTTAATGTGTTGATGTTTTGTGTGTTTTGTAAAGAAGGGAGATATGTAGTGTCGCGCTCTAGTGGTTGCGCGGAGGCGCGATGACGCAGAGCGCGGCCGCCATTTTGGGTGAGAGTTAGCGCCCGATATCGGAGCGGCACGGACGTGTTTCCCGGCGCTCTTCTGCAGGAATAGAACTACAGCTAATAAATAGCTTTAAGACAACAGCGTGGTGGCATCTTTATAGTGGGAGGAAAGTAGATCATAACAATACCATCAAAGTTTGATCATAGCAAGATGGCCACCTCGACACTCATATTAAAACACATCACTGTTACTAGGCAATCCAGTCCAGGTTTTGCCTTTGCATTTCGGCAGTGTAGTCTTTTATAAAGGAATAACCAAACCCCGAGCTGCTGTCCAAGTGTGAAGCTCAGCACCTGGCTGCCTGCCGCTTAAGTTTCCAGTTCCATGCATTAGCAGCTCATTCAGTCGATGTTTTTAGGTCTCGCCTGAGCCAGCGCATGCGCTGGTCTGGCGAGACATTTAGTAGTGGGTTTCAGAAATGCGACCACAAGCTTTTGCTTGTGGCCTAAAACTTGCGTGCATGTGCGCGTGAACGCGCGCAGCCGCCATCTGCCTTTATTATCTAATACAGTTAGGAGCCGTCATGGCTCATTAAGTGCTTTCGCGCGCACACAACTCCCTCCGCCTCTCTCTCCCGCTGCAGCCCCCATCTATGCATTCTGCGCGGCCAATGCTTTTTAGGTCTCGCCTGAGCCAGCGCTTATAGTGATGCTCTGGCGAGAGTTTTAGTAAGCGGGTTATGGAAGTGCAAACCCAGTGGCTTTTGCTGGCCTCCAGCTTGCGTTCACGCGAGCGTGAACGTGCTCAGCTTTCAGCGCCCGAGGCGCCATCTGGAGCGTGATTACTTTCACTTTTGGCGCTGCTGCGCGCGCACCACTCGCGTGTTTGCCGGCGCGCGCACCCCTGCTTTCACTTTTGCCGTCTTGTTTACTTTTGCCGTCTTGTTTTTAATTTTTAAAGGTGCGTCTCACTTGCTTAACCCCTTGCCCGCGATCGGAATTCCGCTCGTGTGCTGGACATTCCGATCGCGGGTGTGGTTGTGAAGAGCTCAGCTCGTCATGCGCACAGCGCTACCGCGCAGCATGACGAGCTGAGCTCGTCACGCGCATCGAAGGGGTTAAATGCATGTTTTGCTGGTCACACCGTATATTAGTATGTCAGACATTCTTGCGTACATGGAACTCTTGGCTCGATTTTTATCAGTCTCCTTTGACTTCTTACGGTCCGTATGCCCGCATGCCCTCTCCTCAATAGCCCCAGCTCTCCCCCTCTTACCCCTCGCCTTCTCCTCTCAGCAGCCCCCCTCCTCTCTCTTCCCAGCAGTTCCTTCTCTTTTACTTTCCGTCTCTGCTCTCCCGTAGCTGTCTTTGGTCTTGCTCCCCACCCTCACCCCCACAATCCACTCTCACTTGTTCTTGCTGTCTGCACCTCCAGCCCTCTGTTCCCTCACCACTCGCTCTAACTCGCCCCCTTCTCACACCCTCAGGTCCCTCAGCTGTTCGTGGTCTCCAGCTTTTCCCCACCTGGCTCTCTGGCGCAAGCAGCGTCGCTCCCTCCACCCTTGTATTTCCTCAGCTGTGTCTGTCCTCCGTTCTGTTCCCACTACATCTCCCAGCAGCAGACCCAGACTCCGTCCTCTCTCCTCCACACACGACGCACTCCCCTCCTGCCCTCTCTCCTAAGCAGCCCCGTTCTCACTCTCCCCTTTTCCACGCCAACCAGTTACCTCCCTCACCTGCAGTGTTACAGCTTCCCCTTATCTTCAGTAATTTCCCTTGCCTCTCACTGTTCCTTCCCTCCACCAGTGTAGCCCCCTCCTCGGGCTCTTCTGGCCTCTGTCCTCCATACTCTCGCACCTCAACACTTCCCAGTCTCTCCTTGTCACAGCTCTCTGGCATCCCTCTGTCTTTCCACCAACAAACAGCTCTACTCCCTCCCTAATCTGTTCCTGCTCTCTTCTCTCCCCCCTTCTCTGTGCTCCGTCGCTGCGCGGCGCCATCTGGCATTCCTCCCCTCCCTCACCCGCTCCTCCCCCACCAGAGAGCGCGTCTCGCGGCCGCGCGTCTTTTTTTTGGCTCTTTCTTGACTTTTGAAAATGCACAAATCAGCTGTTGCTGCTTCTGCCTCATCACACCGTATATTAGTATGTCAGACATTCTTGCGTACATGGAACTCTTGGCTCGGTTTTTATCAGTCTCCTTTGACTTCTTATGGTCCGTATGCCCGCACGCC
Source organism: Calotriton arnoldi (assembly GCA_963921515.1). Lineage (NCBI taxonomy): Eukaryota > Metazoa > Chordata > Amphibia > Caudata > Salamandridae > Calotriton > Calotriton arnoldi. The sequence continues at coordinate 1,625,224 of CAWUFW010000721.1, forward strand.
CTCTCCTCAATAGCCCCAGCTCTCCCCCTCGCCTCGCCTTCTCCTCTCAGCAGCCCCCTCCTCTCTCTTCCCAGCAGTTCCTTCTCTTTTACTTTCCGTCTCTGCTCTCCCGTAGCAGTCTTTGGTCTTGCTCCCCACCCTCACCCCCACAATCCACTCTCACTTGTTCTTGCTGTCTGCACCTCCAGCCCTCTGATCCCTCACCACTCGCTCTAACTCGCCCCCCCTTCTCACACCCTCAGGTCCCTCAGCTGTTCGTGGTCTCCAGCTTTTCCCCACCTGGCTCTCTCGCGCAAGCAGCGTCGCTCCCTCCACCCTTGTATTTCCTCAGCTGTGTCTGTCCTCCGTTCTGTCCCCACTACATCTCCCAGCAGCAGACCCAGACTCCGTCCTCTCCTCCACACACGACGCACTCCCCTCCTGCCCTCTCTCCTAAGCAGCCCCGTTCTCACTCTCCCCTTTTCCACGCCAACCTGTTACCTCCCTCACCTGCAGCGTTACAGCTTCCCCTTATCTTCAGTTATTTCCCTCGCCTCTCACTGTTCCTGCCCTCCACCAGTGTAGCCCCCTCCTCGGGCTCTTCTGGCCTCTGTCGTCCATACTTTCGCACCTCAACAATTCCCAGTTTCTCCTTGTCACAGCTCTCTGGCATCCCTCTGTCTTTCCACCAACAAACAGCTCTACTCCCTCCCTAATCTGTTCCTGCTCTCTTCTCTCCCCCCCCCCATTTCCTTCTCTGTGCTCCACTTTTAGTTTCATCCCCAGACCTCTTCCCTGCCTAGCTCCTATGTGGTCTCCAGCCAGAGCCCCATTTAGGGCGGTGCCACAGGTGCGGCTGCACTAGTGCCAAAGCTAAACACTTACAAGGTCCCAAAGGTGAGACCTATTGGCTATGCCAATGCTTGTTTTCATTGTATACTGGGCTTTGTAGTTAAAAAAAATTCCCTTTATTAGATCTGACACAAGAGCAGCTGAGCAACAGGGTGATCTTTGAGAGTCCGGTTGTCATTACAGAATGGAACACCCACACTGCTGAGGAGGTCCCACTGTGCAGGGCTGTGAATCACATTAGCCACAGATAATTGGTAGGCTGTCACACAAACCTGACTGAACACAGGAACCAGTACCAAGCTTGTGTAATGGGACTACCCAGTGTTTTAAATGGAAATACAGAAGTGCAGGTGTTGGAAAGTGGGTTATTGGTAGGGGCAAATGTAGGTCTGCCACTGGCAATAAGGCCACTAACACATGATAGGACTCAGCATAGGTCTTAGAAAATTATTCCTATGCTCAACCCTTGGTAACGTGGCTGCGAGCAGACAGGCTTAACTTCAAAGACAGGTATGTAATGCATTTAAAAACACCATTTCAGTAAATAATTAAGACACAACACAAAATAAAAATCCAACACTAATTTATAAAAATAGGAAATATTTTTATCTTTAAAATGACACCAAAACGACAAAAATCCAATAGAAGATATGAGATATGAATTTTCAAAGATCTAATAAAATATAGCACTTAGAAGTTTATAGCACCATATTGGGATACCTGCTCGCGATAGACCGGGGCAAAGTCAAAGTTTCAGGACGACCGCATGGAGCCTGGGCGGCTACAGCTTGCGGCAGGTCCCGGTCTCAGTTTCTACCTTCACACTTAGAAACTTTTCTGGAGCTTTTTCTCGCGAGGCCCCTCGAAGCTCCCAGCAAGTCCAGATCCGGTGAGGGTTCGCCGGCTTGACTTTTGACGAACTCCCGGTCAACTTCCCTGGAGCGGACTTAGAAACTTTTTCGTTAGCGCTTCAGCGGGACAACCCAGGAGCCCAGGCCGACACGCGATGGAAGACAGGCGGCTTGGCTCTCGCGGTTGCTCCCGGTCGACTTTTCTACGAGCGGACTTAGAAACTTTTCTGGAGCTTTTTCTCGTGGGGTCTCTCGATGCTCCTCATGTAGCCAGATCCGGTGAGGGTTCGCCGGCTTCAGATTTCTTCTACTCCCGGTCAAACTCTGGAAGTCGGACCGACGGAGCTTTTAGCGGGACGATCCTGGATGGCTTGGCCGATTCGCGGTTGAAGGCAGGCGGCTTGGCTGACCAGGTTGAGTCGGTCCCTCTATGGAGCTTTTTTCCAAAGTTCCTCCAAAGTTCTCCAAACTTCTTGAACTTCTTCCTGAAGTTCCTTAAAGGGTCCCAAAGTGTCTCAAACTCACTCCAAGGGTCTGGAAGCTCCAAGATGGTCCTTGAAAGTTGAGGACTTCAGTTCCCACAATCCACTGGGACGTCACCCTTACAAATCCACTGGTAGTTCCCCAAGGTGCAGATTTAGTTGGTGATGTTCCAGATGAGCTCTTTAACCTGTAGCTTTCAGGGAGTCCACTCTTTAGTTCTTTTTCAGCAAAATAATCCACAGGGCTGTAGTGTCAGATGGTGCAGTTTTCAGAGGTCAGGCCTTAGAAATCTTTGCACAGCAAAATCTTCTCAGCTTGGCAAGGTCTTGCTTCAGTAAGTTTCAAGCAGCAGATCTGGAGGGCTCTGCCCCTCTCAGATACTTATTCCATGTTCTCTGGGTCAGACAGGAGGTCACTCCTGACCAATGGGAGCAGGGTAACTCCTCAAAGATATGACCACTTCCTGTAGAGTGTGGCATTATTTTGTCCCAGAGTGCATCAAATCTTCCAATTCCATAATGGCAGAATTTCCAGCAAGGAGGCAAGAGCTGGCTAAACACACCCCTAGGATGGCTAATTTACTTAGACTCTCCCCCTGCATCTGCTCATACCTTCCTTAATCCCCCATCTGCCTGAGGTAGAAAGTTCAGAGTTGTAAATGTCCCTGGGTTCTGCTTTTCTCTTTGAAGCCCATGGTTTACAACCCCTCCCCCTGGCCTGGCATTCCTGTGGACCAGCACACTGCCCTCCCAGCCCAGCTACATAACCCCAGGGGCTCTTTATCACCTCTCCAGGCAGGCTGGCTAATTCACTTAACTCTGACCAATCAGGGCAGACCACTGGAAGGCTGAATCTGGACTTACAAACAAGAAAGTCTTATAACTTCTTGTATGTACACTTTAGGAGAAATTCAACAATATCATATTGTTGGATTTATTAATACTATTCTGAGAAGTCTTTGAATGGTAGCTCTATCTCCTTCCTATCAGGATTTCTTATTTAATAACTTCCTGCAATGTTAACCTATGTAACTGGGGATTTGCAATGGGAAAAATGACGGGCCATTTATTCCAGCACCAGGACTTACAAAAACACATTTTATAAGTACTTGCCTTATATCTACAGGAACCCCACCCTATGTGCAACTAGGGGAGACTTTAGGGGTTCTGAATCTGCAAAAATATTGCAGATCCTCACTTCACACTGCTCCTGGCATCAAAGTCGAATTTGGGCAGCACTTTACCACAATGTGGGAGTGAAATGTGAAATTTCACTTTACCCAGGCATATAAAAACTCATTTTATAAGGTGTACCTTATAAATATCTGACCCCCACCCCTGGGATACCTAGGGAGACCCTGGGGTCCCTACTATGCCAAAACATTGTAGGTTATCCATTTTTAAGTGCCCCTCCCACCAAAGTCGAGTTTGGGCACAATTTACTTTTTAAAAGCAGTCCTGGCACCCAGTGCTGCTTTTAAACTGACCTCAGGCTTCAGCAGTGCACACATGCAAGTGCAGAAAAAGGCTGCTGGCCTCTAAACTGCCCTGCCCCAGGGTACTGGGGACTTCTAGGTAGTTTCAATCCCCTGCCCTATTATATACTAGGGGCTTATGGGGTAGGTCATGCCAATTACAGGGGTACCCCACCATACCATAGTGTACCCTAGTGTATGTTAGGTGTTTTAACTGTATTCTAATGTGTTCCTTTCAGCTTGGCACTGGCCCTTGGCCTGGTTAGGCAGAGCCCAGGGCCAGTCAGAGTCAGTTACCACCAGTACCAGTCAGCAAAAAGTTGGGGGGTGCCCAGGGCACAGGATGACTTTGCAACATAGCCCCCCCCCCCAAACGAAAGGTGATGGGTTACTAACGTACACCCTGGTAGTCCTCATCAGCTAAGTGGAAAAACCTGGTAAGTCCATCTGCATTGGCATAGGTAACCCCAGGTCTGTGTTCCACTGTAAAGTCCATTCCCTGTAGGGAAATGGACCACCTTAACAGCTTGGGATTCTCCCCTCTCATCTGCATGAGCCATCTGAGAGGCCTGTGGTTAGTTTGAACACGAAAGTGAGTCCCAAACAAATATGGTCTCAACTTTTTCAGGGACCAAACCACAGCAAAAGCCTCTCTCTCAATGGCACTCCACCTCTGCTCTCTGGGAAGAAGCCTCCTGCTAATAAAGGCAACTGGCTGATCAAGGCCCTCTTCATTTAGCTGTGACAACACTGCCCCAATCCCTTGCTCTGAAGCATCTGTCTGAACCACAAATTATTTTGTGTAGTCAGGGGCTAGTAGCACTGGTGCTGAACACATAGCAGCTTTCAGAGAATCAAAAGCCTTCTGACACTCTGGGGTCCAAATCACCTTCTTGGGCCTCTTTTTAGAAGTGAGTTCTGTTAGGGGCCCCACAATGGTCCCATAATTTTGAACAAACCTTCTATAGTACCCTGTCAGTCCAAGGAATGCCCTGACCTGAGTCTGGGTAACAGGAGCTGTCCAATCCAAAATAGTTTGAATTTTAGCTTGGAGAGGCTGTACATGGCCCCCACCTACCAGGTGGCCCAGGTACACCACAGAACTCCGCCCTAGTTGGCACTTGCTTGCCTTAATAGTCAGGCCTGCCTGCTGCATGGCCTGAAGCACTTCCCTTAGGTGGCTTAAGTGATCCCCCCAGGTAGAACTGTATACAGCTATATAATCCAGGTAAGCTGCACTGAACTGTTCCAACCCAGACAAGACCCTGTTCACCAACCTTTGGAAGGTGGCAGGTGCATTCTTTAATCCAAAGGGCATTACCTTGAACTGATAATGTCCCTCTGGTGTGGAGAATGCTGACCTCTCCTTTGCTCCATCAGTGAGGGCAATCTGCCAGTAACCTGAAGTCAAATCAAAAGTACTCAGGTACTTAGCAGCCCCTAACCTGCCAATGAGCTCATCAGCTCTAGGTATAGGGTGAGCGTCAGTCTTTGTGACTGCATTCAATCCTCTGTAGTCCACACAGAACCTTAACTCCTTGGGTCCCCCCCTGAGGATTAGGTGTAGGCACCAGCACCACTGGACTGGCCCATGGACTCTCAGACGGTTCAATTACCCCCAATTCCAGCATCTAAGCAACCTCAGCTTTAATGCTGGCTCTGACATGGTCAGACAACCTGTACAGTTTATTTTTGACAGGTAGGCTGTCACCAGTGTCAATGTGGTGCACACACCACTCAGTGATGCCTGGGGTCAAAGAGAACAGGCCAGCAAACTGCTCCAGCATTTGCTTACAGTCTCTGTGCTGCTGGTCTGTCAACTTGGGAGAGAGTATCACCCCCTCCACTGACCCATCTTGCACATTAGTGGAGAGGAGGTCGGGCACAGGCTCATTTTCCTCCTCCACACCCTCATCAGTGACCAGTAACATGGTCATGTCTGCCCTGTCATGGTGGGGTTTCAATCTATTCACATGCAGGACCCTATGAGGGTTCCTGGGGGTGCCAAGGTCAACCAAATAGGTAACCTCACCCTTCTTTTCTAAGATTGGATAGGGCCCACTCCACTTGTCATGGAGGGTCCTGGGAGCCACAGGCTCCAACACCCACACCAATTGTCCTGGAGTATACTCAGGCATTGTAGCCTTTTGATCATACCAGTGCTTCATGAGCTCCTGGCTGGCCTCCAGTTTCCTGTTTGCCTTGTATATGTACTCTGCCATTCTAGATCTCAGGCCTAGCACATAGTCAAGCACATTGTCCTTTGCTTCTTTAAGAGGCTTCTCTAAAGACTCTCTCAGCAGGCTCAATGGCCCTCTCACAGGGTGTCCAAACAACAACTCAAAGGGACTGAAACCAACTCCTTTCTGTGGCACCTCCCTGTAGGCAAACAGTAAGCATGGGAGGAGAACATCCCATCTCCTCCTGAGTTTCTCTGACAACCCATTTATCATGCCCTTCAGGGTTTTGTTGAATCTCTCAACAAGACCATTTGCTTGTGGGTGATAGGGGGTGGTGAACTTGTAGTTGACACCACACTCATCCCACATAGCAGTCAGATAGCTGGACAGGAAGTTTGTGCCCCTATCTGACACCACCTCTTTTGGAAAACCCACTCTGGTGAACACACCAAGCAGTGCTCTAGCCACCGCAGGAGCATCAATGGTTCTAAGAGGTATGGCTTCAGGGTACCTAGTGGCATGGTCAACTACCACTAAGATATACCTATTCCCTGATGCAGTAGGTGGGTCCAGGGGACCAACAATGTCCATCCCCACCCTTTCAAAAGGAACCACAACCACTGGCAGTGGTATTAGGGGAGCCTTTGTCTTGCCCCCTGCCTTGCCACTGGCCTGACCGGTGACACAGGAGCTGCAAAACTCCTTTAACTTTTCAGACATATGGGGCCAGTAGAAATGGTTCACCAACCGGTTCCATGTCTTTGTCTGCCCAAATGTCCTGCCAAGGGGATATCATGACCCAAAGTCAGGATGAACTCTCTGTACCTCTGGGGCACCACCAACCTCCTAGTGGCCCCCTCCTTGAGGTTTCTGGCCTCAGTATAAAGCAGTCCATCTTCCCAGTAGATTCTATGAAACCCACTGTCATCCCCTTCCTCTTGCTTGGAAGCAATCCGCCTCAAGCTCTCAAGGGTGGGACAGTCACGCTGTCCCTTACTGAACTCCTCTCTGGAGGGTCCACCTGCTCCTGTCAGTTCTGCCAAATCGGACAGCTCTGGCAGGGATGGAGTCCCTCCCTCAGAGGCCAGATCCTCCCCATCAGGGTTAGATTCTGCCTGCACCTCTGGAGTTCCCTGGGCTGGCTCACCAGGCCCAGTACCCTTGTCCTTGGATGCTTGGCCCTTTGTTCCAGGGTCCAAGTGTCCAGCCCCTCCCTTCTGGCTAGTCTGTGACCTAGTCACAGCACATACCCACTCAGGGAGCTCCAATATTTTCATATGGAGTCCTCGCGCCACCTCTGACCACACAGAGGCTTCAAGATCATTGCCCAGTAAACACTGGACTGGGAGCACCTTAGACACAGCTACCTTCATTGGGCCTGTCACACCTCCCCATTCCAAATCCACCACAGCCATAGGATGGAGTTTGGTAGTGCTGTCTGCATACGTCACCTGGTGAAACTCACCAGGTAACAACCTCTCTGGAGGCACCAGCTCATCCAGGACCATAGTTACACTAGCCCCAGTGTCTCTGATAGCCTCAACCTCAGTCCCATTCACTTTAGGCCTCTGCCTGTACTTGTCCATGTTTGGAGGTAAGGCAGCAAGGGTTGCAATATTCACCCCACCCAGGGACACTAAGGTTGCTTCCACCACCTGACTACTCCTCACTGGGGCACCACTCTCCACCCCTACACTGACACTGGCAATCCCTGTGGATGGCCCCTTAGGGGGAGCTTCTTGGCGCAGACAGCATCTCCCTGCTTGTGCCCTGGCTGGTTACAGTCAAAGCACTTACCCACTTTTGAGGGATCAAAGAACCTACCATTCTTTCCCTGATTCCACCTCCCTTTGGATTTGGGTTGGCTCGGGGCCCCCACTCCTTGTGCAGGTTTTTGTGGGTCTTTGGAGGACTCCTTCTGGTTTTGACCTTCCTTTCCCGGGGCTTTCCCCTGGGGAGGGACCTGTCCTCCTTTCTTCTGGTCACCCCCCTGGTGCTGAATGGAAACCCGGGTCCTCACCCACTCATCAGGTGATTCCCTCAACTCTCTGGGGTCTGTCAGTTTAGAGTCCACTAGATACTGGCGTAACTTCTCTTCTGCACAATGAGTCAAAATATGTTCCTTCAAAAAGAAATTATACAATCCCTCATATGTGTCAACTTTGTTACCAACAATCCAGCCTTCCAGTGCCTTCACTGAAACGTCCACAAAGTCTACCCAAGACTTTGAACTCAATTTATGGGTGCCTCTAAACTTCACCCTGTACTGTTCTGGAGTCAGACCAAATCTCTTGACTAAGCATGCCTTCATCTGCTGGTATGATTCTGCATCCTCTCCCTTCAGGGTCAGGAGCCTATCCCTCCCAGCTACTGGAATCAACTCCCACAGGAGTGCACCCCAATACCTAGAGTGGACCCTACTCATTTTAAGGGCCCTCTCAAAAGCTGCTAGCCACCTGTCAATGTCATCCCCCTCTGTGTACTTAGGCACTATGCCCTTGGGAAGTTTAGGTTCAAATCTACCACACCTGGACATCTCAACATCTTCTTCACTCTCGCTGCCACCATTTCTCTTCTCCTCCCTCTCCCATCTTCTCTTAGCCAATTCGAATTTCTCCTTCTCCAAGGCAATCAACTCTAATTGAGCCTGAAGCTGTCTCTCTGCAAGGGACAGTAGTGGTTCCTGAGTAAGGGACCCTTCCCCACTCCCACCACCACCTTGATTCACTTGGCTAACACTAGTCACAATGGAAGAGGTCTCATCCTCACCCCTCTCTTGGGTGAGGTTGGGGGGGGAACATCCTCCCACCCCCCTGGGTTCTGCTCAGCTGCCCTGGCCCAGGCCTTTAGGGACTCAAGCAACCCTGCCTTCCTCATCTTCTTGGCAGCAGGCAGCCCCCTAATTCTACACTGTTCCCTAAGCTCAGCAAGCTTGAACTGGGACAGTTTAGCCAGGTTCCCTAGTTTTGGGTCACAACAACTAGGCACAACAGACTTAGAACAATTTGGAAAAATCAAAACAATGGATTAAAAACAGTTTAGTCCAAATTCCCAAAAATCAAACTCAAAAGTTTTGTTCTAAGGCAATTTAGACTGGTTTCTGCTCAGCTGCCCTGGCCCAGGCCTTTAGGGACTCAAGCAACCCTGCCTTCCTCATCTTCTTGGCAGCATGCAACCCCCTAAGCCTACACTGCTCCCTAAGATCAGCCATCTTAAACTGGGACAGTTTAGCCAGGTCCAGCTCCATGGATCCCTAGTTTAGGGTCACAAAAAACGAGGCACAACAGACTTAAAACAATTTGGAAAAATCAAAACAATGGATTAAAAACAGTTTAGTCCAAATTCCAAAAATCAAACTCAAAAGTTTTGTTCTAAGGCAATTTAGAGGATTTTTATAATCTTAAATCATTCACTGAAAGGTGTACTTTTTAAACACAAGTCCTCATCCACACCGCTGAGCACCAAATGTTGGAAAGTGGGTTATTGGTAGGGGCAAATGTAGGTCTGCCACTGGCAATAAGGCCACCAACACATGATAGGACTCAGCATAGGTCTTAGAAAATTATTCCTATGCTCAACCCTTGGTAACGTGGCTGCGAGCAGACAGGCTTAACTTCAAAGACAGGTATGTAAAGCATTTAAAAACACAATTTCAGTAAATAATTAAGACACAACACAAAATAAAAATCCAACACCAATTTATAAAAATAGGAAATATTTTTATCTTTAAAATGACACCAAAACGACAAAAATCCAATGTAGGGAACCGGAGATATGAATTTTCAAAGATTTAATAAAATATAGCACTTAGAAGTTTATAGCACCATATTGGGATACCTGCTCGCGATAGACCGGGGCAAAGTCAAAGTTTCAGGCCGACCGCGATGGAGCCCTGGGCGGCTACAGCTTGCGGCAGGTCCCGGTCTCAGTTTCTACCTTCACACTTAGAAACTTTTCTGGAGCTTTTTCTCGCGAGGCCCCTCGAAGCTCCCAGCCAGTCCAGATCCGGTGAGGGTTCGCCGACTTGACTTTTGACGAACTCCCGGTCAACTTCCCTGGAGCGGCCTCAGAAACTTTTTCGTTAGCGCTTCAGCGGGGCAACCCAGGAGCCCAGGCCGCCACGCGATGGAAGACAGGCGGCTTGCCTCTCGCGGTTGCTCCCGGTCGACTTTTCTACGAGCAGACTTAGAAACTTTTCTGGAGCTTTTTCTAGCGGGGTCTCTCGATGCTCCTCATGTAGCCGGATCCGGTGAGGGTTCGCCGGCTTCAGATTTCTTCTACTCCCGGTCAAACTCTGGAAGTCGGACCGACGGAGCTTTTAGCGGGACGAACCTGGATGGCTTGGCCGACTCGCGGTTGAAGGCAGGCGGCTTGGCTGACCAGGTTGAGTCGGTCCCTCTATGGAGCTTTTTTCCAAAGTTCTCCAAACTTCTTGAACTTCTTCCTGAAGTTCCTCAAAGGGTCCCAAAGTGTCTCAAACTCACTCCAAGGGTCTGGAAGCTCCAAGATGGTCCTTGAAAGTTGAGGACTTCAGTTCCCACAATCCACTGGGACGTCACCCTTACAAATCCACTGGTAGTTCCCCAAGGTGCAGATTTAGTTGGTGATGTTCCAGATGAGCTCTTTTAACCTGTAGCTTTCAGGGAGTCCACTCTTTAGTCCTTTTTCAGCAAAATAATCCACAGGGCTGTAGTGTCAGATGGTGCAGTTTTCAGAGGTCAGGCCTTAGAAATCTTTGCACAACAAAATCTTCTCAGCTTGGTAATGTCTTGCTTCAGTAAGTTTCAAGCAGCAGATCTGGAGGGCTCTGCCCCTCTCAGATACTTATTCCATGTTCTCTGGGTCAGACAGGAGGTCACTCCTGACCAATGGAAGCAGAGTAACTCCTCAAAGATATCACCACTTCCTGTAGAGTGTGGCATTATTTTGTCCCAGAGTGCATCAAATCTTCCAAATCCATAATGGCAGAATTTCCAGCAAGGAGGCAAGAGCTGGCTAAACACACCCCTAGGATGGCTAATTTACTTAGACTCTCCCCCCTGCATCTGCTCATACCTTCCTTAATCCCCCCATCTGCCTGAGGTAGAAAGTTCAGAGTTGTAAATGTCCCTGGGTTCTGCTTTTCTCTTTGAAGCCCATGGTTTACAACCCCTTCCCCTGGCCTGGCATTCCTGTGGACCAGCACACTGCCCTCCCAGCCCAGCTGCATAACCCCAGGGGCTCTTTATCACCTCTCCAGGCAGGCTGGCTAATCCACTTAACTCTGACCAATCAGGGCAGACCACTGGAAGGCTGAATCTGGACAAACAAGAAAGTCTTATAACTTCTTGTATGTACACTTTAGGAGAAATTCAACAATATCATATTGTTGGATTTATTAATACTATTCTGAGAAGTCTTTGAACGGTAGCTCTATCTCCTTCCTATCAGGAGTTCTTATTTAATAACTTCCTGCAATGTTAACCTATGTAACTGGGGATTTGCAATGGGAAAAATGACTTGGGCCATTTTTCCAGCACCAGGACTTACAAAAACACATTTTATAAGTACTTGCCTTATATCTACAGGAACCCCACCCTATGTGCAACTAGGGGAGACTTTAGGGGTTCTGAATCTGCAAAAATATTGCAGATCCTCACGTCACACTGCTCCTGGCATCAAAGTCGAATTTGGGCAGCACTTTACCACAATGTGGGAGTGAAATGTGAAATTTCACTTTACCCAGGCATATAAAAACTCATTTTATAAGGGTGTACCTTATAAATATCAGACCCCCCACCCCTGGGATACCTAGGGGAGACCCTGGGGGTCCCTAATATGCCAAAACATTGTAGGTTATCCATTTTTAAGTGCCCCTACCACCAAAGTCGAGTTTGGGCACAATTTACTTTTTAAAAGCAGTCCTGGCACCCACTGCTGCTTTTAAACTGACCTCAGGCTTCAGCAGTGCACACATGCAAGTGCAGAAAAAGGCTGCTGGCCTCTAAACTGCCCTGCCCCAGGGTACTGGGGACTTCTAGGTAGTTTCAATCCCCTGCCCTATTATATACTATGGGCTTATGGGGTAGGTCATGCCAATTTCAGGGGTACCCCACCATACCATAGTGTACCCTAGTGTATGTTAGGTGTTTTAACTGTATTCTAATGTGTTCCTTTCAGCTTGGCACTGGCCCTGGGTCTGGTTAGGCAGAGCCCAGGGTCAGTCAGAGTCAGTTACCACCAGTACCAGTCAGCAAAAATTTGGGGGGTGCCCAGGGCACAGGATGACTTTGCAACAGCAGGTATTCAATATTTAGAGTGCCTGTTTGCTCCTTTGAAGTGCCAGTACTCTCCAATTAAATGTATTGTAGCAGTGCTGAGAAGTACGGGTACTCTTCCATTAAACGTATTGCAGCAGTGCTGAGAAGTTCAGGTACTCTCCCTTTCAAATTAAAGAAGTGCAGGTACTCAGTACCAATCAGCCCCTGCCCATTTAAAGCACTTGGACAACCCAATCCCGAGCAATTACAGCTGGGAGTATTTTAGTCAGGACACAAACACACACACCACCTCGGAATTTTAATTATGCCCAAGTAATCAGAGTCATTTCAGTGATTTCGCATTACTCTTTTTGATGCAAAATTACCAAAAATTAGGCAATTACGCCCATTTGTGTAATTATGAGTAAATTGGCATAAAAAGTATAACACAGGAGCACAGAATAAAAGAATTTAGCAAGCGGCTGCAGCTGTTTGTGTTTTCTTGCATTTAGAGCTTTTTTCCTAGAGTAAAATGCATAACCGTGTCCATTTTGGACACAAGGGCTAAGATAATAGTGCTAAATGCTGGCTTGCGCTCCAGCGTAATTCAGTGTCATTTTACATGACTTCAAGTTACATCCACTGCTAGTGGCAAGTTGCAACTATACTACAACTGCATAATGTAACATAACTGGGTTCCATGAGCAGTGATCCTCTATAGAGAGACACCACAACACGAAGAGGTACAAAATGTTTCTTCTTTATTCCATTCGCATGTAGACAGCATTACAAGTTGGCATCCGAGTTGTGAATGACATTAATCCCAACAGCAGGGTCTTAAATCTCCCTGCTCAGCCTCCCATGCGCACAATACATATTGAACATATACAATGTCACTCCCCGTGCATAACAGTCAGCTACTGCATTTTATAATTCACCGCACAAGCACACTACAAGTCGCACTCTTGCATGCATACTTGCTGACCCCTTCAAGAATAAACACTAGAAGCAAGAAATGAGAACAAGCGCGTCAGCAAAAAGGAGTCACAGCGTGTGAGAAAGTGCCCACTTTCGGCATGGTAGCCCTCACTTTTTGCTGAACTGCTGATGTGCTTTGACTGAGTGTGCCCTGGGCTCCTGCCAATCAGGTACCCAGGGCCTATGTTCTTTCCCTAAAACTGCACTGAAAACAAAACCCAATTGGCATCTCTGGCCACAGGTCAGTCCCTGGTAAATGGTACCACAGGTACCCAGGGCACTGTGACCAGGGACGGACTCTAAGGGCTGCAGCACTTATTGTGCCACCCTTAGAGGTCCTGTACCTTTACACTCATACACTGCCGTTGCAGGCTGCGTGTCTTGGTGCAGACAAAGTGAAGAGTCGACATGGCACACATCCCCGTGTGCCATGCCTACAACCCACTGCCCTGGCATAGATGAGTCACCCCTCTAGCAGGGTGCCCTATACCAGCGGTGAGGGTACAGGTGCATGAGCCCTGTACCCCTAAAGTGTCTAAGTCCATAAGAGTATATGGTGCTGGGAGCTTGTCATTACGAACTCCACAACACCATAATGGCTACACTGAAAACTGAGTAGTTTGGTATCAAACTTCTCAGCACATTAAACCCACACTGATGCCAGTGTGGGATTTAATGAAAAATGCACACAGAGGGCATCTTAGAGATGCCCCCTGAAAAACGACCTACCACTAGTGTCCAGGCTGAGTGGCTGCTTTCAGCTGCCACCACCAGACATGTTTCTGGACCCCTGGGTCGAGAGCCTGCTGCTCTCGGGGGCCTGAAACAATGCACATCCTGGGACGAGGTGCCAAGCCTCCTCCCCCAGGATGGGCAGGGTCCAGGAAGGGGAAGCTTCAAAGGCTTGCCACCTTTCTGAGCTTCTCCAGGCCACTTGCTGCTTTCAGCAACTGGTCCCCACTGGTTCTGACCCCCAATTTGGGCAGGAGAACCGGCGGGAAAAACAAGTGAGGAAGAGAGGTGTGCCCACCTCTGCCAACTCCACCCATCAGGTGGGGGAGGCGAGGTGAAGCACAACTCTCAGTACCCACCATCTTGCAGATGGGGGGACCCAGCCAACCAGGGAAAGGCTTATGCCCCCCTCCCACTGGAGGGTGGCATAATAAGGGGTGTACCCACCCCAGGGAAGGGACCCATTGGTCCCAACCTTTTTACCTACCTGTAATGCCCCTAAATCTAGTATTTAGGGGCACCCCTGAACCTTGCTTCCTCAGACAAGAAACCAGAAGAAGAAAAGAAGAAGAAGGACCAAACAGCCTTGCAGAAGCTAACTAGAGGAGGACGCCTACTGACTTGGCCCCAGCCCTACCAGCCTGTCCCCACCTCGAACCTGCAGAAGCGAAATGCCAGTGTGTCCTGCAGCCAGCAGCCTCAAGAACTCTGAGGACGTGCCCTGCCTTCAAAAGAAAAGACTCTGTCTCCCGTGAACCCCGGACTTGTTCACCAACAGACTCAAGCTCCGGCAGGATCCGCAAGTCTGCACCACTCTGCACCCGACGCCCACGGCCCAAGTTCGAGTAGCCCAACACCAAGAGGAGGTCTCCCCGGTGATCCTGACCCGAGATCCGGTGACCCCTGACCTGCCTCAAGCCTCCAGCCGACGCCTGCAGCCTCAAACCGGAAGGTCCCCCCAACCATGACCAGGAGTTGGTAAGAAGATCCGACCCTAAAAGGCACCCCTGCACCCGACGGCCCACAGCCTTGGGTGGGACAACCGACGGTGCCTAATCAACCCCCAGCATCCCAACTTACCTCTCCAAGTGGTGGTCGCACCCAGAAGACCTTCGTCCCCAAGCCTGCAGTGTGTTTGCAAACCGGAGACTGTCCATTAAAAGCTACTGGGCACCCGACGCCAAAACAACACTCTGCACCCGGCCGCCCCAGTGCCGCTTAGGGTGCACCTTTTGTGCTGGCCTAAACCCCCATTTGCCCTGAGCTTAAGTCCAGGAGCTTTGCTCCCACAACCCAGTGGCCTGCTCGTCAGCAGCCACCAACCGGAGGCCCCCTATCCCCCATTGGATAACATTGGGCCTCAGCACTCTGCACCCGCCGCCCTAGTGCCGCTGAGGGTGTAACAAGAGTGCATCCTTGACCCTGGGGGACCCCTGAGTCTAACCCCAGAATACCAACTCCCACAACAAAGTACTTACCTGTTAACCGATAACATTATTTTCCTCCATAGGATAACGTTGACTGTTTTTCTATGAAAAGTTTTTAAGTGTGGAGTTGGAAAACCTAAGAAATCCTTTAAAAATTGTACTAAATAACAAAAACGCTTTTATTCACCTGTTTACAGGAAATGTCCCAGCGCAATATCCAGGTATACCGTACTGTTTAAGAAAAGTAATCTGCAAAGTAATCTACTGGTCATTTTACTAAAAAGTATATGTACTATATTTCCAAAGCATTGCATTTTCAGTAACAGTACTGTAATCAAAACAAAGTGCATATATAATTGCAATCCAAACTGTGTTACAACTGCATTACTACTGTAAAGTATTTATTGCTTACCTGTGCGAGGCTTGCTTGGTTCTAGAAAATAAAATAACTAAAAGAATATTTTTATACAAAAACAATTGGTCTGAAGTTCAGTCTTTGAGTGTGTGAATTCATTTGCTGACTGAGTGTGTACAACAAATGCTTAACACTGTCCTCTGATAAAGCCTTACTGCTCGACCACACTACCACAAATAGAGAGTGAGGTGCTATCTACTTTACCTCTGCCTACCTTTTGGGTTCCACTGGACTCTGTGCACACTATACCTCACTTTGGTATAGTATATACAGAGCCAGCTTCCTACATTGATGGATCAGCAGTGGGATATACAACTTTGCATTTGTTGGACTAACTTGGTTACCACCTGATCTCACGCTGGACTCTTAAATTGTCTTTAGAATTCAGATTTTTTCAAATTGGCATTTTTGCAAAATTACTAAAAGTCTTGTTAGGGCTTTGGTTAAGTCCCTTTAGAATTTTAGAAAAATAAAAAGTCACTCTAGCTAGGGATAAGAGGGGTTAGAAACTTTTTTAACTATGTCTCTTAACAAGAATCCAGCTGTTAGTGAAGATAACCACAATGACATAGAGGACCAGGTTGAGGAGCTTGACCTTACCCCTTACCTTCACTTGTCTTTCAAGGAGGTAATGTCCCTATGTAAAATTAAAAACATAACCATGGGGTCCCATCCCAGCAAACAAAAGCTCCAGGAGCTGTTGGCTGGGTATGCTAAGGACCACCCATCTGAAAATTGTGAAGACAAATCAGATGAGGAAGAAGATGGAGGGGATGAGGAGGTAAACCGACCCCCCCCCCCCCCAATTCATAGGGAGAAAAGGGCTCAAGTGCCCCTGACTCCAAGAGTAAACCTCTTAGTACCTAGAAGCCACGCAGGTGGATCAGGTACTACTGAGAACATTGAGGACAGCCTCAATGAAGAGGACAGCCTGCTAGCCAGGCAGACCAAAAGAGTGGACCTAGAGACCAGACTCCTGGCTCTAGAGAGAGAGAGAGAGAGCAGAGATGGGCATAGCACCCATCAATGGTGGCAGCAATTTACTTAATAAGGATAAAGAGCAATCTTATGATCCTAAAATCCCCAAAGGGATTGTCCCTAAATATGAAGAGAGTGATGATATCACAAAATGGTTCACAGCCTTTGAGAGGGCCTGTGAAATGAGAAAAGTGAAGAAGTCACACGGGGGGGCACTCCTTTGGGAACTGTTCTCTGGTAACTGCAGAGACAGACTCCTGACCCTTTCTGGGGCAGATGCTGGGTCTTATGACCTCATGTAAAGAACTCTAATTGAGGGATTTGGACTCACAACTGAGGAATATAGAATTAGATTCAGAGGGGCTCACAAAACCAAAAACCAATCCTGGATTGACTTCGTAGACTACTCAGTTAAAACACTAGATGGTTGGTTAACTGGACACAATGTGCATGATTTCAATGGACTTTACAATTTGTTTATGAAAGAACATATTTTAAGTAATTGCACTAATGAAAAGTTACATCAGCATTTGGTAGACCTAGGTCTAATTTCTCCCCAAGAATTGGAAAAGAAGGCAGACCATTGGGTCAAGACAAGGGTGACAAAAACAGCCACTGGGGTGACCAAAAGAAAGGGGTTACAAAACCTCACCAGGGGAAAGGTGGTGAGAATCCCCAAGATAAAAAGCCAGAGTCTTCAAAAGGGCCCCAAAAACCTGCACAGGGGGTGGGTCCCAAAACTCTTCCGAATCTACTAATAAGTACAGGGGAAATAACTTTGATTCTGCAAAGGCCTGGTGAAACAACTGTAGAAAGTTGGGACACTTAACTGGAGATGCTACTTGTCCTAACAAGAAGCCCCCTAGTCCTAGTGCAGCTACTCGTGGTGTAGCCAGTCTCCAGATGGGATCAACAGTGTGCCAAGAGCAAATCGGGTTGCACACTGAAGCAGTTCTAGTTTCAGAAGGGGAAGTTTAGTTTGCCACTTTAGCTGTGTGGCCACCCAACTTAAAGAAATATTTGCAATACACTTGGATTAATGGAACTAGGATAGAAGCTCTGAGGGATACAGGTGCCAGTGTCCCTATGGTGAGAGATACACTGGTTTCCCCTGAGCAATACTTGATTGGGAGAACTTACCCAGTCACCAATGCTGACAGTGTTACCACTAACCATGCAATGGCTATGGTGACATTAGACTGGGGGTGGGGGGGTACTGGCCTGAAACAGGTAGTGGTCTCTCCAAAGCTTCCAGCTGCATGTCTGCTTGGCAATGACCTGGAAACCTCAGCATGGGCTGAGGTTGAATTAAAAACCCATGCAGCAATGCTGGATTTCCCTGAGATGGTGTGTGTAAAAACAAGAGCACAGGGCAGAAAACAGGGTGAAAAGAAGTGTTGGAGCCTGAAAGTAAGGCCCAACCTTCCAAGAGAAAAGGTAAGAAGACTGGGAAACCAGCTTCTGAACAGCAAAAGGATCAGGGCCCCTCTCCTCAGGGAGAGGACTTGGACACCCCAGAGGGAACTAAGCCCACGGAGCTTGACCGCTACCAGGTTGAACTCTTGGGCCCAGGGGGACCCTCTAGGGAAGAGCTGTGCCTTGGACAGCAGGACTGTCCAACTCTTGAAAGCCTGAGGCAGTAAGCTGCTACTCAGGAAAAGGGAGATGTCAGTGGTACCCACAGACTTTATTGGGAGGAGGGACTACTGTACACTGAGGCCAAAGACCCCAACCCTGGAGCCACTAGGAGAGTGGTAGTGCCTCAGAAGTACATGGAGTTCTTGCTAACTTTATCTCATGACATCCCCCTAGCTGGACATCTAGGCCAAACCAAAACCTGGGAAAGGCTAGTTAGCCACTTTTACTGGCCCCAGATGTCTCAGAAAGTAAAGTAGTTTGTCAGCTCCTGTGTCACCTGTCAAGCCAGTGGCAAAACAGGTGGACACCCAAAGGCCCCCTTGATACCACTATCTGTGGTTGGGGTTCCCTTTGAAAGGGTAGGTGTGGACATAGTGGGTCCACTTGAACCTCCCACAGCATCAGGAAACAAATTTATACTAGTGGTAGTGGATCATGCCACTAGGTATCCTGAGGCAATTCCCTTAGGACTACTGCAGCTCCTGCAGTAGCCAAGGCCCTCATTGGTATCTTCACCAGGAGGTGGTTTCAGACAGAGGTTCCAACTTCATGTCTGCTTACCTAAAACACATGTGGAAAGAGTGTGAAGTGCAGTACAAGTTTACTACACCCTATCACCCACAAACCAATGGTCTTGTTGAGAGGTTCAACAAGACATTGAAAGGCATGATTATGGGGCTCCCTGAAAAACTCAAAAGGAGATGGGATGTCCTCTTACCATGCTTGCTTTTCGCCTACAGAGAGGTGCCTCAGAAGGGAGTAGGGTTTTCCCCCTTTGAACTTCTGTTTGGCCATCCTGTCAGGGGACCACTCTGTCTTGTAAAAGAGGATTGGGAGAAGCCTCTCCAAGAATCAAAACAAGACATTGTGGACTATGTGCTTGGCCTAAGGTCCAGAATGGCCGAGTACATGGAAAAAGAATCCAAGAATCTTGAGGCCAGCCAGGAGCTTCAGAAGCTCTGGTATGACCAAAAAGCTGCACTGGTAGAGTTTCTACCAGGGCAAAAGGTGTGGGTTTTGGAGCCAGTGGCACCAAGGGCTCTCCAGGACAGATGGAGTGGCCCTTACCCTATCTTAGAGAAGAAAAGTGAGGTCACCTACTTGGTTGACCTGGGCACAAGCAGGACACCCAAATGTGAACCACCTCAAGCTTTTCCATGATAGGGCTGACATCACCATGCTGATGGTGATTGATGAGGATCAGGAGACAGAGAGTGAACCTCTCCCTGACCTCCTCTCATACAGCCCCAAAGATGGGTCAGTGGATGGAGTTGTCTTTTCAGACACCCTCACTGCCCAACAGCAGACTGATTGCAAGCAAGTTTTGCAGCAGTTTGCAACGCTCTTTTCCTTGACCCCTGGTCAGACAAACTGGTGTACCCATGATGTGGACACTGGTGACAGTTCACCTGTCGAAAACAAAATCTATCGCCAGTCTGATCAAGTCAAGGAAAGCATCAGAGCTGAAGTCAGCAAGATGCTGGAGTTAGGGGTTATTGAACCCTCTGAGAGCCCCTTGGCCAGCCCAGTGGTTCTAGTCCCCAAACCTCATCCACAGGGTTGAAAGAGAGAAATGAGGTTCTGTGTGGACTATTGAGGGCTCAACTCTGTCACCAAGACAGATGCTCACCCTATCCCAAGAGCAGATGAATTGATAGACAAACTAGGTGCAGCCAAATTTCTAAGTACCTTTGACTTAACTGCAGGGTACTGGCAGATTGGCAAGGCACCAGGAGCAAAAGAAAAGACAGCATTCTCCACACGTGAGGGGCATTATCAGTTTACTGTTATGCCCTTTGGTTTAAAGAATGCCCCTGCCACCTTCCAAAGGTTGGTGAATCAAGTCCTTGATGGGTTGGAGTCCTTTAGTGCAGCTTATCTAGATGATATTACAGTCTTTAGTTCCACCTGGCAGGATCACCTGATCCACCTTGGGAAGGTTTTAAATGAACTGCAAGCCTAACTATCAAGGCATGCCAGATAGGGCAGGGAACTGTGGTATACTTGTGCCACCTTGTTTGTGGAGATCAAGTGCAACCATTACAGCCCAAGATCCAGGCCATCCTGGACTGGGCAGCTCCAACAACCCAGACCCAAGTCAGGGCATTCCTTGGCTTGACTGGGTACTACAGTAGGTTTGTGAAGGGATATGGGTCCATTGTGGCTCCCCTCACAGAACTTACCTCCAAGAAGATGCCCAAAAAGGTAAACTGGACAGTTAGCTGTCAAAAGTCTTTTGACACCCTGAAAGAGGCAATGTGCTCAGCACCAATTCTCAAAGCTCCAGACTATGCCAAGAAGCTAATTGTGCAGACTGATGCCTCTGAGCTAGGGACAGGAGCGGTCCTATCCCAGACCAATGATGAAGGCCAAGACCAACCTGTTGCTTTTATAAGCAGAAGGCTTCTCCCCAGGGAGCAGCGTCGGAGTGCCATTGAGAGGGAGGCCTTTGCTGTGGTTTGGTCCCTGAAGAAGCTGAGACCATACTTGTTTGGTACTCACTTCCTAGTTTAAACTGATCACAGACCTCTCAGATGGCAGATGAAAGGTGAAAATCATAAACTGTTGAGGTGGTCCATCTCCCTACAGGGAATGGACTTTGTAGTGGAACACAGACCTGGGACTGCCCATGCCAATGCAGATGGACTTTCCAGATTCTTCCACTTAGAAAATGAAGACTCTCTAGGGAAAGGTTAGTCTCATCCTCTTTCGTTTGGGGTGGGGGGGGATGCGTGAGAAAGTGCCCTCTTTCTGCATGGCAGCCCCCACTTTTTGCTGAACTGCTGATGTGCTCCTGCCAATCAGGTACCCAAGGCCTATATTCTTTCCCTAAAACTGCATCGAAAACAAAACCCAATTGGCATCTCTGGCCACAGGTCAGTCCCTGGTAAATGGTACCACAGGTACCCAGGGCACTGTGACCAGGGAAGGCCTCTAAGGGCTGCAGCACTTATTGTGCCACCCTTAGAGGTCCTGTACCTTTACACTTACACACTGCCTTTGCAGGCTGCGTGTCTTGGTGCAGAACAAAGTGAAGAGTCGACATGGCCCACATCCCTCTGTAATGCAGCTGTGACCCACTGGGTTCCACAGTCCGAAGTGCACAGCCTATGAAAAACGGGCCCATTGGCTCATGTGATACAAAGTTCAATCCTTGTTTTCATTTCTTTTCAACATTTCTTCTTTTCTTTTTCTCAGTTCATACACCAATATTGTCCCTTTCTCTTCTCATTTAACCAAGCTGAGTTCGCAGCCATTCACGTTTCAAAGATTTTATTAGCAGTGCGCCGTTTCCAACCATAATATTCCATTGGCCAATAATGCCCTGGTGTTACATCCTGATGACACAATTTGTATTAGACCCAATGCATTTCGAGAATTGCTCTCTTCCTCAGAGGTCACTGTGACATGAAAATTCAAAAATAACATTATAGTCATATCTCTCCAACAGCATTTCTCCCCTCTAATTATCAGCCCTCTATTTTAGTGCAAGAAATATTACATCAACCCAGCCACCCAAAAGTCAAAAAATCACGAATCATAATTTTTTTAATATACCACATATATTCAGTAAACACCCTCCACTATTATCCAAAGGAAAATCAAATGATACCTGTAACACATTTCCCACTACAAGGTGTTTAAATGTACATCTCCAACAAACACCAACTAAACCTTGCAGTGTAACTCATAGCTCAAACAGGCACAAAACTTACACAATTTTACTGCTTGCAAAAATGATTGATATGTCCATTCTGCATCAAAGGGAAAACACCTTCCTTATCAGCACAGTCTACAGCCATGCTGCTCCAAACCCTCTACCATTCTGTGACCTGTTCGTTCTGCTCCCAGTTTACTGCTTTGGCTTTGTGCACCTGAAGTTAATTACCGTTACGTCACCTCGCACTCCGCCCATCACTCCGTGACCACCCATTGGAAAATAAACTTAAAGGTGACCTACCCCAAAATCCACTACTAAAAACTGACTCCAAATTAATAGTGCTATGAAACGAAACTTACAAACCATAAATGGAACGCAATCATCCATGATGATCTTAAACATGTAACTAAATGTTATCTATTCAGTGATTTAAAAGAGGTGCTGTATAACTGAAAGGTTGTGCTTGAGGTCATGTGAATGTCCGCTATTCAGCCCGAAACACCTCATCAGTTTTTTTCCCTTTTCAAGGGGTGCAGGCTCAAATTGGACAGAAAACTGCGTTTAAACATATTCAAGAGTAGAGAATGCACACCCATATTTTTTCACATTTTTATCACATTTTTATCATACTTTAAACAATTGCTCAGAGGCTAAAGGCTGTGGCGTGCAAACCTCTGTGCGTGCTCTGCCCATGCACGTGGAATCATTACAATGCAGCTGTGACCCACTGGGTTCCACAGTCCGAAGTGCACAGCCTATGAAAAACTGGCCCATTGGCTCATGTAATACAAAGTTCAATCCTTGAAGAAGAAATGTTGAAAAGAAATTAAAACAAGGATTGAACTTTGTATTACATGAGCCAATGGGCCTGCTGCTCTCGGGAGCCTGAAACAATGCACATCCTGGGACGAGGTGCCAAGCCTCCTCCCCCAGGATGGGCAGGGTCCACAAAGGGGAAGCTTCAAAGGCTTGCCGCCTTTCTGAGCTTCCCCAGGCCACTTGCTGCCTTCAGCAACTGGTCCCCACTGGTTCTGACCCCCACTTTGGGCGGGAGAACCGGCGGGAAAAACAAGTGAGGAAGAGAGGTGTGCCCACCTCTGCCATTTCCCCCCTCAGGTGGGGGAGGCGAGGTGAAGTACAACTCTTAGTACCAGCCATCTTGCAGATGGGGGGACCCAGCCAACCAGGGAAAGGCTTATGCCCCCCTCCCACTGGAGGGTGGCATAATAGGGGGTGTACCCACCCCAGGGAAGGGACCCATTGGTCCCAACCTTTTACCTACCTGTAACGCCCCTAAATCTAGTATTTGGGGGCACCCCCGAACCTTGCTTCCTCAGACAAGAAACCAGAAGAAGAAAAGAAGAAGAAGGACCGAACAGCCGTGCCGAAGCTAACAAGAGGAGGACGCCTACTGACTTGGCCCTAGCCCTACCGGCATGTCCCGACCTCGAACCTGCAGAAGCGAAACCCCGGTGTGTCCTGCAGCCAGCAGCCTCAAGATCCCCGAGGACCTGCCCTGCCTTCAAAAGAAAAGACTCTGTCTCCCGTGAACACCGGACTTGTTCACCAACAGACTCCAGCTCCGGCAGGATCCGCGAGTCTACACCACTCTGCACCAGACGCCCAGGCCCGAGTCCGAGGGGCCCAATACCAAGAGGAGGTCTCCCTGGCGATCCTGACCCGAGATCCGGTGACCCCTGACCTGCCTCAAGCCTCCAGCCGACGCCTGCAGCCTCAAACCGGAAGGTACCCCCAACCGCGTCCAGGAGCTGGTAAGAAGATCCGACCCTAAAAGGCACCCCTGCACCAGACGCCCCACAGCCTTGGGTGTCCCAACCGACGGGGCCTAACCAACCCTCAGCATCCCAACTTACCTCTCCAAGTGGTGGTCGCACCCAGAAGACCTTCGTCCCTGAGCCTGCAGTGTGTTTGCAAACCGGAGACTCCCCATTGAAAGCTACAGGGCACCCGACGCCAAAACAACACTTTGCACCCGGCCAACCCAGTGCCGCTGAGGGTGCACCTTTTGTTCTGGCCTAAACCCCCATTTGCCCTGAGCTTAAGTCCAGGAGCTTTGCTCCCACAACCCAGTGGCCTGCTCATCAGCAGCCACCAACCGGAGGCCCCCTATCCCCCATTGGATAACATTGGGCCACAGCACTCTGCACCCGGCCGCCCAAGTGCCGCTGAGGGTGTAACAAGAGTGCATTGATTGTTGGTTGCCACGGTATGGAAGGATAAGGAACCCCCTTCGTATCAACAATGGGTGCATAGGATATTGAATATCGGTCAGCAGGAAATGTCTCTGTATAAATATAAAAGGTTTTAAAACTAGGTGGAAAGGAATGAAAATATGGGATCCGTTAATGGCTTGGATGAAAAAGATAGAATAAAATGCTGTGTAAATATGTGTAAATAGTAAAGATGTAAATAGTATTGTCAAAGTAGATGAATTTAACAATGAGACCATTGCTTCAGATGTTAAACACATCTAAGAATAATTAGATAATGTAAATATGTACCTGATCTCCAATAAAATAAAAAAAAATAAAAAAAATCCTTTTAAAATTGTACTAAATAACAAAAACGCTTTTACTCACCTGTTTACAGGAAATGTCCCAGTGCAATAGCCTGGTATACTGTACTGTGTAAGAAAAGTAATCTGCAAAGTAATCTACTGGTCATTTGACTAAAAAGCCTATACAAAGTATATGTACTGTATTTCCAAAGCATTGCATTTTCAGTAACAGTAATGTAATCAAAACAAAGTGCATATACAATTGCAATCCAAACTGTGTTACAACTGCATTACTACTGTAAAGTATTTATTGCTTACCTGTGCCAGGCTTGCTTGGTTCTAGAAAATAAAATAACTAAAAGAATATTTTTATGCAAAAACAATTGGTCTGAAGTTGTCTTTGAGTGTGTGAATTCATTTGCTGACTGAGTGTGTACAACAAATGCTTAACACTGTCCTCTGATAAAGCATTCCTGCTCTACCACACGACCACAAATAGAGAGTGAGGTGCTATCTACTTTACCTCTGCCTACCTTTTGGGTTCCACAGGACTCTGTGCACACTATACCTCACTTTGGTATAGTATATACAGAGCCAGCTTCCTACATCTTGCGTCACAGCACCCAACACATAAGACAAACAGTACCTACACCTTTAGCAACATATGCAAAAGTAATTGCTACAAAAGTCCTTTCACACACCCATGCTTTTTCCAAAGCTCGTCTGGGAACACCTAAAGAGGCACATACAAATTCCTATTAATAGCACTGCAAAGAAACCGCAAAGCAGCAAGAGTTATTTCAGAAGTTACACTATTTCCCAACCGTTAATTGACTAACTTTTAAGAAGAAGCTGGAACATATTTACTTAAGAATAAGGCACACGGAACACAAGTTCGAATTAAACTTTACTTTTCATTTTATGTTCTTTTTTGGGGACAACTCTTATAGTGTTGTGTCTTACCTACTATCTTTTTAAGTTTTCAAATCTGCTTCTCTCACTATGCCTCTTCCTTTCCTTGATTAACTGTCTCCATTTCATATGATGAATGCACGAATGAAAACCCGTATAAACTGCGGCGGAATTGTAAAAGGATTTGCCTCAAGCCACTTTCAAGCTCAGAAATACCGGTGGAGTAACATGCAAGGAGGTTTGATTTAAAAGGTAAGAGATTTAGAGTATTGGCGGCTTTCATTTTACACTTCTCGTCCCTTCTTCATCCGGTGTTGCAGTTTACCTCGTTCATTTGACGAATCGTCACGCACCGCACGTGTGAGTTACTCGTCTGAAGGGCAAAGCAACTGTCAAAAATTCGCGAAGTCCGTTTTAGCAGTGAGAGAAGATTGTCCCAACGTACGACCAGTAGATCGCGTTCTGCGTACCGTAGTTTGGGCGGAAGTGCTGCAGTCTGGCTTCCATGCCCTGCGCTGCCTTACTTGGTGAGAAAGATGCTGTGCGCTCTGCTTAGGCGGGGGCGACCCCGGGTGCTGTACATTGGGAGCCCAAGTACGCGGAGCTTGGCGGGCGAGCAGCCGGCTGAGAATGGCCGCTACCGGGACACCGTGCTCCTGCCCCAAACTAACTTCCCAGCTAGGTTGTCCGGCGATCAACAGACGAGCAGCGAGCTGCAGATCCAGGAGGTGAGCATATAGGGATGTCGCACATGTCTTTTCCGCGGGGCTTCAAGGGGATATGTTGTGGCGAGTCGTTGCTATGCACTCTTTCCTAACACCTTCCCTGCTGCTCCGCCAGGATGAGTGCTTCGTGATGTAGTGGAATGCTGGAGTGCTTGGTGATGTTATGGAACGCTTGAGTGTCTAGTGAGGTGGAGAGTGTCAGTTGCAGTGTGTGGGCTGAGCAGCAAGGAGGCTGCTCCTGGTGGGGCTATCCGCTATATGCTTTTACCTGAAACTTACTATCTTAATAACCTGTAACTAAGTCTCAATAAATCTTCTTTTACTACCTATTATACGGCTATATGGACTTCCTTACCTTTACAACAATGGCGACGATTTAGAGGAGAAACTACGCGTATAAAACTAAGTTGAGAACCACTGGAGAAACTGAGGCTGCCCGCGGCCCACGCAGGGGGCCCCCCTTAGAGGGCGGCCACCTTAGTGCCACATTTGGCACAGCCAAACCGGTCTAGTGGTCAGACCTCCGGGGTCTCCGAGGTCCGGCGTGTTACTCGCGTCGCTTCCGGCGCACGGAGTGGGTGGGGGGCAAAGTATTTATACTCCCCCCTGCCCATCCGGCGTTCCTTTTGCGCTGAGTTCCACACGCAAAGTGCGTGAATAAAAGGGTGGACTGTGTAAAGATGGTCCAGTCCGTTTTAGTAGGAATAAGTAGGTTTATTCATAGAGCAAGCAGGTACACTGTACTCATCTGGATGCCTTGGTTCTAACTGCTACAGCTAGAACCAGAACATCCACCGAGAGGCATTCAGCGTCAGTAACCAAAGCAATGGTTACTAAGGTAGCTGTGATGCCACATCTCCTTCCTTTAACAGCGAAACAACTAAAACAATTTAAACTAATAATTTACACTTCTAAAAGTTCTTGACAGAAGGTAAGTATATTAATATGGTTATGTTCATACTGCAGAATACCATAAACTCATAAATCTGTAATACTAAATATGGTTATACAAAATAGACTGAAAATATAAGATGGATACTCTATCCTCCCCCTTTACACAATAAACAAGACTATTCCATTGCAAAATTTCCATATTTCACTGGTAATCTTATTGCTCTACCCACCCGTGTCACTTTCCCAGTGTTACTGGGGTGTTGTGTAGAGCTACAAGTAGGTTGAGATTGAATGGCAACACTAGGGGTGATCCTGACAGATTGGGGATGCATACTGTCCTGATCACAAGCAGTGGTGTCTGTGACTTCATCCCACATCCAACTCATTGATGAAAAAGGTTTTTCAACCCTATTTTTTTGGTTTATCAAACTACATCTGGACAGTTTGTTGTAATGCCAAATTTTTCCATCACTTAATTCAGCAGATCTGGAAAAGGATTTAACTACACACAATGGTGCAGAATATTTACTCTGTCCTTTTTTAACTTTAGAACTGAGTTTCACTTTGACCCAATCCCCTTTTTTTAATTTAATGTCGCTTGTATTGTGTGTTTTATCAAAGTTGGTCTTGCAAGTATCATGCATTTTTCTTAAATTGGATCTAACAACAGCTGGTGACCATTTACCATAAGTCTTCATGGTGTTCCATGCAACATTGTCTTTAGAAAAGGGTTCTCTGCCACGTAGGATTCTGAAAGGACTGTATCCAGTACCTGTGGGTGTAATCCTGTAAGCCCAAAGTGTACAGAAAAGTTATTTCTCCCAATTTTTCCCTGCATTAAGTGATGCCTGTACACTGCCCATTAAAACCCTGTTGAACCTTTCCACAATACCATTCCCTGCAGGATGATAAACAGGAGTTTTCTTCCCACAAATACCATTTCTTTCTAGAAATTGCATGTATTTTTCAGATGAAAATTGTGGTCCATTGTCACTTAGAATGATCTTTGGGATCCCTTCGCGCAAGAACAAGCTTTCTAAGAATTTGATGACTTGTTTAGTATCAAAGTTTTCGGTAATTTCTATTTCTGGCCACTTTGAATAATCAATAACTACTAGAACATGCTTATGGTTGCCTTCCTCATCATCAATGGGACCTAGCCAATCAATGCTAAGATTTTCCCAAGGCCGATCAGGTAAAAGTCTAGTGCCGAGAGTGGGTCTAAATACTCGTTGTGTCTTGTCAGAATCTTGGCCGGTAGAACACTTTTTAACAAATTTTTCTATATCTCTGTCCATACCTGGCCACCAATATGACAATTTTATTCTTGCTTTCAGTTTGAGGATACCTAAATGACCTTCATGACTTAATTGTAAAATTTTGGATCGTAGACTTGTGGGAACAATGATTCTTTCTCCTCTGCAGATATAACCGGAATTGTCAATAGATAGTTCATTTTGTATTTCCCACATAGCTCTCAGATCTCCTTGGTTTTCATTTTTGATGGGCCATACCTGAGTAATAAAGATTCTCGCTCTACTCAAAGCCTCATCATTTGCATACTCATTGTTCCATTCTTCTTTAGAGATAGCTTTGGTATCATCATATATTGCTGCCACATTGAAATCCTCCCAGTCATTCTGTTCAAAAGGCTCATAAGGTAAAGGAGATCTGCTTAGTCAGCTACTTGATTCCTTTTCCCAGGAAGATATTCAACTTCATATGTGAAATCCAAGAGTTTTAAATTCATTTTTGCTATTCTTGGAGTGGCTTTCAATACACCATCAGATGTCAATACTTTGAGTAGCGGTTTATGATCAGTGCGGAGAATGAATTTCAGTGCCCCACACAAATTGCCTGAATTTTTCCATTGACCATACTGTGGCTAACATTTCCTTCTCAATGACTGAATATCTTTCTTCAGTTGGAGACAGTGCTCTAGATGCAAATGCAATTGTTACTTCTTCACCTCTGTCATTAATTTGAGATAATATAGCTCCTAGACCTTTTCCACTTGCATCAGTTGTGATGATACTTGGTGAGAGGCTATCAAAAGCTTGAAGAGGAAAGGCTGAAACAAGATCACTTTTTATTCTCATAAAGTCTTCTTCAAGTTCTTTATTCCACGTGAATTCTTGTTTTATTTTGTAATGCTAAATTGTAAGTCTTTGTGGCAAAATTCTGTACGAATTTGGAGTAGAATTCAGCCATCCCTAGAAATGACCTTATCTCGTCTTTAGACTTTGGTTTGGGAGCATTCCTAATGGCCTCAATTAAATTCTTTTTGGAGAAATTCCTTCACCGCTTACTTCATGCCCTAGGTATGTTACAGATTTCATCCTGAATTTGCATTTTTTTAATTCGGCTGTTAACCTTTTTTCAGATAATATGTGAAGAACATTCTTTAATCTTCCATCATGTTAATACATATTGCGACCCATGATTAGTATGTCATCCTGAAAATATGTAATGCCTTTTAATCCTTTAAATAATTTGTGCATTAACCTCTGGAACATGGCAGCAGCAGAAGCCAGGCCGAAAGGCATTCGTATGAAGCGATAACATTCAAAAGGAGTAATGAAAGCTGTTAAACTTCTGCTGCTGTCGTGTAATTGGATTTGATGGTACGCAGATGTTAAATCTATAGTAGAGAACCACTTAATCCCACTTGTCTGTGCTAGTAACTCATCGATTCTAAGTAATGGGAATTTATCTACCACGATGTTCTTGTTGAGATCTCTCAAATCAATGCATAGGCGCAACCGGCCATCAGGTTTGCGCGCTACGACTAATGGAGTGAGCCATTCTGCACTTTCTACGGGCTCTATTATTCCTTTTTTTTCCAAAATGTCCAATTCAGCCATGACACTTCCTTTTGTGCTGATGGGAATGTTCCTGGCTTTATGACAAACTGGTACAGCATTGTCTTTGAGTATAATTTTATGTGTAAAACCACAAAGTTTCCCCACATTCCCAGAAAAGACACTAGGAAATTGTTTAACAATATCCTTAACAAGGCTATCCTCTGTCTCATTTAAAAGCATAACTTGACCTTCCATTTTGGGATTGAGAATGATCCCTAGTTCCCCTTGATCAATCCACCCCAACACGGATGGTCCTTTTTCTGCAACGTACAGTTTACCCATGGCACTCCTGTCTTTGAACTTGAAATCAACTTCTACATAACCTACCATAGGTATTTTTTCACCAGTGTAAGTTACTGGTTGTATATCTGGTGGCTTTAACTTTAGATTTAGAACATTTTCAAATTTGTCTTCCCATACCTTACGTTGTATAATCGTGTAAGGTGAGCCTGAATCAGGTACAATTTGTAAGTCAACCCCACCTATGTTTAAATCACAAATTGGTTTTTTCTTGCCTGTGCCACTAATATTTAGTACCACATTTTCTTCATCATTCATGCATAATATGCTATCATCACTAGAGGAGTTCCCATTGTCAACATGTTCTTCAACTTTGTCCTCTATACATCCTATTACTTTTTTGTTACCTTTCTTAATTCTTCTTCTGCAGGATTTAGTAAAATGCCCCATAATCCCACAATAACCACATCTGGATTTTAAAGCGGGACACCATTTTTCATTTGCATTATGCCCCTTGTACCCACATCTGTAACATGTAAGTTGTTTGTCATTGTGGTCATTTTTTTTAAAGGTTGTGTATTTCTTATTGACTTCTTTATCATTCCGTTTGTCAATTTTCTTACTCTCATATGAATTGCTAGAAACTTTGCTAACAACATTACTCTCTTCATTATTTTTAAGTGCAACTTGTGCGCATCTTTTTGACATTTCACCTTTCTGAACTATGGCAATAATTTCATTCAAGGGTGCATCTCCGCATACCCATAGTTTTTCTTGTATGGCAGCATTATTAGAGTGCATGACCAGTTGATCTCTAATGAAACTGTCATGTAGATTGCCAAAATCGCAGTTAATCGATAATTTCTTCAAAGAAGACACATAATCTTCAACAGTTTCAGATTTATGTTGTTTCCTTTGGAAAAATTCATATCTGCTAATTCCTACACAAACAGAAGGTTGGTAATGCGCATCAAGATCTTCTAAAGCTTCAAAAAATACATTACCTCCAGATCTTGTTTTTTTTTCCATTTGATAGTAAATTCTAGACCCTTCTGGTCCTAAACTGTGCAACAGCATTTTCTTTTTCCTAGAAGCAGAAAATTCATCCTCGCTCTCTTCTTCTAATGCAGATATATAATTAAGGAAGTATTCTTTCCAATCTAGCCATTTCAATACAGGTTCACCAGGACGAATAAGAAAAGGAACTGGAGGAATTAAGCCATAACCTTGTGTGGCCCTTATTTAAATCCTATAAATGAATTATAATTATAATATATATATGCTATCACTGCTAGGATAACACTTCTGTAACCAAAGGTATTGATTATAATTATGTGTATATAATGAGAAGTATATACATATATGTTCAAGGCTATTATTGTGTACAATATCCAGTAATGAGTAAGTATTTAGTGTTGTGAGTAGAAGTATGCACAATCATAGATGGTGTGCATATCACCGTTGAAATAACTTAAAATGAATGAAACACAGTACCATAAGTATTTTGAAAGCGCTGCCTCAATATTCTTGTATCTGATTTTTGTTCCCGTGTAAATGTTCCCAAGATACCGATGCTCCGATCACTTGCGTTGTTGTGTTAATCCTCGGTGAGATGTTGCTTGGTAACCAAGACTAACAAAATGGCCACCACGCAAGGGTTACGTTGCGTGACCTCGCGTGATGACGCCTATGCAATGACGAAGCTTTTCCTGTTGGACGGAAGCCTGTGAGATTCTTATCGTCAACAGCAAGCGTCAGTAGATGAAGAACGAAGATGACGTTGAATGGCACGGATTCTGGAGCTGCAGAGATCGGCTGGCACAATGAAAGTGGAATGTCACCGCCGCTCGAAAAATGCGGCCGAAGAAGGTTGCTCCAACGGTCACTCCTGGTAGGTGAAGGTAATGGGGAAATCAATTACCTTTTCTAAGCGAAGTATCGTTTCCTCCTTAAATCCTGCAGAATACTTCTAGCCTTGCAATGAATCAGTATTCTTGAAGTTGCAGTGATGTGATGCTCGAGGTAGAATTCGGAGGTAGGAATCACGGACAAACTTCTTTTTGTGAAAAAAAAAAAAAATTCCCGATGGGAAGATACCTTGAAAGTGAAGCGGTATCAGATTAGCCGGATCTGAGGTTTTGAGCAGTCTTCTCTCCTGCTTGCTCAAGGACTGCTGTTGTGTTGCTTGGCAACCTGTTGTTGTCAAGCATTCTTGGAATGCTTTCGGGGAATGTTGGGCAGACGGTTGAATTACAAGGCACGATATAGAAGTGCCGTTTTGTGCTCCTCAGAGAATAAAGGATTTACAAATAAACCGGTGTATTCGTCTTTACACTGGCGACGAGGACTGCGCCTGAGGAGCTTACGAACCACGCGTGCAAAGACATGGACAAAAAGTTTCCATAACTTCGATTTTAATGAATACCGATTTTTGGGAGGATCGTCACTTTTGTATGGAGAGAGAGGCACTTTTGGACTGTGATACGCATCTTCGAGACTACATTTGGTGAGCACGAGGAATCTTCATCTCTATGTGATTTTTTCCCTATCTGAGGAAAACGCATCAACGGTTATTGAAGACTTGCCTGCTTACGTCATCTTCGCCGTTGCTCCCTTGGCATTCTTCAAAACCCAGAAGGAATCCATCTCTCTCCGTGTTCGGTGCTTCCTCTGCTTCGTTCCAGGTGATCTCTTCTTCTCCGACGTTCTGTGTGCTACGCTCTTCACGCATTACGCGTACACGCATTCACGTGAGGTCACGTTGCGTGCCCTCACTGGCAGCCATTTTGGAAATTTTTATTTTTTTATTTTTTTTTATACTCGGTATCCTGGCAACCGATCTCACGCTGCTGTTACCGGAACAATTTTGAAGGTATTCTCTGCCTGTTACAGGTATTTTATCGATGTTTTAACGATATATGAACCTACAAGAAGTTTGAAATTTTAAATTTGGCCCTCATTCAGTTTAACTTTACTTGTGAATTCGGGAGAACCTTATATTAGTGATTGTCTCCATTTTCTACCTGCAAGAGTGATTGTCTCCATTTTCTACCTGCAAGATGACCACTCCTGCGCCCAGTTCAATATCCATGAGTGCACAAACCTACA
This sequence comes from Calotriton arnoldi, assembly GCA_963921515.1. Taxonomy (NCBI): domain Eukaryota; kingdom Metazoa; phylum Chordata; class Amphibia; order Caudata; family Salamandridae; genus Calotriton; species Calotriton arnoldi. The sequence continues at coordinate 1,658,372 of CAWUFW010000721.1, forward strand.
ATATTTCTACTCCTCAACCTTTTTGGATTTCAGGAACTGAACCTCCTCTTAAATGGCTTGAATGGAAACCGTACTTCACCAATTACATTGATGCCATCGATGAAACGAAGAAAATGTCTGCAGATCAGAAGAAACGTTTACTTTTACATTCGTTAGGTCCTATTGGATTGAAAGTTTTTAGTCAAATGACTAGAATGGTAGTTTCAGGGGATGTTAATGTATTTGATTTAGCCTTACTACAGTTAGACAGCTATTTTTCGCCAAAAGTATGCATTGGTGTTACCAGATACCGTTTTTTTCAAAGGAAACAAGGGAAATCAGAACCTATAGATAATTACGTTTCCGAATTAAAAAGGTTGGCACTTGATTGTAAATTTGGCAATTTACACGACGACTTTGTTAGAGACCAAGTGGTCATGCATACCTCAAATCCAGCCATTCAGGACAGGTTGTGGGTGAATGGAGATTCCCCACTGGAAGAAGTCTTAGCTATTGTGCGCAAGGCTGAAATTTCCAATAGGTGTGCTGTTGTTTTAAAAGATGACACTCATGAACACGACTATGTAAATAAGATTAATACTCCTTATGAAAAACCAGCCTTTACAAAATATGCTAATGATAGATCTTTCACTAGAGGGAACATTAAATGTCACCGGTGTGGTAACCCGGGTCATTTAGCTTATAGTAGGAATTGTCCTGCACTTAGACAAAAATGCACTAATTGTGGATTAATAGGCCATTACGCAAAACTTTGTAGAAAAAAGAATTCCAGAGTTAAGTATATAGGTGATTTAGAAAATTTGAATGAAGACAATAGTCCTAACAATGTTCAGAATACTTCTAACCCAATTGTTCCGGCAAATGATTTGTCATTAGACTTTAAAACTAATTTGATGCTCAACATTAATGATGTTACATGTTACAACAAACCTATCTGCAATATGTTTATTGGTGGCGTCAATATTAATATATTTGCAGACTCGGGCTCACCGTATACAATTATTAATGAAAGGTTGTGGAAGGAATGTTTTGTTCAGAGAGTAGGTACACATTTATTGGCACCAGATGTACATCCTGAAGGTTTTAGTGGAGAAAAATTGATCTTCTAGGATTTAGATGGTTTTCATTTGAATTTAAAAACAGAAGCAGCCGGGGAAATTGTATGTCGCAAAAAATGGTCCACCTGTTCTTGGCTGGCTAGACCAAAAGATGTTACACATTATCTTAGACCCTAACAGCAAGGAACAAGTATTAGTTATCGACGAAGGCATTTCTTTGGGAGATAAGATGATTAAACAATTTCCTTCAGTATTCAGTGGCAAATTGGGCAAACTCGTTGGGTTTGAACATTTAATTAGACTTAAAGATAATGCCACTCCCAAAGTTCATCGCTGCCGCAATGTTCCTTTATTAGTAAAGGATGATGTAGCCAAAGAACTTGAAAAGCTTGTGTCTGCCGGTGTAATTGAACCCATAGAAGCAGCGGAATGGATTTCGCCAGTTGTTATCGCTAGGCGATCCAATGGCAAAATCAGGTTGTGTGTTGATCTACGCCATTTAAATAATAACATTGTGGTGGATAGATTTCCCCTCCCAAAAATAAATGAAATGGTAAGTTGTCTCAAGGGTGCCAGATGGTTTTCAACCATCGACCTTTCGTCAGCTTATCATCAAATAGCCTTGTCTCCTAATTCAAAAAAATTTACATCTTTCATTACTCCTTTCGGTTGTTTTCAATTTACTCGTATGCCCTTTGGCCTCGCGTCAGCTGCGGCGGTTTTTCAACGTCTAATGTTCCACCTCTTCAATAAGGAAAGTGGTGTAACATTTTTTCAGGATGACATATTAATTTTCGGAGATTGCAAGTCTGAGCATGACTCTAGGCTTATGAAGGTGTTGAGCATTCTGGAAAAACAAGGACTCACTGTTGAGTTTTCTAAGTGTAAATTTGCGTGTGAAAGTGTTTCTTACCTTGGTCATACCATTGATTGTAATGGTGTTAGACCAAAAGCTTCACTTATATCTTCGATTGTGAATGCACCTACTCCGTCCAATAAGGATGATGTCAGATCCTTTATAGGTATGGCTGAATTTTGCGCAAAATATGTTCCTAATTTTGCGGAGAAATGTTACAACATTCGACAACTGCTAAAAAAAGATGTTAATTTTGTATGGACAGATGAATGTGGGAAAGATTTTACCATCATCAAACATGCTATTGCAGATGCCACTAGTTTAAATAGCTTTGATCCAACAGCTGAGAGCTTTATCACAACTGACGCAAGCAATAAAGGCTTGGGGGCTGTCCTGTCTCAGATAGATGAGAAAGGTAATGAGCGTATTATTGCATATGCCTCCAGATCCTTGTCACCATGTGAGGAAAAATATCCTATTATCGAGAAGGAAGCATTAGCTTGTGCATGGGGTTTAGATCACTTTAAGTCCTTTACTTGGGGTAAAGTTTGTACATTAAGAAGTGACCACAAACCGTTGGTGAGAATTTTGACCTCCGATGGTTCTATGAATGTGTCCTCAAGACTTGCAAGGATTTCTATGCGGATGCAAAATCTATTGTATAGGATAGTTTATACTCCTGGTAAGGACAATTTAGTTGCTGATTTTCTTTCCAGGATGCCCACTATGTTGGAAAGGTGCGAAGATGATAAATGGAATAATTTTCAAGTTGCTTTGGTCTGTGACCATGGCCGTTCTGCCATTAACAAAGTTGAATGGGAGACTGAATTTAAAAAAGACAAGATTTTGGAGGAAGTCGTTTCTTACGTTATGAATGGTTGGCCTCGCAAAGACAATTTGGGAGACTCTATGAGACCTTTTTGGGAAGTTAGATTTGAACTTTCTTTCAATGATGGATTTTTATTAAGAGGGGAGAGAATTATTCCTCCTTGTGGTTTGAGGTCCGTTATTGTGGAATTATGCCATGAAGGACATTCAGGCATCATCAGAACTAAGTCAGTTTAAAAAAAGTTGTTTTGGTGGCCTGGTGTAGACATTGAGACGGAGAGAATCGTCAGAGACTGTATTTTGTGTAGCAATGCTGACAAATCGCTGAGGACTTTGAGACCTCCTATGTACGACAATTTAGTGGTCAAAGAACCTTGGGATACTGTGGCAATCGATATTTTAGGACCGGTCAGGAACTCATGTGGTGATTCACAGAAGTTCATCTTCGTCCTCATGGATTTGTTTTCGCGTTGGCCAGCTGTTAAAATTGTGGATAGAGCAGATACACTTACTGTGTTGGAGTTTTTAGATGAAATTTTTTCATCAGAAGGTATTCCTGCTTGTTTGATTAGTGACAATGGGGTACAATTTGTGTCCAACAAGGCCAAGAATTACTTTGAGAAATTAGGCATTAGACACAGAACCACCTCATTATATAATCCTAGCGGGAACGGAATGGTTGAAAGATTTAACCGGGTTTTGAAAGGTATCATTCAACTTGCTTCTAGTGGGTCAGAGGATTGGACCACTGAGGTTGGTAAAAATATTTGGGCATATAGAGTAATTTCCACTGAGGCCACTGGTCTTCCTCCTTTTGTGTTGATGAGAGGTCGTAAACCAAGATCTAAATTTAATCCTGGTTGGTTGTGTTCTTCCGGTGTTGTTAATTGGTCAAAAGATGATGTGTGGAGTAGGATGGAACGCGTTCATGAAAGAAGTAAAAGTTATTTTGATTCAAAACATGGCACTCAACCCACCCATATTGAGGTTGGGGATTGGGTACGTGTAAAAAAACCTGGCTTTGTAAGCAAGGGTGAAAGTGTTTTTTTGATGCTGAAGAAGTAGTTGAAGTTTTACAGAACGCTGTCAGGTTGAGAAATGGAGAAGTTTGGAATCTAAAAAGAGTGGCTATGGATAAATCCAAAAGTAGTGATGGAACTAAGGTACACAGTAATGAAAGTTCTGAATGGATGGAGGATGATCTTATCAGGGAATCCAATTCTGTGGCTGATAATTCTTCTTCCAATATTGACATGTCTCTCCTCACTTCCAATTGTGAGGAGGGGGATGGGATGGTTTCGGTTTCATCATCCTCTTTGGATGAGAATTCGTGTCTTACTTCTCGTGAGACAGGAAGTCTTAAACAAAGATTAACCAGGAACAGAAAGGCACCTACTTGGCTCAAAGACTTTGTTGTTAATAATATATAATTGTATCATTTCCTCTTTGCTCTCTCACACATAATGTTATTTTATTAAGTTTCCTTTCTTGTTTTGTTTTGTTTCCTTGTATTGTGAGAAGGGGGAAGTGTTGTGTTGCTTGGCAACCTGTTGTTGTCAAGCATTCTTGGAATGCTTTCGGGGAATGTTGGGCAGATGGTTGAATTACAAGGCACGATATAGAAGTGCCGTTTTGTGCTCCTCAGAGAATAAAGGATTTACAAATAAACCGGTGTATTCGTCTTTACAACTGCTCTAAGTTGCGAGAAAAAAAAAATATCCTTCAGGAATAAAGAAGAATTGAAGTGTAGTCTTAATGGATTCGGATCCTATCCTCAGTCGCCATAATGTAAAGATGGTCCAGTCCGTTTTAGTAGGAATAAGTAGGTTTATTCATAGAGCAAGCAGGTACACTGTACTCATCTGGATGCCTTGGTTCTAACTGCTACAGCTAGAACCAGAACATCCACCGAGAGGCATTCAGCGTCAGTAACCATAGCAATGGTTACTAAGGTAGCTGTGATGCCACAGACTGGTGGTCCAAGGTATGTAAGGGGGAGATTTCCCAAATGGTTTGCACCGATTGGTTTGGCCACGGTGCAGTTGGCTCATCAGGTGGGCCGGGCAGCTTAGGGGAGTCACTGCTGCCTGCCCTTGGATCGCCCGTAAGTTGACCCACCATGTTGGCATATTTCTTGTATGAAATAAACCTGCAGCAATATTTTCTCCCACTATTACTGTGTCTTGTTTGTTCCTTTATTATGAGATTGCTATGTTGTGCAGGTTGGGTGAGTTGCCAATATTGGCACTATAGGAGCACTACAGAAGCAACTTACAGTGAAGCCTGAAAACGAATAATACGAAGCCTGAAAGAAACAGAACTCCCTGCAGCTCCACCGATTTCCTCTCCATCGGACAGCCCACAGCCAGGGCGTTGGTATTTACATACACTGGTACTAGCGATGAGTGTGCAGCAGTGGACAGTGCTGTATTTGACTTACGAGCAGCGTTACAGGCGAGTTCAATTTTTAAATAACCGGAGGCGCTGCTTTTCACAGCTGTGACAAGACATGAGGAGTACCGGATTTTGTCAGCGATTAATTTATTACAGGGACTTTGGCAGTGCTGTACTTGAGTCTACATGCAGAGTTTGAGGTAAAGGATCTGTTTGCATTTGATCTTTCAGTGTCAAGGATCCTTTTGTCAAGGAACCGGCAAGCATTCATTTTGAAGGAAATGAACATGCCTTTTTTTAAAGAAATGCGGGGTATCAGGTAAGCAAGAGTGACGGCAGCGCTGACATTGAAGGAAAACGTGCGATTCAGCATGTGATGCAGACTGACTAACCCTTGCACAGTTTTTTTTGTTTTTACAGCGGGTACCTGGAAAGTGAGTCTGAGTATATTGACTCTTGTGCCAGTAAGCTGCAGCATTAGTTGTTTTATTAGAGCCCTGATGCATTTGGAGCGCGTATTTCTATACTTTGTGTCAAGTAGAGACTGATGCAGGAGTAGTAGAAACGTAGGATTTATTCATGAAAAGGAAGCACCACCAGTTACAGGTCTTCAGGCACCGGGAAGCACCGAGCAACTGTCGACTTTGCCTACTCTGACTCAACAGCCCGATCCCATGTTCTAGCATAGAACACTAGGCTCGTGCCATGAGACAGAGTATTCAAAGGATGACAAAGAATACACAAAGTACAAGCACGTGCATGCAAGCACGAGAATGGCATAGAACACACAAGGTACCAGAACGTGCATGCAAGTACCAACAAATACATGCCAACTGGATGTAACACTTTGGGAACTCGTGTCCCCTGTTACCATTAGTGCGCCATTTGAAAAGGCCGTGTGCGGAGGACACCACGTGCAGAAGTGACTGGTCATTAATGGTGTGTAGACGTGCGTGCTGGAGCCTTACTGTGGGTGCGGCATTTGAAAGGGCTGCAAGCCGGTCATGCGATGTGGAGTGTGCGTCCTCTTACCATTTAATTGTGCAGATTCCATGCGGCATTCAAAGAGTCCTGCGAGTACTGCCGCGTGTTGCTTCCCTGGCGGGTGGAAGTGCAGATGGGATCGGAGTAATCCACGGGTGGCGATAGCACCATTGTAATATAAGTTGATGTTTCTTTAAGGGTTATGATGTATGTTTTATGTGTCAACAGCAGGCACTCTGCATGCAGCGCGTGCTGTTTTTATATGCACTCGTGGTATCTTTGTAAAGCGCTATGTTTATATTTGAATCTGTGCTCGTGTCTTGTTGGCACAGTGCAGTGTTTACTTTGAAATGTTCTCCACTAGCCTTTGATTTGCAGTTAGCTTGTTTCCCATTACTGAGACCAGTAACCTGTTGGGACCTGAGCTGGATGCACACGAAGTGTTGTGGGTCTAAGGATTTGTAATAAAGAACTCTGGTACTCATCTCAGCTGCCTCAAGGTCATCATTACAGTCATCCAGCGGAGTATGCGCGTGCTAGAGCATGCGTGGGTGCAACATAGCCATCACTGCTCTTCCACAGGAATTTTGTAAACACTGTGATGCACCAACTTAGCAACTTGCTCAGCGGTTGTGTGTATTGTTGCCGCGGTGACTGCTGGGAGGCCATCAACTAGTCCGCGGATCAGTGTAAAGACTGTTCGTTGCGGTGATTGCTAGGAAATCAAATTTGGATGGCTCCACACATATAGCTGCAACACTCATCCCTGTCACTGATGAGGGATGTTTCATGAGGATCGAGCTTTACTGCTCCTCCTTGTCAGGAAATTAAATTGCAAGGACATGCGCGGAAATTGAAAACTTGTTGGCAGCATTGCCATTTGATGCGGGTATACAGAGGGCCTGCTATGTGTTGAGTTAGTGAAGCCTGTGACGGTGTAACGTCCCCAAGCACCCAGTATTTAGTAAAAAACTTCAGGTGAGAGATTGCTCACCAGAGACTTTAAATGTCATTGTTAGATACTGTCCTGTTCTCTCAAGACATGTTTGCTGTAATTGTGTTTTTTTTGGTCATAATGAATTTGCTGCACAATTGTATGCTGTTGTAAGCCATGGTTAATTTGCTGCCATGTTTTTGTTTTTACCATGTTCTGTCTGAGTGCATTGTTATTTTCTTACCTAAGTGTATAATGCTATGTTTGTGTGGGGGTCTAGTGTTTTACCCCTGGTTTTGTGAGGTGTGTGGCATGTGATATGCTGAGTGATTGTATAGTCGTGTACTCTGGCATAGGGTTGTGTATCCTAGCATTCATTGCTTGAGACGTATGGTCCTGTCAGGTGTGTGAAAATGTTGTGTTGTAGGGTCATGTACCCTGGTGCTGCGTTGTAGGGTCGTGTACCCTGGTGCTGCGTTGTAGGGTCCTGTACCCTGGTGCTGCGTTGTAGGGTCGTGTACCCTGGTGCTGCGTTGTAGGGTCGTGTACCCTGGTGCTGCGTTGTAGGGTCGTGTACCCTGGTGCTGCGTTGTAGGGTCGTGTACCCTGGTGCTGCGTTGTAGGGTCGTGTACCCTGGTGCTGCGTTGTAGGGCCGTGTACCCGAGTGCTGCGTTGTAGGGCCGTGTACCCGAGTGCTGCGTTGTGGGGTCATGTACCCTGAAGTGTGTTGCCTGAGACTTTTTGTCCCGTCAGGCGTACAGGATGTGTGCGCGGTGTGTGCGAATATATATATATTTTGTGTCAATAGTTTCCCTGAGGGAAGGGGATGGGTGTAATTTTAATGTATTTGCAATTAGTTAGTTTTAACCTGTATGTCCTTCTCTTTTGCTTAGGATAATGGATGATGTGTATTTATATCGTACTTTATTTTATATTGTTAATTGTTTTTCCCTAAGGGAAGGTGATGTGTTGTGACTTGAATTGATACCATGCATCCTTTCCCTTAATTAACTGCTCCCTGCTGCTCAGCCAGTATGGGTGTTATGTAGTGGAATGCTGGAGTGCTTGGTGATGTATTGGAATGCTGGAGTGCCTGGTGTGCTTGAGAGGGTGTAAGTTGGAGTGTGTGGGCTGAGCAGCAAGGGAGCTGCTCCTGGTGGGGCTTACTTAATACTATCTTCTATACTTGGACTTTTACCTGTAATCTTAATAAACCATCCTCTTCTACTACACAGCTACTGGACTTCATTACATTACAACAGGATATTATCAGGAACTCTGGCTCATTGATCTTTTGTATTCCTGTGACTGATTAGGTGTTCATACTTTCAGAGAATTGCCAGTGGATACTACAAGCAGGGGCATAAGAACAGTGGGGATAAGGGTGTTTTGCTCACTCCCCAACCAGATTTTGGAGTTGGGGGAACACAGTGGACACTATCCGCACCTCCGGCCCCACACCCAGAGTGGAAACTGAAGCAATAGACAGCTGCAGATAGAACCACTACTTCAGGTCACAAGCTACATACTTTGACCTCTTCTTGACTTCACACAAGACAGTCCGATACGGGATGATATTACCGTAGTCCATCCCAGCAGATCTCCCCACCATGTCTTGCTACAATCTATGCTTTCTCAGAACTATAAACTTTAAACAAATTATCTCAGAATGGCTATCCTGGTGCTGTAACCAGCTAAGCGGACTATATGGTAAGAAATACTATAAAGGGACCTACAGAGCTGTCAGCTTACTGAAAACCATGAACAGCGTGCCCCTCTGTCACACTTCATCCATCACACTACTAAGCGCTGCTTCCTATGACACAATAACTACGCCTCAGTGGTCATGATGCACGACATGATACCACTTCCCTTATAGGATCAAACTAAAGACCGCACACCCTATAGGATGTAGAATGATGCTCATGTAGGCAAGAGCTTCAGTGCGCCACATAAGGGTTGTAAGTGCTATACAAATTATATGAATGTTGCAATACAATACAACTTGTCTCTGAAGGCATGGTGCACATTGCCTATCTATTTGAATGAAGCACTGTAACCTGAGGAGCAATCTCTGGGGGCTGCAGGACCGCTGTGGTGTTGATTTGTATCTCGTATGTGGCTGCATTCTGGTTTGGAATGCTAGCTCTGGTCCTTGACAGTTGCTGTTACGGTCCACATCGAGCTGGAGGTCATTCCTGTGGGTGGTGTATTTATTACAATAAAGTACTTGTTACTCACCTTCCTGCGTCTGGAGTACTTTACATTTGTGGCGACGAGCTGTTACACCACCCCGAAGAACCCCGCAGCTTCTACTTCTTCATTGTGTGTTCCTCGTTGGCTGTCTTCCATTTGCAGCCGCACCGCTAGTTCCAGTGTTTCGCTACCTTTCTGGAGAGTTTAATGGCGGTTCTCCCAACTCACTGACGCCTTCCCTTCGTCTTCCGCGTTCATTTTCCGCATTTCAGCAATACTTGGCAGTTTAACGACGCGCAACTTCCATTGTTCATTCACGTCACCTGCTCTGTTGTCTCTGATGCTGCTACGCTGTGTCTTCACGTGCGAGCAACACTGCGCGACTCATCCTGCCATAGTGTGATGTCATGACGTTGTGTCTTCGTATATGACCAACGCTCCCTCTGCTTGGAAGGTTAGCCCTCTAGTGGATGCACGCTGCGTGACGCCATTTTGTTTGTTTCGTGCTCAGATTTTGTCACGTTCAGCATTTCTAATTGCTACCTCCAGTCTCCTGGATTTCTTCGGACCGCTCTTCTTCTTGCTTCCGATTAAATTTTTCTCCACAACGCCTAAATACCTTGGTAAGATTATACAAATCTTATTGGCCTGGCGGTCATTCTTCCTTGCATTGACCGATTTAAAAAAAAAAAAAATTTTTTTATTTTTTTTGTCAGCACTTGGAGGGTGAAGAAGGGACACTGTTCAAACGCTGAAGCTATTTTCTCAAACTATTACATGCCTCTTGCTGCGTTATTTCTTCTCTGTGAACAGTGAACTTGTCCCTCTGTTGTACTTTCCATTTCTCCATTGGAACTTATTCTCCAACGTATATGTGTGTGTGTGTGTGTGTATATGTATGTATGTATGTGTGTATATATATATATATATATCTTTTTGGTCTGCTGGAGGAGTCCAGTGTATGAAGTGGGTAGAATGGAAACAGTTTTTTAAAAACTATATTGAAACTTTAGATGACCAGGGAAAGATGTCTCCGAAACAAAAAAACGCACTTTTTTACAATGTATTGGTCCTGAAGGTTTGAAAGCTTTTACACAAATGTCTAAAGCGATTGGTGGGGAAGGGGATACAAATGTATTTGACTGTGCTATAGCTGATTTTGATAGACATTTTTCTCCTAAAGTTTGCATTGGCATTGTAAAATACAAATTCTTCCACAGAAAACAAGAGCCCAATGAAAGTGTCGATGAATATGTAGCTACACTCAGAACCTTATCTCTAGATTGCCAATTTGGTTCCTGCAAGAAAATCTCATCAGAGATCAAATAGTTATGCATGTTAATGATGCATCTATCCAAGAGAAGCTATGGGTTAATGGGGATTCCAATTTGCAACATATCCTCCTAGCTTTAGTTAGGAAGGCAGAAATGTCCAGCAGAAGTGCCAAAGTCATACAAGCGGAATCGGATAGTAAACTTAATGAAGTCGTCAACAAAGTTAATGCTGGCTCACGTTCTACTAAGAGCTCTCTTAAAACTGAATACAACCAAATGGATAAAGGTAAAGATAAACCCAGAGTCCGCACTAAAGAAGTTTTGAAATGTTTTTGGTGTGATAGCCAATCTCACCTTGCCAATAGTAAGTTTTGTCCTGCTTTAAAACAAAAATATTCACTTTGCGGCATGACAGAACATTTTGCGAAGGTATGCAGAAATAAATTGAAACAAAAAGTAAAATGTGTTGAAGATGGTGATTACAGTGAGGAAGATGCAGATTCTTCTTCACTTTCCAATGAAAAATTTGATCTTAATATTAAAGATAGGGTCATTGACAATGTTAACAATGTTTCTGGAAAACAAAAAAACACTTTGTGATATGACCATTGGTGGGGTGGATATTCAAATTTTATGCTGACTCTTGTTCGCCCTACACCATCGTAAATGAAAATGTTTGGAATACTTTGTTTTCAACAAAGTTGGGTTCAGATCTGGAAGAACCAGATATTTCTCCTGAAGGGTATTCTGGAGAAAGAATTGATTTATTAGGTGTTCGCAATTTTATCTTTAGATTTAAGAACCGTGAAAGTCTAGGCAAATTGTATATTTAAAAAAAAAAAAAAAAAGGTCCTTCAGTTTTAGGTTGGTTTGATCAGGGCGAACTTGGTATTTTGCTGGACCCCAACAGCCCTGAACTTGTTATGGTTTTAGAAGAAGGTGAAGTTACCGGAAAGGATATGCTTAACAAGTTTCCCTGAGTATTTAATGAGAAAATTGGAAGATTTGAAGATTGTGAACAAGGTTGATACTGATGCTGTCTTGTCCTTTTTAGACACCATTTTTACGGAAGAAGGAATACCTACCCAAATTATCACAGACAATGGTGTACAATTTGTATAAGGACTATTCCAACAGGTTAGGTTAGAAACATCGCACTACATCTTTGTATAATCCCAGCAGGAACGGCATGATTGAGCGTTTTATCAGGGTGCTCAAGGGTGCTGTTCAATCTGCCGGTATGAAAGATGGTAATTGGGAATTGCGTGTTCACAAAACTGTGTGGATGTATCGCTCTACTATTAATTATATGACTGGGTGTACCCCTTTTGAAATCATGAGGGGAAGAGCTGCTAGAACGAAAAGGAATCCTGCGTGGTTAGTTGAGAGTACTACATCCAATTTGGATTTGGAGGGTGTGAGACAAAGGATCGGGGACACTCACGAAGTGTACAAGAGTGTGTATGAACACGAGAGGTTCTAAAGCAAACACTAATGTTGAGGTTGGCATGCTCTTCAAAGTCAAGGAACCATGGAAGGTAAAAAAAGGTGTTAGTCAATTTTTAGGTCCTTTCGAAGTAACAAAGGTTTTAAAAAATGCTGTCAAATTAAGTGATGGTAAAGTTTGGAATCTCAAACGTATTGCTATTCTCAGAGGAGACAAAGATGTTTATGTTAAAACTGCTCCCTGTGTTAAGAATAATTGTTGGGACGACATGGATTCTTTATGTAGGGATATGGAGGTTAAGAACTCATCTGTCATTACTATCCCGGTTGAACCCATGGTCTCCAGCAACTGCTCTACTGAGGAAGTCCGGAATGATTCAAACGTTTTGGGCAGAAGAATCAGGAAGAAACCAGTGTGGATGTCGGATTATACATCTTGAGTGGTTTTTTTCCTAAAATTTCTTGCCATTTCTTTATGCATTTCTTTATTATTGTACTATTGTTTTTATTTCTGTTGAAAAAAATATTAAGAGGGGAAGGTGTGTGGTGTTGATTTGTATCTCGTATGTGGCTTGTGCAGCTGTCAATTCTGCATTCTAGTTTGGAATGCTAGCTCTGCTCCTTGACAGTTGCCGTTACGGTCCACATCGAGCTGGAAGTGTTTCCTGTAGGTGGTGTATTTACTACGATAAAGTACTTGTTACTCACCTTCCTGCATCTGGAGTACTTTACAACGCTTAAAAAAAAAATCTATGTTTCATTGTGGTCATTGAAGTATTGCACCTTCCCTAAGATTAATCTGTTTGTCAATCCAGTAAAGCCAACAAAGTAAGGAAAGGCAGGAGATGCTGTTTTATGTTAATTTGCTGCTGGCTCGGCTTGCTTGAGAAAACAAACAATTTTAGAGAAGGCTCAACACCTCAATGACCCCGATTTAAATAATTAGCAAAAAAATTAAGGCATTTTGGAGTCCCCACAGAGTTTGCTCCTTAGGTTACAGTCTGTGCAGTATGCTTTCAGACAGGCATGTTCTGTCAATGTGTTTCAAGTTCAGTGTCTTTGGAAACATTCCAAATAGGCAAACACCCATTTAAATTTTGTGTGTGTGTGTTTGTGTTCAGTTTGATATAAGGTCTGATAAGTGTTACAATTGAACTCCATATAGTAAAACTAATTGAATAACTGAACTCAAAGCACTGACCTTTGGTGTTAAATGGAAGAGAGAAGAATGTAGCGCTATAGTGTCTGGATAGTACAAGGTGCAACCTAGAATCTTGGGCTCAAATCCTGGCAACCTACTTGAACAAATTGTGTGATCCATTACTTATTGCTTTACTTCACTATGCGCATTTTTCCTTAACGAATCAACTTGTGAGCACATTGAAGTAATTCAGTACAGGATCCGCGCTATGCAAAAACCTCACTTATATATGGTTAATATAAGATAATCTTGCTTCCCATTTTATAATATAGGCTATATAAACAGAGAACATGACAGGCTAACACATATGCACTGACTCATGGCAACGTTGTCAGATCATGGCAGTGTTTTTGAATGTATCATGATTAAAAAAATAAAATAAAAATACTTTCAGTAAATGTCACTCAGTTCCGTGACTTAATTGTGTGTACTTAATTGGACTCTGAAAAATGTTGAAAGATAAATGGTTTTCATAATAAACTCTTCATCACATTTTATCTTTACATTTGTTGTCTGATTTACATCCTCTGATGTCTCGGCACATGCTTTGGCTCTCAGAGCCAAGCCAGGCCCCTGGCTCAGCTCTCCACTGTGTTATATTGTTATGTAAATACAGGGGGTCCATCCACCCCGTTATGGCACTACAATTGGTGCCGTAAACCGCAACAGAAAAACTGTCTTGTACTCCCCGTGCAGAGGAGTAAAATGCTTTTTGTCCGAAAACTTGACTGGACACTGGTATATGGATGCCAGTGGACGATTATCTTCCTGCATTAATTTTGAGGGTTAATGATTTGCTGACGCGTCTTGAGATGCCGTAATTGTCTTGGAACTACAAATTGTGTTGTTTTCCTGAACCATAATCGACAACGTGAATATTGGAACATATCTGGCCCTGTAGAAGTCCATTGATATGAACAAAACATGTTGGCTGTTTCTGCTGTAAACTGGTGAAGGTTTTCTAGAAGAATAAGAAAATAAAGAGAAGAATTGAATACATTCTGTAATTTTTTTTTTTTTAAACATATTTTATTAAATTTTTATAGTACCACTTGGGCGAACGCCCGACATAATCCAATTGAAGACAAAATAATGGTATGTTTCCAGACAAGGAAATATCAATGGGTACAGTTCGTGTATATATAACAAAACGAAAGAAACCCAGAACTTCACGCAGACTTTCCCACCCCACCCGCATTGGCAAGCAAATTTCGATACACTGGAATACCCAGAATGATAAAACAATACGTCATACATTACGGCCCACAAACATTCAACAGAGCTGCTTTTACGGGGATTGCGAAGGAAGGGGAGGGAGGTCTATGCCCCGGTATGTAGCCCATTGAGACCATATTTTTCTGTGTTTTTGGGGGCAACCCCTCGCTTGAAATACTGCCATCTCTGCGCCCATACATTTGTCAAGCTCTTTTTGCCACTTTCCTATTGTTGGTGGATAGGTTCCCTTCCATAACTGAGCGATATCACGCTTGGCGACTGTGAGGGCAAGGAAGAGTAAGTGTTGTTTATATCGGTTCCCGCCAATGTCCTCTGTGCTATGAAGCAGAAACAGCCTAGGATCATGTGGAAGATCCCAGGACAACACCTCTTTAAGGCAGGCTGACACCCTACGCCAGAAGGACTGTAATGCCGTGCAACTCCATACCGTATGGAGAAATGTCCCCTCCTTCCTGTCGCAGCGTAAGCACTGAGGGGATACAACAACTCCCATCTTCCAGAGACGAAGGCGTGTGTAATACACACGATGGACATATTTAAACTGGACAAGACGGTATCTTGAGGCTACCGCGGCGCCCTGGGGACTTGCTATCGCCTCCGCTCAATCATCGTCTTTCAGGTCTGGAATGTCATCCTGCCACACCTTCCTTGTTTTATGTAGAGTCGTGGTGGAGTGTGTTGTCAGCGTTTGGTATATCGGTCGTATTTTGTGTGCGCCTAGGTCGCCCATAAGAAGGCGGCCTTCTAACAGGTGAAATTCAGGGAGGTCGGCTAGATTTGCAAGTGAGGGGGTCAGAGCGTGGCGTAATTGGAGGTACCTGTAGAACTGGGTTTTATGGAGATAAAACTCCTCCTGTAATAGCTGAAAGGATTTTAGGGTGGTGCCCCGCATAACGTCTCCTAATGTGGAAATTCCAATCTGGTCCCACTGGCGGAACCCCTTCAATGCGACCACCTGGCGGAGATAATTATCATGCCATAGGGGCGTCGTCTGCGTCAACCGCATGTGCCATTCCATTCGCCGGACGGTATACTGCCATAATCGGATCGTTGTTCGACTGGCGTGTGGTAGAAAGTCAAGACTCTGTGTACTATACAGTAACCGTAAGAGGGGAGTCCTCCCCATGGCAGCGTGTTCTAGGGCAAACGCCAGGTCTGCAGGTGAATTATACCACCAGTCATTAATAACTAAAAGGTGAGCAGCCACGTAGTAGGAGTAAATGTCAGCAGCACCGCAATAGGTGGATTGCACACATGTCTGCAGTGCTACTCTAATCGCCCCTCCCCCCCATAATAAATTGTGTATGGCGTTGATTTGCGCTGACCATGCTCGCGGTATATGATATGGGAAATTTTGAAGTCGGTATAGCACTCTGGGGAGAGAGACCATTTTAAAAATGGCTGAACGTCCATAGAGCGAGAGAGGTAGGGAAGACCATATAGTAGCCTCATCACGGAGACTGGCGAGAAGCGATTTATGTTGCGTGCCCATGAGATCTTTGGACAAGGAGACACAAACACTTCCAGATATCGGAAACCTCCCGTGGCGTGTTTGAGTTGAGACGCCCACGCGCTTCTACCCTGATGACCGCAGACTGGAAACAGTGCAGATTTAGCAGGGTTTGTGTGGAGCCCAGTGGTCTGACCAAAGACCCGGAGGATCTGCAGAATGCGCGGGCCCGAGATCCATGGGTCGGTCATGAAAAACAAGACGTTGTCTGCATATAATGCGATACGGTCTGGCTGTGACCGTGGCCAATCGAAGCCTCGGTGCACCGGATCCCCACAAACCCATGCCGCTAGGGGTTCTACCGCCAAGGCAAAAAGCAGAGGGGACAAGGGGCAGCCCTGTCGTGTGCTGCGACCGATGGGAAAGAATGGAGAGTGATGACCATCAATACGCACCGAGGCCATAGGCTCCGTATAGAGTAGGCGCACGTATGCTAGAAAGCGTGGACCAAAATTGATCGCCTCCAAGAGCTGGAATAGGTACTCCCAGCTAAGGGAGTCGAAGGCTTTATCTATATCTGCCAGGAGTATGGCCGCTGGGCGACCCAGCTCCGGGGCCAGTGCCATGGTGTTATGAACTCTACTAATGTTCTGTCGAGTGGCCCGATGTGGCATAAAGCCGGATTGGTCCAAATGGACCAAATCTTGGATACAGGTCCGCAAGCGATCCGCAAGAACTTTCCCCAGTAGCTTGGATTCGAAATTGATTAGGGAGATGGGGCGGTATGAGGACGGGTCCTCTGGTGGGCGGCCGGGCTTTAAAAAGAGGACAATTTCAGCTTGGCGCCAGTCCTGAGGCAGTAGCTGCTTCTCGAGGGCCTCTTGTATTGTTTCCAATAAGTGCGGGCCCAGTGAGGCTAGATGGGAGCGAAGGAACTCCATAGGAAACCCATTGGGACCCGGTGCGCGACCTGGTCGCATCGCAGTCAGTGCAGCTGCTAATTCGTCCATTGTAATGGGGGTGTCTAATTGGTCTCTCATCTGGTCGGATAGCCGCTGAGGGGGAATATCCCTTAGGAACTGTGCTATGAGATCCTCCGAGAGCTCTTCTCTCTGGGTGTATAGCGTGGAGAAATGATGTGCGAATTCCTCCACCACCTCCGCGGGGGACGTATGTATGGTACCGTCACTACCCCTGATAGTTGGAACTGTGGCTGGGGCTTGTTTGGCTTGGCAGAGTCTGTGTAGCATTTTACTGGATTTGTCCCCCCCACTGATATATTCGATATTGAGACGCCAACCAGATTTCTTTCGCCTCCTCTGTAAGGTGATGGTGTAACTGTTGTTGCTCAAGGGACAAGTTTCTCTGAAGGGTCGGATTAGGATCTATAGAGCGTGTATTGTGTCTCTAAGGCTATGCACTGGGCCTCCAACTCTGTCCTCTGAGCGGAGCGTTTGCGTTTATCGTTAGCCCTATAGCTAATGTCCACCCCTCTAGTGGGTTTCAGGGCCTCCCACAGGGTTTCTTTGGAAGGTGCTGAGTCGGAGTTTAAGGTTAGATATTCTTGAACCGCTGTGTGTAAACACTTCTGGTAATCAGGATCACGCAGATGCCATGGAGACATCCGCCATCTAAAGGGAGGCTTCTGAAGGTGTAAGAGGAGTGTCACCGTGACCGGGGAATGATCGGACAACCCTCTGGGGAGATGGGAGACCTGGGCAAACCTGTGTACATAGCTCCTTGGTGTGAACAAGTAATCTAGGCGGGACATGGAACCATGGACCGTGGACAGGTATGTGTAGCCCATCTCGGCGGGATGGTATTCCCGCCATAAATCGGCCCATCCCAGTGCCCCGGCAAGCGACAATAGTTTTGAGGTAACGACGGGGGGGGTCTACCCCCGATCCCCGTCTCCTATCAAGTGGTGTCATAGTATCATTCCAGTCGCCGCCCAGGAGGGACAGACCCTCTGGAAGTTCGCCCCACAATCGAGTAATACCTTCTACAAACGTGGTCCCAAGAGGTGGGGGTGCGTACACGCTGCCCAGATTGAGTGGTTCACCATAGAGCGTTCCCGACAGGAGAACAAATCTGCCCCCTGGATCTACCCAGTGTTTGATATAAATGAAGGGAACACTGCCATGGATAAGGATAGCTGTTCCAAGGGAACCCCTAGTAAAACCCTCACGATACACCTGTTGGTACCCGAACCTAGCTAGGCAGGGAGCCTTATTGCCCAGGAGATGCGTCTCCTGTAGGAGAAGAATGTCGGCCCTGTATCGTTTAGCTTGCCTAAGGACAGCCCCCCGTTCGACCTTGTTGAGCAGCCCTCGGACATTCCATGTCACCACCGTCAGGTCACCTACATGGGAAACCGTTGCCTGAGTGGCCATATATCTAGTCTGGGTCTGAGAGTAATAGTCTACCTAATGATGAATGGGATGCGTGTCTGCGTGTGTAAACAACAAATAACAACATAACTCTGAATCCCAGGAACCCCTCCCGATACTGCCAAGAACTAGGAGCATCTGTCGTGGCGAGGAGGGCCCCAGGACCCCAACCTGAGATCCCAAGGCCCCCCTCCAATGGATCCCAACCACCCCAGAAAACATTAACTGTGGGGTACGAGTGTTCTGTGTAGGTCAGCCACCGTGTATAGTGTCCACCTCCGCTTGGTGCAGAGTAGGCGGGGTAAATCCAAACTATGGACATACAAATATGTGCTTGCGGGAATAACAAAGACCATGAGTCAATCAAGATGCTCGCTCTGGGCTGGAGGAGCGTCGGTCAGAGCCGGAGCGATGCCGCCGTTTTGATTTCGTCCTGCGTGATCTGTTCCGCTGCGAGCCCCTAGATGAGTCGGACTCCATTGGTGGCGGGGAGTGTGGTTTCAAGCGGGCCCTTTCGTCAGACCAGGCAAAAATTGCTTCAGGCGAATCGAAAAAGAACGTTTTAGAGTTGTATATTACTTGGAGCCTGGCAGGATAAAGCAGCATGTATGAAATGTTGAGTTCTCGCATCCTCCGTTTTGCTGCCGTAAAAGACTGCCTTTGTTGCTGCACGAGACAGGTGTAGTCCGGAAAAATCATAATGGGCCTGGGGTCGAAGACAAGTTTATCTTTATTCGCCCGGGCGTACTGTAACACTGCATCTCTGTCCGCATAATTTAGCAACTTGGCAGTGACCGGTCGTGGATTCTCCCCAGGGGGCGGCTTTCTGGTAAGCGCTCGGTGGGCCCTCTCGACCACAAAGCACGCTGAGATCATGTCTGCAGGCAGCAGGTCCTTGAGCCAGGAAGTAAGGAAACGATTCATAGAATTGCCTTTGCAGCCCTCCGGAAAACTGACAAAACGGAGGTTGTTGCGCCTTGCGCGGCCTTCCGCATCCTCAGCCCGGAAAGCAAGTTCCTGAGAAATCACCGTTAATTTATTAACCTGCTGTTGGAGGGTCAGCACATTATCTTCCACGGATGACACCCGCGTCTCAGCTTCTGTGATACGGTCAACCGCTTTTCGCAGGTCTTGTCTCAGGAAGGAGACTTCAGTACCCACTGCACCGATTTTGGCCTCCAGCGTGTCCCTTGCTTCTGTAAGGGCCGCTAATAAAGCCGCATTGTCCGGTGTGGGGCCAGGCGGGAATCCCCCACTCGTAGTCGTTGCATATTGGTCCAGAGTGCTTTGTTTCGGACCAGTGGCACCGGGTTTGTCTCTCCCCATTGTGGTGCTGCAAATCGCTCTCTCCAGCTATCTCCAAGGGCAGGTCTGGGCCCAATGCGGCACCCAAGGTCGCAGTAATGCCAATTTACCTCGCCTGGGGACTCTCTAGGGAGCGCACCGCAGCCGGTCCTCTCGGAATCCGTCTACCGCATGGCCACAAGCCGCACTGGGTCTAATCCAGCCGCCTCCGCAACCAGCAGCAAAACAGCCAAGAAGGCCCCTCTAGTGGAACCTAGCTCGCCGGACCACCAGCACACAATATACCCTCAGTCCCCTTCGCACCACATGGCCGTGTCCTCTATGGCCGTGTAGAGATCAATATCCCTGTGTGTCCCCCAGGTCCACAGGGCACCGCACGGGAGCGCACCACGTCCCGGACTCTAGCCCGTACCAGTAGCACAGTATTGATGGTGGGGCCAAACTGAGCCAGAGCCCGCCCACGGGGGCCGCAGACAGGGGGCCAAAATGACATCTCGCGTGTGCAATCTACGCCGGAGCCCCGGCCCCAATCATTCGCCAGGAGTCTGCTGGGCTCAACCCTGCCACCGGACACCGCATCCCGCTCCGGCGCCCCAGGAAGCGGAGCGTGTCACCGCCGCAGGCCGGGTGGCCGCGTCTCAGCACCAGGTGCGCGGGTAGCCCCCCCCCCCGAGGGAGCTCCTCTTCATACGGCGACCCCGCCCCCAAGGCCCCAGAGCAGCAAGCCCCCGCTCCGGCCGATGCCCGGGCCCAGACACGCCCACGACCACAGCAGGAGACCAGACAGGGCGCACCTATTGCCCGAACACCGGCCGGAGGTCGAGACCGCCACCCAACGCGGCCCCGGTGAGGCGATGGTACAAGTAGGCCGGCCGCCCCCGCCTAGCTCCCCCCCCCCCCCCCCCCCCCCCGGCGCCCCCTCTCTCCTCACCTCGGGGACGGCTCCCGGTTCCAGCCCAAGGCTCGGCCACGACAGTTTAGGATCAGCGGCAGGCAAAGGGCGCCAGGCCCCGTCCGCAGTGCGCACCACGCAGTTCTCGTGCTCGCTCTTAGTCCCACGACGGCGATCCTTCTCAGGCTCCGCACCAGGCACGCCGAGCGGATTCCACGTCCATGAGGCCTCGGATGAGCTGCACCAAAGTGGAATAGGGTAGGATATTTGACGGATTACTGAGGTGGACGCACAGAGCTTATTCAAGCTGCGTCCGCCATGTTGGCTGACCAAGCCACGCCCCCTACATTCTGGAATTTGTTCGAAATTTTTTTGTTCATGTATTGTGATGCACCTTTATTTTGTGAAAATTGAAATGTCCTTTTCTCTAGGGCTGCATCTTGGCAGCAGGTGCTGATATTATGTGCACACACAGGATTGGATTCTTAATGTGGTAATTGCTTAGGGACACGGATTAGGTGTGGCAACTCTTGGGCCGCTGCCTTGGACTCGGTTGTAGTATCTTTCTCTCTAAAGTCTGTTTCCCTGGCTCTGCACAGGTGTTATCATTGGATCTGGGACATTTACCAACAATGAATGGTAGAGTCT
Organism: Calotriton arnoldi; assembly: GCA_963921515.1. Lineage (NCBI taxonomy): Eukaryota > Metazoa > Chordata > Amphibia > Caudata > Salamandridae > Calotriton > Calotriton arnoldi. Next base: position 1,679,465 of record CAWUFW010000721.1, read on the forward strand.
AGATATACTCCCTTTCCCGAGGGGTTCTAACATCAGTTTAGCCTCTAGCTGGTTGTACTGCAGTAGATCTAAAAGTTTATCTGACGGGGGAGAGTACATGCTGTGGTTGGAGAAAGAGGAAGAACCTGGGATTTATGTAGGAGGAGCTTTTTCTGAAATTCCTCCTAGGTTTTCGTGCAAGCTTCTTTCCACACATCTCCTTGTTTAGAGATACCAATGTTGTCCTAACCCTTAAACTCAAGTGCCAGGGCTCTAGCAGGAAGGCCACCTTACCTAGCCAGAGGGGAGTCTCTTGGGTGGGTTTTCTGTGCTATCCAGTCATCTTTAGGGCTTTGTGCTATGCAGTCAGTGTTGATAGTATGGGTGCAGGGAGGTGTGTTGGGGCCTTAGCTAGGTATAAAGTGTTTAAGGAGCCTTTATTTTGGCACATATCCAGTTCCAGCCTGTGTGCTGGATCCATTCTGTCGTCCAATATCCAGTCAATGATGACAGGAACATGTGCGGCCCAGTAGTAGAATTGAACATCTACCATCCTAAGGCCACCATCGTAGTTTGATTGCTTGCATTTGGCCATTGATGTGAGAGTAAGAAGTTTAAAAGAGATGATGAGATAATGTGTGGGAAGTTCTGTAATATATGTAAAAGCTTAGGGAGCGCAGTCTATTTTATAAGCGCTAACTTACCCATTATTGATGGGGGAAGCGAAGCATCCACCACCTTTGGATATAATTGGCAATTTGGGTCATAAGGGAAGGAACACTAAGATCCCATGTCAACTTAGGGAAAATAGAAACCTTCAACTCCACATACTTAAAGTGGTGTGATCTGATTTGTAAATTAGGTAGCCGTAGTGTATTTGTGATGGAGTATGTGTGTGAGCGGTACGAGGACTGATTCATCCCAATTCACTTTTAGGCCCAATGAATCTTCATACACCGTCAGTGTCTGTGAGACTCGTGGACATGTCAACTACGGGACACCAATAAAGAGGAGCATGTTGTCTGCATAGAGGGAAGCACAGTCTTCAGGGAGATTGAATGGCGCATGCCCCATATTTTGCAACTCTCTCCACAGCCATTCCGCCAGAGGTTCAATGGCCAATGCAGAGAGGGGAGGGGCCTCCCAGTCTTGTACCCCTTTCTACTGGAAAAGGGTTAGACAAGACTCTATTACTATTGCCCATGGTTCTGAGTAAAGGGTGTTAACAAGGGACAGAAAACGCAGGCCGAAATTATGTTTTTTAGGTACTTAGAACAGGAAGGACCAACCTATACAATCAAATGCCTTCTGGGCGTTAATGGCCAGGTGTAGCTGCTTGAGGCAGCAGCAGGTGCCTCTTTCCGGCATGAAGCCAGTCTGGTCCTGGTGGATCAGGGAGTGTATTACCTTTTATTTGCCTGTTTGATAATAACTTGTCGTATATTTGTGCCTCAATGTTAATAAGCGAGATCGGACTGTATAATGAGCAAAGTTCTGGGGCTTTGCTTGGTTTGGCAATTGCTACTGTTGTAGTTCCCTGCAGGTCTCGGGGGCAAGAGACAATTTCGAGTGGCTTCTACAAATAGTGAGTAGAGAAGAGGATTGGTAATGGATTAAAATTCCTTTAAAAACAAGTTCTGCTGGGAAGCCGCTAGCTCCTGTTTTTTTTTTTTTTCCCAGATGCAGTGGCTTCTTCCATTTCTTGGTTAGCTCTAGGGTTGCCTTGTCTGTTGAGTGCAACCGATTGACCTGGAGGTCAGCAATTATGGGTGACCTAACTCAGATTGTGGCGGTGTGCGCTTGGGATATAATGAAGGCCTAGCCCTGTCCCTTATGAATGAGGCCCTCTGACCTGGAGGGGTGCACCGACGGTGCCCTTCTTTGACTGACAGTGGACTACCATACACGCCATGGAATTGAATGTAAAGTGGTGGTAGCAGTTTGTCGTGTTTCATGGATCAGTTGTTGTGATCTGACCTTTCACTGGAGTGAAAATCTACTGGTCCACTCGTGTTAACTTCCACTTCTGTACATTAACCCAGATCCGTGCTCTAACATCACGTGTGTGTTATGCATGTGTGTGGCCTGTGTGGTGCATACAGAGTGTGTATGAGTGACTCAGCGTAATGCAGGCCTGCAGGTTCCATTTCAGAAGCACCTGGATTTTTACTGTGCAGAAGATGGAGGTGAAGTTGTTTTCCCAGACAGTGGAAGCATATTGCTGACTTTCCTAAAGCCGGACTTTGGGAATCTAGACGTTGAAGTAGGGAAAGAGGTGATAGGACTCCCTTAGAAATTCTACTAGGTCATTTTGCTGAGAGGGACAACTGAGTAGCCTCCCTGAGCACTGCCATTTGGTAGATGGAGAGAGAGTTTGAGGGTGGAGCTACAGTTTTTGTTGTTCATAGTGAGAAGGATTCTTTAGGTGAGGCCAGCCTTCTGACTTCTTTTCATCATGGTCAGTGTAGAAGGCTCGCACCTCTTTGTGCTTCTGTTGAGGTTAATTCATTTTTTGCGGCGCTGACTCCTGCTGTCCTCGATATTTGATAAAGGAGACTGATATCCAGCACATGTAATGGACATCTGTTGTACTAGTATGCTTCTGGGCTGAGGTCCCAGATCACTACAAATGGTGTCGGGTATAACAATATGTACCCTGGGCTATTTAAACACTCCCAAAAACACAAGGCCCTGTTTCTTTTTGTTGAATTGGCTTTTATACTAGCAATGAGCTCCACAACGTGCCTCTGGCAGGCTGCTGCACCCCCTCTGTGGCAACATGGCATCGCATTTTTATCTCTTAGTGGAAACTGATGGCATGAAAATGACATGAAATTTAATTATAATGCACACTAATACCCAAAGGTGTCTACGCGCAGGTACTCCGATTGGGAGAGGAACAGAAGACAGTAATAAGCATGAAACTTTAAAGAAGCCTTACTTATTAAACAGCCAGGTTTTTAGCCGTTTAAGAAAGGAAAGGAGGTCAGACTCCCCCCAGGAGGCTGTTTTTGCCCTGGGAATTACCAGGTTAAAAGCCATTGAAGATCGAAGCTGCCTGTTCGGGACATACCAAAGAAATCTTTGTTTAAAATAATCCGGACTGAGCCCATACAGTGCTTTAAAAGCAATGCAGAGGGACTTAAATTCAGTCCATCTTCTGACTGAAAGCCAATGCAATGATGGCAAGGCGTGAGATACCGATTGGTATTTTGGGACGGAAAGCATAAGGCGTGCTGCTGCATTTTGGAGAACCTGCAATTTGTTTAAAAATCTAGATTGCATGTTGAAAAAGAGTGCATTGCAATAATCTATCTTTGACAAAAATGAGTGGCGAAATTACCGATTTCTGCAAGTCAGGAGGGATAAAGGGTAAAACTTTCCTAAGAGTTTTTATCATGAAAAAACAAGAAGAAGTTATGGCGTTTACTTGGCCTTCACAGGAGAGTATGTCATCAAAATGAACTCCTAAATTCTTTACCTTAGTGACTGGGATAAGAAGATCACCCAATTCCTGCGGTCACCATTTGGGAGTCCAGAAAGAGGTGTCCCGTCCAAATAGTAGGACGTCCGTCTTACCGGAGTTCAATTTAAGACAGTTACTGGACATCCACTTTCCAATTTTAGAAGTTGGAGCGCCTTGCCTCTGATGACCAAAGGCGAAAAGACGATCAGTAAGAAGACCATGGTTGACAATGTCAAACGCTGCAGAGCGGTCTAACAGGATCAAAGCGGCCTTTCCACCCTTATCCAAAATGCACCTGCATCCTGCTCCATCGAGAAGAGGCTAGGGGCTGTCAGAAATGCCCTCCATCACTTAGATGGGATGAGCTCATCAAAACCTTTCGCGCTCAAGCCAAGGATGACATTCTTCACCCAGAAGAGAGCACTAGTGGATTTACCTTCCTAATCATTAATACTTGGAGTCACTCCTAAGCCGCCTCGACTACTGTGATAGTGAAGCGCACACAAACTCCTAGGAATCTTCATTAAGCATTTTGTGTGTCTGCTTTCTCCTATTTCCCCCTCTTCCTGTGTATGCTGTGTCAATACTGCTCAAAACTGCCTAGTGCTGAAACACCTTCACATATTACAACACTCTTCTCAGCAATGGTTCTTGCCCCTGTACGATACTTGTGTAGACACATATCCAGCACCTGCCTTTTGCCTTCCTAATTTTCTTTTTGAGTAATACATTTCATTGGTTTTTGCAGCCACCAAAAAGAACACAACTAAAATACAATCGAAACACATAAAAATCAAGACGTGTCCATACTTCTACCATAGCTCATACATCCGCTAACCAACCGTACGATCGATACCCATGACATGACATAGAGAACTCGCGCCCCACAAACCTCATCAGCTATCATTGTGCTCTGTAACATGGCATAGTGTTAAGGTGAGATCATGATAGTACTATTTTTAGTTTGGGGGTTTAATTACCTTAGCAAGCAGCTCTGCCCATTCAGCTAAATCATCCGTCAAATGAACACCATATCTAGTACTCTTTAGATGGTGCTCATCCGCCATCACCCACTCACGCAAATCCTTTTTCTAAGCCTCATGTCTGGGGCCCTAGCGGAGACCCAATGAATGGTTATCCTGCGCTTGGCCAATCCCGTACCAAGAGCGGCCATATATGTTCTCATCTTTGAGGAATGCATGGTGGGAAAGATACCTAACAAGCATTGTTTTATTGAGTGAACAGGCAAACCATTGATCACTGATTGAAAACCTTCGACCACGTAGTCCCAGAATCTGACCACTTGAGAGCAAACCCAAATCATATGGAGAAAGTCGGCTCCCTGCTTGTCACCCCTGGGCAAAGCTGAAAACCTGCCAGGATAAATCCTACCCAGTTTGTTCAGGTTGAGATTAGTTATATGGAGAAAATGAAATTGGATGACTTTGAAGCAGGAATTAGGAGAAATGGGCATCACCTGTGCTCATGCCTTCTTCCAGGCAGCCTCCAACAGCAGCTCCGGACAGGCACGCGATCACCTGCCATGAGCCCCCGCAATAGTCCTTCCTCTGTCCAAGACCAGGGCGGCCTACAGATTAGTCTCCTCCCGACTACACCCTGCTAGAGACAAAATTATGCTCATCACTGCAGTTGTCGGGGGCTCCTCGGGGAAAATGCTCCAGGTATGCCTAGCCGTCCATACTATGTGTGTGAGCTGTGAAAACTGGCCAAACTGAAGATAAAAAGCGGCTTGCATCTGGTCATAAGTAAGAAATTGTTTATTCATATATAGATCCCCCACTGCCTGGCATCCACCACCTCTCCACTTCTGGACAGTCATTGTAGAGCAAATCTCTTTAAAGGGTTTCAACACCTATAGCTGGATGATAGGGTCTTAGGGTTGTCCTCTACAAAACCCCCTCAGTCACCCCCTCCCATACTTCAGCCATCTGTCCAGTAATGTATGGAAGACTATGTCTCGCCAATGATCCCAACATGAAGGCCTTGGGCAGCGAGTGAAGAGGGTGAGATCCATCCAAACACTTCTTCTCCCAGTTATCATGTGGGTCAGACTATTGAATCACGTGTTGCAGCTGCGCCCCTGGGTAGTATAAGAAAAGGTCAGTCAGACACAACCCACCTTTTGTCCAGGGGAGCTTTAAAACATCTACTTTAATATGGCTTCTTTTCCCTGCCCACACCAAAGAACCAAGCAGCCTAACCAACTCTTGGAAAAAGCTATTGGTTAAGGGGCACATCATATTCATTAGTGTATATAAGCTCTGGGGGAAAATGCTATTCAACCCTTAATAGCGTCAGTTTGTTCCAAAACTCAATCGAGGCAAATAGTCCAGTGAACACTTGCCCCATAGTCAGATCATACTATGCTTTACGATCTGTATACCTAAATACTGAAAATGGACAGACCCCCCCCCCCCCCACATAATACCCACTTCAGGCAACCGGTCTGGTATCAATTCCTGCAGCCTCCCAAGCGGGTAAAGCAATGATTTCTGTCTGTTGATATTTAGGTCAGACACCACACCAAACCAGGTCAATTTGGGTAGGAGAAACAGGATTGACATACTCTGGTCCACTAAGTATGCCAAGGTATCGTCTGCATAAAAAGAGCTGACCTGAGTTGTATTCCTTACCCGCAGTCCCCACCCCACCATAGAAGCCCGCATACGATAGTTCCATAGTGATAGCAAACAACTGTGGAGACAGCACGCAGCTCTGACGCGTCCCCCTTTGCTGTGTCCACTCAGCAGAGACCCACCCTTTTGTCTGCACCCTAGCTGTGGGCTCTTCATACAAAAGCATGTTCAGGTCTGAACCCCATACATTCCATAACAGCCCAGAGGTAGTTTCACGATACTGTGTCGAAGGGCTGTTGGATATCAAGAACCGCCAACACCAGCAGCTCAAGAGACTTCCCTTGTTATATGGCCATTAGGGTCATTGTCGACATTGCTAAGTTAGCATGAGCTTTGCTGCCATGATGCTGCTTTTGCGCACGTTACTACATGACTTTATTTTGCTATACTCATGTTTATGCCTTTCACATGAGAACTGTCTGCCTTTCGCGTACTCTGCTAAATTCCAGAAGTTTAGTCTGAACACGATGTGCAAGGTCGATAAACAATACCCCTTGTAATTCTGTTGTGGTCAGTCCCTAGCACCTAGACAAAACATGCTAAACACAGCTGCACTGCTGGAGACTCGTGCTTTGATATTACGGGGATGCATGTTGTTCAAGTCACACTTGGAGAGAGCCCTTTCCATGGAGAAGAGCTATGCTGTTCCTATGATGTAAACCTACCATGTAGGCTTTAAGGTATGGGGTCTGCTGACAAAGCCCAGAGATCTTCTTTTATATAATAAAACTTCTCCCAGTCAAGGGGAGGGTGGTTAGGCCTTATAGTCCTTTTTCCACTGTCTGTATATGATGACTTCCCCCTTTATATTCTATGGAATTGTAACAATGCTAATTGTTCTGAGTTTATGCATTTCGCTGCTGGTAGTGGCTCATATACTGCATTATAGAGCCAGATAGTTAAAATAAACATTTTGAACTATTACAGTGACTCTGCCAATTCTTATTGTGGACAAGTGCGAGTGAGTGAGCGAAAGGGTATGTCTTGCTACCGCGGTTCCTGAGAGAGTCGGGAGTGTTGTGTTCTGGGTTGTCTAATCATTTGTAGCTTCGTGATTATGTAGGAGAACGAATGAGACACTATAGCTAGTCGGTTTTGGGATTTTGAGTACTAAGGTGGTAGGAAGGTACAACCCCTATACACGGAGGTCCTGTTTTCCTGCGCATAGTTCTGTGTATGTGCAGAATCCCTGCAACATGGCGCCGCCAACGTTTGGTCTGGTTCTTATCTGCGAGACTCCTGAGTAGTGCTTGTGCTTGTCCGCAATCCCCTCACTTCTGTTTCCGGAGACAGCTGTGACAGTGTAGCCTCCTATATTGTGATGTATTATAGGTTTTTCAAGCTTGAATTTTAAAAGGTCTTTCTCTTTCTTTTAACCCTTTGTTGCGCTGCTACGCATAGGTTGTTCTATTCTTTATTGATAATGGCGGTTGTTATTGCGCCTCCTAACCGCGCACCGCTCGGGACTTATTTTGCTCAACATGGAGTACCTGATGCTGGTGTAGCGCTTATCTTTGTTGTAGAGGCGGATCCTGCGTTCCCCTTCGAAGTGTTTTATTCTTGGGTCACCTTTCCGGCGGTCGATGGGACAGATAATTTGTTTCACGAGTATACTGCCACCGCGACTCCGCAGGAATATAGGCCTTATAGATCTCTTGAGGTACCGCTAACAGCTTGGCAACACCAAATATGGTTTAATGGCGCCCTTCCTCACCCAATTACATCGGTCCGTTTGGGCCCCTTATCAATAGATGGGGCCACTTGGCCCGTTTTGGCTGGGTATACCCCGCACCCAACTTATCTCACTGCTAGAGTCGTAGAACTACGCATATTAAATACTTCATTAATACGTATACATAGAGCTGTTATACAGTTCATGTCGCGCAACTTCCAGGTGGGACCACCTGGGGCTGCTGCGCAACCACCTGCACCTGGTGGTGTGACCATCAGTCCATTGATGGTTAATTCAGTGATGGGCACGCGTCCCCAGAATATGGATGAGCTTCCTTATTGGCTTGCCGAGAAATTTGGGCAACTCGAAGCTGTTTTTCCAAATACCACTCCTGTGGAGAAACACAGGATTTTGACCATAAGTCTTCCGAAAAACCTGGTTCCCGAATTAGCTGATTGTAACACTTGGGGTAAAGTGTTTGCAGCGGTATATTCGATGTGTTTCGGCACCCCCTCAATGACCGGACTCCCTTCCGTGATACGACGTGTCCAGGATGAACATGGGGCCAAAGCGGCCCTGGAGTTGGGAATGAGACTGGTGGAGGTGTTCGATATTGTTTCCGATATGATCCTTGCTAATGTTAAGGGTGATGCTGTAAGCTTGCAGGTGGCACAACGTCTGGAGGCTGTGGCAGACGCAGACTAGCAACGCGAATTGCCAAAGATTATTGCTAAAGCTTATAAAACCATAGGGCGCAATAGTCTGGGAATCAAACCTTTTACTCAACCACAGATCCAACCTCAGAATCAAGGTCAACAAAAGGCCCAGACTGATAAAGATGGGCGCCCGTTCTTTCCTAAAAAGACCTGGAAAAATAAAAAACGGGCAGCAGCAACAGAAGCAGGGTTTGCGTGCTGGATCACCGACACCCGAGTCTTCTGAGCGTACTTATGGCTTGCGCGACCGCGCGAAATTTAAGACTCCTGATAGATTTCAGGTCCCTGATCAGCGCTCTCCTTGTTCTTTACAGGACACATCGGACTCTCAAACCAGTGGTGGGGAACGCCAGGATCATGGCAAAGGTCCGACCACACAACAGGGACGGGATCAGCCTCGACAGTTTGACGTCAAAGCCAAACAAGAGGATCTGCCTCGTTTAAGACCCCCGTATCAGAAGAAAAAGGTTGCCACTTTAACAGCGAAATATGCCTCAGACGGTGAGAACACGACTTCTAGATTGGACTTGGGCGGTGACTCTGCTCGACAGCGCAGCGGAGGTTACCATAGTGTGGGAGGCACTGCGTCCTTGTCTGGAGGCGAGAGCAACTGATCTTTTAAAACAGTAGAAACAGCAGATACACGAGTTGCCCCCCCGGATAGACTCTATGAAATTGTCTTCCAAATTGAAGGTGATATACAGCGTACAATCCAGGGTTTTTTTTGGAGAAAATCTCACCTCTTCATACGTCATTTTGTTGGCAGAGGCAGATTGGCCTCCACCATTTGTGCTAGCAGCTTCTAGAGGGGAGGACGTGATACTGACGAGTTTTTCGATTTACGTCCCTGAGGAACATGCAAAGGCTTACGCATCTGAGTGGGCTTTGGCCCTTGCCCGGCGGTGTACCGTAATCAGGTGGGCTGGGATAGAGATTCACCGGCACATGAGATACCATTACGGTCTATGCCACAGCCACAGTATCCGATCAGACGAGAAGCTAAGGCTCCCGTTTATGATATTCTGACACAGTTGGAGTATCAAGGAGTGATTGAATCCTGCATATCACCGATGAATAATCCTCTTTTTATGGTATCAAAACCCGATGGGTCATTTCGCATTGTATTAGTTTATCGAAATTTGAATAGTCATTGTCGTACATTTGCGGTACAAAACACACATAGCTCTGCCCTAGTGAACAATCTTGTTTGTAAGAAATACTAAACTACACTGGATATTTCCAATGGTTTCTATAGTCACAATTTGGCTCCTGAGAGCAGTGACTTGACAGCATTTACCGCCGTCGGAAATCAGAAAAAATTTACGCGTTTGCCTATGGGGTATAAAAATAGCCCCGGAGCTTTCGCTGCACGTGTTGTCTCTTTGTTGGACAACATAGACTCTGATGCGTTCTCGTATGTTGATATTTATCTGACGGACGATGAACTGATGCCACATCTAGTCCGAGTCGGCCGCATTATCCTGTCCTTTGCCGACTATGGATACAAATTAAATTTTCCAAAATCACACATCGCACATTTTGCGGTGCTTTTTTTGGGCTACGAGCTCAACAATGAAGGTAGGGGGTTAGCCCTTCACTTTCTGGAGAAATGTGCACATTTGTGACCTCCATCTACACTGAAAAAGCTTCAGTCTTTGCTGGGAGTTTTGAATTTCGGGAGGACTTACATCCCCGATTATGCCCAGCGTGTCAAACCGCTCTATGCGTTGATACAACCAACATATTCTTCTGCCAGCTGGCTTCCTGGAACACACCTCAATTCTGCAATCTTTGCAAACAGATTTGCTTGCAACTAACTACTTGTTGACGCGTGACAACACTACGAACCTGGTGATACGTGTAGTACCGGGGTCAGTGGGTTTCATTAACGTTCAATGAGGGGGACACAGTACCTATTGCATACAAATCACATTTGTACACAGCGGCTGAAATGCGATTTTCGGATGTTGAAAAAGTTTTGACAGCAGTCCAAATGGCGATTCTGAAAGAATGCTCGCTGGCGCAGGGAAAACACATTCTTATGGTCACGCCTCTCCCTGCTTTAGAAGCAGTGACTAAGGCGAGTGTGCCAAACTCTAAAGCATTACATCCCGTTGGATACAATGGGCTACTTCTTTGACATCGGCTGATGTCAAATTTAACTTTGATCCTGCTCTTCAGACACAGGAGTTTTTACAGTATGAATATGTTCATCCTCCTCCTTTGTCGTTACTTCCTTTAGATGAGTACGAATGTATAATTTATACCGATGGCTCGGCTCAACCGGCCACCGGTTCTAAACACGCTTATTCGGCGGCTTGCGCTATTGTGGCTGGTTCAATTGTCAATGGAGAATTTAAGTCTTCCATAGTGCATACACAGGCACTTGGGGACTGTACAGCGCAATTGGCGGAGCTACGCGCTCTTGTTCTTGCTCTCGAGTTTGCAGATCCTAATGTGAATACTCTAATTGTATGCGATTCTTACTACTGTGTTCAGTCTTTTAATGACAACTTATTCTTTTGGTCACAAAATGACTATCGGGATTCTAAAGGCAGCGCAATAAAGCATAAAATGCTTTGGGTTCGAGTGGCGGAACTTAAAAGACGTCTCCCACTCACACAGGTTATCTATACTCTCGGCCATCAGCGTGTGGGAGCACATGCTCTTGGTAATTCTTTGGCTTACGAAGCGACCAAATCTGCAGTAGCCACGTGCTCCGTAGCAGCGGTTACAAGGTCCATGACTAAGATTGATAATGAAATTTTGGCAGCAATTGCTGCTATGAGGGATGGAGCGGCTTACCCGCAGGGCTTCCCGTCGAAGTATTCTTATCATTTATCTCCCGAAAAAGTTCCTTATGCTAAAATTCCATCGGTTGGGGATCGGCTGATTCTCAACAAGGACCGCAGGCTTTCTTTGATCATTGCTGCACACAAAGGCATGGCCTCTGCACATGCCGGAGTGTCTGCGACAGTCTCTATATTACAGCAACGTTACTGGTGGCGTGGTTTATATAAACAGACCCGTAATTATGTACTTTCTTGTGACATTTGTCAACAAATCAAACCGTCTACGGTCTCGCGCCCACCACAAACACAGCTATGTATTTCCAATCAGCCCTTTGGCTGTGTGTATCTTGATCACTGCGGTCCGTTCTCTTCAGATACTGCATATAAATACATTTTTGTAGTAGTTGATTCGTGCACTAGATTCCTTTGAGTTTGGCCACAACGCAGTGCTGGCGCTCGAAATGTCATTAGAGATTTGCGTGTCTTAGTCGGGATGTTTGCCTGTGGCACCTTCCATTCTGACCAAGGTCCAGCGTTCGTCTCTAAGGCGTCCAAGGACGCGATGTCAGTGGGGGTGCTGGTGCAGTTTTTGTCTCCATACAGGCCTGAGGTCAATTCTATTGTGGAGCGAATGAACCGTGACTTCTAGCAATCTTTGATAGCTAGGTTCTTAGGTACTGGCAGGAACTGGCTGGCCCATTTGTATGGTGTTCAACGTGCACTCAATTATCTCCCTAGAAGATCACTGGGTGGGCGGACCCCATACGAAATGCTCTTTGGCATTAAAATGTTTGTGCCAGACCTTGATGGTCTAGACGTTGTGGTGGCTACCGCAACCTTTGACATAGATAATCATTCTACTATGTTACAGGATCTACAAAAGACCCGTGACAGCTACGCAACTGAACATGTACCCTCTTCCAATGATGCAGCACTGCTGATTCCGGTCGCCGGCTGGCTTCCTATGATTGGAGATCTGGTACGAGAAAAGCTGGAGAACAAAAAAGAATTTGTTCCCTCTTATCGTGCACCAGTTCCAGTACTTGGATTGAAGGGTACTCGTACAGTCATTTTACCACCTTTACCTGGTCGCAAAGACAACAGATACATCTCAGTGGACAATGTCAAGTTACACCGTCTGGCCGATTCTGAATAGTGTAGCACCTGCAGTTTCGTGCAACGCTATCTCTTTGAAACCGGTAACCTCCACCTCTATGACTAATGCCCGTATCGGTGAGGGTGAGATGGAAACTACTATTGACCTTTCGCCTGTTCTGCCTCCATCCTCTTCCACCGCAGATGTAGAGTATACTTACCCTACAGATGAGTCCCAAAGGGAAGTGCCGAACAGTCCTCGACAACATCACGCTGATACATCCCACCCACCTCTAATACCCATGGGTGCAAGCTGTTATTTTGGGGACCATGCCAGCTTCTCTTATGATTCATCCTCCTCGTCTTCCAGTTTGGTACTGCCACCGACTAAATTGAGTATTTTCATCGCTTGGTTCAAAAAGACTTACCTGGTCCCTCCATGGACTTACATTTGGTTGGTGCTTCTCCTGATTTTCCTCTTCATGTCGATTTGGATTTGTGACAGTATTCTTCTTACTCATCAATGGTCATTATTTGCCAGAAGGCTCTGCTGTGAACTTGGTAGATGGAGTTCTGGCCTCTCGTACATCGTCCCATATCATGAAACGTGATCAAACTCTTGTGAACATTTCAGCTTTCCCGGTTGTGGATGGCATCGTTTGGGATAAAGTAGCTTTTGAAATTCACGGCCTGACGGAGGTGCTCAACATACCATACGTGTTTCACGTCTCATTAGGAGATGTGGTGACAAGGGATCTGCAAGCAGTGCATTCATTGTTTTCTGATTTAAAGTATTATGCTGCTTTTGATGCTGAAGATTTGTATTTAAATTCTGCCAATTATGCTGATTTATTCTGTTATCAATACTATGGGCATCATTTTTTGCATAAAACAAACACATTAAGACCTGTTTTTAATTACACTCAATGGGAACATTGTCCTACTCCCATACAGGGAGTTCTAAAACCCTTAGAGATAAGTTCACCTATTTCACAGATTGACACGTCTAATCCGTAATCCTATTTCTTTAAATTGCAATTATCATCTCACTCCAAATTTATTTTGACCCACACTAAATTGATCTATTCCAATTCTTTTAGAACTAAATTGGCCGCACAGGGTTATGATCACTGGAAAGATACCATTGATTTAAAATCAGTTTGGGGCACTAAGCCGTGGCAGGTTCAGGGAACGGAAGCTTTACATCGTGCCTTCCTGATCCCAACTCAAATTTTATTTTTAAATGATACAGTGCACCAGACCACTTGCTTTGGCTTGGCAACTGTAAAAAATTTAAATATCCCATCCATTCCGTCCTTGGCGGAATATGACAATTGGCGCGCACAGTCCAATTATACAATCGATATGTTGCAAACCTTGTTTCGAAATGACACTTTCAATGTCTCTGAAATTGATTCATCCGGATGGTTGGTGTGGCAAACAAATTCAAATGCATTTCAACTGCGCTTTTATAATGTAACACCTGGTTTCACACAGACTAGACAGGTTCCTCGTTATCCACATTCACATTCGGTTATCACATACTCGGTGGGTAAATTATGCCAACAGTGGTTGGAACATTCCACCATGTCATCAGTGAAACACCTGTCGCACTTGTCGAGCGACATCAATTTGGCTGATTTTATCTTAGGTCCTAGAATTCCTAGATCTAAGAGGTTTATCTATGCAGCTTACAATGAAGTTTGGAAACTTTCGCAAATAGAGGCAGCGCTTCGTCTGCACCAAATTGATCAAGCCAATTTAGAAAAAGTTCTTGCCGTGGTTCGACAATAGCATCAATACACTTTCTTCACGCATTTATACATTGGATAATATTGTTTCTTCTGTTATTGATATTGTTCAGAGTGATGTATCTGTGTTATATCATGGTCAAAATCAATTACGATCAGTTATGCAGTTTGCATGGACGTTACAGACTCTCAAAATGGGAAAAGTCCCTTGGGATTATTTGAATGCTTCTGCTTTGTTTTTACCATTTAATCTGACTGATAAACAGAGATTTATGTCCATGAAAGATGATACATACACGCTGTTGCACATTGAACAATTGGAACCTTTGCCATTCTCTGTGGTGGAGACGGATTCAGCTGTTTGGTTAATTCATGGGGTTATTTCTCTCCCATTCTCGCTCTTTCAATTTAAATCATGTATGCAACATTTTCCGATTGGGCGCTTTGAACCCCTGGGTAGTACATTTCTGCATGAAATATGGTCCCTACCTTTCACTTACAGATGTCAACGGGAGGATAAGGATGTTTTCCTAACAGGGGAGGACTGCGATTCTACAGTAGGGCATTCCCTAGTTTGTAAACACGTTAAGTTGCACGGCGCTTGTAATGTATCCGCGCCTAATCTTGCTTGTTTTTTAAAAGGAACTCCAGTCCCATCCATAATTCCAGCTTTTACATTGCTTCCTAATGGTAGTTATCTTATTTTGAACAACCACGACTGCTGTAGTTTACGGGCAGGAATTCCGTATTTAGTAACAGTTTCACAACGTGTTACTTGTTGTAGCAATGTGCTTTTTCCGCCCCCGTATGGGAAAGTAGATAGTTCCATTTGGCCTTCCATTCCGACTTTGAAAACAGATTTCAACAAATTGAGCAGGCTCAAAGCGCTATTGTTTCAACAAGAAGTGGCTCTCACTTCAGCTCAAGAGACCTTCGAGTTGCAGGTGGCTAGAACATCTAGCGAAATACAGTGACTGCTGAACACTAACCTTCCACTTCACTTTGGGGAGCTTATACATCAAATATTTAATGCGTCTGACACTAAAGGCCTTGCGCATTGTTTTAAACGTGGGATCCGGCCTTGTGACTTCTTTTCAGATGATATTTGGAGTAATACCGGATTTTATTCATTCGATATTTTTCCAGCGTTTTCGGAGGATTCCCTTTAATACTGGCGCTAGCTGGGGGAATCCTGCTTCTTCTGTTCCTGCTGCGCAATGGCTGCTCATCTTGTGGTAATGCACAGACGAGGCCAATTGCAACTGTACCGTGATCGAATGCAACAAGTTTTTGGATGCTTGCCATTAGCAACGCTTAGCGTGAGTTATGGATTGACTTTTCGCTTTGCCTACTTCACTTGCGTGCAACCTGTATTCTGGTGTCAACGGTGCCCCTTCTATTGGGCTATGGATTTATGCCTCTTCAATACGTCATGTCCAGTCCCGGATTTTAACCAGTTAATGGGTCCCTTAGAGACCCATGACAAGGCTTGTTCTGGGAATGGCCGTATGGCACGTGCAGCTGCACTTGGAGTCTTGGCTGAATGGGATATCTGTGCGGCTGCGCAGAACCTCTTGCAACGGAGTTTCATCGAATATCACACAAGTTGCCCGGTTATGCTTTTGGAAGCATCAGATTACGAGGAGCATGTCTCTTCCTTCGACCTACTTGATTTGATGGCATCCCTTTTTTCTACTAATGATGGGGATGACCTTTTGGAGGGAATTGCATTCTTAAGTTCACGTACTTTGATGGATTTACCACCTCCTTCATAATAACATTTTCTCGGAGACGACCCTCTTTCAATAGTGTCAATTTTTTTTTTTTTTTTGCTGTTTGAATTTTTCCAATTTGTTTTTTTCGAACGCTGTTTTGGTCCTTTGTTTATATACTATGACCTTACCAAGGGGAGGGTGTTATATGGCCATTAGGGTCATTGTCGACATTGCTAAGTTAGCATGAGCTTTGCTGCCATGATGCTGCTTTTGCTCACGTTACTACATGACTTTATTTTGCAATACTCATGTTTATGCCTTTCACATGAGAACTGTCTGCCTTTCGCGTTCTCTGCTAAATTCCTGGAGTTTAGTCTGAACACGATGAGCAAGGTCGATAAACAATGCCCCTTGTTATTCTGCTCTGGTCAGACCCTAGCACCTAGACAAAACATGCTAAACACAGCTGCACTGCTGGAGACTCATGCTTTGATATTACGGGGATGCATGTTGTTCAAACACACACTTGGAGAGAGCCCTTTCCATGGAGAAGAGCTATGCTGTTCCTATGATGTAAACCTACCATCTAGGCTTTAAGGTATGGGGTCTGCTGACAAAGCCCAGAGATCTTCTTTTATATAATAAAACTTCTCCCAGTCAAGGGGAGGGTGGTTAGGCCTTATAGTCCTTTTTCCACTGTCTGTATATGATGACTTCCCCCTTTATATTCTATGGAATTGTAACAATGCTAATTGTTCTGAGTTTATGCATTTCGCTGCTGGTAGTGGTTCGTATACTGCATTATAGAGCACGATAGTTAAAATAAACATTTTGAACTATTACAGTGACTCTGCCAATTCTTATTGTGGACAAGTACGAGTGAGTGAGCGAAAGGGTACGTCTTCCTACCGCGATTCCTGAGAGAGTCGGGAGTGTTGTGTTCTGGGTTGTCTAATCATTTGTAGCTTCGTGATTATGTAGGAGAACGAATGAGACACTATAGCGAGTCGGTTTGGGGATTTTGGGTACTAAGGTGGTAGGAAGGTACAACCCCTATACACCGAGGTCCTGTTTTCCTGCGCATAGTTCTGTGTATGTGCAGAATCCCTCAACACCCTCACGAGGATAAGATATGGGTTAGGTGTCTTTTGTTATGTATCGTGCTCCTACCTGGTAGAAAACAAGATTGGTCTGTGTGCATCAGAGTGCCCATGACCCTAAGCAGCCTATTATTCAATGCTTTGCTGAGTATTTTCATGTCAGTGCTAAACATGGATAAGGAGCCGTAGGACGTCAAAGCGTCGGGTCTCTATTCCACTTCTATATTAATGTGATTAGTGCTTATCGCATGGACTCGGGCTGGCTATCCACCTCTCTGGCCTCTACCAGAATGAGTTCCCCAGACATATTATCTGACCTAGTCTGATATAAATCTGCTGGCAAGCAGTTTACACCAGTGATGTCATTCCTCTGGTCATAGGACAAGGTTGATAAGCACAAGTGAGCAGATAAAATAGCATGTCCTCCCTAAAAGTGTTGCATACTTGCATTTAAGTAGAATCTAGGTATTTTTTGTATGCAGTGTTTATCCCAGCCCTCAAAACGATGTCAGCCCCACTTCTTCCCATGGTCTCAGAATATGGGCGTGGGTTCTTTCCTGCTTTAAAAGTGTAGCTGCCCAATCTATCCCTTGTGTCCAACAACGCTCGTTTATCCTCTAGGATATGGTACGCGCAAACATTTTCCCAGGGGCCACAAAGTTTGATTTGTGATGTGACAGAGGGCCGCATTGATGCATGCAGGGTAGCGGTCATGGGTTGGGGGGATTGGCAGTAAGGTGGGTGTATGGGAAGCGAAGTATATACATCTAGTGTCTGAATTGCACAATGTGGAACCATAAATTTGGGATTAATCCCAGCTTCTCCCCTTAACTAAATTATGTGATCATAGGCAATTGTTTTATTCCACTTTCCCTCCTTTTTCATTATCACATTTGAGGATCTCGGAATACATGACTGATGTGTGCTGTACAAAACCTTCTCCTGTGTTTGATTTAATTAATCATAACGTTGTTCATGTATAATAGCAACTCAGGCCATCCAAAGAGTGCACATAACATCTGACTTATCTCTTAGTTCACGATTGACATTGTTGTCAGGATGTGGGGGGTGGAGAATGAAAATTTCGGAATTCATGTTTGAAAACTATCACTTCTAAAAAAAAAAATACTTCTCAATGCACTGATATAAACTAATGTACTAAGGTGAAACGGTTCCGCATATTAATGATATACACGTTTTAAATTCTGAACAGACTTTATCATATTTTTAAATTTTTGCTGCACGATGTCTTTAAAAATAAAGGTGTTTCTAAAATTTAAGCTGTGCAGGACACCCTAGCTACTTTCTTTCTTTAACTTAAATTAACCTTTAGATAAATGCTTGCCTGTTTATTTAATATCTTTTTAATGTTCTTGCTGAGTCAAGTGCAGTGCAGCTGTTGACCATAGGGCTGCATGTAAAGGTCAAGAGGGCCGCATGCGGCCCGTGGGTCGTACTTTGAGTATCACACCTCTAGCAGGCCTCCTGGCCTCTCCAAGTTCAAAGCAATGTCCTGGTCCTGGTCCGCAACCTCAGCCTTTGTCTTGCATAGTATATGTTCATGCATCGATCTGACCCCCCGCAACCTGAGAGATACGCAGCCCTCATGTGTACAGGCTTACGATTGATGTCAAAAGACACGTTGTAAAGTCTCAGATATGGGACACAAAAGGGGGTGGGGGTCGGTCAAAACTTCCACCTGTAGCCTCCATAAAGGAATCCTGGGAAGTGACTAGCTCTGTTTCAGTAGCGGCGTCAGCGGCAAGTGATCTGAGAGGAATCTATTTTGGTGACACCCCTCCCCCCCCCCTCTTGTGTAAGCCACTATTGTCAGGCTAAGATCCAGTCTGCTATGCTTATTATTCGTAAGGAAGTGGCATGAAAATTTCCGTGTGGATGTGTTCTGAATCCCCCAAATATCCACCAAGTTGAAGTCCAATAGAACCTGCTTCAGTACTGTAACCATTACCTGTTTCGATCCCTTCGTAGGTGGGTGCCTATCCATTTAGCAATCAAATATACAGTTACCGTGGGGGGGTGTGGTCTCGCTGAGTAGCAAGATGGGCGCTCGCTGAGAGGGCTCTGCCGGCCGAATAATAATCTGACAATTTTCCGAGCTCTGGAGGGCAACTCTAATGCTCTCACCCCTGGCAAGGCATTGGTAGCCTTCAGCTGCAATGAATTATAGCAGTGATACCGAAGTTCGCAAGCCTGAGAAAGACGGGCTGCGCGCTGCTGGGCCCCCTACGCACTCGTCAGATCCCGCTGCTCGGGCCCGCCCACATGCTGTGAGCATCCTGCCCTGACCACTGGGACGGACCAGAGCCACAGGGCTGCCCTGCGGTGGGGAAGGCGGGCCACACTGGGCTGCTGATGGTGCCTGCTCCTGGCGGACCCACGCGTGGACAACATCCCATGCAGTGACCTCGAGAGCTGAGGTGAGTGATCCCCGAGACCTTGCCAGAGTGGCAACCGCGCACTTCTACGCCCCGGGCCGCCCTGCGCGCGCTGGGCTGCCTCCAGGCCGGGCCCCGCCTGTGGCGCCCCTCGGGAATCAGGCGACTTTGCAGGTTAAGCTTGCTGAGTGCGGACCGGGTCATCTTACTGGCCGCAGCGCGCCTGGCCTGGGAGGACATCTCTGGTGCTCTCCCAACGGGGACCTGACTGGAGAGGGCCTGCCGCGAGAGGTGCAGAGGATTCGCCCCAGACTCTGGACCCTCATGCTGGGATCGCGTGGGCCCTGCATTGACCCCGAACATTGGACCGGGTCGGCTGGCTCCTCCGTGGGATCGAGATGAGGGGACCTGCTACGGCCTAATTACTACCAGGAATTTAGTGCCTGCTGCTGAGACACCGCAGCACAAAACCCCAGCTCAGCCATAGGCCTAAGTGCGCCCCCTGCTCGAGTGGGTCGGAGTGGAGGGGCCGAGCGAACCTCGTTTTGCTGATTGCCTTCCTCTGTGGGTCACCAGAACATTGATCCGGCCCGGCTGGTGGCTTGAGTGGGCTGCGCGGCGGAGCACATTGGCGGCCTAGTCAATGCCAGGAATCTACTACCGGCAGGCAAGCTGCTGCAATACAACATCCCCGGTCACACACAGGCCTAACTAGGCCGTCGGGTCGAGTGTGCTTGCAGAGAAAGGCCAGGCCAAGTCACTTTAGATTTGCTGCCTGTATTTCTCCGATCCTCATTGGATTGTCAGGTGGGCTTCCGAGGGCTATGTACGGCTACAACATGGGGAAAAATGATGGAAAACAGACCAAGCTCTCCTTTGAAAACAAGAGGCTGACACGTCTAGCAGAGACTGGAACAGACTCGGATCCGGAGTCAGGCACCAGGGAGGATTCTGAGCGGCAGAGCGATGATCTAGGTGCTCTCCTGATAGAGGTTAAATCCAGCCTCAAAACCATAGACTCCAAACTCTACATCCTCACCTCAGAGCTAGACCAGGTGAAACAACGATCACGGCTCACGGCTAGACCAACTTGAAAATCGCGCATCCGACGCTCATGACTACCAGGTTGAATCCAAAGAGCATCTGCTGCAAATGGAAAAGGTCCTGAATGTGATTAAAGCAAAGAACGAAGATCTAGAAGCTCGCTGCAAAAGGAATAACCTCCGCATTTCAGGCATTCCAGAAACCACAGTTATCTCCAAAATGGAAACATTTGTAGAGTCACTGCTTCATGATCTGTTCGGCCCAGACCTTTCAGCAGTGTTCATTGTAGAACGGGCCCACTGCTCCCTCGCCCTCAGGCCTCCAGTGGGCAACACTCCAAGACCAATTCTGGCGCGCCTGCTTAATTACCGGGACCGTGCCACGATCCTTCTCCTGGCCAGGGAGCGAGGAGACCTATGTTATCATGGTAACACTATTTCATTCTACCCTGACTTTACACCCCTGGTTCAAACTGCTCGCCGTGACTTTGTACCTGTAAAACACATCCTACAGCAAGAGGGGGTGCCATACGCCCTGCTGTACTCAGCTAAACTGAAAGTCACTTATGAAGGAACCCCTCATTATTTTACCAACTCAAAATCAGCCCTTAAGTTTGCCAAACACATTGGGGGTCAGAAACGCTCTCTTGGGCCGTCAATGAGCGCCCCTTCAGGTGCGGGTCTCAGTGATAACGACTGAAATTTCATCTAATAGGCAAAGTTAAAGCAGATAACTGAAGACTCGGTCATGTTAACTGGTGGTAGAATTACACCTAGCCGACTTGACCTGGCGGTTCCTTTTTCCTTTTTTGAGTGCATAAGCTTTGCATTGCCAGTATCTAATTTGTTTATCAGATTTACAACTGCCCTTGAGTTGTCACATACACCTACTCAACTCTGCCACCACGGCAGGGTAGTTCGCCGGCGTCCCTTGCCCCCCAGGGAGAACTCCCATCTCCTATCTGTATTGGGTGTTAGCAATGTTTGTGTGTTTGCGGGTGGGGATTAAATCACAACCTATTTGGGGGTTGGTGTGGGTGGAGGGTGCGTTGGGGAAGTTATAGTTTACTTGAGGATGGTGTGGGGGGGGGGGGAGTTCAAGCTCGGATGCCAGCTCGATTATATCAATGCATGTTCATCTCACAAGCCAGGCTACATAGACGACTTTCTGTCCACATGCAGCACAACAGCGCAACCAGGGGCAAGTGCATGGCCAGGTCCGCCAGATCCGTTCCTATCCGTATGTATATTGCACAACATATTTGTAAATGACGGCACGCTCATTCCTTACATGGAATATTCGCAGATTAAACGACCATTGGAAAACACGCCTGATTCACTCATTTGCTCAGACATAAGATAGACGTCTGTTTCCTCCAAGAGACATATCTCAATAATACCTCAATTCCCAAACTACACAGTAGATGCTTGGGAGACGTCTATACATCTGCGTACTCCAGCTACGCCAGAGGTGTAGCTATATTAATACTCCGCGGGCTGGGTTGGGTCACATCTAGCTCGCTGATCAACCCTGATGGCAGGTTTCGTAATATTAGGCGGTACGCTGGGGGCAACTCGGATAACTATGGTGGCAATTTATGGATCGAACACAGATGATCCTGAATTCTTTAGCACAATCTGGTCGAAGATTTCCCTACTGGGCTGCGACATAGTAATTTGGGGTGGTGACTTCAATGCTATACTAGACGATACCCTGGACAGAGAGGGCTCCTCCCTCCGGCTCCATCCTAGGGCAGGATCGGTGCTGAAATCCCTTACTCAGGAGCACAAACTGGTAGACATTTGAAGGCAGCGGCACCCAGTGACGAGAGAGGGCACTTGTATTTCGACACATCACAACGCATGGTCCAAACTCGACTTTTGGCTTGTTTCTAGAGATGTGGCGACGTGGGTGACTGATGCCCGGCACATACCGAGGACTTTGACCATGCCCCCTGTGTGCTCAAATTGTCTTTACCCCTGTCAATCCCCCAGGCTTTCAGCTGGAGACTGCCCCCTCACGCCTTATTGGATGCAGCCTTTACGGAGGAAATCTGCAGAGAAATAGTGGAGTGCTTCTCATTCAATGTAAAGTCTGTATCCACCCCCTCCACTCTCTGGGAGGCGTTTAAGGTGGTTATATGCGGGGCATGCATCGCCAAACAGGCAGGTGTATTAAAGGCTATTAGACAGACCCTTGCGCAGCTGGAGTCCTCCATCCGGGACACTGAGCTGGAATACTATAGAACCAGCAGGCCTGAACATCTAGCGACACTTAGAGAGAAAATGTCAGAATTTGAAGACAAGGCTAAAAGTGAAACACATTTCTTAGGGAAATTCTCCACAGCTAGACATTATAGGGAGGGGGACCGCCCTGGTAGAACCCTTGCCACTATCCTTAGACCTCCACGCAATTCATCCTATATCTCAGAGCTCCTAGATGCTGACTCTAACCTGGTGTGGGGACCGAGTACCATACTTGATCTCCTAACAAACTTTTATGCCACCTTGTATTTCTCCTCCACATGCGACTCGGCTGAAGGACTATCTGAATATTTAGACTCGATTGTGCTGCTGTGGCTGGGCGGGGCACATCGAACCTATCTCGATGAGCCTTTCACCACTGAAGATATCATCCAGGTCATACATAGCCTGCCAGGAGAAAAGTCCCCGGGGCTCGACGGGCTGACAGCCTCCTTTTATAAATGCTATGCACCTGTATTAGCACCACATCTCCTTGCGGTCTTTCAGGAATCGCTGGACGCAGGACCCGAACCTCCGAGATTCAAATCGTCCATTATCCCTTATCAATATAGATAACAAAATTTATGCAAAATTGCTAGTTAACCGATTACAGCCACTCCCCCCCCCCTCTCATAGCTAGACTGGACAAATCGGAATAAATAACCTGACGTTCAACGGCACACAATTTGAACACATTTTTTGCGGTCTTACACCACCTAGACCCCTAAGTACCAGCATTGGCAGTGCTCCTAGACGCCACTAAGGCGTTTGATTCGCTGGAATGCTCGTACCTATCCACCATTCTGACCAGGCTGGGCTTCAGCTCAAAGTATATACAACAAATTCACCTCCTGTACTCTGCTCCCACAGCCCGACTACGTGTACATGGCCTAATCTTGTCTCCATTCCCCAAGACCCGGGGTTGTCCCTTATCCCCCCTCATCTTCGCTATAGCGATGGAACCCCTTGCGGCACGACTTAGGCACCTCCACGCTGCTAGAGGACTGGGATTCACATCTAGAGGGTTAATTATCTCATTATATGCAGACAACATCACGCTCTACATACACAACCCCAGGGAGAACCTAAACCCAGTGTTAAGCGAAATCACTAAATTCGGGGGCCTGTCCAGAATACAGATT
This sequence comes from Calotriton arnoldi, assembly GCA_963921515.1. Classification (NCBI taxonomy): domain Eukaryota; kingdom Metazoa; phylum Chordata; class Amphibia; order Caudata; family Salamandridae; genus Calotriton; species Calotriton arnoldi. Next base: position 1,703,233 of record CAWUFW010000721.1, read on the forward strand.
AACTGGCCCAAATCAACACTATTTCCCTTAACCGACGGCACGCACTCTTTCAGGTTGGAATATCATTGGCATGTGCTCGTGGCCCAGTCAAATAACTGAGGATCTGGCCAGCCGAGACACACAGGAGCTCTGGAGCATGAACTACGGCTGTGCTGTGGCTTGGCTGGAAGAGAGGGTGACAACCTGGGCCAAATTGCCAATATAATTGGCCGACAAGATTGCTATAGCGAAGATGATTGTGCTCCCCAAACTACTTTACCTGTTTGTTAATCTGCCCCTGCCGCTGAATCAATCATTGTTCAAACGGCTGCGCTCCCTTATGGTCGCCCTGGTCTGGGCTGGTAAACCAGCCCGAATATCCTGGGAACTACTTACACTTGGGCTCAAACAAGGAGGCCTAGACGCACTGGATTTCCCTATATACGCCTACTGTGCACAGGCACAGTTTCTTCACCACGAGCTCTACCTGACCCACTTTCAACCCCATGTCGCTGTGGAAAAAGACAGGGCTGAACCCACCCCACTGCGGGTCGCAGCGTATCTAGCTTATAGAAACCCAGGGCACGAAATCAACACAGTGGAGACTCTGAGATATGCGTGGGAGGGATTTCGAAACAGAGCTGGCCTCTCGATACTATACACCCCATCCGTCCCACTGGCCCACAACCCACAACTACCCCCGCTAGCTGACGGCGGAAGTACAGTGAGGGCACGCCGGCTCGGCCTCAACACTTTTGCTGATTTATACCCCTAAGACACCTTCCTAGCACTCCCACCTACAGCAGGCGATTCTCCCCCCACCATCTCAGATTTACTGCTATACTATCAGCTCCGGGCCGCGTGCCGCCAGATACACAATACCTTTCCGCCCCCCCCCCCCTTCAAACTCTTGAACACATGCTAACTGACCTATCCCAACGCAGACTCATTACATGTCTCTATAACACTACACAATGCTCCTATCAGGTGATGAAATCAAAGGCACTCGAGGGATGGCGTTCAGATCTAAACCCACCTATTACTGACGAGCAGTGGCTTTACTGCTGAGGGCAGCTGGAACTCCTCTCCCCCAACTATAAACTGAGGCTCATCCATTTTAAATTTCTTCATCGTATTTACCGCACCCCTCTCCAAATTCACCGGATGGGTCTCAGACCTGACGCTAACTGCCGGAGATGTCACACGCTTCAAGCCTCATTCCTACACTTAGCATGGCTCTGCCCTCCTATAGCGAAGTTTTGGTCAAAGTTTTCAAGGTACTTTGAGAAATTGCGGGGTCAGAATTAGAACCAACACCCTTTGTGGGACTGCTGGGCTTGATCAAAAACACCCCGCTCGTGGTTCGTCGTCTCCTCACCATGATGCTCCTACTGACAAAACGAAGGGTGGCCATACACTGGGGTAAAAGCTATGCCCCCTCAATCGACACATGGATACACAACATTACACTCTGCCAAGAGCAACTTTCCAGGTTCTGGAAGCTAATGCCCCCCACATCCAGACCCAAAGATATTTGGGGCCCTTTCAAGATGTGAGTAGGCACATGGGACTCAGATCATTCCAATCCGCCAGCAACACCATGATATACCTAAAGCCCACGCACACCTGTTGTACTCACCTAGGCCGTCTCTGTGGTAACAATAATGCAGTCATCGTTATAGGATGTATTAATTCTGGTTAACGAGCTGTCATGTGTAACTTGCACTGTCTATGCATTTGCTTATTGTCTGTCTTTGATTGAACTCAATTCCTTTGAAGTGCTGAGAAGTTGAATCTATGCTCCATGTCGAGCTGGTGCCTTGTTCCCCCCTACACCCTCCATTTTTGTTATTGTTGATTAACACTGCATGATGGTCCAGTAACAATGTATAACTACATGTACCCTGTGTATGGAACATTTCAGAAATGCCAATAAATAAAATAAAATAAAAAAAATACAGTTAACGTCACCTACCCAGAGAAACAGTGTATGCATGGAGGGGCTACCAAAAGCATAATCTCATCCAAAGAACACTTATTGTCCGTATTGTGCACTTAAATCTTAGCTAAACAAGTATCTATGCCATCTAAAATGCCCGGCACTATTACATACCTGCCCATAGCGTTTGAGATAGTCATTCTGCAATAGAACAGAACCGCAGCCGAAATTCGAATCAACACTTCTCGAGAATAGGTAGTAAAACAGGCTTCTTCAATATGCCTCGTCCATTTTTTTACAAAGTTTATTAACCTCTGGTCTCAACAAGTGCATCTCCTGGAGTAATGCAATTTGGGCACCACACCTTCTGAGGTAAGCAAACATCCTGTACCACTTGGGATAATGATTTTAGGCCCTAACATTCCAAGAAACAAGTTTCCTATCTGTTGCAAGGACATTTTTGCATGCTCACATTCAAGGTTTTTGACTGATGCTGCTGTTTTTTTGACTCTAAGAGTGCACTGAGGCCTGTTAACCAGACCTTACTGTCAGTGCTCTGACCCTCCAAAGTGTATGTTTAATTGACCTATAAGTAGGGCTCCCGGTTTTATGGTATTTTTTTTTTTTTTTTTAACATTTCCATCTGTATTTATCCATATTTATTTTTGGGCCATTTTATCTGTATTTATCCACATTTATTTTGTGTTTTGCGTATAAATGAAGTTGTTAAACTGTACATTTCTATATTTATTTAACTGATAGATGTGCACTCATACTTTGATGTCTGTCGTGTTTTAGCTATTTAAGCTGCCAAATATTACATAACAATACATCCACTGGTAAATACTAGCATTATACCACAAATGTATATTGACACATGCTGTTATTTGAAGAAATTTCATCCTGTTTTTTAAATTTCTCATGCTGTCCATCTGCCCAGCTGTTGCGCTATAATTCATGAAACAGCTCGGAGAGTCACTTAAAAGCGGCACAATTTTCTGTATTTATCCACTTTTAAAAATAAATGCAAACAGAAAACACATTGCTTTCTGTCTGTATTTATCTGTAAAAATCCGTAAAAACGGAAAACAGGGAGCCTTACTTATAAGTAAGTTAACTTATGCCAGTGCGATATAAGTCCCTAGTATATGGTACCAGGGATACCCAGGGCCTGTAAACTAAACTGTCCCTCATGGGCTGCAGCACTTGTTGTGCCACCCTGAGTGTGACAAAGTAAAACATGTGTCCTAGCCTGCCACTGCTGACTGTAAGAGCATATTTATACTGCTAACTCGTCTTTGCCATTTACACTAATGACAAAGTCCAGATCTCCTTTTTAATATATGTGTCACCCATAAGGTAGGCCTATTGAATCCCAAGGCAGGATGCTGTGTATTAAAAAGTAGGTTTTGTTTTTATATGTTCTAACAGTAAAAAACCCAAATTGTGTTTTTTAACTTTGGAGAGGCTTGTAACCCCATTGGCAAGTACAAGGTTACACTCTAATTACTCGGCTGTCCTAATTCCTGAATGGAACTACTAAATTTGGTACTTCAAGGTATCAAAAGAATCTTTGCATTAAACCCTACTTGAAGCCCAAGTCAAATTTAATGTATTTTCTAAGTAAAAGGCGACTTTAGAAAGTTGCCACATTGTTGCCCAAAGGTTTTTAGTGGCCATCTACGGGTGCTGGCCACGAGACAGCCGGACACAATAGAGGCCTGCTGTTGGAAGAGATGTTACCTCTCCCTGGCAGGAAGCCACACAGTGTGAGCCTAAAAGGCGAGTTTAAAGGGGTAGCTGCATTTGAAGGGCAAATGGTGGGCACACACAAGAGGGGGGTGAGTTTATTACACAGAGGTCGCACAACCATACCATATAATAAACAACATTTCCATACATCCGTCAAATATGAGTGTTAAGGGATACAGTCATGGAAGGGGCGGCATAGGCACCCGCAGCACACAAGATGTCATGGCCTCCAAAGAACCGGGCACCCAGCGATTTGGAACTGACAGCAGCCAGGCAGAAAGCAGAGACAAATCGCAATAAAGATTCAAAGCATTCCAATCCTCACAAATGCGACCCTCCTCATCCCAACCTAAGGGCAGATGCCATGACAAAAAGAAATTATGGCATCTGTCCAATGGTTTTGGGAGACACTCCATTCGTTTTGGGTAGTTCTGAACTCAACCCCACCCAAATCCCCACACCCACCCACCCACACATAAAAGAATCCCTCAACAACAGCAACCTAGTGAAATATGAATGCAGGAGAGTCAAGAGCAGCACAGTGCCTTTCGACAACCAGGCCCATCAACTCCCAGCAGTACCACTTGGGGGAGGGGTTGGGGATGGCAAACTCTTATAAGTCACAATTGTAAAATAATGGAAACCCCAGTTTCCAGTCAGATAACCAAAATCATACACGCATGTAAACGCATTTGAAAGGATATGTATGTTGACGCTAACTCTGGAGCTCAGCAATTAAACATAGGAGCACTTCAGAATGCAGAAGCCTCTCAAACCTCCAAACTTAGTGTCAGTGTGCTGGAAGTAGTGTCGTCCAACGTTATCTCTCCGTCCGACCCGGAATCTAAACAAGCTCCTCCTCGAGTTTCCAGGTGTCTAGTGTGATGATCTCAAGGGTATCCTGCCCCAGCATTCCAACCAATTCCAGACGTCTGCCAGGCAGTCAAAGAAATTGCTTTTTTTCATTTTGCATGCACTTTAAGGAGTGGCGGATACAGGAGCATGTATTTCAAACCAAGTGCTTTAAGGTTTTTTTCACTGCTATAAAAGTTTTCTGTTGCTCCTGTACTTTTCAAAGAGGGAAGTTTCTTGTTGATGTACCACTTGGAGAATGGCTTCCCGGTCACTGTAATTTAGGATTTTTGCTATGATTGCCTGTGGTGGGGCACCTGGTGGCGGTCCGCGAGTGAGTGTCCTATGCACCCTTTCGGTCGCGAACATTGGGAACAGATGGGGGGGGGGGGGCGTAGTTCATGTACAGTCCATTTGCAGAGGAACTCCTCAGGTGATGTACAACTCAACAGGTTCTGGGAACTCAAGGAACAAGAGTTATTCGTATGAGCACGGCCCTCTGCATCCTCCACCCTGTGTTCTAGAATCTGCTACAGGGTCTGAAGTGAGGCGCTCATTTTCTTCTTCAGGGTCGTGATATCAGTATTTCATTCTGCACTTGCTGTAACACCGTCCGTATTTTCCTGAGATCTGAACAGAGGAGGTTAACTTTGTGACCCCCGCCCCTCTATTTCGGATTCTAGGGAGCCTCTGGTATTTTGTATGGCCAGGGGGAGATCTGTCCGAGTAGGTTATTTTTGCTGCTTCACCGGGTGCTCTGATGCCGCACCTATCTGGCGGGTTTGGCCCTGAGGCATGGTATACTGCGAGAGGGAATGATTTTAGGTGGATTTGGTTATGCTTCCTTTCCCATCGTGAACAAAGTCACTGGAGGAGCCACGTAAATGATCTGCTAGCACACGCTACCCAGCTAGCATCCTGGTCCAAAACGTCTAGAGTGGCAGAGCCCAGCAGGCCTATCCCAAGAAAGCGAAAACTTAAATTTACTTTTTAAGAGAATGTTATTAGTGTGTGATGTTATTCGTGATCACATTGTGATTATTCGTATTACCCAGATAAGTGAAATAGTAAAGGAGATAGCCCCAAGAGGTTCTACCAAATAATGCGTGCTTCCAAGGCAAGGTGTATGTTGGATAATACATACAGTGAGATTAATAATATCAAGTTGCATTAGCAAGGAGATGGAAGACAGAAGAGAGGAAAAACAAGAGAGAAGGACCAGATGGGAGAAAACTAGAAGGGAGGAACAGAGATTGGTAGAAAGCACTAAAAGTGAGGAGATGAAAGGAGAGAAGAAAGTGGTGTAGCAAGAGAAGTGGGGAGGTTACAGGAGACGGGGAGAAGGGGGACTGTAAGAGGGAAGACCAGAAAATAAGTGGAAAAAGCTGAAGAGGAAGAAAGAAGACGGGAGAAGAGGGAGGACAAAGAAGGTCACATAACCATGATCAACTATTATCAAAGTTCCGGTTAGTATTCTAAGTGCATTACTTTAGTGAAAAATTTTATAAGGAGATAGATGCTTTACATTAGTTTTATAGGTTATTAGGGTCATACCTCAGCAGGTAACAACGTTTTGTTTAGGTTAGGCCTTCTTCAAGTCTGTGCCACTAGTAGAATCTAGACAATAGTTAGTTAACATGCATCAAAAGATTTGCATTGTCACAATGCTACATTAAAATTGCTTGACATATTAACACACTGGGGAGTGATATGATTTACAGTAGTTTGCCACTGTTATGGGCTGTATGATTTTTATTTTATTTTGCCATGTATCTGAAATGTCTTAAATAAACAAAACAATTGTTTATATCTCATGCATCCGTTCTATATTGTTTTTATATTGTCTATACTTGTGTCTGTGAATTAATTAAAAAAGTAAATTAGCCACTTGAACATAAGCAGCACCAGTTCCCTTGCATATCTTGTGATTAACTTGCAATCATGTTCTGGATGTGGCGGCTGGTATAGTATGTCAAATACGTTAGCCCGTTATTCAGACTATTTGCTATGAGCGGAGTACATTTTGGCACAAACGTTATATGCGGTACAAACACCAAGGATCTCACTGGGTCAAAAACTATGCAGAGAAAAAGCTCCAATCTTCCCAATCAAATTAAAATTTTGATATATATATTTTAAATATTTCTTTGTGAACTCAATCAAATATTTCATCATTTGTGTATTTGATAAATGCTTGTTTCTGTATTTTGTGGTGTATTGTTTTGTTGTTCAAGTCATTGAGAATGCTTAGGCTGGGGTCCCCGTCTTTCAGTAATAATTAAGTGGGGGCTCACAGAAGACAAAAGGTTAAGAACCACTCGGCTAGACCATTGCAGGCAATGATGTTGCAAGCATATCCTTAAACACTGTGGTTTTAAGGTGTTTACTACACTTGAGGTATTTTCGTTCACATCCTGGAGTTGGTGCTAGCTCATTCCACAGGTGGAAACCCAGAGTTTAGAAAATGTTTCCTTCATAAGTAGTTTGTTATGGCTTGCTTTGAAGAATTGGATCTAACCATTTTAATACCTTAAGCTGGATGCTTTCATGTACTGGGAAACTGTGTAGGGGTTTCACGCACATTCTGGCTGCCTGATTTTAGAGACTTTACAATTTTCTGAACTATGACTAGGTCAGGGCCATCTTCAATTGCTACAGTAGTCCAACCTCAGTACTTTACATCCTGATAAATGCAGTAATTTCAAGAGAGTAATTATCAGAAAGTAAATGATGGCTATTTGGAGCATTTGCTGTCTTCTTACAAGGTTAAGCATGATGGCTATGAGTGAATCATGGTTTCTTCTGATTAGAAGTACATCGACAAGAACTTTTTATATTTAAGCTTTTATTTATAATTTTTTTTTTTGGGACGAACAAATCTTCTGAATGGATCATCCTTTCTCCATAGTAATAAAATATAATCAAAATACTTACATTAAACATTTAACATTAAATTTGCAGTGTTATAGACAATAAATTCTGATCACAGGTTGATGCAGGAAAATCAGCAAGACTGGTAACTGTAGGGGTGTAGATTCCTCAAGACCCAACTAGGAGAAACTACCCAACCATGGGAAATCAGGTGGGCAGGAGGTGGAGTTGGATCTGGCAGCGCATTCTTGATGCCCTCCACCACAGAAGTTTCCTAATAGCTTATTAAATCCTCTTGTAGCTAATCTAATAATCATAATACAGTATCAAGGGCAACAAAAACATTAGTACGTTATTTAAGAACTTCCAAATTTTCTTTGCGTCTAAAGTCTGTGTTCTCGATATTAAAACAATATATAAACATACGCACCTATCCTTACCATAGATATAGAGTTTGATGCTTTTTATTCCTTTCTACTGTTCTGTACTTGCCCTTAGTTTCATAGATAGCCCATAATGAAAGACCACATATTAGCCAACGTTATTAGACTGAATCATGGCAAGTGAAAATAATATACCCCATTCTACATGCTGACTCTCTTATTGTGTTGCAAATTTGCTATCAAAGGGGAGCACAATTGTATTAATTTAAAAAAAAAAATGTGTTTGTTAGTTTGCATGAGGGATTTAAGGATGTTCAAATGCTATGTGGCCTCTTCAGTGTAAAACTTAATTACTTGCTAATCACTTATATATTTTAACGTTTCCTATGTTGGAAAACATTTTCCCTCTGTTACCATAACTTACTGATTTAGAAACATGAATATGTTCCTTCACTTGACAGAAATGTGGCTTTTCAGAGTTGTACTCCTGGCAGAGAGAAAGGAAAACCAAGAAAGAATTTTGTCTCCACGATGGACCTCCATATGCTAATGGCGATCCACATGTCGGCCATGCATTAAATAAGGTAATTTCATTCATGCTATTTACCATGGTGTTCTTTTGTCCAACACCTCATCCACCTATGAAGAGACAAGGCATGTGCCATGTACTAAACCAGAAATTGCTTTATAAAACCTACTAACATTACCCTTGGGAGTAAGTTCTGTATTGCTCTGTATGTGCACAGATTTGTGTTACTTTCTAGCGGTCTTTTGTGTATACATGATGATGTGGCATCATTTTAGTAAACTGAAAAACTCTTATTGATTGCTTATTTAGAATCCATATAGAGACCATAAATACCAATTTGTGCAATCTGGCAGCCTGCAGACGCTACATGTAAAGTTTGCAGGCTGCCGATTCAAGATCCAAGGAAAGACTCGAAAATTGCAATGGAGGATCTCCTACCAAATTAAATGGCATAATACCTATGTGATGAAATATGGATTCTCAATTTGAATCATTGAGACATTAATAAACTATTAAGAAAAAGGACCTATAGGAAAATGAGATCATAGAAAGACATGTGGGATACAATATTGACATTAATGAAGTTTACCAGAGATAACAAATATAAGCCTTTATGAAGCGACTTCACCCAAAACACGTGTTGGCTGCAGTTGTCAACAGTGTAATGTGACACTTTAGTGAACTGTAAGAAGTTATTTGACATAAGAATCATTTGAAAATTCTAAAGTTTGAATAAAGATGAAGGAACATACAAATTAACTGGATTGGTTTGAATATATATATGGGCTCTAAATAAGCAATAAATGAGTTCCCTCATTTGCAAACATTTTTTTTACAATGAATGAATGACATCAGAGGGTGCGTATGTCCTTGAGGGAGAGAGTGCCAGTCCTTTCTGTTATCCACTTATCTTTTTGTTAATGATGTGATAGTATGTTTCTCTCCCCCATACTTCTACTATGTAATATTTTGATAAACCATCATATTATATTTTCTCATTTGTATTTCATGTACCAATCACTTTTTTTAATCACAGTATCCACCTCATTCCTATGTAAAGCGCTCAGTCCTGGATTCTGGTCCATGTTCTATAAAACTGCTAATAATCAAGCTCTTTCCTTTTCAGGTTTTAAAATATCTTATTTCACCATGCTTTAAAACGTTATTTTGTAAGATTTTCAGATATAAACCAGCAGATCATTGCATTCAGCGATGAGACTCTTTGCAGGAAAATAAAAATATTCTTCTCAGTTACAAATACAAGTTGGAAATGAATGTTTGTCCTCAAGTGTTATTATGATCTACAACCACTGGAGTGAAGACCTTGTTTCCACAGGAGCCGTAGTGCTCCAAATTTTAGCTATTATTTTTCACTCTATGCTTTAAGTAAAAATAAAGCAGTGATTCATACATCAAAACCACCTAACTGAAATAACTGCTGCCTACAATTCAGCCACGTCTCTGTTCCCTGTTTTTATTTAACCCCCAGGTTCATTCTGTTTTTCTGCCATGTTCAGATGAACTTTCTGTTCATTTCAGGGCAATGTTTACAGAAATTGCCTTCTTTAAACTATAGGTTGTATCCTAATGAACATCTGGTAGCTAGTGCACTGTAGTTTTGTCCTTCTTAGTTTGAAAATCAAGAGATCTCCAGGCATGGAACTTTACTCCGCTTGCTCTAAGTACTGTCAAATCAGGTCTAGGAAATAACGCTGGTGGCGAAACAGACTGAAATAGAAATAAAACACCATATCTTGTGTCGATTATTGGGATTTGTTTTAAAAACGACCTTATTCTAGTGGGCGATCATGAAGAATATATCCAAACGAAAAAGCCTTTCCAGGGTTCCATTGATTATAAATGTATTGTGTCTCCAATGAGGTTTTTCAATCTTGTTTCAGCTTTATGTAGTAACAGATGTGCTAAATTCTATTAAAGTCATGGGGTCTCTCCCAAACCACCTTTTGTACCTAGAAATTGCCACCTCTGATCCATGACAGTATACATGTTGAGACCTAAAGTTGCTAGTTGTAAAAGATAGGTTAGTTATTCCAATTTCAGCAAGATTTAAGCTTCAACAATATCTCACAATATCAGATGATGTACCTCTCTAGCAGAAGTATATTTTTCCAAATTACCCACTTAGTACCAAGACTTTTTAATGTGCCTTTCAAAACCCATGAGTACATTGTCAATGTGGACAGGCAATGGTGCAGCTCGCTCCCAGTGAACATGTGTGGAAACATTCAAATCCAGTGGAAATCTGAAAGGGGCACTCATAGGGTGTCTGAAAAAAGACATTATGGGACAGTGACAATCATGAGTGTCTTGTGCATGGAAATCTTCTGAAGGATTATGAGGATTGAAGCACTGTGGGCAGCAGTCTAAATCACAGTCCTGCTCAAACTCTTAGTGAAGTGATCATTTGGGATACACTTTGTTTTCCTGTGTCATGAAAGGATCTACTTCTTTGTGTTACTCAGGTATCTGAAGGGCTCACTAACAATCTAGTGATTCAACACAGAGCAGTACGAGACAGGATATGGTTGTCGGATTGTACTAACCTTGTGTGCAAGATCCAACAACAGTGATGCTCTTTTTGGTATCTCGCCACCCCAACCAAATACACCGAACTGTGAGGGGAGTGGCAGAAACTGGAAAAAGTGAATGGGATAAGAGAGGAAACGGAGACTCCTCCACTTCTGTCTCGTCACTTGGCTGGTCACTGAAGTCTGCAGAATTTTGTGAATTACTACAAGGCAATGAAGATAACTGTATGGTTGGTCAGAGAACAAGCTTGACTGCAATAGTGAAGTTATATAATTCAATTGAGCTCTGGGTAACCAAATTCGGTATGGAACAAGTAATTCCTGAAAAATAAACTTACAAGCAATATGTGCACTAGTGCTTTTTCCTCGCCTTTAGGTGACTATCTCAAATGTTGTCACTACACGCTCTGTTGTGGAAGATGAGTTGTAGTTTCTGCTTAACTTCTGCAAAACTGGAAAGAAACGCATACCTTTTAATATCCTGTTGTCCCTTAATCTTAGTAATGTTATATGGTTACATAAATTCTGATCCATTAAACATGACATTTGTAAACACTTATCCTCTTGAAAAGTCCCCAAAATTACAGGATGTGAGGGAGGAGTAAAAGAGTCCTCACTATCAAGCCAGACAAAAATATAGACTAACTCCAACCCCTGAGCAGTGTACGATGCATAACACAAACTGCTACATTATCTGCTTTCTGTACAATCACACAAAAACCTAATTCTAACTTTATTGTTCCCCAAATTTTTTTTTTTAGTTTAATCACATACGATGATATATAATCTATAATCAGAAAGTACAAAAATGATAAAATAACAACGTAACCATATCACCCTAGGGCCACAAAACAATACATCAAAAAGTCAATTTTTTAAATTAAAAACAAGGTCCCTGTTCTCTCACACCCATCTTAGAGCTAAAGAATGTAAGAGTCTTGTTTTGGAATTAGGTTGTGTTTGTGATTTTACAAAAAGCAGATATCCAGATGCAAATTTGAAACAACGTAACATAGATTGTGTTTGGCATTGTACATTCCTCGGGGGTAAGAGTTTTTTTCTAGTTTTTTGTCTGACCCTCTTCAAGATTCCTCCATGTTTTTTCATAGAATACCTTAGTACAATTTAGGCCCACTCCTTGTAGTTTAGATAAATATTCATGAGTGTGAGAAAGTGCCTCTTTTGCATGGTTAGCCGCCCACTTTTTGCCTGGTTTTGTGGTGGTTTCAATTGTAGTGCACAGGGTCGCTGCCAATCAGGTCCCCTGTGCCAGTGCTTCTTCCCTAAATACAAATCCCCAATTGGTACTTCTACCCCCTGTAAGTCCTTAGTAAATGGTACCCTGAGAACCTTGGAGCTAAAAAGGGTCCCCTGGTCCCCCCCTAATGGGACCATGGCACTGCCCTTGGTGCTTGCATGCCCCTGTGAGGGAGAAAACGACAAAGTCGACATGGCACCCTGCCTGGGTGCCATGCTAACCAGCACTGCCTGAAGGCATAGATAAGTCACTCTCTGGTAGGCCTCACAGCCCTAAGGCAGGGTGCACTATACCACAGGTGAGGGCATATCTGCAGGAGCAGATATACCCTCGCAATATTGGGGTCCAGTCCATATTGTAAGTGCCAGGGAAGCCATAGAGAGTACAAGGGCAGGAAACTCGACAACTCGAGTTCCACAGCACAGTGATTGCTTCAATTAACACAGGAGTGTTTGGTATCAAACTACTCCTTACAATAAATCCACACTGATGCCAGTGTGGGATTTATTGTATCAAGTACTCTGAGGGCTCCTCAGAGGTGCCCCTTGAAAACCTTTCAACCTTTGTGTGGTCTCTGACCAGCTATAGGCAGCCAGCCACCACCAGCCATGTTTCTGGACCCCTGGGTAGAGAGCCTCTGCCTTCTAGGACCAGAAACAATGCACATCCTGGGCAGAGGTGTCACACCTCCTCCCCCAGGATGTGCCAGTGCTCAAAGAAGGGAGCTTCAAAGGCCTGCCGCCTTTGTAAAGCGAGCCCCAGCCTCTGCTGTTAGCAGCAGATGGCAGGACCCGGTTTGCACACCCACTTTGAGCAGGGAAACCGGCAGGAATACTTAGGAAAAACTGTTCCACTTACCTGCAAAACTGTTTTCCCCATAGGATAACATTGACAGTTCTGAAAATATTTTAAGTGTCGATTTTTCAAAGTGCAAAGTATTTTTAGTTAAAAATTTACTTTCCTTATTACAAAGATCTTGGTCTTAAAATAAAGTACAAAGTATGATTTTCTAAAAATTGGTCTAAATCTACTTCTTGAGTCGTGTGTCCATTATTGATCATTGTGGTGCAATAAATGTAATACGCTCCTCTCTGTTAGGCCTAAGGCTGCGCTCCCACACTACCACTAATAGAGCACTTTGGGTTTTACATTGAGCCCTGTACACTTTTGGAGAACCCCTGGACTCTGTACACGGTATTACCACCTACTGACAATATCATATACAGAGCCAGCTTCCTATAATTAGAATATCTCAGAATTAATTTTCATTAACAATATGATCAAGATACTTCTCTGTGATTCAGTGGTCCACATGAGCCGCCTTTTAAGAAGCAACAGTTCTCTGTGAGGAAAATATGAAATCCATGTAGCTAGGTTGAGGCTGCAGCAACATTATGGCATGATTGCTTAGTAAAGGGTGCCCAAAACCTGGTTAATCCTAGTTTTCTGCCGTCTCTCTGGAAACACGTGAGTTTGTGGCCTGATGCGAATCGTACTTTACAACCAGCATTCTGCTGCACAGTGCATCCTCCGTGCGCATGGCTGCTTTCCAGGTACTGTCAGTACTTTGTGTTGACCACTAGTCTTTACATGCTGAAAAGGCACCCAGTGCGAGCAAATTTGGAGTACTGTCTCCACTAGCATGGAGCAGTAATCTGAACAGAACCCCTAGTCCCACTTCCTGACGATGGTCTGCTCTGGGCATCTTCCTTTATGATTCAGTGTATCAACAAATGACAGAGTATTTTAGTGTGTATCTTTCAAAATAGTCACTATCTCCTCTTCCTCTGTATAATTAGGAAATATAGGTCAGTTATGCTGTCCTTTCCCCTGTCCTAGTCTGTACTAGGTACCACTAGGAATATAAGTAAGATCCCACAATCCCTGCAGCAGCAACGTTGTTAGACTGGATCTAAAAAGTAAGAGAAGAAAGAGACAAGGCAGCAGGACTTGTTCTAAGTAACACAATCTTTCATTTCTTTCCATCCAGATACAGTAAGTTCCACCTGTTCTTGTCAACTGCCCCTCCCCTCATTATCAGACACCAACAAAGCAAGCTTACCTCCCACCTTGAATTCTCTTGCCCCTCTGCGCCCTTCATTAATCACCTTTCTCTTCCCTCCTTGCACCTTTATGTACCCTGTTTGTATTTCTCCTTCATTACTTACCTGGTAGATTAAAGTCATCAGCTATACTGTGCTCCTCATGTGCACACCAATCATTTTACAGCAGATATTGCTTGGCAGTTAGGTTTATGCACTTATACAGAGACTCAAACATGTTGCATGTGGAGTTGGCATAAAGAACCAGGAGGCTGGGAAGAGGCAAATGCTACACAGTCTAGTATTGCCCATATCCTTTTAGTGGGATTTAACTTTATCTGATACCAAACCTCCATATCAATAACGTTCCCAAATTGGAAGAAATCGTATGGGAATTTTAACAGCCTAGTAGAAACTGTCACATTTGATTCCTGAGGTAAATTGTGTTTGTGCACCACTTTTTTTTTTAAATACCTTGCTGGATTTTGTCTTTAGGGGCTACAGTGAGTTTTCAGGGAATGGAACAGAAATTGATAAATTGGTTATCTCTTATCCCAATTAACCATATTCATACATCTGATCTATGTTAATTACAGATACTGAAAATATGTGCAATAAAGATTGAAATCTGTGTGTTGTATGTAGTGTGTACCAAATAATTCATGTTAACAACTGTACGCATCAATTTAAGTATTCAGAATTGCCATGAAGCTATTACTAATTCTCCATAAAGCTGGTGGACTATTTGAACATTTGGTCAGATTTTGCTCCCTGACCTGAAGAAAAGTCTTAATTTTTAGTAAAGACTCTGAGGCATTAACCTTTCTTTACTTTTAGTTAGCAGCAAAGGTAGTACAGAAATTATTTTTCCCATTAACTCTTGTAAAACTGATACAGTCTGACTTAGGCAATTGTCCTCATCAGCCAAGAGTCGTTTTATATAGTATGCTCCATATTAAGTAATTTCCTGGTATTTTCTTTTTGTTTTTTGTTACAATTCCTAAATCTTAAAAAATTCTTCACAGTACATTATGGAGAATGAGTGAACGAAGGACAGAGCTTCTATGCACAAAATCGAGCAGAGAAGGCTTCAATTTAAATGCTTCATTCTTCCTGTTTGGTCTGGTCATAGAAAGAAAATATAGAACACAAAGATCAAGTTGGGTCAGTTCTCCAGAATCATCCACAGTGATGAGCTAATACCGGTCTTTTTTGTTTTCAATAACAACAAGATTTTTCTTCAGGTCAGAAAAATATGTATTCTTCGTCGAGAACTAAAGCTTATCCATGTGTGCAACTTGTTGCCACTGGAGTCCTCTGCCTCGGGTAAGAGAGACATGCTATGTACCACACCAATAAGAACAGAATTTGCAGGATTAGGAGCGAGGCAGTTGGCGCCATAGCAGCCAGGGAAGAAATGGGTGTCGGGCAAAGAGGATTTTTTTGTCGTGTTTTTCTTTCATTTCATACTTCTGAGAATAATTTTTAGCATTAATTCATTCAACATAGACTTACAGAGAAACGCATCCAGCAAAATTTAAGATGAAAATTCTGTTTTATGAAAATGCGAAAAAACAACAAACTTGCCTGTACTGATCTTTATTTTATGACTCAAATCTTCCAGGTGACAACAAACAAATTAATGTCTAACTACTCGAGATTACTTCGAAAATATATATTTTATTTTTTAAAATCAATTTGTTTTCACATATATCATATAACACAATTTGACAATTTCACCACATTATACCACATTTCACCACATTATACCAAAGTCTATATTGCTTGAGTCCAAATGCGAAATCGGCTGATTTAGCTAAATAGTGATTGGTCCTGAAGAGAACCCCCAATCTTCAATCTACGGGGTTCGAAACGCGTCGACCTTTTTGTTGTGTTTTTGTTTAACAAGTGTGATTAATGTAAAGAGATTTTCTGCCTGGGTAAATGATTTGTGAAGTAAGGTCCATTAATTGGTACGGTGCAGAAAATTCTTGCGTTTAAGATTACACACTGTCTTGGTTTTTCTTTGACTGATCAATCAATGTTAAAATATTCTGAACAGAAAAGATCATTAGGTTATATGTTCTGTGTTCTATGTTTTGTATGTGAGTGAGTTGTCCTTGATGTTGTTTATCATTGGTGTATTGACCCAGATTCATTTACTGCTTTTGTTTGGTCAATTTTTTCAATTTTCTCTTTGGTCTTGTGGTATAATGTGTGAAATTGTCAAATTGTGTTATATGATATATGTGAAAACAAATTGATTTTTAAAAATAAAATATATATTTTCGAATTAATCTCGAGTAGGTAGACATTAATTTGTTTGTTGTCACCTGGAAGATTTGAGTCATAAAATAAAGATCAGTACAGGCAAGTTTGTTGTTGTTTTTTCGATTAGAGGCTCAGCCTTGCTGATTAGAGCCAGACCCTTTGTTGTTAGACAGTTTTATGAAAATGCAGCAGCCAAAATAGGGGTTTTTATAGCCAAAGCTGAAGGTATCTCCTGCATGCAGGTAGTGTTTGGTATTACCAGGATCCATTTGGACTGAGCATAAACTATCATAACTTTACATTTAAGACTTAATTTCAACCACAGCCCGACATCCCAGTAGAATGACCCTGAAATTACCACACAACTGGTGAACCTGAACTTGGTGGAAACAAGTAGCAGATAGTTTGAGCTGACCATAGCCATCCGGCCACCAAAATGTAATGCAATGCAGCTGGGAAAATGGTAGCTTCAGGAAGTAAGAGGAATATGTATTTTAACAATACAGATTTTCAAATGCTGTCAAGTTACTTTTCAAGAATGAATCTGAAAATGTGCCTTCAACTGACTACATTCAAATTGATTACATTTAAATGCATTTAGATAAATACATTACTAGCAATTGTTGCTGGCTGCATGTTGTGGCACAGAAATACAATAACCTAGGATTGGAAACAAATTACCCAGTTGCATTACCAAAATGCTAGTGTTTGATTATGCAGGACTGCTATCAAATAAAATAGCAAAATAATTGTCTTTTTGCCTATTATACTATAATCATGCTAGTGTTGGCCTGCAGAATAATTTAGCAGTTATTCTAAAATACAGTAGTAATTCTTATGGTTTCAGCATTATGAAACAACTTTTAGTGACTGAAAATGACTAGATATTTGCTTTACCTATTGAAGGTCACTTTCAGTTCTGTCAAATAAAACTAACTGTAGTAACTACACCCTTGAGCTGCTTGTCTCTGAGCCCAACTGTCCATTACCTCTAGTATTGGTAGCGTGCCGTGGTACTCACAATGGCAAACATTTCCAGGTGTGCAGTTTATTTATTCAGAAAGTAATTGGGGCTCGGTTCACTTAATTTTCTGTTTTTTGGAACAAATTAAGAAACTACTAATCCAGAAGCTATAGGTACCAAGGTAAACCTATATCAAAATGCAGTAATTGTAGTGTAGTAGTTAAAATCTTTCTTCTGAATGTATTGCATCAATTTCTTATATTTTGTTTATGAAGAACTTGCTCTAAATATAGTGTCCAAAATCACAGTTCAAGCGCATTTTTTAAATCTAAATAAAGTAGTACTCTGCTTATAGCTCTCACATGGATGGGAGGCTAAATTGGCCAATCTGGACGTAACATTTGTGGCCCACAGATTATACCAGAGGTCAGTAGTCTGAGCCCAGATCACTAAGCCACTTTACCGGATGATCCAGGAAGCACTGGCATTCCATTACTGCTTTGTGAAAGAGTGACAAACGTTATGGGAAGATGGACACAAACCCTGACTTGATAGCAAAATTATCAACAATTTTGTTAACTTTAACATAAGGCTTTCATTAATACACCTACATAAACACGTCAAAGACAACAGGGGTTCAGTTTTCTGCATATTGTTAGGACAAAGGACATTGAACGTAGAGCAATGATTGATGGTACTCTTTGGGCATTGGGAGAATCTAGACATCAAAATGTGAAAAAACTAAAGATATTAACTATCCACAATTTAGTGTGTATTAACAAGTACCTAAATAAATCTACAGCTCCACAAAAAGCATGTGGCACATTGGATGCGGGAATGAATAATTAATAATAGTAGCCATGCATAAGGACACTTAAGGGAAGCATGTTACCCAATTGTAATTTAGAGGTGCTTGTGTGAAACAAAAGTGCAAACAACCAAAGAAGTTGCAAACATCATTTTGTTCTAGGTGTTGTTTAAGACATTGAACTTTTTTATTGCAGCAAGTGGAGTCACTTGTATTCCCGTATTATTAATGTAAAAGGTTGCTTTGATTTTGGAATTCACAGGCTGCAGGAGGCTTGGAAGTGGTTGGGCTGCTTCATTTTTGTTTTATTTATAAAGTTTTCTATAGCGCAAACATGAGCCGTGCGGGTTTCAGAGCGTTTTACAGTGTTTAAGGAGATGGGTAGTGTAAAGAACAACCTCATCATCAAGGACTGAACACAATTTGTAAGAAGCCCTAAGAGAGACCATCACCGGGTCCAAGACCTTCAAAAAAAGAAGAAAAGAAACATAACATGCAAACGATAAGCATGCGTACAAGACTAAGGGAACCCATCTTGTTCAGGAGTGGAGATCGTGGATTCTAAGACAGAAATGTGTTAATCAGTATTACTTTAACTTCTTTCTTGAATGAAGCAGTAGAATGGTTCAATCTAATTTCAGGGAGCAGGACGTTACAGATTCTTGGGGCAATATCTGAGATGCTTGGTTATATGCTTTATTTTTATAGAATTTTGGTGGTTTCAGCAGTAGGGTGTTAGTGCCTCTAGATGCTCGACAGCCACCCAATAACTCCAATTTCTGTGCAAGTTATCTTGAGGTGGAAGGCATTGTTGGTCATACAAGCTATTTTTAAGTGAATCCTTTCCAGTTTAAGGATTTCAGGTCTGGAGGGATGTGATTATTTCTTTTGGATCCTGTGATGAGTCGTACAGCAGAGTTGAGAGAGGCCCTTAGTGGTGCCAGCTTACATCTGGGAAGACTGCAGAGAGTTACACTTCCATAGTCGAATCTTGGAATCAATAGGACTTGGACAGCTGACTTAGTCATCAAGGGGAAGGAAGGGCTAGATTTTTCTTAAGATGTTCAAGTGGAAGTTCGCTCCGTTGGTTATAGAGCTGATGTGCTCCTGTATGTTCAGGTTCTTGTCAAGCTTTATTTCTAGCAATCTCATTGAATCTATGATGTGTGGTAGGCAGCTAAGAGATGTTAGTAGTTTCATCCATTCCCCGATGTTAGGTGGTGTTTGGGTGCAGCAATAAGGAGGAATTCTGTTTTGAGAGCATTTACTTTAAGGTGGTTACTGGTCAACCAGTTTTTTTTTTTTTTTTTAAGGTTGTGTTGAGAGACCTACTATCTTCAGGGGAAAAGATTTTTAGGTTCAGTTGGGTGTTGTCAACGTACACATGATAGTGGATGTTTGAATATTTCAACAATTCAGTTAAATGTTCCATTAACAGGCTAAAGAGAGTGGGTGAGAGCGAGGACCCCTGTGTGATCCCTAGTGTGACCTGTGGAGAGTTGGATAGGAACGTATTGACTTTTATTCTTTGAGTTCTGTTGTGGAGAAAAGAAGTAAACCAGTTAGGGAAGAGGTGTGGCGCTGCAGCCAGGGCGACTGACGCCGGAACACGGGGCTCACGGTTCCATCCCCGGCGCCAGGTCAGCCCAGCACCATGTGACTCTGGGCAATAGCTTGCTTAATCTTCCCGACGGCCTCCAGCGCCTTGATGCCTTCGGGTAATTGCTCGCGCTTTACAAATACTGGATTTACATTTTACATTTACATATAGGGACGGATCAATATCCCTATCCTCCGTTCATGTAGGTCAAAGAGGCTGTCATGTTTGACCGTATTGAAGGCTGATGAGAGGTTGAGGAGAATAAGAAGGCAAGATTTATTCTGATCCAACATTTTTAAGGCATCATAAACTGTGAGAGTGAGTGCTGATTCAGTACTGTGGCCCTAGCTGAAGCCAGTTTGGAATTGCATAGTTGTACCTGGACACATTTCTCAAGGAGCTTCGCCAGTGCTGGCATATGGTTGGGTGGAAATTGTTTGGGTCTGATGTGATCCGCCGTGGGTTTTTTCAAAATAGCGGTAATCTGCCCAGTTTTAAGGCAGTCGGGGATTGATCCTTGGAGTGGTGAGGCATTACCTATCTTGGTCCAGAGAGGAAGTAGAGACATTTTGACCTCCCTAAAGACATTCACTGGTAGAGGGTCACTAACGTGGTTTGAGGGTTTTAGTGCTGTTAGTATTTTGATAATGGTGCTTTCATCTAAGGTTTTGAATGTGCTCCATGAGGCGTTGTTTTTAGGGATAAGAGCAGAGAGACATGGTGATTCAGCGATCCCGATCGGGGGATAAGTGGGGGGTTGCTAAACTAATGTGTGAGAGGGAGGTGCTCCATAACTGACCTCAGGTCGCTTTCAATCTTTCTTGTCTTCTTATGAAGATGAAGGCAAAATCTTCACAGTTTAGCTGTGAATTAGAGCCTGTTGTGGCAGGGTTAGCTTGTCCATTGTATTGTAGCTTGACAAGTTCGACCTCTTTTTTTGGGGACATTTTCTTGCATTAACTAATTGGTTTCTAAAGAAATTGGCCTTTGAACTTCTGATACATTTGTTCCAAGTGCTCCTCAAAGATCTCAGGTGTTTGAGATGTTTGAGGGAGGGTGAGAATCTGCACAATTGGTCAGCTAGTCCCAGCTTACGTCTATCTGCATTTAGGCTGTCATTGAACAATGGGTTGGGTTCTTTGGTAGACATTCTTTTTAGTTTTAAGGATGCTATCAAGTCTAGAATGTTCAGCGTTGAGTTATTGTAATTGGATGTGAGGTCATGGACATTTGCCATATCCGAGGGAGGTGGCAATATATTGCTGCTGAGAGATGTCAGAGTATTCCATTGAGTACTTTGTATGATCCTTTTCAAGTGTTTTCTTTAGTTGAGCCTTTTTTGGTCCTCACGGATTCTGTGATTAGGAAGGTGATACGGAGGTGATCTGTCCAGTCGCAAGGGATGATGGATTCCAGTTGGATGTTATTACTCTTGGCAATAATAAGGTCCAAGGTCGTCCCCAAGTTGTGGGTAGTATCTCCCTTTTCGAATTGGATGCTTTATTTCTAAAACCTAATGAGTACACAAATGGACAAGATGCAAGGCAACTCTGAGCACCTTATACATGGCACGGTAACTTTTTCATACCTTTCAGAACTGTATCTGGTAAGAGAACCAGCTGTGCTGATCGATGCCAATAAGGATTAAACCTGCTTCCACAATGCAGGAAAAACAACTGGTTGTGGGTGGGACCTAATGTGCAATTGGTCAGCTATCCAAGATACTTTTCAAAGGTGAACATACAAAGAAATTGAAAAAGACAAACAATATCATTTAAAAAAAAAAAAAATTTTAAATTAATTTTGCAGTGTGACAAACATAAAACATATGCAACGTAAAATAAAAATAAAACAACCCCCCCCCCCAATCCCACCCCCAATCTCCCCTGGTCTCGCCGGCATACCAATCTACAGGATCTAACAAGTGACAGCTTAGTATAAATGAAACAATACTCAGTTCCATGCCAAGTCCTATCTTGGGCCATAGGCATCCAGATTCACGGGGACTTGCGCCCCCGCACCCGCATGTTGTCTGAGGCCACCAGCTTCCATTCCCTTCGACATTTCCATTATAGTGGCCCTTTCCTTCACCCATCCTACCCTTCTGACCATTGGTCACATATCGTAGCAAATTTCCGGGGGCAACCCCTAGCCCGGTATATAGGCTCTTCTGCCTGTTTGCACCATTCCATATTGGATACCTAGTCTCTCCAAGTCTGGATCTGGGCGCTCCCTCAATATCATATCACACCCATTGCGCCACTGCCAGCTCTGTGTTACACAGCAGGAGTGTGTATCTGTCCAGTGTTACCCCCCCCCCCACACACACACACACACCCAAGAGAGTCAGCTGGGGGGTGAGCTCAAGAGCCTCGCCTCCCCCAGGAACACTCTGTTTCGGGTAATCCCATAGTGTGAGGAATAACATCCCCCTTTGGCCACATTCCCTCAAACAACGATCAGCGTCCCTGCGACCCAAGGCGTGAAGTCTTGTACATGTAAATTAAGCTTGGTGCAACAGTTTTAGCTGTATAAGCCAAAAACCTGCCAGGATGGCAACCTCTTCTGGGTACCCTCAGGCTGCCCCCCACTCGCCATCTTCCATCCTACCCAAGTCCCCCTTCCACTTCTCCCTCAGCTTCAGCAATGGGGCCTGACTATTACACTGGAGTGTGGAATACAACTAGAATATGGCATGTCTGTGGAGTATGGCTCCCAGCGCCTGATACTCCAGCGAGCTCTCATCCTCTAGGTCCTGAGGGCTGAGTATCCAACAGCTAAGAATGACTCGGACCTGTATATAGCGCAGGAACTTACACCCCCCCATATGGTTATGTCAGTTGTAGACTGGTGTATAGTGACTCTTTGATCTACTCTTGGAGTAATCGGGTGCTTCAGCAAGTTAAAGAGTTGCTCTGACTCAGAGTATATGTTTGCATTGTTTGAATGCTACTTTGCATGCAAGTTCTTCCTTTAGGATAAAGGAACAGTGTCTAGTTATCTAGTAAAAGCATAAATATTACCTCAACTGCAGGCAATTCCTATTCCTGCTCCATATTGTGATGCTGTAAATTGGCAGCCAAAGGTTTATGATGGCTTGTTGTCCTTGACTTTAGACAATATGTCCTAAGATGTTGGTCCGTTTTTGGTCGCCAACAAGGCCACCAATTCATCTATGAAAAACTTGGGAGACCCTTTTATAATAGGAGGATTTTTGACTTTATAGTAAGCTTTTCTTCTTCCTATGATATTCTTTATATGCATGGTTCTGTCTGATCGGCATTACCTGTCTTTTAGAGAGGATGTACTTATTGTTTTCTGCATTCCTTAATTCTTGAGGAATCATGACTGCTGTTTCTTGTCATGTCAGGTCTTTATAACAGACAGCTTTTCTTTACGGCAAGTCACCTGCGGTGTTGTATTAGTGGCGTACTACCCTTTCTTCACTGGGTTGGGTATTTTTTACCGCACCTCTCATTTCAGAGCGGGGTATACATGATTTAATGTGCTGCTGTGTTTCACTTAATTGTTGGTCTTATGATCCTATTTGTCCTGTGTCACAGGTGTGGTTGTGTGTGCTTGTTGTTAACAAGTGCGCTAATAGGTGTGTTACCATTTTCAAAATTATTGTAAAGCGCTCGAGGTTGTGTTCAGTCTTTCGATTTATTGATTTAAGCTTTATTCGACAGAAATGTCATAAAAGCTATAAAAATACATTGTTTTCCTTTAAAAGATAGAATACAAATGCACAGCATTTTCGATTTACATAAACAATGATACAGCAAAGTGATCAATTAAGCCCTTAGTGCAATAATGTATATATCGTATTCAAGTTATTAAAAAGCGAAATAACAATGACAAATGCCCAATTTAGTTTGTCAGGTACATATCTACATTAAAAACCAGAGTAAAAACAGTCAATACTTCGTCGTGACGGCGAAGCATTTATATACTAAAAGGTTGCTAAATTTTCCCTGACATAGCAGCGGAGATTTGACAAATAAAGTGCTTGTGCATAAAAATTCCAACAAGTTTAATGTTGTGGTCTGAGATTCCCACTATCCTAATTTCAATTAGAACTATGACATTCTTGCGAGAGCTTTCCTCCTTATGAGCCATGCTTGTCCCAAACATTTTGCTACGCAGCATACAAAGAACAGCCTGGGGTCGGATCTAAGGATACGCAGTGCTGTGTGATAGTCCCGTGTGCCCAATTGCTGACAAAGCGGTTTCAGCCATTTGGCCCGTGATGTTTTATATGCCGGGCAAGCAAACATTGAATGGGCAATACTTTCTGTCAGGGCCTTGCAGCATGGGCAATTTTTTCCATTCCTTGTGCACCACTTTGCTGTCACCTCACAAATGGGAAGAGTTCCGAACCTAAAATGCATATACAACATTCTATCTCTCGGTACCTTAATTGTATCAAGGAAGGGCTCAAAATATCTAATTTGTTTGTGGGAATAGAATTCTGTTGTTAGTTTGCCCACGTTAGGTTTGCAATTCTCCCGTTGGTCCTCCCATTCCCAATATAGGCGTTTGAGTTCCTCTCTCCTCAGGGGTTCCTGGCTGGCCCAACAGGCACGGAGTCCTATGGCTGTTGACGTTTTTTTAATGTCAGAGATCCAGCCTATTTTACAGCCGGTGTCTAGGCGGATAATCTCAGTGAGGGCTTCTGCATAGGAAGAGAGCTCGGGAGTCCGCCTGATGCGAGCCCAAAAAAGTACAGGGCGTAGCCTAGCTACATCTCCTATCGACCGCCTGCCCATATCCAGCAGTAGAGGGGTAAGGGGAACATATTTGGGTGCCATAACCAGGTCTCTTAAAAATGTATGTTCCGACCTGCAGAGCTCATCGAGTTTGTCAAAACCCCAAACGTCTGCTCCGTAAAGAGCAGAGCTAACTGCTTTGGCGTCATATACTTGGAGGGCGGGAGCTACAGGCCTAGTATGTGAAAGGCGGTGTTCTTTCCCTATTACTCCAGCCACTCGCTTATGTCCCATCAGCATCTTTGCTAGGTGGGGTCTCCTAGACATTTTTTCAGAAAGTTTTACACCTAGGTGATCAAAGGTGTCCACCTTTTCGAGGGGTAGCCCACCCAGCAGAGGGCCGTTCCTATATGACCTATGGCAGTTAAAGGCCCTAAATTTGGTTTTTGAACTATTTATAACCAGTCCCCGTTTGTCGCAGAAGAGTTGGAATATGTCGATGAGGCGTTGTAACCCCGCTGGGGTCTTAGATATCAGCAGGGTGTCGTCTGCAAACAACAAGGTTGGTATCTTGTTGCCCCCAGAGTGGGCGAGTCTGCGGGCTCCTCCTGGAGGAAATCAACTACCCCATTCACATATAGGGAGAACAAAGTTTGGGCCAGAACGCAGCCCTGTCTGACTCCTCTATTGACAGGGATGCGCTCTGTTAGTTGACCCTGTCCCCCCTCCTGACCTGGGCAAAGTTCCCCTCGTGGAGCCGGATCAGTAATTTGAGAATGAAAGGGGTGATACCCATTCCGCCAAGCGTCGTCCACAGCCTGGACCTTTCAGACTATGGCACTGGAGGCCGTACGAGGGCAAGCTTTATACGTTCTTGCGATCTGGCAGTAGTTATTGGCCAGTGAAATTCGGTGAATTGCCGGGCCAGTCGGAGTATCTGGTGGCACGTTTATGTTTGTATATATATTTATGTCCATATATACATCTTTGTAGCAAGATGTTATACAATTGGCACATTTGATGAATATGAATGCTCATTTTGTCCTAACTCAATTATTTATAGCAAGGAGGTGGTGGTGTTCATCTCTCCTTTGGGGAAAGGGGTTCTGAAAGTCCTTCTTTGGGTTTTTATCAGGACAATTATTTTTTCTGATTTTCTTTTTTGTCATGAACAATGCAGATTACATGGCTTTTGTCATGCAGCTGACCCTTTTTGGCCATCGAATTTTCTTTCCCCTTTGGGGGGATAGGGAATAATGTCTGTTATCTGTCAGTTCTTTAGGGATTGTTCCCCTTTTCCCTCAAGGGCCGATGATTCTGGGACCTGTAAAGTTGTTTTTATTTATATGTTCTGTGACAGTGATCATGTATTCTATTAAGAGCAAAGCTATTGTTCTGCTATTCCTACGTACATTTGGTCGGTTGTTAGTTTTGACTGGCTGGTTCTCTTTGAGAATTTTGTAGGATTAGTTCGCAGACCCTCCTCCAGTGGGGTATAGCTATGGTATTTAATTCAAAAGTTAAGGAATCTGCGGCTAGATGTCTCTATCAGATGTAAAAGTTACCATCGGTAACGTGATATCTGGTAGAGACATAGTCTAGCCGCAGATTCTTTAACTCCCTGCCCATCCTCCCCACTCTGCGAACGACCCATGAGGTAAGGGTTATACCCTTTTTCAGTACTTGTTATTTGTACTGGTGATCACTATCTCAACTTATGTTGGGACTCAGCAGACCAATTGGCGTGGCCACATAGGTTTTGTCTAGATGTTGCCATGCTATCTGTAGTAATGTTGTAATGTGTAGAATGTTTTATATGTCATCTGCAGAACTCTGCTGTTGCTTAGTGCAGAGGAATGTTTATATTGGCTGTTGGTCTTGGCTACTGAGCCTGGTGGAGCTTCTGTATACTGGCTCCACGACCATGTAGTTATGAATAAACCTCTCCAAATATATGCCTGTTTCCGGCTCAATTACTACAGAAACTTTGGCGACCAGCTTGAGGACTACATGGTCACACTCTGCGTCGCACCCTGCGTGCAGCGACTTTGTGCATCGTCTGCGAGTGTACAGCTCCTTCTAAGAAGCAAGAAATTACTATTCGTTCCAAGGAAGGAAGAGGTATCATACTTCATCTACGAGCTGTTTATCTGGAGCGGTCTGAAGCGGTGATGATTTTGCGAGTACAGTGCATCTCTACGCATTGACTGCGAACTTCAACTCTTGTGGTAGGGCGCTTGCGCTGTGCTTTGACGAGACTTTGCCTGTGACTCTTTATTTTAAGCCCTGCGCGTGTCCCTTTTTAGTTGGCTCAGCGTCCCGTCCCATAAAATGGTTTCTCAACTACCCACTCGGGAATACATATTTTGGGACCCTCGTGCTCACTTTTGAGTCACGGAATTTTTCAAATCCTCGTTTCAGCTCTCAACCGCAGCCCGCATTCATTCTACATCTTACCTGGCAACTGGGGAACTTTCCATCAACCGCATTCTGCGCTCCGATCCTCAGCCTCCTCTCTTCCACTCTGTTACGCTACGCTGCGCTCCAGCAACGTCACCACGTCACGCAGCGGGGGCCATCTTTATTAGGCTCATCACCATAGAAACGATCTGCAATCTCCGTACGAAGTGTTGTCTTCGTGATTGACTACTCGTCTGTTGTGTATTACGCGGTAATACACACACCTTAATTTTAAGCTTCAGATGCTTGTTTCTTTATTTAAGGAAACGCGGTGACACACACACCCACAGTTTACAACGTATTTGTTAGTGAGGAAACCTTTGCTGTTGTGTGTCACGCGGTGATACACACGCCTACAATTCTCTATGCACTATTTCCTAAGCACTTTCCCTTCATTCATGATGTGTGTCACACAGTGATACACACACCATTTACTTATTTCAAGTTTAGTTGTTGCCTCACAGTGACACACACTCATGGTTTGTTCTATTTTTTTTCCTACACTATACCATCATTTGTATTTTTTTTTCTTCTAACTTTTACACAGTGATACTTACATTTTGTTTCTGACAGAAAAAAATGTCTTCTTCTTCACTCATTAGGGTTTGAAGGGAGATCTATTTTCAAGCATTTACCCAATTTGTCTCCGGAAGAAAGTGATGGTATAGACGAGTATCGCGAGACTGTTATGAAATTGAAAAAAGATCCGACAAACAGCCCAGTCTTATGGTTTTAAGACATAGATTTTTCAAGAGAAAACAAACAGATGATGAAGATGTCGACTCTTACATTTCGGTTCTGAGGAGATTGGCAGCGGTCTGCAAATTTGAAAATTTCACAGACCAGCTCATAAGAGACCAATTTGTCTGTCAATGCAAAGACAAAAACATTAGACAAAAACTTTTAAGTTTAGGTGATCCCACTCTTGATGAGACGATCAAAATTGCTAAGAGCATTGAAATATCTATGGTATCTTTGAAAGAATGTGATTACAGAAGTAATGACAAGGTTAATGAAAGTGTTAATGTGGTTAACATTAGTAAGTCACATACTAAAGTCAAGAATTTTAGTACAAAGAGTTTTCCCAAACCTGTCAAACCTGAAGGCATTAATCCCAATATGTGTGGTAACCCTCCACATGCAAAGAATGGAAGATGCCCTGCCATTACTGTCACATGCAATTATTGCAAGAGGGTAGGGCATTTCACCAAGGTTTGACTTAAAAAGAAGAATTCCAAGAAACCGGTTGTGTGCGTTGTTGATTCAGATTGTGAGAGTGACTCCGAAGTCGTTTCTGTAATTCTTGAAGAGAATGAATTTGCCTTGTATGGTGCGAATCTAAAGCCATTGAGGGTGATCCCTCCACATGTGTGGACCCCATTGTCGACATTGGTGTTGGGGAGAAGGTTCTTCCTTTACTTGTTGATTCAGGTACTCGCATAACAATGATAACTAAGAAGTTATTTGAAGAAACTTGGGGTGATTCCATAAGTTTGTCTCCTCCTGATCGATCTCCTGTGTCCTATGAAGGGCGCAAGATTGATCTTCTTGGATTTTTCGAAGAAGAAATGTGTTTCAAAGGGAGGTGCATCAGAGGAAAAATGTATGTGGCAGTCAAAGGTCTAAACATTCTTGGGTGGTTTCACCAGGGTCTATTCGGTATGATTTTAAGACCTGTTACCCTTGAACAAGTGTTGGTAGTGGAATGTTGTGACGATACTAAACAGACTTGGAAAGCTAAATTTCCTTCTGTGTTCGGGGAACAACTTGGTAAAATCAAAGGTTTCAAACACAAAATAGTGGTCAAGGATGGTGCCACACCTGTCAAGCACAAACTCAGAGGAGTACCCTATAGTGTTAGGTCTTACTTAGAGAAGGAACTCAAGGATCTGTGTGCTAAAGGAGTCATTGAACCTGCTGAATCCTCCTTGTGGCTTTCTCCCTTGGTGGTGGCCCGCAAGAAAAATGGTCAACTTAGGATCTGTGTTGACTTGAGATCCCTTAACAAGGAGATATGGGTCGATTCACATCCCCTACCCAAAATATGTGATCTGTTTGCTGCCACCAAGGGGGCTAAGTGTTTTTCCAAGCTTGATCTTACTAGTGCATACCATCAGGTGGAGCTCCATCCCGAATCTAGGCACCTCACTGCTTTCGTGTCTCCTTTGGGTACCTTTCAGTACCGCCGCATGCCTTTTGGGTTAGCGTCTGCGGCCTCCGTTTTCCAAAGGGTCATGAACAATATTCTTAAAGACTTAGATTCTGTCCTAGTATTTCAGGATGACGTCTTGGTCTTTGGAAAGGACACCAAAACTCATGATGCTA
The DNA here is from genome assembly GCA_963921515.1 of Calotriton arnoldi. Taxonomy (NCBI): domain Eukaryota; kingdom Metazoa; phylum Chordata; class Amphibia; order Caudata; family Salamandridae; genus Calotriton; species Calotriton arnoldi. The sequence continues at coordinate 1,732,524 of CAWUFW010000721.1, forward strand.
TGCTTCACAAAGTTTTATCCCTATTCAAGGAGCACGGTGTGGTTCTTAAATCTGAAAAATGCAAGTTTGCCTGTGATAAAGTAGAATATCTGGGACATGTTGCGTCTCAGGAAGGTGTGAGCCCTAAACCAGGCTTACTGGAAGCCATAACCAATGCTCCTTCTCCTTCTGACAAGTGTGGAGTTAAATCCTTATTAGGACTTTGTGAATACTACTCCAAGTTCATCCCCGATTTCGCTACCATTGTTCGCCCGATAAGTGCTCTCCTAAAAAAAGTTGTGCAGTTTGAATGGAGTAATGAATGTGTGCATGCTTTGGAACGTGTGAAGTCCTTATTGAGTGATTGTAAAGCACTCAAGCCTTTTGATCCGGCTCATAGATGCTGCATTACTGTTGATGCCAGTCAAGTCGGTTTGGGGGCTATGTTGACCCAAACTGTAGATGGTGTGGAACAAACCATTGGTTTTGCCTCTAGAGTGTTGAGAGCAGCCGAACATCAATACTCTGTTATTGAAAAGGAGCTTTTGGCTTGTTGTTGGGCCATAGAGAAGTTTCGCCCCCATGTTTGGGGTAGGCGTTTTTTGCTCCTCACTGACCACAAACCTCTTGTGAACATTCTGGGTGACAACATGAGTAAGTGCTGCACACCCAGGATTCTAAGAATGGTTACCAGGCTTTTACAATATCAGTTTGACGTCAAGCCCATTTCTGGGGGAAGGAATTTCAGGGCAGATTTTCTGTCTCGATTTCCAGTTGGTAGCAATGAACAAGAGGAAATTAAATTTAAAGATCTTGTTGACGAGGACTGTGAAGATTGTTTTGTTGCCACTTTAGATATTCCTGAACTAAGGGTGGGTTCCGAAGAAGAATGGAGGTCTGCTTTCCTTGCCGATTCTGTTCTCCAAGATGTTTGTGAATTGGTAATGAAAGGTTGGCCACGCAAAAAAGCTCTCTCTCCTTTGTTGCAACCTTTTTGCAAGGTTGAAAGCGAATTATCCTTAGAGGATGGTTTATTGTTGAGGGGGGAGAAGCTCATTCCTCCGTCTTCCCTCAGATTGAACATTATGAGGAAGGCTCATGAAGGACAACTGGGTGCCACACTTACAAAACGTCGCATTCATGACACCTTTTGGTGGCCGTGTATGGACGCTGATGTGGAAAACCTGGTCCGTGAGTGTTGCGTTTGCAGTGCCTCGGATAAGAGTCTGAAAGTGTTTTCCCCTCCTTTACTTCCTATTGAATGCCCTGATGGTCCATGGGTTAAGGTGGGGATTGACGTCCAGGGACCATATGATGCTTTAAGTGGCAGAATAAGTACATCATAGTTCTTATGGATTACGCTTCCAAGTAGCCTGAGATAAGGCTTGTCAATGAAGCTAATACTAAAGTCATCATTGATTTTCTCATTGATGTCTTCTTGAGGGAAGGGTTTCCAGAAGTCATTGTGTCTGACAATGGGAAGCAATTTGTGAGCAGTGAATTTCAGCTTTTCCTGCAGTCTTCATGTATCAAACATGTGAGAAGCTCACTCTATCATCCCCAAACAAATGATCTGGTAGAGAGAATGAATCGTGTTGTTGGGGAGTGTGTCAAATGGGCTAGAACTAGGAATTACGATGTAGTGCGTGCCCTCAACGACATGATTTGGTTCTGTAGGACCACGCCTCATTCCTCCACTAAGGTTGCACCTTTTGTGCTCATGAGGGGAAGGAAGGCAAACACCTCCTTTAGACCAGGGTGGATGACAAGTGTTGAGATCTGACTCTAGTATTGATAGGCTCATGCCTATGGTTAGAGAAAATGTTTTTGAAACTCAATCTAAGCAAAAGAAATGGTTTGACGCTAAGAAAGGGGTTAAGGTGTCATATCTTAACGTTGGTGATTTTGTCAAAATGAAGTCTCCAATTTATGCAAAGATAGGGGAAAGCAAATTTTGCAAGCCACTGCGTGTCATTAAAATTTATGAAAATGCTGTTCAAGTTGAAGGCGGGCACTGGTGGAATTTGTCCAAAGTATCCAAAGTTGTACATGGTTCTTGTTCTAATGCTTCTCATAACCTTGATGATTTGTCAAATGTGGTTCCGAATTCTAATGTTTCAGGTTCATGTGTTCAACAAAATTCACCGCCTCCTGTCTCTATTAGAAGGAGAGCCAGATCTTGTACAAAACCTGCTCGTTTCAGATAATTGTTTTTTTTATTATTGTGTTTTTTTGTTGTTTTTGTTTTGGGAAGAAGGGAAGGTGTGTAGTAATGTTGTAATGTGTAGAATGTTTTATATGTCATCTGCACAACTCTGCTGTTGCTTAGTGCAGAGGAATGTTTATATTCGCTGTTGGTCTTGGCTGCTGAGCCTGGTGGAGCCTATGTCTACTGGCTCCACGACCATGTAGTTATGAATAAACTATCTCCAATCTATATGCCTGATTCCGGCGTCAATTACTACAGAATCCATTTCCAAATGTGTGTGTTGGGTAGGGTGGGGGGTGTTTTCTGTTTCACACAGGATTACACACCAGTGGCAGTATTGGTTTATTTGTTTTTTCTTAGAGAGTCTTTGTTTGGTATCATCATACCTTGTATTCGCAATTTCAATATGTCTCGCAAAGATGTGATTCCACAAACAGCTGAGTGTCGTTTTTATAGGTTTTACTTGCTATTACCATGACATTTATTACCATGAATGGTCTATAGAGTATAAGGTTTTCTTCCCTTACATGAGGGTTATTCACTAGGGCGCGGGGTATTACTTAGCCCTGTGCTTCGTTGATTCTTTTGGAGTTTTCTTTAAAATCCATGTCTGGTATTAACATACCATTTGATGTTTCTTCTTTATTAATGTTTCAAAGATTTTTGATCTTTTTGGCACACTGTTTCCACAATCAGTTTCTGTAGTGGTGCCGCGGTCTGGCACGGAAGGTTTCACAGAAGAATCTGACGTCCGTGCACCAGAGGGGACTTATATGACTCCAGTGACGTCATGACCTGAGTCGACGTCATCGCGGAGCCGTACGACGCCGTACCCTGGCGCGCAGAGGTACTGCTGAAAAATTTCTGGATCCAGACTGGCGCCTGAGAAAAAATGGAAAGTTAATGAATCTGCAGCTAGGCTGTGTCTCTACCAAATATCACGTTAACGAAGGTAAGTAACTTCTGCACACGCCGGCCATCCTGTGTCCCCTCGTAGGTCACCCACCTTGGAGATCCCAATCCTGTACCAGAGGTGATGGCCTAACACCCCCTGAAGCTCCACCAGCCCTCTTGAGTCCTACAATGGCATCTCCAACATCAGTCGGCCCGCCCAACCCATTTTCACGCGTTGCATGCCTCCTGGTCCTGATCACCGAGGCAGTGGGCTCCGAGAGGGTCATCAATCTACCTGTATCATAAAGCCATTGCGTGAAACCGTAGGGTACCAGTGCCCGCCGTCTGGGCCGGATCTCTATGGCCCGTAAAGGACCATTCATTAACTATCAAGAGGCCCAGTAGTAGAGCTTTAGGTCAGGCAGGGCAATCCCCTATCGATTAATCTCCATGGCAACATTCTGAGGACAAACCGCGTGGCACCCCATCCCATAAAAGTGACCGCTCCTCTGCTCCCACTGCCCAGAAGAATCTGTCAGGGCCTCGAATAACAAATTCTTCAGCACATGGAGGAATTTTGGGAGGTAGATCTTAGATTATCTTGTATAAGGCCCCTTTACCCATCAGTGAGAGGGGGAGCTGACACCAGTGCTCCACATCTATGCGGATGTTCCATAGGATTCGTCACATATCATTTTCATAAAACAGTTTGCGATCTGTGGTCATGTATATTCCCAGATAAGTGAAGCCGACCTCGGTCACAAACATTATAATTGTATGCATTCCAAGGCTATCTGGGTGCCAGACAAAGAGCAGTCAGTCAGAGTAGAATATGTTTAAGTAATTTCCATTCTATGCACATTTTAAAACCCTGTTTACTGGAGCAGGATTCGCCATGTTGTTTAAGCGCAGACATTTCTGATGTATTGCACCACCTTTTCAAACTGCCATCTTTTAGCGAAAATTCATAAATGACTTGCTCTGCATATCAGAAAATGTATAATATCAATATCTTTTCATTGTCCCCTCGATCCTTCATGTCAGAAGACCAGTATGTGCCAAAACATCCGGTGTCTACATTTCACTTTCTGTCATGTTTCTTTTCCATTGCTGCTTAAAGGAAGAAAATGCATAAAAAGTAATGAATTGTGGGAGAGGTTACTATTTATTACATGCTTAATTTCTGAGGAGACAAACAAGTGTTTATTTGTGCTATGTTTCCCTCAATAAGCAAGTTTCAGACTTCAAGTAGGCATGGACCTTTTGATTTACTTTCACAGCATTCATCCCATAATGCTTCAGATGGGCATCTCTATCAATTTGCAATCGGTGTCACAGCTCACCCAGCCCTAGGTATGTGGTTTTGCAAAGGATAGTTCAGTGGTGTATAATATTGTGAAAATGCATGTCAAAACCTAGGTAAACTTTATTTGGGTGACCTACCACAAGACTATAAACTGCATTCTTTCCCTCTCTCTGCCAGCTACTCCATTATACCCTTTTCTCTGCTCTACCGCAGAGGCTCAATAGAGGCAGTTGACAGTATTTGTAAAGGTGAAGACCGGATAGGAAACCATGTGACAGTCAATAGACTAAAGCAACTACTTTGTGGGTGTTCATTACCTTCCAATTGGTCACTCATTTGCCTCTTCATGGAAAACAGCCCAGCTTTCACTTCAAAACATGAACGAATAATATAGCAGTTGTAGCACCACTACACCACACAGGTTTATCACTTCCTTCGCATGAGGGGTGAACACTCCCAAACGTCAGACTGCCATCAAACCTCATATACCACAATGATAGTTAATCCAATTAAAAGAAGACAACTCAAAATATCCAATGACCTTGTATCTTATTCGAACAAATGTCATTCCACAAAGTTCTTTGAGTTATGGTCAGGAGAACCTCTACAGACAGTTCATTAAAAGGAACAGATTATCCAGACCAGAGAAATTTTCAATGTCTTTATTCCTGCTTCTTCTCCTAGTTACCCAACATTTATAGTTTATTACAGCTTTCGCGACAGTGGCTCAGCCAAAGCGTTTTGTCCTTATCATGGGACTTCATCACCCCCTACAAAAATACTTACAAACAACATTTTATATACAATAATAACGTTATTTTTTTTTTTTTACATATAAATCCAAACCATCAGCAGATAGAGCGAGTCATCCTAGTTTTTCACATTGAACTGTAGTGGTTTTGCAAAACCCCTGACCAGCCTCAATAGACAGCGATATTGTATAACTTTCTATCTATCAAAATTCATACCGCACCTCCATCAATTGAAGACAAAATCAGTACAGTTGTATTGGCCATGAGTCACTTTAGGCTGATCATTGTCTAGGTATTAATATAATAAAATACTTAAATTTGCTATTGCAATTTGATGTTCATTGAACATTATTATCTACAATCATTAAACTTGAAATATCAATGAATATGCATTTTTCCATACATTCATCTTTTTGAGACTGTCAATGAAAAACACGAATTTAGCACATTATTACAACTAGACCCCTTTCCTCAGTATGCATGTGTTCACAGAAAAGCCCACCAAATGTATGTGATGCTCGTCATGACTAATTATTCTAAACCGTCTCCCATATTCTATTGCCCATTCAAGTGTATGCACTCTCCACTCAGTGATGTTCCCTAAGCCTTCAAAAAGGCAACCATTTCAGATAACAAGAGTTCTGATCCTTTGTCCCTTACAATATGGTGTGGAAATCCTTCGCTAGTGAAGACTTCCTTCAGAAAGTCTAAAACATTACTTGTAGTTGGATTGCCCATGAATTTTAACTCAATTATTTTGCTGTAGTAATCAATATAAACAAGGTCAAATCTAATTTCTATAGGTAATTTGTACATTGGTCCTATGAAATCTATTCCCACCTTTGCCAAGGCTCATCAAGGAAAGGTACCGGAATTAAGGGACATGACCGTGTACGTAACGATTTATCTGCATCTTTATATATGTAGCAATTTTGCACAAACCACTCAACGTCTCGGTTCATGAAGGGCCACCAATTTTCCATTCTTAATCTTTTTTTGTGCCAGTCATTCCGGTATGTCCTTCTTGACTTAACTTAAGGAGCTCTGGCCTAAGAACCAATTTATCATTTCTTATATGATGGCATTTATGATGGTCAATTCATCGTTGGCTTTCCAATAAGGTTTTAGTGCATCCTCCAATTGTTTTTCTTTAAGCCACCGTTTTACGATGAAATTAGATACATGATGCTATTCTACATCATTGAAAATAGCTGACAGCCATTTCTTTCTGCTCATAAGATTCATGCCTCCAGCTTCATCAGACAAGTAAGCAACCGCTACATCTTCATCCATGTCATACAAGTCATCCTCATCTCCTTCGTCTTTGCACGGCATACGTGCCAAAAAGTCTGCCACAACATTAGATTTACCTGGAAAGTACTCTATATCAAATACATACTCTTATAACTAGCATGGCAATTTAGTAATACGAGGAGACACCTTTTCGGTACTGCATTTGCTCAATATACTTAGCAAGGGTTTGTGGTCTGTACGAATGTGAAACGGTTAACCCCATAGGAAACTCAAACTTTGCTACTGCTCACACACAAGCCAGAAGTTCTCTTTTTATTACAGTATACTTCTTTTCGGATTCTTTCAATTTTCATTAAGCAAAAGCAATACGTTGGCTTCCCTGTTGTCTGTTTTGACCTAGTACTGCACTGAGTCCAATTTGGCTAGCATCCACAGTCCCAAATGAACAAAGCGATTCATCAAAGGATTTTAGTGGTGATGCGTTTTATATTTCTTTCTTTAACAGGTGCATACTAATTTCACAGATATTATTCCATGCAAAGTTGGTATTCTTTTTGACTAACTTTCGCAGAAAGTCTACACCTCCTCCCCGTTGTCGTGATTGTGCCCGCCCACGCACCCACGTTCTCCCGCATTGCACGCCCGGAAGGCGTTTGTCTGATGGCCGCCTTGGGAGTTCCTGTCGCGCTGGTGGTTTAGCCTCCTAAGGGCTAGAGATCAGAGACGAGAGAGCTTGTCTTGGATTCCGCTGGATGCAGGGCCTGTGTAGTGGTGTGCCACATTTCACCAGGTTACATCCCTACTCTTTCCTGATGAGAGTGGCCCGGGGAAGAGAAACTGAGGGAGAATGGCAGGGGGGATTGTGGCTGCAGTAGCTGCAGTTCTGTCATGTTCTATTGTCTCCCGTGAGCTGTCCCATTGCCATTGAGGAGCTTAGTTCACATCCTGGTCACCTTGTCTGCCCATGCTGCGTTTAGCGCCTGACGTCACTGTGCCTGACCCATCCGTGGAGACGGAGAGCTTCAGGTGTACGGCAGGGTGGTTGGTGCTTCTTGTAGCTTTGCGCTTTCGACCAGCAGTGACCTTTAATGTCACTGTCCCTAACCTGATTACCCCTATCTTCTGGGAGTGACTGGGGAAAAAACAGATGAGACTAAGACTTATTGGAGGTCATGGAGATTCAGGCTTAGTCTTGGCTTGGATTGGCTTTTCGTCCCAGAACTTAGTCAGTTGGAGTCTAGTGGAGTCTTGTGAAGCTGTGGGAGACTATTGAAGTCTGGCTGGCTGGGGTCTTTTAAGGCGGCTGTGAACAGATACCTGGATACCTATTATTGGTGGTCTGTGGAGGCGGCGGCCTCTTGCAACCTGGGGAGGAGTAAGTGACTAGTGTTAGACATTGGCCGTCCTATTTGCCTTTGCTTACTGCTTTTTTCTCTTTAGGCTGATGTTGTCTCACAAGTGACCCTGGTTTTTAGCTGAGTAACTCACGGGTAAAATAAGCAGCCACACGGGAGGGATAACGCCTCAACCAGTTCTGGTACAGGAACTACATTGGACTCATTACTGGTGTGGGCTGTTAATGTAGTGTTGAAGGAGTTGGAACTGGCAGAGAGGCGGCTGTCGCTGGAACATGGAGAAGACCTAAGCCCCGTTACTTCTTTGGTTCTCTGGTATCCCAACCTATAAGATCTGCTCCTACTGAGGCAGTCTCAGGAAGCACTTCGCTCCCTGAGGCTGTTTTGTTTGTGCCAGGAAGGGGCAACAGCAGAAGGGAGGTCTGTACCTGTGTATCCAGTCCACGACAGCTATATTTGGTCCTGGCCCTGGTCTTGGTCCTAGTCCCAATTTCAATAACATTCCATGTTAGCCCATAGCAAAAAAGAAGAGGATATTGAAACCCGTGCCAGCCTCAGTTACGGTCAAAAAGCCAGAGCCAAAAACTAGATGTTCGAGGCATGTGAGCTGTAGATCACATGCTTTGCATACTCCTGCCATCTAGTGTTGGATCCGGATGTTTGCAGTTTGTTTTTCTTCCAAGAAGTCTTTCCAGTCACGAGGTAGGTGACTCCTCCTTTCGGTGATAGTGCGCATGGGAATCGACTCCATAGTTAGATTGTTTTTTTCCGCCATCGGGTTCGGATGTGTATTGCTGCACTCTGGATCGATACCGTTTCTCGGGTTCCCCTCGGTGCGCAATCCACTTACCCTCGACGGTATTGTTATTTGATTGCGTTTCCCTTTCTTCGCGTATCGTAGTGGTCAGGAAAATCTCTTTCGATCGGAATTTTCGTGGAAGGCCGTTGGGCCTAGCCACGTCGGGCAAGCTCGCAGTCGTTGGAACGGACTCCATTTAAATTCTGTCCTCTGTGCCACGCCAAATACCCGCGCACCGACTCGCACGAAGTGTGCAACTTGTGCCTCTCCCCGGAGCATGACGAACAAGACTGCGACGTGTGCAGATCCTTCCGATCCAAGAAGACGCTCCGTGACCATCGGGCTCGACGTCACGAAATGCAACATCAACACAGCGGATCTCTTCGGAGAAGATTCCGAACAAGACGTCGAAGACACACAAGGAGCCGAGGAAGAGGACGAGCACATTTCCGTGTCTAAAGCAGAGTCCGACATGGAAGAAGACATTCCGCAGGGTCAGCGTACCGGGAGTACCAATACTCCCCTGCCCCAAACTCTACCTCTGCCCAAGAAAAAGGCTCCGGTCCCTCCTCTGCCTTCGGGCCAAGGTCGGCACCGAGAACAGGTTTCAAATGCCCCGCCTTTCGGGCCTGGCACCGAAACAGACATTAAAGCCTTCCGGCTCGGGATCGAGTCGGGCACCGAGCCGAAACAATCGAGACCGAAGCACGTTTTGGTAACAATCCCTCCGCTACCGAAACCGAAATCATCTTCGGATCCAAACACTTCGACACCGAAAACACCGGCTCCGAAAATATTGGCACCGAAACAAAAAAACGCTCTGACTCTGTCAAAGGACCATCGTTTGGACATCCCGCCTTCAAACCCAGACCCGAAACAAAAGGAACTAGTCATCAATCCCAAACCTGGACATATTCACGCAAAATTGCTGTTGAAACGCAAGCCAGAAACGGAGGACACTTACCACATTCCTCTTAAGAGGAAACATGTTGGTACTAATCCCTCTCCTCCTCCTTTATCACCTTCTTCCCCACCTAACCCAAATTTGTTAATAACACCCACAAACTCACCACCGCCACAATCACCTGACAACCAGGATGACGGGGATGGAGATGCAGTAGACGACAATAGTCCTGATCCATGGGACGATTATAATGCAGATCCAAACACAGATAATGATCCAGACCTATACCCTATAAAATCCTCTCCACCTGATGATAATGTAGGGTACATAGAGTTAATAAATAAGGCTGCTGAATATCATGGAGTTCAGCTTCATAAGGAGTCACTTGAGGAGGATTTTCTCTTTGAAACATTAATTTCTTCCCAGAGATCCACCCATACACTGCCTATGCTTAAGCATGCGGACGACATTTTTAAAGATCCCGTTCGCGCAAGAATCTTTACACCAAGGATAAATAAGAATTATAAATGTGCACCAACAGATCCAGTTTATATCGAGGGTCAATTACCATTAGATTCCCTTGTGGTTTCTAATGCCCGTAAACGGGCAAACTCACAAGCCTCGGGGCTGCCCCTCCTCCAGACAAGGAATCTAAATTAATAGATGCCTCAGGGAAAAGAGAGGCTGCACAGGCAGCCAATCACTGGTGTATTGCCAATACCCAGGCTCTCTTAGCCAGATATGACAGAGCGCACTATGATGAATTGGAACAATTTCTAATTTCTACCTCATGAACACAAGGCTAAAGCACACGACCTAATTCAGGAAGGAAAACTCATTTGAAACACTTCCATTAGATGCACTTTAGATGCGGCTGACACTGATGCTCGTTCAATCAACACCAGTGTCTTGCTACGAAGGCACGCCTGGCTTAGAATTTCAGGGTTTAAACCCGAAGTCCATGCTTCTATCTTAAATCTACCTTTTGATAAAGAGCATCTCTTTGGTCCTGTGGTATACACTTCCTTAGAGAAGATGAAGCAGGACACAGACGTTGCAAAATCTATGGGAGCCTTACAGTCCCCATCCAATTGGGGTTCTTATCGTCGCTCCTTCTACAGGGGGACTCCATTAACATATCTACAGACAACACCTCAACATCGTATAGAGGCAACAGTCAGTCACCCTCTTCAAGAGGTTACTTTCGAGGCGGATTTAGAGGCAATAATGGCAAGGGAAGAGGTAAGGCACCCCGCACCTCCCCCTCAACAAACAAACAGGGACTTGCCTCCTCTTCCCCCGATCATTCCACACCTGTCGGGGGACATCTCTCTCAATTCCTCCCCGTCTGGCATACAATAAATTCAGACAGATGGGTCCTAGGAATTATCCAATCTGGTTATTGCCTGGAGCTTACCAACAATCCCCCAAACATTCCTCCACATTCACACAAAATGTCACCAGAACATCTACACCTCCTCAAACAGGAGGTTCACTGTCTTCTGCAAAAAGGAGCTATAGAGCCCGTTCCTTTACAATATCAAGGATCCGGCGTGTACTCCCTATACTTTCTAATACCCAAAAGGGACGGCTCTCTCAGGCCTATACTGGACCTCAGAGAGTTAAATCAATATATTCACTCAGATCATTTTCACATGGTGACACTTCAACAAGTGCTCCCGCTCCTACAGCAAGGCGACTTTATGTATACTCTAGACTTAAAGGACGCATACTTCCATATTCCAATACATCCCGCTCATCGCAAATATCCCAGGTTTGTGGTAGCGGGACAACACTACCTGTTCGAGGTGCTTCCATTTGGAGTCACCACTGCTCCCAGGGTATTCACCAAATGCCTGGCAGTAGTCGCTGCTCACCAGCGAAGACAACATATTCATGTCTTCCTATACTTGGACGATTGGCTCATCAAAGCCAGTTCTTACCGAAAGTGTCTCCAGCACACTCAAATAACAGTACAGTTACTGCACGATCTCGGGTTCACAGTAAATGTGTTGAAGTCCCATCTCCAACCTTCCAACACGCAAACGTACTTAGGAGCAACTCTCAATACTCAAAAAGCTCACGCCTGTCCCAATGCGACCAGAATCTGCAATATTCAGGCTCTAATTGCACAGTTTCAGCCCAACCAGTCATTACCAGCTTGAGTATATATGCAACTACTGGGAATGATGGTGTCTTGCATCATGATAGTTCCCCATGCAAGACTTCAAATGCGTCCCCTTCAGGAATGCTTAGCACCTCAGTGGAATCCGTCTCAAGGTCAATTGTCGGATCTAGTGTTGGTAGACTGCCGCACCCATCGCTCTCTGCAGTGGTGGAATCCACAAAACCTATCCAAAGGGCGGCCCTTCATCGACCCAGTTCCACAGACAGTGCTAACAGCAGACGCATCGCTCACTGGTTGGAGAGCTCATCTCCAAACTCGCACAATTCAAGGTCTGTGGAGTCAAAAGCAAAAGCAATTTCATATAAATCATCTAGAGCTGCTAGCAGTATTTCTAGCGCTCAAAGACTTCCAGACTGACCTTGCAGGCAAAACTGTCCTGATACGCACAGACAACATGACAGCCATGTATTACATACAGAAACAGGGGGGGGGGGACACACTCTCTCCAGCTGTCAACACTTGCACAAGCTATTTGGAGGTGGGCCATACATCACAAAATTTATCTCCTGGCAGAACACCTCCCAGGAGTAAACAATCAGATCTCAGATCTTCTCAGCAGGCAGAGGCAACAGATTCACGAGTGGAAACTTCACCCTCGAGTTCTGCTCCCATTCTTTCAAATGTGGGGTTTTCCACAGATAGAGCTGTTCGCAACACACCAAAACGCAAAATGCCCAAACTTCGCCTCCAGGTATCCACACCCATTGTCCAAAGGCGATGCACTATGGATAAACTGGTCAGGGATATTTGCCTACGCTTTCCCGCCTCTCCCACTCATTCCACTAGTGGTTCTGAAGCTCAGACAAACATCCCTCACACTGATCCTAGTAGCTCCCACATGGGCCCGTCAACCTTGGTTCACTACCCTGCTGGAACTCTCAGTAGCTCCTTATCAAAAACTACATCTCACACCCAGTCGCCTCACACAGAGCCATGGAGAGATGAGACATCCAGATCCCAAAGATCTCAACTTAGCGATCTGGTACCTGAAATCATAGAGTTTGGCTGTCTGAACCTTCCACCAGACTGTATGAATATCATTAAAGAGGCCAGAAGGCCGACTACAAGGGCTTGCTATGCAGCTAAATGGAAGCAGTTTGTTATATATTGTAATAACAACCATATCTATCCGCTAGATGCTTCCAGTCAAAATATCATTTGTTACTTACTACACTTACAGCAGTCAGGATTAGCTTACACATCCATACGCTTACATCTCGCTGCAATAGCTGCATACCTTCAAAACAGACAGCATCTGTCCCTTTTCAGAGTACCCGTTATCAAGGCTTTTATGGAAGGACTCGAGAGTTATTCCACCAAGACTTCCACCTGCTCCAGTGTGGCATCTTAACATTGTCCTTACCAGACTAATGGGTCCACCCTTCGAGCCATTGCACAAATGTCAACTGCAATTTCTCACTTGGAAAGTTGCTTTCCTCATTGCTATTACATCACTGAGGAGAGTGGGTGAGCTTGAGGCATTGACCATAGAGGAACCATTTTGTCAAGTCCACCAAAACAAAGTGGTCCTTCGCACTAACCCCAAATTCCTACCCAAAGTGGTATCTGCCTTTCACATCAATCAATCTGTTGAGTTGCCTGTGTTCTTTCCTCAACCAGATTCAGAGGCAGAACGAGCTCTACACACATTAGATGTTAAACGAGCATTATTGTATTACATAGAAAGAACAAAACCATTTTGTAAAACTAAACAACTCTTTGTGGCTTTTGCTCCCCCACACAAAGGCAATCCTATTTCTAAATCGGGTATTGCTCGGTGGATAGTTAAATGTATTCAAACATGCTATGCAAAAGCAAAGAGGACTTTACCAATACCCCCTAGAGCGCATTCCACCCGCAAACTAGGGGCTACTATGGCTTTCTTAGGAACCACGTGCCTAACAAAAATGAATGTGTCCTCATGTAATGCAGCTGGTGCTATGTAAAGCGCTCTGATACCCGATACCTTCGGGTCAAGTTCGCGCTATATAAAACTCCGTAAAAAAAACAAAAACATCCCCATAGCTGACATCTGTAAAGCTGCAACATGGTCTACACCCACACATTCACTAAGCACTATTGTGTAGATGAGTTAGCGAGACAACAAGCTAATGTTGGCCAGGCAGTACTTAGAACTCTCTTTCAGACAACTGCAACAGCTACAGGTTAGCCACCGCTTTGGGACAATACTGCTGTATAGTCTGTGCAAAGCATGTGATCTACAGCTCACATGCCTCGAACGGAAAATGTTACTTACCCAGTAAGCATCTGTTCTTGGCATGTAGAGCTGTAGATTCACATGCGCCACCCGCCCCCCCGGGTACCTATACCTGTTGCAGTTCTCTCTTACTTTATATACATACGCATGGACATCTCTATTCTACTCTTACTAACTCCATTCTCACCCTCTGCGGGAAAACAATCTAACAATGGAGTCCATGCCCATGCGCGCTATCACCGAAAGGAGGAGTCACCTACCTCGTGACTGGAAAGACTTCTTCGATGAAAAACAAACTGCAAACATCCGGATCCAACACTAGATGGCAGGAGTATGCAAAGCATGTGAATCTACAGCTCTACATGCCAAGAACAGATGCTTACTGGGTAAGTAACTTTTTCCTTACTCAGCAGAATCCGGGGCCTCTGCAACAACCAGCTTCCTCCCAGTTATGATGCAGGACATTGGCCAGGCAGAGTTAAATGTGTTTGAGAAAAGATTAGTAGAGAAAATAAAGGGGTGCCTAACGTCTGCCATTGCACCAATCCTGGAGATACTAAATACCCTGGAAGGGGTGATTAAGGAATTAGTCTCCAAGATTAAGCCTACCTCAACCCCCCCCAACTTCTACGTCCACACGTGACGCAATAAATCTTTTGAACAACTCTAGTGCCATGGAAACTCATGGGGAGTCTGATAACCAGCCCCGATCTTAGGCAGAAACTCGGGTCCCATCTCTTCTTCAACTAAGCCCTCTGCTACAGTAAAGAGACTTGATACAGCCCGAGGGGTCCCCAGTCGCAGGCCAGACCCAGTTGTGGAGGGTCAAAAGATCCGCCAGCCACCGCTGACCATTCTCACCCCCATCAGCTCTTCGACCACATGCATATCAAGTCTTACACTTGCCGCCAGAGTGTTGCCCATATGTAGCAGTGCTGGTGGGTGTAACCCCTGCTCCAGCGCACACAGATAAAAATTACGCTGCTCTGAAAAATAGTGTGTGCCACTGGTTTGCGAGAAACTCCTCACTGACTAATTGGGAGTTTAACGACATTCTCATGGTGAGGAGAGTCGGTTGTCTTGGGCCTTCCCCAAAGGCATTGGAAGGAGACTGTATTGTGGTCAGCTGCAGGTTCCCAGAGTTGGCACATTGTTTGATTAAATTTGGTACTAGGAGTGGGGTTAAGGGTTTTCCTGATTTGCTTTCTGTTGTTCCTCTGGGTTACTTTTATTGTGTATTTGCATCGGGCGTCCAGGGGGAAAGGGCTGTTTCCTTGCTTCGCCCTCGTGTAGGCTCTTGGAGGGCTCATGGGATCCCTACGTATAACTGTTTCCAGATACTCGCAAAGTTGGATACAAATGACTGACTTGATCCTTATGCTGCCCAGGCAAAGGAGCAACGCTCCCGGACAGAAGTCTCTGCCAGAGCCAGATGCCACGCCACTGAGTGCAGGACAGGGTCATTACATGAAGGCTTGGTGGTTATTGGGAATGCCAAGGAGCCCCCGGCAATGATAATTTCTTCAAACGAACCCCCCTCCCCGAACCAGATGGTCACCATCTTAACTGAAGATAGCTCTCCCACACAGTGTACAAAGGGTTTGCGGATTCTCTCCTGGAATGTGGCAGGGATCCACCAAAGGATTTCCTATATTGATTGGTTAAGCTTTGTTGAAACCTTCACCATCATATGGTGTCAGGAAACATGGGCCTCTAAACATATTGCAATTAACGGGTTTAGGTCATTTTGTGGGTTCAGGTCATTTTGTTCACCCGCTATTTCTTCACCTGCTGGCATGGGGAAGGGCGGTCTCCTAATCCTGGTATCAACTGCAGTGGGGAATGTTCAAGTAAAGGAATAGTTTTTTACTCCTCATTTCCAACTGGTGAAGATTTCGTAAACCAAAGAGTTTAATATAATCCTAATTCATTTTTATTAGGTCTCGCCTAGCGTTGCAGCGCATGCGCTGCTCGCTCGGCGAGATTTATTGTTAACAAGGACTTTCAGAAGAGGGCTTTAAGCCCCGCCCCTCATTTCCATTGGCTGGCGTCACCGTTTATGCTAAACGGTGGCCTGCCATTGGAAATGAGGGCTTTGGTTCACGCCCTTTGGCCTCCGATCCGGACTCGGTGGCCTGCTTTGCTGCTGTCGCAAAGCACTTTCTTATCTTTATGGGGCCATGTGTTTCTAATTAGAAACACATGGCCCCATAAAGACAAGAGATCGATGTTTTTTTATTTGTTTGTTGGCCCAAAGACACCAGTAGCCCTGGTGCCCGATCCAGTTAGAAATTGGAAAATTCTCACGACTAAATTGGCTAACTTTTCTAGAAACACCTTTGTGACTCCAGCGTGGAGTGCTATAGAAACGACAGACAAGAGCGTTAGCAGTGGCTGAGTCGGGGTTCTGTGGGCCCCAATAAATGTGCCAAATATGGCCCCCCCCCCGCCGCTAGTGACGTAGTAAAAGCAGCAATAGCCACCAACAATAGATCCCGGTGCCACTGCAGCTGCTGCACCATTGTCGGGGTCGCCCCTCGGGGTAATCAGACGTTCGATGCTCTAATACCGCCTTACATCGCGGAAATGCCGTGGCAAATTACCACATCTATAAGGCTGGAGTGAACTACAAATGCGGAATCGCCGAAAAGCTTGTGGTAATGGTAACACGTTTGTCCCATCTACGTGCTAAAAACAACCCTGCCTCTGGCCCGGGCGCACTATGCTGTGCACCGTGACTCAGTCTCTGCAATATGCGCACATAGGTTCCCTCAAAGGAATGCGACCTCTGGTCGTCTGGGGTGAACGGCTTGATTGCATGCACTCTGAAGATTGGTTCAGTGTGCAGAGGGTCAGACGTGGACGCACGGGGGAGCGGTGCGCCGGGCAGGCTGCTTCCGGGTACTCTGCAGGTTATCCGGTTGGGCCCAGATGAAAGAGCCGGTTTCTGGCGGGATCAAGCCTGCTGTTGTTTCATGGACATGGTTCCTGCACGCAGGGGCTTCGAGGGGGGGGTGTGTGTGTGTGTGTGTGTGTGTGTGTGTGTGTGTGTTTTATTATGGCCTTGCACGAGACCCCGCGCTCCAGTGCTCGACAGGCAGGATTCCTCCAGCTACCAGATTCTCCTCGAGTGAATGAAGCGCCTCACCTCGTGTGACCCGGGAGAGGAGCTATGTGAGGGACCCAGAAGTCATCCACAGCCTCACCATCGCCTTCCGTTTCTGGCTGTCCTAATGACAGAGGCAAAGGTCAAGCGGCCCATTGACAAAGTGAGCAGGCCAAGTCTGGGCTGCGCGAGGACCATTGGCGCCCTGGGCTAATGGCCACACGTCCGCAGCAATCGGGCAACAGTTAATACTTCCGGGGACAACCTGCGCTCCTGTGCTTGTGAGAGCCTAGATGGCTGCCTGCTGCACAGCAATACACGTTGGGGCATCTTGGTGCAGAATAGCAGCTGTTTATGGTTATCCAACTCAATGGCACTCGTTTTATCGACCTCAGAAGGATGAAAGGCTGAATGGAGCATCCGGTTTTCGAGTCTGCGACCATAAGGTTAAACCCAGTTTCCCTGAGTGGGAAAACCACTGAGCCGCCAGAGCAGGACATGGGCCAGCTGTAATACTGAAAGCCATTTTTTGGTTCAATTAATCCTTGCTAGAGTATTTATTGGGGCTTTTCTGCACTGAAACTTGGTCTATCACTGTTTCTTAGCTGTGCAAGTTGCATAGTTTGGTACGGCACAGTACGTATGCATATATGTCATGTT
Organism: Calotriton arnoldi; assembly: GCA_963921515.1. Classification (NCBI taxonomy): domain Eukaryota; kingdom Metazoa; phylum Chordata; class Amphibia; order Caudata; family Salamandridae; genus Calotriton; species Calotriton arnoldi. Next base: position 1,750,148 of record CAWUFW010000721.1, read on the forward strand.
TTCGTATACTTGCATACCAAAAGAAAATGTCCCATTGAAGGGAGATCTCTTTCATAGCTCGGTGTTCCAAACAGGTCTTGACTGCTCACACCTCTTTTGACAAAGGTGACTTCAAAATAGCTCCTCAAAAAATAGCACAAAAACGTTAAAAACCCTCTTCATTAACCGTAAAATTACCACAGCCTAACTTGAAAGTTGAGGCACGTGCATTGCTAAGACCGCCGCCAACGCATATGTTAGCTTCCTCTAATGGAATAGGGCACAGTAGGACACAGTAGGGTACAGTGCTCAGGAACCCCATCTCACGCCCCGTTCTGTGCTAACCTAGTACCTTTGTTCTACAGCCATGAGTTTTCTTCTTCTTTTGAGGTCCAGTTAGAAAGCTCCGCTGTCTTTACCTTATAACTGAAGAACAGAAGGTTGGGACAACTCAACAGAAAGATGGGGTTTGGACCCACCCACATGTTGATTACCTTAAGTACACCATTTGTTTGGACAGAAATGGTGCGCTTCCACTGGTAAAACAAGCATTTGCAATGCAATAGGTCTCACATTTACGCAAGTTTAAGCTATTGGTATTGTAAATGACAATGCCTTTTATTTATGTTTTAAAAACGAAAACATTAAAAGGCATTGTTATTTGCAATGTCAATAGCTCAAACTCGCGTAAATGCGAGACCTATTGCATTGCAAATGCTTGTTATAATTACTTTGGGGCTCAACCACTGGGGCTCATTGAGGAGTTTGAGCATATTCTCCAGGATAAAATAGATGAAGAATTGAAGGAGGTTTCTTTATTTTGGGTGGGTAATTATAATATAACAAAATGTCCCTACAGTGGGAACCATGCTTGTGGAATTAATGATGGGCTGGGTGAGCCTGCTGCTCATTTTACGCACTCCGCATATGGGGAAGCATTAACAAGGCTAAAATTAGTTAATAACCTGACCGTTGCAATAGATCTAATGGCGGAAAACCAGACCGATATCCCAACCTTTGTGTGGAGAGGTAAAGAAAGTACCATTGACCATATTCTAATGTCAGATACCTCGCCCGCTAAAATAAAAAAATAAAAAAACATTGCAAGGTCTGTCCCTCCCCTTTTAGCCATCATTATCCCATTACTGTAATGCTTGCCTGTACGCCCTTAGTTTCCCCTCCGCCTGGTAAAGCCCAGCTTATGTCCTACACCAAAAATAAGGGGGTGCACAGAAAATGGCAACATGTCGATCCTAGCAAAAGCCTCATAGAAGTGGTGAGCAAAAATTATATGGAAATCTTAAATTGCTTGGGAGAAAACTGCAAGCCAGCTTCAATATGTGAAAACTTTACGAACATTTATAATTCGATTTCTGATTCAATACTGATTAAGAACCCACGGTCGGTGCGCCCTGTTTGCACATGGTTTAATTCAGAATTTACAAACACCTATAGAGTTTTAAAAAGCGCTACTCTCAAAATCCCATGGGATGCAGTGAAGGGGAGGTAGGCAAGAAGGAATTACAAAAAAGCTATTGAAAAAAGAAAGGCTGAAATAAGAAATAAGGCCTGTAACGATCTGGAACAAGCAGCAGTCCTGAAAGATAATCATTACTTTTGGGATATAGTGAATAGCCCCTTTTTCACCAAAAAGCCTGAGTCAGGTATTGATTGCCATATATTGGAGCATGAATGGGTTGCTCATTTTGCAAATATATTTAACTCAGAAATGCCTGAAAAAAATTAATGGCTCCCTGCTGAGCCCGTTGCAACCAGCGTGGCACTAGTTGAATTTAGCAAATCCATTTCTGTGGAGTAAGTATGCACAGCTATACTCCACTCAGCATCAGGTAAGGCAGCCGGACCAGACGGGGTGCCAGTGAAGATTTTAAACACAATTTAGAACTCTGGGTCCTGCTGCTCACAAATGTTTTTAGGTCTATATTAGTTGGGGGTGGCAAAGGGGGGGCAATTGAGTCATGGAGGCAGTCAGTCACAGTTCCTATATATAAAAAAAGGTGATAAGAATGCCCCTTCGAACTACCACCCGATTGCACTGCTTGACGTTTCGGGAAACATCTTTGGTAGGGTCCTCTTAGGGAAGTTGGAAACTTGGGCGAGTGAAAACTTATTTTTTTACCAAATTGCAATTTGGATTCTGCCCAGGAATGGGCGCTACAGAGCAAGCTTTAAATCTCTCCCTAATCTTGGGTAAATATGTCAAGGCAGGGGAGGGGCCAGACATATGGCCTTTATGGACCGACCTCTCCTGTGCCTTTGACTTAGTGAATAGAAGTGAATTGTGGCACATCATGGAACTTGCGGGAGTAGATTCAACCTTATTGCATGTGCAAAAAAGTCCTAGATACGAATAAGACAGTACGCTACTGCCTGTCAGGCGAACAGACTCCTCTATCCAAGCTACCCACGGAGTGAGACAAGACTGCATCCTGGCGCTTATTTAATTTCTTTTTTATATTAATGCCCTTGACTCCTTTTTTAACTGACTGTACCCCTGATGTCCCAAAAATAGGTTTGCATCTAATTTACTATACGCGGACGATGCCGTCCTCCGGTCCCGCACTGCAAATGGTCTGCAAGCTCTTTTAGATAGGTTTTATAGTTTATGCAGGGGTTAAACCGCAAGTTAATTAATGATAAATCCTATATTTTAACATGCGGGCCAAAGACCACCCGATCAAAGATGTTTTTAGTGGCCAGACGCCGATAAAGAAAACAATGGACTTTAATTACCTGGGCAATTGATTTAGCGCCAGTTTGAAATGGGATAGTTTGATTCTTCAAAAATCCCCTCCTACTTTATAAACCCCCCCGTCCGCAGTATATCCCCATTTTGCCTCCCACCTAAGTGATTGCAATATCACTACACCAGGAGTCTGTCTACTATATTAAAAAAAAATCCAAATATATATTCCAGACATATTCATAAATCACGCTTTGCATATTTTCCTACTGGAAAACAAGTATCTGTCATCGAACTGACTTGTATTTATTGGATTAAAGTGCTAAATCATGCTATGAAATGAAAGGTAAAATAGTGAGCAATGGTATCATGTAATTCCAGTGGTTGTATAAACACATAGTTGCTGATTCGTGATGAATTAGACTTGAATCTGCACTTCTGCACCATTAGTTATGATGCATTGTTTTGCGGTGCTTTGTCTTGTTTCAGATCCTGAAGGACATTACTAATCGATTCCAGATGATGAGGGGCTACAAGGTGAACTATGTGCCCGGCTGGGACTGCCATGGGCTACCTATTGAGCTCAAGGCACTGGCTGATCTTGGCGAAGAAGTCCAAAACCTGTCTGCAATGGACATAAGGGAGAAAGGTAAATGAGTGAAGAATTTGGGCCTGATTCAGATCTTGGAGGATATCCCGCCCTCCTTATTATAAGTGCATTTTATTGTATGGCACTTGTAATATGGCGGACAGGAGATCGTTAACGTTTGTGACATAGTACCTGTCTCCCAAACTCTAAATCAGTCTCTTTATTTTGAATGGTAGTACTGTTCAGAATACATATGACCCCACAACATAAGCATGTCTCAGTGTATAAAAAGTGTGCTTGATAATTCTGAAGAAGTTAACTAGATTTTTATTTAAAAGCATTTTTACTAACTGTGTCTAATAACTGTGCAGTACTTTTTACTGTATAAAAATCTTCCATAAACGTGATTCCTTTTCCATTGTCATGTGTTTTAATTCTCTCGTTTATGTGGCATGTTTTCTATAAACAGTGGAGCAGAGAATTATAAAAAATGTCTAACGTACTCCGACATTTGCTCAGTCTTTCAACCATCAGACAACCCTGGTGTATTGTCTAAATAAATATTTTTTATTTTTTATTTTACTGTGTCCTTTACGGTCCCCTTCTGCTTGAACGATGCGCCGTTTTTATGGTACCCATTCTGTGAGCAATGGTGGGTAACCTTCCCCAGTATAAACATCCAGCTTTTTATCTTTTTGCCAGATCATTAGGCAAACAGAGATAGTTATCAACATATGAAGTCAAGACTTACTGCACCATTGAAAGTTTTCACCATGTTGGGCAAGGTTTGAAAGTAAAATAACTCTGATTTATTCAACATACCCCTCAACCTCAATTATAGAATGACGGCAACCACATCTTTATGATAAAAGAAATGGTCTGGGTCTCTGACGTAGAGAAGCACACAAGCATAATGTGTTACAAGGGTATCATGACTCCCAGTGAGAGGCCCTTTTCTGTGTGGAATGGATGGAAGAAAGGCAGCAATGGTTTAAGTACAGAAATCAATATGTAATCCCTCTAGACCTGTAGCTTAACTGTCGTCAAGGGTGGAGATCGTCTTAGGCACTACCTCCATATCTATCAAGAACCGATCTCAACTCTGTCTCAAGGGTCATCTCATGTAGCTCCGCTAGACAAAGATCTGTTGAGATAATTTTTGATTTAATACCTCTCCATCCCATTCCACCAGATGATTGATTCTGGTACTCAGGGTGTTGTAACTCACTATGTCACCAACTAGCATGCCCACTGGCTAGGAACTTGACCTGTATGTTAGATGTCGCAGAGAAACCTCTGCTAGCCCTTTAAGTGTCAGCAAGTAATTGAGTCATAGTGATCACATTGTGCTATAATTTGATCATGCACCAGCCTGGTGATTGACTTATCCCTTCTGCCATGTCAATACACCCCCCACATGCATATGTTTTAAGTCCTTCCCACAATCCTCCACTGACACTTTGTTTTACAACATTCTGTTATGGCTAGCCTAACTTTGCATTGTTGAATCCAGCCGAATCATGCTTAAAAAACCATGGCTAATGTACAGGACAGTGAAATAGGAAGAACAGAGAGCGCCACATTGGGGAAGATTGCAGCTTATGAAGCTGCGTGGTGTAGTCAGTCGTTTAGGTGGAGGCAACATGACATAGCAGAACACCGTCTATACTCAATGCATTAGCATACCACAGAATGAAAACCAGATTCCTTACCTTGCCATTATGATAGTTTCCTCTTGTATCTAGTAATTACCAGTAGTGGGTACTTTTTGATACTTTGGTGTTGGCAATCTGAGTGTAATCGATCTTTATACCTCACGCTCAACGGCAAAATTTAAGGTACTGCCCCATGCCGTTATGGGGTTGGGGTCAGAGAGAATCCTCATGACAATCTTCTCTACCATTTTAGGCTCAAGCAGGCACACGCAGATCTGGTCCAAATTTGGAAGCCTTTGCGGGCTGGATAGGACATGACCTTCCTGGTTGTGGCTTAGTTGGTGGGGATCCAACCAATAAGTATATCCAGAAGTTGTTACTGCCATAACAGCCATGATGTATAATTATGGTTTCCTTTGGTGCTCATCAGTCCCTGGGTCCAAAGTCAAAACTAGAGATGCTTCTGTATAATCACACAGCTGTGCATAATACCAGTAAACCATTGAATAACAGTCCACACAAGTGTAACCCTCCCACACACCTCCGCTGAAATCCACTGCTCTGTAATGAAATCTCCCACACCAACCATGCGGATACAGGGATAATCATAAAGAAGCATAGGTCACTTTCTGTGGGCAAACCAACTGCACCAAGCCCCTACTTTGGAATCTTTTGAACACAAACAGTGTGTAACCAGTATCTATAGCCTACGTGGTATAGTAATTAGTCATTTAAAGATTGGTTACATCAGGAGGAATCAAGTCAAAAGGAAAATAAAAATGAACGTCAGGTGAATTTTTACATGAAATAAAAGATAGAATCCGACATAAATAGATTCGCCAAATAATCAAAACTAACCCCATTATATCCAGGTCGAACATATTCCAAACCTCTGTAAACCTGTTTTGACGACTGTCCATGCTGTATCCCTCATACATACACCACTAGGAAAACACTGACCACAACATCCAGAATAAGGGTAGATCAGAGGTAGTCCATTGTCTAGTAATAATCTATCTGCCTGCAATTAAAAATGGACACAATCGACCTACCCCCTCTTCCTTACAAAGTCCTTTGAGAATATGGTCATGCCTACTTGACTGCCTAAAAGAACATGCAATGGTATGGGATCCTGGTCGCTATAGGGTTGGGAAAGTAGCAAACGTAGATATGATTACCTCTAGGAATTTGTCTCCAAGAGCAATTTCCAGGTTTTGTTCTGATCAATAGCCGATCTGGACTGGTGCGAAGTAAAAGTCTAAAGTGGTTTTATTATGCAGAAAACAGTATTTCACTGGGTTGGGGACTTTGTGTAGCTTGAAAAAGATATGGGTTTCAATTTCCACTGTGATTGAGTACCCCAACCAATGGTCTATTTTGTAGCCCGTGTTCAAATGTACTTGAAAAAGCTTTCCTTAAGGGTGCTTTCTAGTGATTAATTTACAAATACTCATGACAGACTGCTTGGAGAGTGGATCAGATTTTGGTAAGTTGGAAATGGGCAAATCGAACAACATGTTGCCCTTATGATAACTCCAGTAGTCAAATTGTTGTTCTTGTCTTCAAGAGCATAAGCCGTAATGCGCCTCCCTCACCTGTTAGCCTAATTTCATTTTCGAAATCCTGCTTGGCCCCCAGAATAACTTTGTTCCCCAGTGAGTCTTTGACTAATATTCCTTTTTTTAAATATCGTATGATATTGATGTTATGTGTTTTGTTGGAGTGTGTTACACATTGCTTTTTTATGTTTTATGTACATTTTGGAGTTGGATCCATGATTTGGATTTAATTAGGCGCAAACAGTCTTTTTGAATGGTTTCAGCAGGCCTTTATAGAACTTCCAAAGATCATCTTGTGATGAATGTGTAGAAGTTACTTTCTTTAGTTTGGTACCATATAAAAGCTTCTCATGTCAGTTGCATCATTTTTTCAACAATGTGCAGATATTCGTTACATTGCTGTGTCCTTCTAACATAGCGTGCAAATGGTAAAACTCAAAAATGGCCATTAAAAAGGATCTCTTTTTATAGCCATGATCAAATGTAAACCTGCACGTCTCTCTAGGGTCCCGCAGCTTTATTATAATTGTTTGTGTGTCTCATTGCTGGAATATGTTGGGGCTCCCAAGAGGTTTATGGGGGGGATCATTGATATGTTTTTTTTTTTTAAACACTCCTCTTGCAACTTAAGTTGAATGATGGATGGAAAGGCACAGGTTTTAGATATCCAAGTGCCTTGCGATCATCTGTCTCTTCATCTTCCATTATAGTGGTGCCTTTGAAGTTCACTCTGTTCTGTCTATTCTCATAGTCATGGTGGAAAGACATCCACTGTTCTTTTTCCATGTGGGAACAGTCATCGTGTCTCTGGTAACCTTAAGACAGTTTCTTTCTAGATTCCTCCAGTGTCAAGCTAACTGGTGTGCAAGCCCCTCAGACTGTTTTGTTTGATTTTATAGGTGACCTGCATTCGTTTCATGTGCACCAGCAGGTGCAATCATGAAATTTCCAAGGTGAGTCTATTGGAATCGGAAGAACTATGTGACTTTATGGCTCTGTTAACAAAAAATACATGATTTGGGACTTCCACCACTTTCATGCCTCTGCCTTGTGGAGTTTGCAATCAGTATAATCACAATTCACTACAGATGACCCGGATAAGGTACAAGAGCTGAGTGCCAAGGTAACTTTTTATGACCTGGTTTTGCTTACCCAAGGTAAGTGTGCATCTTCCTCAACCACTATGCCAGCTTGGCTGGTGTCTGAGTGAATGGATCACAAAGGATGAAAAGCTGAATGGCAAAAAAACCTCCTAGCAAGGCTCAAGGGTGCTGGTTGTAGAAGCAAACAATGGTCCTAGAACTTAATAATTTCAAAAGGAGATGATCAGGATCTGGGAAACAAAGGTTTCTCCACGGCAAAAGAAGGTCAAAAGAGTTACAAAACTAGAAAATTTGAAAGGGGCAAAAATGAAAGCAGCGAGTGACAAATCTGCCGAAAAATGCACAACAACTGCTCTACGATGAGCTGATTGAAGGATTGCAGTCCTTTATATAGAAATTAAATAGGAAATAAACATACAGGAAGTTCATTCTCTGCCATATTGGATTGATAAATGTCATAGAAAAATTTATCAGGTTTCCATTGCAGTTTGGGAAAGCTTTCGGGCTCCAACCTTCTTTCTCTAGACATTGAAAGCGCTCCCAAAATGGCAACAGTTGGCTTCTGCTCCCAATCCATCACCACCCTTATGATGTTGCAGGGATTCTGCTGTCAAAGCAGAACTGTGTCTTGGGGTGACCGGACGTCAGAATGTAAGGACTGAGTCTCTCTACAACATCAGTATCTGTCGGGCCAGATCCTGGCCAGCTCGCAGTGCCTCACCTGAACTCCTAACCTTCCCAGAGTAGCAGGGGATTTTGACAACCTAGAACATGACCCTCTAGTCTCCAAGGGAACCGTGGAAACGGATCACCTTCCGTCTCTCACTCGTGCATGCCCATAGGAAACAAAAGAAAGAATCGAAGAAAGTTTACAATACGTTTATTGAAACTATCGTAGTTTAGTGTAAAGCAAATGTGCTGCCATCACTGGGCAGATGAAACTAAACTAAGTAATTAGCATTACTATCAGACTGTATAAAATAAGCATCCCAACCATGGCAAATTATCTATGTGTCGAAGCCTACCCTTACTGTGTGAGCACAGGGATGTATAAATGATCTCTGGGATTGGCAACAGACCCCATACCTGATGTATGTAGTTAGGTGGTCAGCATCAAGAGTGTAAACTAGGTTTACGCAAGGCTACATGTCCGGCTCTGCAGGCGTTTGTTCCAGGACTGTCCACTCTACCAGAATGCTCCTCTCTGCCCCCGAGGGGATAAGACACAGTTTATATGATAAGAACTACTGTTTTGGAAAGCTGCAGCTGTGCTACTGTGTTATGTCTAAAATGTTAGGAGCTGTTGCCTACCCGGCAAAGAAAACAGTACACCTTGTTGTTACGTATTCTAGGCAACCTTGGATAAAATGTGCAGACTGAATCCTGAGAAGAATCACTGAATAACAAAGAAGTTGTGCAGCGTATTCCTAAAATAATGTCACGCAAACCAATGTGTTATGTGTTATGTGTGGCTGTGCAAAGCAGAGGCAGCCTACAGCATCTGATACGCAAAACTAAGGGAGAACGAAAGTGGGTCCAAAAGAGAAATCACTCCACCCTCTCCTTGGTTGGGAGAGTAATTTAGCGACTAACAAAATGATAAAAATCACAAGCTAAGCAAACTCAATGCAATGCTAATCCGCATAATATTCATATTTATAAACCTAATTAAAATGGAACAGGAAAAGTTTGAAAAGGGGCCAAATTAGGTTGAGCTGGGGTCACCCAAGATTTCTACCAAAAGATCAATGTTTAGTGAATCCAGAACGGATTCAGTCTCCGCAGATGTTGATTCCTCAATAGCCCCATTCAAAAGCTCCAAAGAACAGACATGATCCTTGTTACCAGCTGATGCTGAGGAAGTAGTCTGTTGTCCTGCATCCATGTTATAAGAGCTGGAGTTCGGAAGTCCTGGTGCTGAAGCACCCATCTCCCCAGTAGGGCGTAACTCATACCATGCATCCTAAAACAGCTGCAAGTTCATGGGACAACTCCGGAAATGGGTCGTTATAGGACTCCTGAACAGATTCATGTGTCCATAGGACAGGCAACTGCAGCGCAAGGCAAACATCAAGTGCCCACTCGAAGGGGCATCACAGGTAATGAAACACGGGTTGTACGCCAGTAAACCAGGCGGATCAGAATGACAATGACCAGTCGGTGTTCAGTTCCTGGAGCAGAAAAACTCCAAAGAATTGTATCATGCGTTCACGGCACAACTGGACCGGTGGTAATTCCATTAGCAGTGGCTTTGAAACAGAACATCCATTGCGGATTAGCCAAAATAGAACCCAAATGCCGCAAATGAGGAATAACACCAAGGGTATGCCCCTGAAAAAACTGGGAAACAGGGAATGTATAAACGCTGGTATCGCTCCAAAGATTTTTTGTTAGATACTGAGTAAGACCGGCCTGGTTGTTTAAAAAAAAAAAAAAAAAGTGCACTCACCGGCAGAAATGGAAGCATTAAAGCTGCGATGCACAAGCTCGCCGAAATGCAGTGGCAGATTTGTGCCTAAAAATGACTGTATTTTGCTGGATGTCCTTGCAACCTGCAGTTCAAAGGTTTCTCTGGTAGATGTTAATGCCACCTCTTTTTGAAACAATAAGGCTTTAAGTTGGTTTAGCTTGTTAAAATCTGCCTTCAAAGTTAGAATTGAAGGCCATGACGAACTATCAGAAACTGCATGCGTTGGAGGGAAAAGCACATTATTTCAGCAGGTCTCCATCTGGGAAATGGAAAGGACAGATGGGAATCTGGCCTTCATTGCATAACAATCTTGGTCGGTTAATATTAAATAACGTCCACTAGAAAGGACAGTAATGGAGGGAGAAGTGAAGGGGTTGGTATTCCTTTTAAAAAACATTCCAAATTTGCTTCCGAAGTGTTACATGCTCCATGGATGGTAACCTGTTTACAAACAAGTGAGTGGCCAATAGATCTAAGTTGACTTTGCCCATGGTATAAAGTCATATCATTTTGTGTTATATTAAAAAACGACAACACAATGTTATTCGAACTGTAAATGCGAGAAGACCACTTATTAATGCTATTATCAACAACCGCAAGTAAATTATCTTGATCAATTTGCCTTAAACGTGCAGCTGCTTCCATTTGTGACACTTTACAAATTTCATTGTAAGTTGCATAAATAAATCTTTTAGAGCACGGTGACTTAGGACCCAACAAGAAATCAGATAGGTCCATGTTTTCCGACAGGCGAGAGAGATGTTGTTTAACTGCAGACAGTATGGAATGTGCCAACCATTGTTGACACAATTACCTACCAAATAGGTGGTTACAGTCCCTGAGCGTTGAGACTGGGAATAACGAGGGTCGGGTCTGCTTGCCTTAAACCCCGGTGTAGAACTCAAAAAAACGTGGATAACAACCATTTGTGCCATAGGCCACAATAACCGCTTGGACCTGAAAGTGTGGAGTTAAAGGTACCAATCTGCACCATGCTGTTATTGAGCTGTTCTTCAGTGTAATTTGTTAAATGTTTCCAGTTGTCAAATCGAGCAATAGAAGGAATATTGGGTAAATTCATGTCTTTAACTTTAGCAAATCCTAGACAAGTAGTCTGTTGAACTTTCATTTAGAAAAATCATTTGTGTTGGAATTAAGCAGGCTCAAGTAAGGTTTCTGTTCCCTGAACCTGCCAATGTTTGGGTACCCCAAATTGATTTCATTTCAATTGTATCCTTTCAATACTCAGAGCCTTCCCAGGCTAATTGTTTGACAAACGAATCTGTATATATTAGCTTGATTTGTGTCAGCATATATTTCTTTGCTGGTGTAGGGACAAGTTTAAAATAAAAAAGATTTCAGGTCTAATGAATCATGTCCAGAAAAATATGTGAATTTATCCCTATACGTTTTTAAGCTTCCTTGTGGGGGAATCGGACAATGTTCCCATTATGTATAATTTAAAAGTTTGCGTTGAACACTAGCTCAATGCAAATAAGGATGAGAGAGGTTATGGTGTAACGGCCAGAGCTGCCGACTCTGAAGCTGGGGATCCAGGTCAGAGTTTCTGCGTACGTTCAGCATCCCTTGATTCTGGGCAGATCACTTAATCTACCCGTGCCTAGGAAGAGCACCTAGAGTCCCTCACGGGTGATAAGCCAGGCTATATAAATCCAAGTATTTTTATTATTATGTCCATGATGATGATAAACGGAACATTTCACCATAATTAGCAGAATTTAGATACAGATCTTCACTTTTAAAACCAATATAATATTCCAGCCCTGAGAGCATAGAGTTTACAGTGTCAACATCCCAATCGTCAGAATGTAACCCGGGTACAATAACATTACCCGTAGACACCTTGAAGACATAAGGAATCTGCTGTATTTCTGTAGGGCCGAAAATATCATAGGGGACCTTATTCCAAACAATTCCATCAGTTACTGGGACAGCGGAAACATTCGCAAAGGACAAGTCTTTTTTCAGTTTATGTGAAGATGAGTGAGGTACTGACACCTCGTCTACCAGTTCTCTGGCAGAGCGTTCTGGCAGATTATGGCCATTTAATGGCAAGAAGAACAATCACAAATCCAATCCAAAGAAGTAGAAAAACCAAGGAAAGTATCATCCAAGTATAAATCGAAGGAGGGACCAGATAAGTGTTTCAGCCATGAAATACAACACAGGCCCGAAAAGGCGTAGTGTCTAGAATGGTGGAACTGTCAGAAGAGTTGGATGAAAAAGAATCTGTTCCCACATAATATTCAGAAGCCTGTTTGTTGAATAACTGGAGCCACAGGTATAGTAAGAGAACTGGTAGATTCCACGAGGAGTGGATCACTATAAACAACATCTGCAGGAGACACAGTAGTAAGTACAGTACTCACTTCCATCGTATGGCTGGCATTTGCAGCAGTATTAAGAATTAACTGAAGTTTATTCTCTGCCCCAGCTAGGGAGAAACAAGTTAGCTAATGCTCCTAAGCAGTAAAAGAATTCCCTGTATGGTAGTGAGAGGAGTTAGGGAGCTACCAAGGACTCCTCGTGGCCTAGTGTTTAGAATCAGCCACATGTAACTTGATGTGATCAATGGAGACAAGACTATTGGCTTTAGAACCAGCAAATGGTGGCAGTATTACAGTTCTTGTACCTTGAATGCCATGGACTGGCACCGGTGCGTGGTATGATGGGCCGAATTCCTTTTTCACTGCAACCTTTTCTCGAATGAGATCCTCAATTTGTGTAATCCAGCTAGGAGGTGCTGGCTGCTCCTTGATTCTGGTAGAGGCAGATGTCTTCAACTGTTTGATTGATTGACCGTCACAGAAGTCTTGCAAATCCTGTAAGACAGCAGAATGATCATTACGTCAAAGGGCATGGCTGCTGCCACGATGTCTGTATTGTCAAGGTCTGGAACATATATTTTGATGCCAAAAAGGACCTTGTATGGGGTCTGGCCTCCCATAGATTGTTTAGGGAGATTATTAAGTACTCTCTCTGTCCCATATAGGTGAAGGATCCATCTAGCCCTGTACCTAATACGCTAGATGTTAAGGATTGCTTTAAGTCATGGTTTATCCTCTCCACTACCGAATTTCCCTCAGGACTATAGGGGGAAGAGCAATGCACCCCTACACCCAGGGAAGCCATGGTATCCCCATAGGCCTTAGAGGCGAAAGCAGGGCCCAGGTCCGAGTGGAATGTAGTGCATGCATGTGTTGCAATAAAGACTTGCAAATCTTTAATAACAGTTCGAGCGTCAGCTGAATGTTGTGGCCACGCCCAGAGAAACCTTGAGCAAGAATCAAATGCAAGTAGGATAAATTTAAACATTTCATCTGAATTAAGAGGACCACAATGGTCCAAATAAATGCAGCCGAAAGGTTTGTTGTAAATCAACAGGTGTATCTGCTGTGGGCTTGCCATGGTAGAACTTTAAATTTGTTGACAAATGTCACAACAAAGAACATATTTCGTGACCTGTTTATGTAAGCCATGCCACCAATAACATTGCTATAGTACCTACATTGTGGCTGCCACACCTGCATGTGCAGAAGCAACACCTTCATTTAAAAAAATAAAAAATCTTTGAGTGGTTTTGCAACATAAACAATAGTAATGCGTGATATCTTGCAGCATATTGTATTAGTGGGAAACAGAAAGATCAGTGCATTTAAACAAGGGTACATTAGGCAAGCATCTGTGTGGGGTGCTCATGGGCGTTGAAGTCCATCCTGTCTTGAGTCCTTTTTGCGTTTGGTCTGCTGTAGTGAATGTTGTGATGAAACTGGGAATGGACAAAGGGATCTTGGTGAGGGAGGGCGGGCGGATTCGGTTTTAGTGATGAGTTGGAGAGGGTTGTGTGAGCAGCTTGACGGGGGGCCTCTGGGTGGTCTTCCTGGCATGTTGGATGTATGTAGGAATGGGTAGAAGTATATTGCCGGCAAATGCTAACCTGTACATCCCCGTTTGGAGCAGTGATTGTTACGTTTGTGAGAAGAACCTAGTTAAATGAATAATTACAGGACTTATTGTTGGTACTGCAGGCAACTGTGGTTGCCCTGCTGATATAGCCATTGCTGGGACAGCCATCAAGGTGCGCAAAACCTATTTAGTTAAGCGTCTGTATAGTCTAACGAGACCAGTGTATAATTGCTGGGGCTCATTAACATTGAGGTTTCGTAGGTCAGGGTATGGTGTATAACCAGCTAGCGCTGACCTGTGCGTACGTGTCTAAGTACATGTATTAGGGTGCCTCAGAACCAATTTTGATGTTCCCAACGAGAAAGTGGAATCTCTAAGAGCTTATACGCTCTATAATTTTGAGGTGGTACAAGGTCAGTGTATTCATGAAATGTCCCTGTATTAGCATCCACAAGCTGAAAATTGACCCAAGAATACAAAACTTCTAAACGAACGATAGGCGTCGTGGGCTTCAACCAGAAAGATCATGTCACCACCTGCATTGCCAAGGCCATGTATATTTAAATGTGCATGGACTGCAGGTCTGCAATTATCAGCAATAGTTATAGGCTGTGGCACCGCTATTAATAAAACAGTAATGGAAACAGAGTGCAAACACTAATATAGATAATCCTTTTAAAGGTTCAAGCTTGAACAGGCTACAGAAAAAATGAGATGCTTCCTAAAATACTGTGGAGGATTAAGCCCCAACACCACGGACGTCTCCGGAGGAGGTGTAATGGTACTATGGGCACGCACAAGTACTACTCAGGAGACTGGTACCTGATCAATGTTGGTAGCACCATGTTGCAGGGATTCTGCTGGTAAAGATTAACTTTGCCTTGGGATGACAGAACGTCAGAATGTAGGGACTGAGTCTCTCTACAACATCAGTATCTGCCCAAATCCTGGCTAGCTCCCAGTGCCTCACCTAAACTCCTAACCTTCCTACAGTAGCAGGTGATTTTGGCAACCTAGATCATGACCCTCTAGTCCTCCAGGGAAACGTGGATCATCACCATTGGAATATAAATGTGATTTATATGCAATCAACACTGTTTCACCTTCGTTAAAAGTGACTTATGTAAAGCCAATGGCACCCGAGACTATACAAATGACCAGGTTTGCAGTATTTACACGTGTATGTAAGTGACGTATTGCAAGCAAGTCAGATTGTACTGATCTGAGTATGTCTGTATGTTCTGATGTCCAATGTGAACTGATAAAATCAAGATGACTTAATTCATATAATGATTTAATGCGCGGTGTATAATCAGAAATGTATGTTCTGCCAAAATTAAGGAATCCTAATAAGGATTGCAGTTTCCTAAGAGTATTTGATGGTTGTAGCAGAGCACACTTCTCTAGGAAGTGTGGAACAAGGCCTTTTCATGGGTAAGTTTGTATCCTAAAAATAGGACACTTGGAAATGCTATATTAGATTTCTTAATGTTTAGCTCATCGTCCGTCAGCTAGATATAATCTACATAGTCTGGGTCAATATGATGTAGAATTGACACAACGTGGTTAGCAAACAGTCCTGGACTGTACTTATACCCCATAGGGACTCCAGCGAAGTGATGTTGAAAGCCTAACGCTGAGAAGGTAGTCCAATCTCTGCTTTCATGTGCTATATTCTGGCAGAAAAAAACATTGGAAATATCCAAGGTTGTTTTAAATTTCTAACGGACTATATAATTTATAAGTGCCGTACTGTGTGTATTTTGTATTGCAAACATGCGGGTATGACCATTTAAATGTCTATAGTCTAAGACAATATGAATGATCTGGTTTTTTGACCGGAAAAAGGGGATTATTCATTTGGGAGACACAGTTCATTTACACCCTGGTACTCTAATTGAGAGAGTATTTCTCTCACAGGTGCTTTAGCATCCCTTTTTATTGGGTATTGTGGACACACTTGTGGGCTGGACCGTATGGGTATTACATGATAAGGAGAGTAATTATCCCAGGTGACATGATTGTGATATAAAGCTGGCGCGTGGCTTGGAGCGTCAAGATGGCGGTCGCACTCTAGGAGTGCTCCAGACCCCTCCGTCATCCGCTTCATTTAATCCAACACCATCGGCAGCCATTCATCCCCCTAACTCATCACCTGCACTTTGCCACAGCCCGTGCTGCACACATGTGGCGAGAAACACCGCAACATCGGGCGAGATACCCGGCTCTGTGTCCAGGTCCCCGGGCCGCGCTGATCTCAAAATGGCGGCGACCATCCACCAGGCCTCGAGGCTGTAGCCTGTGCCTGGCGCCGTGGGACCAACGGAGGAAACATCCTTGCTGCGTACCGGGGTCCCCCTGTGCTGTGGTTCACTGACTGCGTGCCAAGTGACTCACCTGACGAGGAAGAGATGCGGAGCTGCGGAGCCAAGAGACGATCCTGCTTCCAAGTGGCCTGGAGAGCAGCGTTCTGCTGTGCGGCCTGAGGTGAGACCTCCCTTCCCCTACCCGAACCTCCAGGACTGCTGCAGGAGCTTGGGCCGCGAAGACTGCATCTGGCTGACGGGCAGGACGAAGGCTGACTGATCGGCTGCCATCTCGGGCAGCGGGGACCCATCGACTGGGCTTCTCCCCACCTTTCGGGCGCTGAAATCCTGCAGGCGAGAAGCGGCCCGGGCTCCGGCCTGGACTGCCGGGGCCTGAGCGAAGTGGTGACTTCCACGAGCGCCCTCTGACCCAGTGGGAGCAACTCATGCAGACCCCCCGGTGCACAGGAGGCACCTGTTACTCGACCCGGTGAGTGAGGAAGGCTGCGGCGCATGGGATGCAGAGGCCTGCCCCTGGACGAATTCTCCGGCCTGGTGCGGCTGCGACCGCAGTCTCCGGGGTCCGCATCGTATCGGGCCTGTGGTGGGGTGGATCGGCTGCCTTAGTCGCGCAGCGGGGGTTTCAGGAGAGTCTCTCCCCTCCTCCCCCCCCCCCTCCATTTTCAACCGCGACTTGCTCTCGCACCTGCCCTCCCGAGGCACGCCCAGCTCAGCAACATCACGGCCCTGGGCTCCGGCCCCTTAGGCGCTTGGCTGAGCCTTACTTGGAGGCCCTCCCCCTGCCAAAGTGACACTGCCGCGGCATGCGACCTGGACCTTGGGCCCGAGCCCCATAGAGAGGTGATCTGCCAACAGGACGCTGAAGGTGACCTGGCAGGATAACACAAGGGCCGCTGCGAGCAAAAGAGTCGACTGCGAGATCGCGCAGTGACTGACTTCTGACACACCCCCCTCTGCCCTTTTGGTTCCTACAAGTTTACGCTGCCCCAGACCGGCCCGTGGACCCTTGGTGGGGCCCTGCACACAGCGCATGAGGAGCGCACTGAACCCTGAGGGATCTCTCAGGACCTGACCTCCCATTGTCCCAACTAAGGCAGGGCTGTGTTGTGCAGGAAGGACCCCCCCGGGTTGAAGCGAGACTCGCCTGGCTGTCGCTGCAATCCCGGTAGAGGCGTGAGGTCCAGAACTCCGTGGGTGGAGGGATCTACTGCGAAGTCCGCAGCGGTGGGCTCCTGGGGGTGGGGGGGGGCCTGCCTTGCCCGATTGGGCCCAGCAACTCTGCATGCACACTGCTTCACAGGGAAGAAACAAACACTCGCACCCCGGCTGGCCGCTGCGCTGCTGCACTGAGACCAGCACTTGGGTGACGGACAGCAACCAGGATCCTTGGACACCCCCCGGGGCACCAATACACCCGCACCACCTCCTGGGGGGGTGTAGACTTTCCCCTGCCTCCCCGCCTGGACTTCTGCGCTGCAGCACATCGCCACCTAAACAGACGCAACCCACTCTCAACATCTACGATGGGGAGGGACCGGGCCTCTAAGTCATCTACTACCCAGACTCAAACTAAAATGGACCAGTATACCACAAGTGAACTGGGTCCGGCGGAGGGGGCAGTTGGGAGCCCCTCCCTCCCAGGGACTGATCTAACGACAATCCTGCAAGCCATCAGCACGTCCCAGGCCTCGGTGGAGGGCAAGATCGGAGAGGTCCAGGTGGACATGGCCCTCATTCGCCAAGACTTGCGCAACGCCACGGCCCGTATTTCGGAGGCGGAATCCCGCATTTCCACAGTCGAGGATGAGGTTCGTCAACTAAAGGAGCAGGTATCCCACCTGCAAACGCATACTAAGGAACTACACAGAAGGGCTGAGGATGCCGACAATCGTTCACGCCACAACAACCTCCGCCTGGTGGGGTTCCCGGAGGGGATCGAGCAGGACCAAACAGCAGCCTTTGTAGAAACCTGGCTGAACTCATGGATGCCCAAAGACGCATTATCGACATGATTTGCTATTGTACTGTCCACCGCTCTCTTGCCCCTAAACCACCTCCTGGCACCCGCACTGCCCCATCATCGCCAGGATTTTAAACTTTAAAGACAGAGACGCTATCCTGAGTGCAGCCCGGGCCCAGGGCACCTTGAAGTTCCAGAATCAAACCAAAATGCTTTTTCCAGACTATACCAAGGAAGTTCAGGCTCAACGGCGCTCATACATAGAGGTTAAACAGAAACTTCGCAATCTAGGCCTCCAATACAGGCTCCTCTTCCCGGCCCGTCTCCGAGTTGTCTTCCAAAATACTACGCTCTTCTTCGAGTCCCCGCAGTCTGCCTGGACCTGGATAACTGAGGAACGACCCCTCCGAGTCCGCTCTGCATCCTTGAATGAGCCGTCCAGATCACAAACGACTGGCCCGCTCTCCTCCAAGCAGCGAAGGAGGCGCACGCGGTCACGCAGGGGCCTGGGGATGCGCAGAGGGGCGTCCGAGTCACCTGGCTCAGTTGCCCATGGACCCAAAACCACCGCGGGCCCTTCAATCTCACAGGACCGAAGTCGGGAAAGCTCTGCGGATGAACCAAACCCCGACTCAAGCCCCTCCAGGGCTCTGGACCCGGTGGCCACGGACTCGGATCTTTCCAGGAGCCCTGCGATCTAGGGACTCCGCCAGATTCACAGAAACACAGATCTGAGATGTCCCGACTGGGCGAGAGGGGGGAGATGTATCCCACGGAAATACAGAACTCAGAGACATACGCCGATGACACTATCATATCATGGAGGGGTCCACCACACAGCTCCCAGCTAAACGTTTAAGTTTAGCCTGTTATTTTTCTCTTTTCCAGGGCGACAGATGCTTCAGTTCCGGAAGTATTGGGTGGGGGGAGGTAAGGTGGGAAGGGTTAGGACCGTTGTCGTCTGTGTAGCTTTAGGCTTGAATTTGTCATTGTTTCTTTTCTTTACTGTTTACAGCACCTTAACACTTGCTCACCACACTGACACCGCAACAACGCACATCACAGGGCACGAACCGCGACTACGCGTTCACATTGAAGTGTACCAGCCCCTTCGGGGTCCAATGCCCCTTGACCCATTCACTCCACACATCAACCATGGTACAGACGGCCACCAAAGGTAAGTCCCTCCACTTTCTATCCTGGAATGTGAATGGACTATTAGACCGCATCAAACGAGCGGCAGCCCTAAAATACGCCCAATGCCACGCCCCTGATATACTCCTGCTCCAGGAGACCCATCTCCTGGGGACCCAGTGCCCCTTCCTCGCGTGGTATGGTTTTGACAGGGTGTGGCATTCTGGTTTCGAACGAGGCTCGCGGGGGGTTGCAATCCTGCTACGACGGGGCCTCCCTTTCATTCCCAACCACATCACTATGGACCCCCAGGGCCGGATTGTGACCGCGTCCGGGAAGCTAGAAGGGAACACCCTCAACTTGGCATCCATATATGTCCCACCCGCTACTCTCACCTCCTCCTTGCGGCACCTCACTGATGCTATTTCCACTCTACCCCTGGGACAGGCGGTGATAGGGGGAGACTTCAATGCAGTCATGGACGCTCGACGCGACTGGCACACCCTCCCTTGCGAGGTTAGCGCATGCAAAGAAATTGGCCGACTGGGCGGCCGCCCTCGGCCTGTGCGACGTCTGGAGGGTCTGGAATCCCCGAGGTTCTCAGTACACCCACACCTCGGCGGCCCACCACACGCACTCCCGAATTGATCTGATCCTCCTGCCAGCCCCTGAATGTCAAAGAGTATCGAACGTTGCCATCCTCCCCCGGGGAATATCGGACCACTCTGCCCTATCTTTACACTTGGGTGGAACCTCTGACATGCCCCGGCCGGTGTGGAGACTGAACGCCTGGTTCCTGCAGGACAAAGAGGTCAAGAAAGCGATAAGGGAGGAATTGCGCCAATACTTCCTTGCTAATCAGGGATCGGTCCCCTCCCCGAGCACCCTTTGGGAGGCAAGTAAAGCCACTAACCATGGAGTAGCCTGAGGCCAGGTCCATGCGAGACAACTGGCGCAAAACGGCCGCCTGACCCTTCTTGAGGCGCAAGCAACATGGCTGGAAACAGCCCCAAACGGGACCCCAGACGTTCAACGAGACAGGCAACTCGCGGCCATTCGCGAGGAGATCAAACAGATCTCCCTGGAATCGGCCATGATGCTGTGGTGCTTTTCCGTGGCCCGAGTGTACGGATGGGGCGATAAGAACGGGAGGCTGCTGCACAGTCTGATCTCTTATCCCCTGGCCAACCGAATAATTCCTGAAGTCCGAGACGCCTCAGGGACCACCCAACACACATAACTTGCAATCGCACAGGCGTTCGCTGACTACTATGCCCAAGTTGTACTCCGCTCATGAGCCGGAAGCTTCCCTCCCGGACAGGCGGAGCCAATCGAAGATCCGACTCCCCCCACCTCACCAGGGACGAGGCGGCAGGCTTAGACCTCCCCTTTACCCCAGAAGAGATACACGACGCAGTCTCCTCGTTGAAGGCCGGGAAAACACCAGGGCTGGATGACTTCCTGCAGGAATACTATGCTGGTTACCAGGACTTACTGGTCCCCCACCTCGCAGACCTCTACCAGCATGTTGCAGAGGCTGGTTTCTCCCCCCCTCCCCCCCCGAGACTGACGTGGTGACTATTGTTGTTATTCCCAAGACCCAACCGCCCTCCCCAGCTTGCGCGGATTACCGCCCAATTTCGTTAATTAATACAGAGATAAAAATATATGCCACGATCCTGGCCCAACGGCTCCGTCCCCTTCTTCACAAATTGGTTCACCCGGACCAGTGCGGGTTTATGCCAGCACGCAGCACTAGACACTGCCTAAGATGCCTCCACCTGGCCCTTGCTTACCACCAGCTCCTTACACCCTATCTAGCACTCCTCCTTGTCGATTTTGAAAAAGCTTTCAAAACGGTCGACTGGCGCTACCTGCAGGACGTCTTGAAGATGATGGGCCTAGGCCAACAATTCCGACGCTTTGTCCAAGTCCTCTATTCTAACCCCAGAGCCAGAGTACTTACCAATGGAGCCCTTTGGGAGGCGTCCTCGATTCAAAGAGGCACAAGGCAGGGTTGTCCCCTCTCACCCCTCCTATTTGAGTTGGCAATGGAGCCCTTGGCATGCCTTATTCGGTCAGATAACCTGATCCAAGGCTGGGCTTGGGGAAGCCACCACACCGATAAAATCGCTTTGTACGCGTACGACGTCCTGCTTTTCCTGGCAGACCCAGCCAGCTCTGGTCCTAGGTGCCTCTGGGCGCTCCAAACCTTCGAAAATATCTCTGGCCTCCGTCTCAACCCGGCAAAATCAACCTTGGTGCCCCTCCACCTCTCCAGGGAATGCTTTGACTGGCAATCAACCATCCACATCAGGCGACAGTCATTCAAATATTTAGGGATATGGGTTGCTCTACTTCCCGACTTGGAGTGGGCACTAAACATTACCCTGCTGGTCAAAAAAGCCAAAGACGATCTCAAGCGCTGGCAAACCCTACCACTCAACCCACTCGGGAGAGTGGCTTTGCTCAAAATGATGATCCTTCCACGCTTCCTATACATCATCCAGAATACTACTTTCCATTTCCCACGCAGCTGGTTTAAGGAGATAGACAATGTGACCACAAGGTTTCTATGGGGAGGGGCGAGACCGCGCATCGCCCTCGCCCGATGTAGGATCCCACCCTTTGAAGGAGGCATGGGTATGACTGATCTCCACCTATACTACCTAGCCACCCGACTTCTTTTAATCCACGACTGGTTCACCGGGGGCTGGTCTGACCCGGCCTACCAAACAGAGCTCAAGGATATGTAGTTCCCTTAAATCCAAGCATACTTATACTGATGCCCAATACCTAAAGCGATACCACCGATAACCAGAGCGGTCCTGGTGGCTTGGCGCACGGCCCTAAGGCATACACGCTGGGACAAACAACTGAGCCAGCACACACCTCTCTGGCAAGGCATGTGGTTAAAAGAAGTGACGGCACTCACGGGGTTCAAACAATGGGATTACATAGGCATATCACTGCTGGGCGACGTATGGGTAGGCTACCACATTAGGGCGTTCCAGGACCTGCAGGAGCGATACACCCTTCATACCTCACAATTTTGCAGATACCTGCAGCTCCGTCATGCCTTTAATGCACACATCTTAACAGGCACGTCTCTCCCCGAATTTAGCCCACTAGAAGCCCAGATCATGATGGGGAACCTGGGGAGGGGAGGGGTGTCCCGGATATATTGTACCCTTGTCGATAACGGCCCAACAACACTCGATCCGCTCAGGACCCGGTGGGAGGGATGGCTGGGCCCCCTGGAGGAGGAGGACTGGCGTGACGCCCTTATGGCCCCCAAAACCATCACGACCTCAGCCAGACTTCGCCTAATTCAACTATACTACTTGTTTGCCGCCTACCTCACCCCAGAACGCCTACACAAGGCAGGGTTACGTCCCTCTCAGAACTGCACGCGCTGCGGCCAAGAACCGGCCGTTTTTTGCCACATGATCTGGACCTGTCCTAACCTTATCCCATATTGGACAGCAATTGAGTCCGAACTCACACAGGTCCTGGGCTGGCAGGTTCCCCACGATCCCTTACGTCTCATCCTGGGAGTAATGGACAGCCTAGACGGTTCCCGACCTGAAAGGCTATTCCTTGGGACAGCCATTGCGGTAGCCAAGCGCGACATTGCCGCCGCTTGGGCGCAAGCTAAACCCCCAAGCGTATAAATGGCGCCAGTGGGTGGACTGGTGTGCCGCACAGGAAAAACCCTTATTTGAGGCTCGGGCTGCCCAACCAAATACAACAAGGTCTGGGGCAAATGGACGAATCAACTAGACTAACTGAACCAATGTTTGCCTGTGTACACAAATGTAATGTTTATGCGCTGTGGTTGTGATTTGAACCATTTATGTGTATGTAATCAAAGCTAACACACGCGGTAATTCCGTGAGCTATTGGATAAATGTCTTGTGCTGTTAATTGTTTGATCTTAAAAATCAATAAAGTTGATTGTCAAAAAAAGAAAAGCTGGGGCTAGTGCAAGAACCCATTCTGCGGCATAGGCTTGATGGACCTCATCGGGGGCAACCACAAAAAAGGATGTTATTATTACATCTTCACCTTGTGGGGATGTTCATACAAACTCCGGGAGCCAATCGGCCTCCGCTAAGAGAATGTCGTTCGATAATGTTAAATTGTCCCAGAATATTACCTGAATGGTGCTCTGTCACCCTCAATTTGTATATCCAATTTATATAATTTGTCTGGAGGAGCTATGCGCCTGTCGGGGGTTTAAACTGTAATGTATTGATCAATTGCTTTCACTGCCAGAAATCCTGGAGATTCTGGTGCACTATAGTGACCCCTGCTGCGCAGTCGAGGAGAGTCACTGCCTACCTCCTATTCAGGAGGAGAGTTCTCTGTGTTTGTGGCATATTTTGCAGTAATAGCCGCACCCTTCTTTTTCTGAAATTGGGGCTTAAATTATGGAGGTTTCTCCTCCTCCTTTATCTTTAAGTCAGACGAGTGTTGTGAGTCTTTTTTCGGTTTCGCGTACTCTTCTTGTCTGCACTCAGAATGACCTCCTCTTTCGTATTGTTTTTCAGATAAGTCCTGAGGGGAACAAGAAGGACGAGTATCAGAAAGCTGATACCTATCGGGTGCTTTCAACTGTGTGCGATCACACAAATTATAGAATCTGTCAAAGTTCTCCGATAGCGAAGAACCTAGCTTTTTCCTTAGGTTTGGGTTTGTCCCATTGATTTTGCTTTTGGCAAACTCCGGTTTCTGCTTGGCAGACCAGACGTGCCAAGATGTTTTTTATTGGGTCTGGCCCCCAAATTATTGTGACCTAGCGAATTATATACTTCAACAATAATTATAGGTAACTCACGCTCCTGGTTGACTGGTGCAAACTGCGTGAACTGCTGGTGCATAGCTAAAGATGCTGCTTTGCCTTTAATGTTTGACAATCATTGAGGAGACCACAGGAACGTTTCCCATTAATTTAATCCTCAAATCCAGGGCACCAGCTTCCCCATGTTCATTCTGCATTTGTTTTAACACCTCCGGCAAGACTGACATAGATGGAGTACCATGGATGATGGTATAGACTGCAGCAAAGACTGTTCCCCAAGTGGTGCAGTCACCTATTTGGGGAACCATCCCATGGGGTAAGCACATAGTCCGTATTCTCTGCTTACCATGTGGGCCCATAAGGGGAAACAATGCTTAAATTTGATCCTTTTTTGGGCTATCCAAAAAGGAATTTCCTCACGGTTAGCGAGAACTTTAGCCATAATTGAATGAATAATTACAGGACTTATTGTAGGTACTGCAGGCAACTGTGGTTGCCCTGCTAAAGCTGCCCTTGCTAAGACAGCCATCAAGGTGCACAAAACATATTGAGTTAAGCATCTGTATAGTCTTAACGAGACCAGTGTATAATTGCTGGGTCTCATTAACATTGAGGTTTCGTAGGTCAGGTTATGGTGTATAACCAGATAGCACTGACCTGTGCTTATAGGAGCAAGTACATGTATTAGGGCGCCTCAGAACCAATTTTAATGTTCCCAACGAGAAAGTGGAACCTCTAAGAGCTTATAGGCTCTATACGTTTGAGGTGGTGCAATGTCAGTGTATTCATGAAATGTCCCTGTATTAGCATCCACAACTGGAAAATTGACCCAAGAATAAAAAGCTTCTAAAAGATAGGCATCGTGGGCTTCAACCAGAAAGATCATGTCACCACCTGCATTGCCAAGGCCATGTAAATTTAAATGTGCAGCATGGACTGCAGGTCTACAATTATCAGCAATAGGTATAGGCTGTGGCGCCACCATTAATAAAACAGTAATGGAAGCAGAGTGCAAACACTAATATGGATAATCCTTTTAAAGGTTCAAGCTTGAACAAACAACAGAAAAAATAGATGCTTCCTAAAATACTGTGGAGGATTAAGCCCCAACACCACAGATGTCTCAGGAGGTGTTAAGGGTACTATGAGCACGCACAAGTACTACTCAGGAGACTGGTACCTGACCATTGTTGGTAGCGCACCTGTTGCAGGGATTCTGCTGGTAAAGATGAACTTTGTCTTGGCATGACAGGACGTCAGAATATAGGGACTGAGTCTCTCTACAGCATCAGTATCTGTCTGCCCAAATCCTGGCTAGCTCACAGTGCCTCACCTGAACTCCTAGCCTTCCCAGAGTAGCAGGTGATTTTGGCAACCTAGATCATGACCCTCTAGTCCTCCAGGGAAAAGTGGATCATCACCTTTCGTCTCTCACTCATGCATGCCTGTGGTAAACAAAAGAAATACATGAAGAAAGTTTACAATACATTTATTGAAACTGTCATAGTCTATTATGAAGCAAATGTGCTAAGATCACTAGGCAGATGAAACTAAACAAAGTCATTAGCATTACTATCAGGCTGTATAAATTAAACATCTCCACCATGACAAATTATGAATCTGTCTAGGCCTACTCTTACTGTGTGATGTACAACTGATCTCTAGGATTGGCAACAGACCCCATACCTAATGTATGTAGTTAGGTGGACAGCATCATGAGAGTAAACTGAGTTTACGCAAGGCTGCATCTCGGGCTCTGCCGGCGTTCTTTCCAGGACCGGTCTCTCTGACGGAATTCTCCTCTCTGATCCCAAGGTGACGTGATACAGTTTATATGATAAGAACTACTGTTTTGGAAAGCTGCAGCTGTGCTACCATGTTTTGTCTAAAATGTTAGGAAGCTTTTACTGACCGGGCAAAGAAAACAGTACACCATGTTATGTATTCTAGGCAGCCTTGGATAAAATGTGCAGACTGAATCCAGAGAAGAATTGCTGAATAACAAACAACATGTAAAGAGTATTCCTACAATAATATCACAAAAACAAATGTGTTATGTGTGTCTGTGCAAAGTAATGGCAGTCTACAACATCTAATACGCAAAACTAAGGGAGAACCAAAGTGGGCCCAAAAGGGAAAACACTACAATGACACTGCCTCTGCATGTTGAAGGGAAACAAACAGAAAATCCAGCACCCTGGTGCAGGTGGCAGAAGACTACGGCATGAACCGAGTAAAAGAGAGACACTACAACAAATGAGCCCAATGCGGCTGCAGCTGACAAGCCAGAGAGTACCTGCTTGCCCGAGTCACCCGGGTGGACCGCCAGGCAGGTACTACAGCCATTACAGGTTAATGGAGGCTGTGCTCCCTGGTATTATGAAAGCCACAATATCTCAGAGATCTGCACAGCATTGGTGATCTAGGTAACACGAGCCTTACCCACAGGTCTAACAATAGGAAGCTATTATGCAACTGGGGTGCATAACAAGTGTGTTTCCTTTTGCTAAATGGCTTCACCCTACTAAATGGGCTTCAGATATCTTGGCTGAGAGTGGAATATTTCTTTTAATCTTAGTTCTGCCATTAGCAACGAATGATGAAAAATAAACACCAAATTAAACTTGAAATATAAGTTGAATATTATAATTTGACAGACTGGTCCATTCTTGTTATTCTTTTGAGTACAGCCAATGAAAATATTGTAGCCATTTCAAAGAGTTTTTAGAGAACAAATTAAATGTGCTCTATTTGATGTATTTTCTGTGTTAAAAGAATGAGCAGGTACATAAAATAATATCATGGGAAAACAAAGGATACCTTTCCGATGTGTATTATTTTTGCATATTCATTTAAGCAAATAATGATTTAAATAAATTGTGAAAAAGTGAGAACAGTGTATCACAAAAGATGAAAATAAAATCTTGTTAAATAAATCTGTAATGCCAACTACTACAGCAAATTGTATCTTATAGTGATCTTTTGATGTCTTATTCAATTTCTCATTCTTTCGATTAATTTGTTCTTTATTTTCAGCAAAAGATTTTGCTGAAAGAGCAATTGAGAAGCAGAAATCAGCATTTATCCGATGGGGGGTGATGGCAGACTGGAATAATTGCTATTATACCTATGACAAGAAGTATGAAGCCAAACAGTTGAATGTTTTCTACAAGATGCACGAGAAGGTATGTTGGTTTGGTTGCTGCAGTCTGCTGAGTTTATTGAAAGTTGCAGATTCTTGACCTTGATGTAGTGTTCTGTGTCTCTTAGGGTTACATATATCAGGACTACAAGCCTGTTTTTTGGTCCCCTTCAGCCAGGTGAGGTACTATTCTTTTAGATGAAATAAAGACAGTGAAGAAATAGAGCCTTTAGATTGAGGGATTAGAGCTATAATATTGCTCCTCATTTGTTTCCAGGACAGCCTTGGCTGAAGCGGAGCTTGAATATAATCAGCAGCACTCCAGTCACGCCGTGTACACCAAATTTAGCTTGATGAAGTCTCCTCCAAAACTAGCCCCTTTAACAGGTATTGCCCAGGTTTTTAAAATGTACTCTTACCCAAAATTTAATTTATTTTCTTTTGCCTTCTGATGTGGGTTTTTCTATTGTTTTCATCCACATTACAGATGCATCATCCACTAGTGTGCTAGTATGGACAACCCAGCCGTGGACCATTCCAGCAAATCAGGCTGTTTGCTACATGCCTGATTTTGAGTATGTTGTTTTCTGTACTTGGCATGCTGTAAATAGATTTATAATGATTTATGTGTTGGGATGTAGATATAAATTTGTTGAGGCTTAATTTATGACAATATTGTATCTTAATATTTCCTTCAAAAATGAAATTCATATTTATTAATATGTTCTTTATATTGTCGTTACTATTTACTTTTGAGATTTTGTTCATGGAAACAATGTGCATGAATTTGGCTTAAACAGTAGAATTGGCTTTCAAGCTCCCCAATGCCAAGTTGGCATTTAGTCCATCCTATTTATCAAAACAAGCATTAGTAAAGCCTATAGGTCTCGACTTTCAATGACTGAGCTTTTTCTTTATCAGTGCTTCCGGCATGTTAACACGTGTCACGGTTTGGCTAACATACAGCTAAAGCCATCTTCTACCGAGACCTGAAAAGCACAGTGTTTTGGTAGGAAGCTACCATGGGTGAATTACCAGAGCTACAACTTGTTTTTGAGTAACCCCGCAATTTGTAACCTAAATTATTAATTGTTTTCCCATTTGGTTGACAAGAACCAACCCAGCAATAGAATATTTTAAGCCCTGGTCATCAGAGCAGGGTCCAAAACTGCCATAATTCTATTGAACAGCAAATGTAATGCACATGTGCACATAGAAAGGTAATATTATGATGAAGAGCGTTGAAAATCTCTTTATAAATTACACTGCTACCTAGTACGTCATTACCAAATTTGGATTTACCATCTCTGGAAAGGTAAAAGTTTGTCAACCAAGATCTTAAATTCTTAATTTCACTCTCGGCATCGTACTGGATAAATGGATTGTGAAAACAAGAGACTCATTAGTTCTTGTTGATTGAGCAGTATGAGTTAAGATAATACAATTGTTTTTTTAGCAACACTTTATTCATTTGAGTATAAACAAAATAGAGTAAGCACACATATAGCGGGCCCTCTCAGGGGATCCCCATGCTGTTAGTGTTGGTAGCCCCAATTAACCCACCTCCCCCTGACTTCATGCTTCTGCAGTGTACAGACCATAGTATGCCCACCACTTCCCCCATATCTTCTGATGTTTCTTAGGACAACCTTGAGCTGAATAAATTGGTTCCTCCAATTTAGTGGAGTTGTCCATGCTCAACCTCCATTCCCTCAGGGATGGAGCATTTATTGACTTCCAGTATTTGGCAGTGTCCCTTTTAGTAATCATTGTGCCCAGACCCAGCAAAAGTCAGTCACCCCTTGCGCCTCCCAACTCATCTACCAGGTCGAGTAGCACAACTCCGGGTGATGCCTCCAGCGTTTGGCTCCGGACCCTCGAAAGGCTCTTGAATATGGACAGCCAATATGACTGGATAGTAGGGCACCTCCATACCATGTGGTAGAAGTCCCCCACCTCTCCATGACATCTGGTGTAGGTCGGGTCCAGAAGTGTATTGACTTTCAATAAATGATGGGGTGTGTAGTTGTACAATGCAGGTATTTCAGTTGGACAATGGGCAACCGGGCTGAAATTGATATGGTTCGGGGCACCATACATGTCTCCCTCCAGTCTGCCTTCTCTAGCAGTCCCTACCATCCCTCCTACTGCTCCTTGAGGGCCTCCAAAGTGTAAGGGGAAACCCAGGGCTCTGTAAATGTGGGAAATGCCACCCCTGTTCTGTGGGCCCATGAGTAGCCTTGCCTTCCAGAGGGTTATATTCTGGGGGGTCCGGTCAGCACCTCCCGATGTCCGGAGAGAGCGTGCCGGAGTTGGAGATAACAGAAAAATTGTGATTTGTGTATAGAGAACTCTGGTTGAAGGTCCTGGAAGGATGTCAGATGGTCACCCTCCGAAATGTAGCTCAGACGTGATATGCCAATATTGTCCCATCCCTGGAATTCTTGAGTCTGTCTCAGCCATTTGCCCACCCATAGAGAAGTCTCCAGCGTCACCCTTTTGTCTCATCCCGTCCATCTCAAGGTAGCCCGCCAGGCCAGTAAGACCACTCTGGTGATCTCCGGGAGCAACTTGGGAACGGTGTGCCATACAACATACCCATGAAGTTATTAAAGCCTAGTAGTGACACCTCCATCTGACATGAGGGGTCTGCCCAACCCCCGCATACCCAGTCATTCACCACAATGGTATGCGCTGCCCAGTAGTAGAGACGGGCATCGGCCATGGCCAGACCCACGTCAAACGGGCACAGTTATTAACAGCAATCCTGGGGGGTTTGTCGTCCCAAAGAAATCTCCGACCTTGAGTAGTTATAGTAGTGAACCAGTGGTTAGGACTGGAAAAGGGGAAATTCTGAAGTACACAAAGGAGCTGTGGTAGGATCATCATTTTATATAGGGCCACCCTCCTCATCTCATTGAGCGGAGGTGTAATAAATCTGTCTAGGCGTGCTTGGGTCTTACAGGTGAGGGGGCGGTGGTTAAGGCACTATGCAAGGTCTAGCTCCCATGTCATATAGGTCCCCAAATAGCGGAAACTCCGGCTCCGGATCAGTAGGGCAGAGTGGCAAGACTTGTCATCCCTGTCCCCCCTCCCCCCTTGGACAGTGGGAGGTCTGCAAGTTAGTGGGCTATGTTTCCTGTGGGGTTCGAGGCCTCGCTGAGTAGAGGGCTTCGTAGTAGTCTTCAAAGGCAGCAGACATACCGGAGACGGTCTCGGCCCGTATGCCATCTGGGTTGGTTATATGGGGTTCCACCCTCAAAGCCAACTCCCTAGTGGCTAGCCAGTGTAATAGCTTACCCGATTTGTCATCCCACTAGTACACCCTTGCAGCGGAGGC
This sequence comes from Calotriton arnoldi, assembly GCA_963921515.1. NCBI lineage: Eukaryota > Metazoa > Chordata > Amphibia > Caudata > Salamandridae > Calotriton > Calotriton arnoldi. The sequence continues at coordinate 1,780,841 of CAWUFW010000721.1, forward strand.
CTTCCAACTACTGGATTCATCCAAACATAGTTGGCGCAGGTCGGCACTCTCTATGGCCAGATACCGGCTCAGTAACTCCGACAAATTGCCCCCATTGTGGGATTCCAGTTTTAGAACTGAGATTTCCAACTGCGCTGTACGTGACAGTGTTTCTCGGGCCTGGCCCCTGATACGAGAACGAGCAGTCCCCCACTAAGTGTCTTTACAAGCCTTCCATAATATCCTTTTCCTTGGTTGGTGTTAAGGAAAGCTTCTGAGTCCGCTTTCAGAGCCTGTGTTGGTTGTCTGTCAGTAAGGAATCAAGCTTTGAGTCACCATACTTGTCTTTCCCACTCCCCCCGGTGTCTCCCACCTGAAGGGTGACGGGTGCATTGTCGGATATGCCCCTGGGGAGCATCCAAGACCTTCTCATGTTTAGAAAATCAGCTGCGGGCAACAGAAAAAGATCTATGTAATAGAGGGAGCCATGCGCCACCGACGTATTTTTACTCCTATGCCGTGGGGTTCCAGGTACACCAGGTATCACAGAGTCCCAGGCTTGAGGTCCATCCTGCCAGTCCCCTGCCCTCCCTGGGTTCCACAAGAACCCAAGGAGGGCAAGAATAAGTGGCTGTTATCTTGGCCATCCTAGCTCCGCCCAAGATGATACAATTGTTACGCCGATTAGTTTGTAGAATGAAACCTCCAGCAACACTTTGGTTTTCCCAGAATAGAGATTGAGTCAGCATTGCATGTACACTCTAAAGCATTAGATGCCTAGTATCTGGACTGATGAGATCTTTGGATGTATTTGCCTTTTTTTGGCATAATGCGGTAAAACACAGAAACATCCTAGTAAGTGTTTCTCATTAGGAATGATGATGAAAATTAAGAGTGAACTGCAACGACTAATCTGTGGCCAACTGAGTCTCCTAAGATCAGATCATCCTTGCTAGTGTTTGACTTGAGGCCTCGGCCACTCTTTGTTTGATGCATCCATGTTTACACCTGAAACTCTAGACATTTTTATACATCCAATTAGATGATGATAACCAAGGAGGGAAACCTATATGTAGAGAGGGTTTTCTAAGGTCTCAAATATTAGGTAATTGTTCCCCTTTATAAAGAGTCTTGGAAGGATAGTTGTATAGCTCACAAAGAAACGTACATTTTGCTGGCAGGCAAGGCCTCCCAGACTCATTTGGTACCCCCAGTCTCTTGCCTTCTGCAAAACCATAGGCGACTTCTTCTAGCCACGTGGCTATATGACTCCTTTAGTAAAAAAAGATGGTCTGTAGAATAATGTTTAAGTTGTCCAATGAAGGAGACAAATAGGGTTTTTATTCATAACATATTGTGCTTGGCGCTATTAGGTCATTAATGTAGAAGGCCTTCGGGATCAGCTTGAGTTTCTTGAGAAAAGGATACCATGATTCAGGTTGTTTCCTGTGAGAGTACTCTCTTGTAGTGCCAAGACAACAGTAGTGCTACCGTTGCCCTTAGTGAGCTCTTTGTGTAAGCCTGTTTCTTGCAGGTGTTTCAGCTTGGCTTCATAGTGATGGGTGGTGTTACCCAGAGCATGAACCAGTGCCCAGGGTATTAGACCTCTGGTTGGGTTTACATAGTTAGAAATACCTAAACATCTATAAAAAAAAAATAAAAAAGGCTGAAGAGATGCTGATAAACTGAAAAAAGCTGGAGAATATAAAAAGCAATTGAAATATGATTATTGTTGAGGAAGGGCTAGGGTACGGGCTAGGTTTACAGTTGACCATAGTGTTGTGGTTAGGGTTATCAATAGTGTTAGGGATGTGCTTAGGTTAATGCTGATGAAGTGAGTTGGGTTTAGGGATAAGAATGGGGGTAAATTTAAGGGTTGTCAGTATATTTAATTGTACAGAAGTATGGGGTAATTGGTGTTCGCATTAGGGTAAAGGTACCTTACTGCATGGGCAAGTACCTGCAAAACTAAATGTATTACTAGAGAAATTGAAAAACTTTCAAACCTTTTGCTCTCAAACGACTTGGTACTTAAATAGACTGCATAACTTTCAAACTTTTATTTCTTACATTTTTATTTAAACTTTTAGATTGTCTCACTTTAAATTTTGAACGTTGAACATAGATTTAGTAGCCAGATTTCCAACTTCTTGATTCTGCTGGGACGGAAACAAGATTCATGCCATTTACTCCCACAGCTTATCCCCCCCTTCTGTCAGTACCTGTTTGGTGTGGCATGGTACAAGCAGATGCTACTGTACCTCAACTGTGGAGGTTGGGGTTGTTTGTCTCTGATGTCACAGGGTTCATCTCTACTGTGGCTGTGTAAACGGTGCCAAGTGTAACTCCTTCAGCCATTGTCTCTCAGTGATAGGAATGGCAAGGAGACACATGGAGGTAGAGTGGGGGTGCTCAAGCTCAGAACTCAACAGTCACACAGCAGCATAGTAACTGATTGCCAAAACCAGTGCTGTCCTTTTAAAAAGAAAAGTACTTCATTATATAGCACGATTAAATACTATAGAAGTAATAATGAGCATTGACAATTTAGTGAACTTGGTGCTGGACTAATTGCACTTCGATCTACTTATCCTCCCCCTTCCATCCCCCCCCCAGGTTTCCTCCCCTTCCTCTGGTCTTGGTGGTACTCCCCTTGTGGTAGGAATTTCTATCATAGCATGAGTACAGGCTCAGATGCAGAATAACCCCCACTAGTCTGCTCGGTGCGTTCAGTTTACCACAGTTCTGAAGTCTCTGGATTCTCACCACAGTGCATATCCAGGAAGCAGTTGCCCTAGTCAGCAGCCATCTTCTCTCTCACTTCTGGTAGGGAGTGCATGCTTTGGTTCAGACACTGTCCCTTCCTCCTGCAGCAAAGTTGCACTCCTGGGTGGCCACAGGAGCCGACATTGAATCCCCTCTGGATTGCAGATCAGTTAACTTTGAGTCGTAGTGGCCGCATCTCGTCACAGCCACAGTCGTAGTCTTTCAAATCAGACCTGCTTCAGGGCATTGTTATGATGTAGCAGTGGCAAATACCTATGCCGGTCTTTAGGTCAGAGCAGTACTGGATGACCCGCAGTCGCATTTCTCTGGGTCACAGCAGCACAGGTTCAAACAGTGTCGCAGTTCGTGGCATGACTGCACTGAGCAGCTGCAGATCTGTGGTTTCCCTAGAACTACAACTAAGGATAGTCAAATGCCCAGCAACATCAAGGGCACACAGTGTGCTCTCCTCCTCCGGCAGATCCAGACTCCAGCACAGGGTCTACCTGTTTCTTGCTCTTTCTAAACAGTCAAACCTTCTGCAGGATTGGTAGCCCCTGTCCCTCTCTCAGCAGGCAGGTTGGCTTCTAGACACCTTGGGTAAAATGAAAGGCTTCTTCCAGCAGGGAAAACCCCAGGAGATATCTCCCATCACCCGTGAGAACTGACTGTCCACAATCCTTTTTGACTCGCTCTGCCTCCTAGGTCTTGGAGGACTTTGAAAAAAAAATAACAAGTGGGTAAGTGGGTTCCTCTTTCATACGTTCAAAACAGACCGGGTCCGGAAAGATAGATCCACTGCCTGCACTTTCAGAACTGTTTTAGGGTGGTTCTCCTTTAAAGTGTCATCTCCAGGCTTCTCCCTAGAAACAGCCTTTGTGTAGAGTTGTGCTTCTCACATCAAGGTAGTGTCCAGCCTGGAGCATCTACAATGGAGGCATAAAGAAGTATGAGTATTCTGTAACTGTCTATCTGAAAAGGAATCAAGTTAAAGACAAGCGGCTGGCCTCACCAAAGGGATTCCTTTTTACCTTGAACAGCAGAGATTGCAGTCCCAGCATTCATTCCCACATCTACCAGATGGTGGTGCTGCAGGAAGACAAATCAACAACTCCTTATGGCAAAAGGCCTAATTGAATTTCTATAGGAGCCTTGCCTTCTTTCTCCCCACTTCGGAGTCTAGGAACCTTCCTTCCAACTTAAGGCATGCCAGCAAGACACTTCCAAATTCTAGCAAAAAAACTCAACTTCTATTGTATGCACAAGACAAGGCCAGGGACATCCAAATTGGACCCCACAGGCCGCCATGACTCTGGTTCAGTCATACAGATAATATAAGTAACATGTCGGCTAATGTAGGCTACAAACACAAGCAATGCACAACATACACTTGGGATGTTAACACTAGTACTTGCGTTATCACATAGGAGCAGAACTTTACGTGAGTGATGCAGTAGGCCTCCACTCCAGTAACATAGATGAAAAGGTGAAAACTATGGATTTACAAAACCTGGTATGCTGCCACCATCATTGTACGTGCTAAACCAATGACAAGGACAAGAGCCAACTGTCAGTGAAAAGAGGCACCCTTGCTCTGCACCTCCTGGTGCAGGCCCTCACTTATGTCAAGGGACAGGCCTAGGTTTCTGTGCATATACTAGATAAGTGCAAGGCAAGGGCCAAAATGTAAAACTAGGATACCAGATACACACAGTCGGGCACTAAGAAACAGGGAACACAACTGCACACCATGCAAGATATTCTTGTGCCAACATCTTCCTATTTTTCCTTTTCTGCCCCAGGACACCCTCAATCCCAGTCCTTCCACTTGTATTTTTATTACTTTTTCCCTGATACCTTTTGCTGTCTGCCAGGCTCTTGTAATAAAAAATAATCATACATACAAATGCATACTTAGAGTTTGCTATCTTCCTCCATTGGTTTGTTCGAGTGTCATTCACCTCCCACCCACTGGACAGCATACAATATGGGGAAATGGGTCAGCTCATTTCAGCCATTTGCTCTCAGGAAATATTTGACCATCGGAATGGACCGAAATTGGATATTTGAGTCTGAGGCCCTGTGAGTGACTCCAGTTTGCCTATGTGCTTCTGCATAAAAATGAATGCCCTCCATTTCACTTCACCACTCCTTCAGTTCACTTAGATGGCAGTTGCTTCCATGGAACACAAAGATAATCGGTGTACAATCTTTTGAGTTCATTCAAGTGTTATACTACCATTTTAATCTTTTCATCGTGATTGAAAGCTACGCTCTTTTTGTATGTATTTGTAAGGGGTGTTGTGCTTGTTTACCGTTTCTAGACTGATAATGTACATCATGCCTTCCGCAAAGGAAGCTAACAATATCATATAAGTTAAATATACCGGACCCACTAATTTTGAATCAAAATTTCACCTTAATTAAGTCAAAAATGTCAGACGGGTCTAACCACCCGCGCACATTATAACTGTAGTGCAGCAAGTTTCACAATGAGTAAGAGACAACTAAACTCATAGTAACCCTAGACATTTTTATCAGAACCAAATTTATAATGTTTTCCTATTTCATTCAACAGCATTGATTTAATATATACTTGAACCGCTGATTTTAAATCTAAGTTGCAGTTATAGAGTCATAACTTCGTAATTAAGTCTAACTGCCTGTGCGAACATAGATATACACCAAGCCCCACACCTAAGCAGAGACCGAAAACTAGTTAAAACACCAACAAATGTCATCTATACCACAATTATGAAGTTTACCTAATTTATAAAGCGACAAATCAAAGCCCTTTCTTCTATTTAGTGTGATTAGTCATTCTGTTCCAATATCTGACAGAAAATACACCCGGGGAGCGCCCTTCCTTAGATTTTGTATCTCAACCAGGAGTGCACTAATGGAAAATGAAAGAAAAACTGTCCCAATTACCAATGTGTTAATATCTGAAAGAAAAATATTCCACAGTGAATATTGAAAAACAAAGAGAAATCAAATAAAACAACCAGAAGGCACTCTATATAAATAGATTTTCTATATTGTACCTCTTTGATCATCAAACACATTGCCTTCAATCCTTTGGTCTGACCTAAGAGGTGATGTGAAGACTAGCCTCCTTTCAATGCTCTACCAATGTAGTTCATGTTCCTCCTCAGATCCATTATCAGCTAATTACCTATGTTTAAAGAACATTTTGCCCCTTCTGTTCTGGAAATCATAAAGTAATCCTTGAACAAGATTGTCCAAGATCTACATAAAGCAGGATTGCCAATCCCTTTGCTTTAAAAACATGAATCTGAAACACCTAACTAATCGCTATGCTTCCAGCAGTTGCTAAATTCCTTGAGTCATGCACTCTCTAACAACCTTTCACATTTCTGAAAATAATAAAATTTTGAGTGATGCTTATTGGCTCAAACTCCGTGTTGACAAGAAAGTAACTGGTTTCCCTCAGTCTCTTTCGCAGCAAGCTGTATGGCCGAAAGAGTTTTGCTCCTGTCCTCTTCCTACTATGAGTCTTTCAGTAAAACCAGATGACTGCGGCAGCATCTTGTTGTATCTTCCACATGAGAACACTTTGCTCAATACTACAGTTTCTCACCATAGAAGATAGGTTCTTGGCCACTCTGATTGGTTCCTGATTGGACTACTGCAACAGTATTTTTTTCAGCATTCCTCAGTCGAATGCAGTTAGTCCAAAATCAAGCGACTTGTATGCTTACAAAAGGATCTAGGCCCAGACCACCTTATCCCTTATGAAAAGTCTTGCTGCTGCTCCCATTTATGGGTAGTATTTCTTTTAAGATCCTTTTCATTGTTTACAGGTTTTTTTTGGCAAGATCTCTTGCTTTTCCGGTAAAACCTTTCAACAAATATTGTGTAGCTAGATTCCTTCACTTACATGTGCTGCGATTTTTATTTCACTCTCTGATTCATCCATCCCCACTGGGGGAGCCCTCTACACTATTTTACGATACATTACAAAATGTTTTTTTTAATTTTAATTTCCAGGTCTCATGATTTTAGGGTCATGTTATGGTATACATGGTCTGCTGTAGTACTGTTTCTGAATTGCAGTTCTTACTCTGTGCATCTATTTCTTTCCAAATGTTTTTATTTTTCACCTTTATATATGCGTACTGCATGTAACTCCCTCCCCTACCCTGAGATTCCATTGTTTTTCTTTCATATCACCCTTGTAGTTTGCAGGTGATTTAAGAATTCAATCAAAAATTGTTCTGAACAAAACAAAAAAGAAAGAAAAAAGAAGAATGATGCAGTTCACTTAGAATGTGTTGCTAGGGCCAGGCATCACACTACTGCAATAACCAACCTAAGTGGTGATGGAAAGGAAGTCAAAGGGCCCATGGTACATCCCCCCAAACTATGTAGCCATAGATCAATGTTTACTTTAGTGTTAATTTCAGAATTCGAATTACTGCCTTGCCTGCTGCACAATTGAGGCACCTGTTTGAATTACCTGCCAGTTTTTGAGGGGTTAGGATTCCTAAAAGGGATGCTTGGCTGTCATCCACACATAACTTCATTGAAACATCTACTCAGGAGAAATGTCTGCAGTGCGCTCACCTTAACCTCTTTATCCTCTTTTACGCGGTGTAAGCTTCCTAGCCTATGAAGTTGTCAAATATATCCTACACGTCTTACAGGGTTGTCTCTTTGAAATTGTAGCCCTCATTGTGGGCAGAGACAAAGTGAAATGTGCACTGCTTAAAGTATGATCATAAGTGCAAGTGTTTGTTCTTGGATGCATGTAGTCCGTCTGATTGCTGCATCTGAAGATCATGTCAGTCTCCTAGATTTACCCTCCTTTATTACTCACAACACACACTACTTAAAATATGTATGGGCTCAAGTTTTGAGGAATGCCCCAGACCTCATCACTCTTTAAAATAGTTAAGAAAAATATTGATGCTACTTATAAGACATGAAAGGTCCTAATAGATCCCTGTTTTGTTTCAAATCTTGTGCTAAGCAGGGTGAATAAAGAAACTGTTTTAGTTTGACCGATTGTTTGGTGACTAATTGCACTATAAGGGAAGTCTTCTGATACCTGTTGTGTTTGTTTGACATCTTGTTAGGTTAAGAAGGTTACACTCTGGAAAAACATAAGATCTCATTATGAAGCATGCCACATTTTTTGGGATTAAAGTCCCAATCCTTTACAGAAATCCTAACCCCTTATAAATTTATGCAGTTAATTCAGACAAGTAGCATAATCATGTCGGTGATTAGGACACATTTAATTGGCTGGTATACCTGGGTCATACCTTTACACTGTTGCTCTTGTTAACACCCATTAATCACTGATAGCTTTAGATTTGGTCATCTCTTTGAAAGCTGGTAGCAAGCCCGTCATTAAACCAGTATCTTTTTCTTCTCCTGAGTTTCACCTTAAGGAAATGCCATTTCCAGAGACCTCAGAACTTGATGGGCAATCAGCAGTCATCAGCAAGCTTTTTGTTTTGCTCTTAATTCAAATTGTTTGCTACAATTATAAAGGAATATCTATAAATGTGCAACAGTGAAGTGTTTAAATATTAATATGTATATGTCGGAGTGAATAAACCTTGTTGTCTTAAAATAAAATTGCATTTTAGGTACTCCATCGTAAAATGTTTGAACACAGGTGAACGCTACATTCTGGCTGCCGATCGAGTGGAACTCACCGCAGTTACCCTGGGAACACAGTTTGAAGTTATCTCAACATTTAAAGGTTAGATTTACAAATTATTTTATGTTTAACTAATTTTTAATTTGGCGAATCAGAAGCAAAGAATATAGCTGTACAAATAAACAAAAAGTATCACACATCAAAAAAGCATCAAATCCAAAGTAGCTAGAGCTCTGGTTCAGCCCTGTCTTCCAGGGTCCTGTTTGTCTGTTATAGGGCCATAGTATAGTCTGTGAGGCAAGCTTGAGTGGTATGCCTCCTCTGCTGATTCGAGGAGTCTCTGGAGTGTGCGTGGCACAATAACAGCTGCATGGGGGTAAAGTGATGTGGTACCCATGTGCATGCAACAATCAAGTACGTTATGGCCCAAGCTGCGGTCTACTGATCAGAAGGCCCCAACTGTGGGCCAGTTGAAAGTTCAATTCCTGGAGTGGGAGGTGTCAAAGGAAGGCACATGTGCTGGACCTGATTCGGAAACTGCTTGTCAGAGCTGTTTGTGGTATTTTCCAATTTTGACTGTGGCTTTGGCACTTACCAGGCAGGCATTGATGCACTAGGATGTGTGAACCTCAAGGTTCCCTGGAAAGATTGCCTGAATTTTACAACTTCACCTTGATAGACAGTATCTACAGCCTTTTGACCCTGTACCCAAATTGCCCCGGACGGAGGATAAAGGAAAACTGAAAAAGGAGAAGGGCACAAAGAGGGACTTTCTTTACTCGGCTGGGTTCTGAGTTCTCGGCTGGAGGTGTAAGATGATGTTGAATTTGCCCCTAAAGGTGGCAGTGGTCATACTCCAAGAATGAGGGGTCACTTATATGAGCTGCCATGTGAGAACTCCAAATTTCGATTGCAGTGTTAAAATGAAGGTGACTTTAGTAGACGTCATTTTAGAATCCATGGATAAGAGGCTGACAAAACTGAGTAACTGTTGCTGGGATTGGTGACCAGTTTTATTCAAGTGGAATCTGCTAGTTAGAAACTAAAAGAGTTGTGCAAGTGAGTATAACAACTGTGTAGTCCACACATTGATCCATATGGAATTTATAGAGGATACCTAGAAAGCTTCTAACATTTGCCTGTTAGATGTTCACTGCAGTTTTGAAGTGAAGGGCCCCTCCCTGACAATTTCGATGCAGTGTTTCATTGGCAGTGAGATTTTGCTGGGTAGTTGCCCTCTGGGCTGGATAATTCTTGAAGCCCACAGACTTCCAACCAGAGAATCAAATGGATCAATAATCGCCAGAGGATCTTTTGGTGCGGACTTTGGCAGCCTGATTGAGCACATGGTACTACTATGACCAGCTATCAAGCGAAGAAATGCAACTCCATCGCAGGAAAAGATTCATGTTTTTCCTGCCTATAGTCAGGATGCACAATATAGATGAGCAAAATCCTGCTGATTCTGCTACAGATTGACGCTTCCTTTGTCATCTGGTGAAACTGAAAGTCTCCTTGATGGGCAGTCATCACTTCTTTAAACAAGTGGGATCAGCTCAGAATTCCTAGTTGCAACGCTGTTATGAGACTGCTGGAACGTAGTTCCATCTGATTCTGTCATTAGATTATGCACTTTTGTTTTTTCAATTTGTTGGTTGTTCATGATGGATGTTCACTGCTCAGGGGTTACAATTGCCCATATCGTTGGTGATGCTGAGTTCGCAAATTCCTTCTATCTGACTTTGGTGTGTTAACCTGGGGTTATGAGACTTCCAGACTGTGCCACTTTGGCCCACCTGTGCCCACTTAGTTGTCATAAAGCACTCTTTCCACCATTAGAACATACCAGGGTTGAAGAGGATTGGGGCTAGGTCTGGGGGTACAAAAGTAGAACTATCTCTTTCAGGACAAACATTTGTTATATGTGAACAAGTGCAAACCAGTTTATCCATTAGGGCCAGAGTATTATCAATATATGGCAACAAATGTCCCATGGGGCTCATTTAGCATTTGTACCATTGAGCGATCCCTGGTACTATGATCAATCTACTTTAGATTGCATCGTAAATGTAACAGTCATGACTCATTTGTTAAAAGCACGTAGAGTTGTCTTGGCGAATATATTTGTCTCAATGAAAACAACAATGCTATACAGTAAGTGATATAGAGCAGACAAATACAGTAAGTGATATAGAGCAGACAGCTCAGTTATCAGAAGAGTATGATCTTGCTAAATATATTTGTCTCATTGAAAACAACACTGCTATACAGTAAGTGATATAGAGCAGATAAATACGGTAAGTGATATAGAGCAGACAGCTCAGTTATCAGAAGAGTATGATGTTATGTACTAAAAGCATAAAAACACAGTTGGCACCTATGGTTGTTATACACACTCTAAACAACAGGAATGCTTCCAGAAAAAGTCTTTGCGGTTGTGTTGTCCTCATTTCAACCCAGTCACAAATTGGTGGGTCTCATCAAGACTAAGGCCATCTGTCTATACATCTAGGAGAATAAAAGAGAGCCCTTACTCTATTGTGCATTTAAAGCAGCTGATCAGTCATATCGTGTAAACGTAAACAATTCCATGTACCTCTGTGTAAATTCTAACAGCATGCCAAGGTACATAAATACAACTTTTCCAAATCTGCATAATGCGCATGTAGCTGCAATAAATATTCATAAACATCTTGTGAATATCCTAAAAAATACTCACTTAGGTACTCGTGCAATATCACCACAATTCCGATTCCCTATCACATATTAGACTGTAACCGTCTATATACTATTCTATACTATAAGTAACTTAACTACTTAGTTGTAAGACATACTCCTTACTACTTTACCCGGTACGAGTGCAACACACTGTGAATGGCATCTAATTGTCAGCTAAACAGTAGAAATCGAATTGTGAAAGGTTATGGTAAGGACACACCTGATGGCACCTGCATAATTGAGCATCCTTTCATGACTCTTTCCGGTCGTCACAACTCGGTGTCCTCATCGCAGGCTTAAGTTGATCAGCCAAAACTGTTATCCAACACCGACTGTTTTAACTTTGTATCCTGCTCCAGTGAATCCGCTTAAGCAATTGTTGCCACGTATCTGCTTAAACGGCAGAGAAACTATGCAAGTTTGTGGACCGACTCCCAGAGTAACTGCTAGAGTAAACTTATGTCTGCAGAAGCAATCTCCTACAGACAGTGCAAATGCAGCACAACTGTGCCAGGGTCTCGCTGTGAAACCAGTGAAGCATGGGAAGAAGATCTCACTTGGATAAAGTCGATGCTCACCCAGCACAACAGACACTAGAGTGCATCCTCTATAATGGAGCAGCCATGTTAGGTTAATGGTCTATGTATGCTACTGCCAGTGGTGCTGGAACAATTTTCAGAGTAGAAGTGCTGCCATCAATGGTACATCACCCAAAGTCACTTAAGCAGGAAATGGTAAAGGTGCGGTATGTAGCCAGGTGTGAATTTTGAAGCACACTGTCACTAATATATTACTAAAGCATGGTGTGGTAGTGCACTGTAATTTACAGACCGCACATTTTTCATTGAAATGTCCACTAAATTTGCTAGTAAAACTATATAGCACAAAGACGACAATGTGTCGAAATCGGTGTTCAGCGAATAATTAGCATTTCCATATCACTAAGTAAAGTGTCTTCATTTGATCCTATTAAAATGTTTGCACCTAGCACACTTTAGAATTGGAAAAAATGCTTAATTTGTGCTTTCTTAACTGCTAAGTGCTGCAGCACCCTCAGCACCTCTTCTTCCAGCAACTATGGCTACTGCTAGGATTCAAAGCAATGCTGATCCTCAATTTGAAACCAAAAACACTGAAGGAAAATCCCAGCAATTCTCAACCAGCCTAGTTAGGCATGCTCTTTTGAGGGACAGTTCTAAAATGTGCATCTAAAGCCACTAATTGGTCATTTGATGCAAAAATAAATCATTCCACATACATCTTTGTAAATTCTGACTACCAGTGTGAGAGCTGCTAAGGTACATAATTGCAACTTCTCCCAGTCCACTTGTACTCAGAGTGATGCAATATCAACAAATGCACTTACATTGCGGAGACAACTCTCATATAATACTCTGGTCTAATTGTAGAAGTCACATCGTGGTATGCTTCTCGCGACTTCAGTCGATCAGTCAAAATAATCAATTACCCACCACAAACTTAATCTCAACTCGACATCCTTATTGTGGCTCCAATTTGATCCGCCTAACCCGTTAATGCTGAGAATCCACTTCAAATGAAAAGATAACTAAATAACTGTATGCCGACTCCCAAAATAAGCATGTGCCTAACAAAACTGTCACACACCATAGAAGTGCGGCTCAATGTTGCCAGTTTCTTGTCATTAGAAATAGTGAATCGCTGGAAGAAGAATCCGCTTAGATAAGGCTGGTCTTTACCGAGCACAACAGACACTAGAGTGCGTACTCTGTGACTGAGCAGCCATGTTAGGTATCTGTGAGTGCTGCTACTGGGGATTAGTGCAGACCTGGTCAACACACAGTGGAGAAACTTACAACACCTCTTTTGACTAAAGTGACAAAACAGGCGAAAGAAGGTATGCTCATCTGACTACAAACCAGTCATCAGTCCAGTAATGCTCTCAGCCCGGTAATAATACAGTGATCCAAGGGGTCCAAGTCCTAGCTAGGCATTTATAAAGAAACCACTATTCCTGCTTAAAGCGTACTATGTCCAGACAGATGTGGATACCAGTATGCATGACATAAACAATACCAGCCAGAGACCGTATTGATAGAGGCAACAAGTCATCAAGCTGCTGACAGATACTCAACCAAACATAAACTGACAAACTTTTGTTTACTCTAGTATCATTAAGAATCCTTGTAATGTCAAACTCTGTATTTCATCAACATTGTTTAGTCCCTTTATTGTCCATCCATTTGCATTCTCTGAAGTTGAGTAAGGATGTGATATTGCCAATCCTGGTATCCAGTTTTATCCCCTCCATGATCTGCCATTTGGTATCATATTCTCTTTGTCTAGCTCCAGGTAGTGTTTTACCAAAGGAGGACGTTTCACCCTGCACCTTATCCTACTCCGGTGCTGGCATATCTGCTGCTTTACTCTTTGGGTAGTTTGACCCACATACCCCAAGTTACAAGGACAAGTAATGATATATATATCACATTCTTTGTATTACAGATTGAATGCAACATCAGGTTGTATTGTTTAGTATTTGTTTCAAAAACTTTAGTATTAATAGTGACTCTGCATACTTGACATTTACCACACTTATAGTGTCCTTGAAGTACTAGCTAACCCCAACAAGCCAAAATCATTGGAGGAGTGCTAGTATCTTTGTGGGGTCTTACCATATAATCCTGCACATTTCTATGATGCTTTAATGCGTACAGGGCGGATTGTTATTAATGTCATACACTAAGTTCCAATGTATCTTAATTATTTTTTGAATGTCATTAGTCATGGGGTTTTAAGAGCTCACCATTACTATTCGGTCATTCAGATTCTCCTTGACCTTAGGTGACAATCGAGCTTCCCTAGGGCAGTAACATGCACTTGTAAGTGCCTAACATATCATCCGTCTTGGGTAGCCTATTTCTGTCAGTTTCGTAAACAAATCTCCTACTTTTCTAAAGTAGTCTTGTATATAACAAAAACATTTTCTGATGCATAAAAACTGCTCATATGGTAGGTTGTCTCTTAGAGCATGTGGATGATAGATGTTGTATCATAACTGTGAATTAATATCAGTGGGCTTTTTGAAGACTGTTGTTTACAGGGACCCTTCCTTATGTTTGATCAAAAGGTCCAATTAATTAATCTGTACTTTGTTCTTATTTTATGTAAATGTAAGATCTATACTCTGTTTATTCAACCTGTTAATTAAATCTTTGTTAATTTTCTTTTCTGTGCTACAGCAGAAAAATGTCATCTATGTATATCTTCCATATATGGATGTGTTGTCTGTAGGGAATTCTTTTGTTAAGTACAGTGTTGGTTTCATATTCTGCAATTTACAAATTCACTATATTGGGAGCAAAACAGGGTGCCATAGATAGTCCCATTTTGCAGTGTGAATCTTTCTGGATTCACATGCTATGCATTATTCCCCCACTAGAGTTTGGGTCTGGAATTTTCTCCCCAAAACATTTGTCCTACTACTATTTTTGTGTTTGTTGTTGTTGGTGGGCGTAGATGTACCTCCATTTGGTGGCCCTTGTGACGTCGTCATGCTTCTTCCGGAAGCTCCCACCTTTGGTCGCCATCTTCAGATTCTTTTTTTCCGCTGTTGGTTCTGGATGCATGCAGGAGGATCTCCAACGACCTGAAGAAAAAAAGTACTGAAAACCCTGGAAGAATTGCTGAAATTCGACCAGAGCAAAGTACTCATCGAAGTAAGATACCGAAGAAGTTCATCGACTGCTTAAAAAATGCGAGTGCAGGGTGCTCCTTGTACTTGGTAACCCTTCCAGTTTTGCAAAAACTGCCACCATAAATTTGCAGAAAAAGGGCCAGCACCCAGTCTGCAACCTCTGCTGGCCAGTGGATCATCATAGCGAAGACTGTAACGCCTGTTCAGTATTGCCCCAAAGACTATTAGGGCAAGGCAGCAGCAGAGAACAGCCCACCATACGATGTAGGGCCAATATTCAACACCAGCTCTACGAGATTTGGGCTTATCGAGTGACGAGTAGGAGAACGTCGCCGAAGGTCCAGAGGGGACGCCGACATCCAGCTCATAGACACCGACCAAGGGGGCAAGAAGTCTTCAAAAAGAGAGGTAAGGGACTCAACGTCCTTAAAGTCGGTAGCGGGCACATCAAAATTAGAGGCTAAGACCTCGAAGACTGCGCCGGCGTCGAAACCCTTGATGACCACAAGCATGTCGAAGGAGAAAAATACCCTCGGATCCTTCGAAAAGGTCACTGCAGCGGTAGAGACCCCTGAAAATTCAAGACCTCGAAGGACGGACGAGGAAAAGATGCTTCGGTGTCAAAACAGGAGAGGTCGAAGACGGAACGTCACAGTTCGGCGAACACGTTCTCTAAAGATTTGTCGATAACACGAACACACAAAGATCTCGTCCGGCAACATCATGAAGCCGGCATTCGAAAAAAGAGGAGATTTCTCGAGGCCGAAATGGCCAATATCCTTCAAAGGAAGAAAGACTTCGACGAAAGTCTTAAAAAATTCAGAATTCCATGCAAGTCCTCGGCTTTGAAAGAACAAAGAGGCGAAGAGCTTGAAGAATTGAAACCCCCTTTAACTCCAGAGCCTCAAGAACAGGAAATCTTTCAAGAGGAGGAAGAACAAGTCTTACAGGGTTCTGAGGGCCCAGAATACCAAGAGATAGAATGGCAATATCTGGAGGCAGACTCACCAGAGGAAGGGGTAGACACATACCCTTCAAGACTATCATCACCTGATGATATCGGAATCTATAATCCGGTAAAAAAGAAGGCAGCTGAGAGCTATGGTGTACAGCTGGAAGAAGAAAAGCCATAATCATGTTTTCTGCTTGAAACTCTTCTGCCTACCCAATCAAGAGGCAATTTTTACCAATGCTTCCCAGTAAATGCACCTTCTAATGGAGAAGATCTTTTCGGGAGTGCAGTGGACAATACCCTAAATCAACTGAAAAAGGATAATGAGACTGCAAAGTCAATGAGGGCTCTGCAGTTCAGAGGTAACATGCACAGGGGATCAATGCCATCTCGAAGACCTACAGGGAGGTGCTCCTTTCAAGCAGCAACATCCCACCAAACGTATCAACAATCGTTCCGGGGGTAACCAGTGAGGACAGCAGCAGCAATCACACAGCTGGCAATACCAACAAGGCAAACAATCCTTTCGGGGACGTCCATGTGGAAGGGGACTACCGCAGAGGGGGGTGCACCCCCAGCAAGCAAGTGACTTTTTACAAATCACAAGGGGCACTCAACTAATACCCAAGAGTGCAACAACAAGTGTTAAAATACAAAAACTCCTGCATGCAACACCTGTAGTAATACAATTTGGATATTGCATAGAATTAAACAAGTACCTCCAAGCAAAGGCCCAAGAAAAAAAGTACATTCAAGACAAGGGACAGCCCACCTACTCAAGGAGGTAGAGGAAATGCTGACAAAAGGGGTTATAGTGTTAGTGCCAAAACTGGAAAGAAGCAAGGGAAACTACTCAACGTGTTTCCTAATCCCAAAGGTAGATCAGTCACTCAGACCAATTCTGGACCTCAGGTTTCTAAACAAATTTTGAAGAACTCAAAAGTTCAAGATGACTACACTACAGGAGGTAATACCACAAATACAACGGGAGACTTTATGGCCACAATAGATTTAAGGGACGCTTATCTACTCATCCCCATGAATGCAAGTCACAAGAGATTCCTCCGATTCATCATAAACAAGGAACACTACCAGTTCAAGGTATTGGCCTTTGGAATAAAGTCCGCACCAAGAGTATTCACAATCTACCTAGCAACAGTAGCGGCACATCTGCGAAGGCATGGAATACATGTCCATCCCTATCTAGACGACTGGTTGGTGAGAGCAAATTCGTACAAAAGATGCAAGGAGCATATGCAACATGTGATAACGCTTTTTCAACTAGGATAAGTAATCACCAGAACAAGAAAAGATATTCTCAGTGGCAAGTATAAATTCTATAGAGGGGAAAGTTTTCCCAACTGAGAAGAGAATAATTGCACTTCTGAAGGAAAAACAGCTCTAGCGGAAGGGGCAAGCTCTGACAGTGAGGACGGTGGGGAAGCTGCTGGGAATGATGGCTTCTTGCATTCTGTTAATTCCAAACAAAAGGCTTCACATGAGACCATTTCAGGAATGGTTGCAGAGTCAGTGGTCACAATCAACAGGGAGTTGGGAAGATCTAGTGGTCGTCATGCAGAGAAAAGAGGAAGAGATAGCCTGGTGGAACAGAGCACACATGCTTCAAGAAAGGAACTTCACACAGCCAACTCCTACTGTGATCATGACGGACGCCTCACAGAAGGGATGTGGGGCCCACATGAACAACCTCAAAGTCAGAGGAGTGTGGAAAGAGCAGGATGCTGTACAGCACATCAACTTCCTAGAACTAAAGGCAGTATTCCTAGTCTTAAAAGCCTTTCCAAAGGAGCTCTGGGGAACATCAATATTGATTCAAACAGACAACACAACCACCATGTTTTATATAAACAAACAAGGAGGCACCCAGTTACTACCACAGTCAAGACTAGCACAAGAAATGTGGCTCTGGGCCATCCACAGAGAAATACAAATTCTGGCAATTCACCTACCAGGGAAGGACAACAAAGAAGCAGACAGACTGAGCAGACAAGCTTCATGGTTTCACGAGTGGGAGCTGAACTAAACAGTACTCCTAAAGATTTTTAAAAAATGGGGAGCACCAGAAATAGATCTCTTTGCAACTCCCCAGAATGCAAAATGCCTACGCTTTGCCTCCAGACAACAGTGTCACCAATCAGTGGGGAATGCACTGTCGATAGACTGATTAGGGAAATGTACATACGCTTTTTCCCCGATAGCACTACTTCACAAGGTGATCAGCAAATGCAGAATCAGTAGCATGACACTAATACTAATCACACCACAGTGGGCTAGACAGACTTGATTCTCAGTACTGATAGGCTTGTTACAGGGGATGGTTCACAAACTACCAATCAGACAAGACCTGCTGCCAATGCAGGAAGGAAAAGTGTTTCACCCAGAACCAGAGTGTTTAAATCTGGCAGCATGGCTCCTGAAGACTTAGAATTCGGACACTTAAAACTACCAGATAAGATAATGTCAGTCGTAAGAGAAACAAGAAAACCAACAACTAGAAACAATGAAATAGCGAAATGGGAAAGATACTCACTATGGTGTAAGAAAGAAGGATTCTGGAAAAGAATATCTAGGGAAAAGACATTCCTAAAATACCTAACACAACTTTTAGAGTGTAATCTGACCTATTCATCACTAAAGGTACACTTGGTACCAATAGTGGCATACGCAAGGGGTCACATAGGAAGAAGTTTTTTCACGTCACCAGCCATCAAACTGTTCTTGGAAGGAGAAAAAAGAATTGCACCCCCCAAAAAGGGTGCCACCTCCCACATGGAATTTAAATATTGTGCTCACACAATTAATAAAAGCACTCTTTGAACCATTACATAAGGCAGCTTTACAAATGCTCACACTGAAGACCGCCTTATGGTGGCGTAACATCACTACACAGTGTTAGTGAGTTACAAGCACTGCTGTTACAAGAACCTTACTTTCAAGTACACAAAGACAGGATTGTCATGATAACGGACCCACAATTTATCCCAAAGGTTATCTCAAAATTCCACATTAGTCAAAATATTTAGATATCAAGTGTCTTTCAGAATCCAAAGATGCACACAGAAAGAACATTACACACTCTAGATGCAAGGAGAGCTGTAATGTACTACATTGAAAGGACAAAGACTAACAGGAAAACAAAGCAACTGTTTGTGTCATTTTCAAACAGTTTCCGGGGAAGGCCAGTTTCAAAGAACTCAATTGCAATATGGATCGCACAAACAATTCAGTTATGCCACAACAATGCGGGTGTGACACTACAAAGCAATCCTGGTACACAGTCAACAAGAAAGAAGGGAGCTACCATCGCTTTCTTAGCTAATACTCTACTTCAAGATATTTGTATAGCAGCAACATGGTCTTCAGTGCACACGTTCACAAAACATTACTGTGTGGACATTCAGATGTACAAGGAAGCACAAGTAGGACAAAAGGTCTTGCAGTATCTGTTTTCAAATCAATGCTCATCTTCAACCCAGCCACCACTGTAGTACAAAACTGCTACAAAATCGGCGCACAGCATGTAAATCCAGAAAAGATTCACGCTGCAAAACATACAGTTTCTTATCTGTCGGTGTAGTTTTGCAGCTTGAAGATTTTTCTGGATTTACAAGTGAACCCACCCTCCTCTGCTAAGATGATGAGAGGGGAGGAAGATGTCGACCAAAGGTAAGCGCTTCCAGAGGAAGCATGACGACGCCACTACGGCCACCAAATGAAGGTACGTCGATGCCCACCACAACAACAAACATAAAAACAGTAGTAGGACAAACGTTTTTGGGAGAAACTTTCATACCTAACCACTAGATGGCGGAATAATGCACAGCATGTGAATCCAGAAAATTCTTCAAGCTGCAAAACTACACTTATAGGTAAGAAACTATATGTTTCTGTATATAAAATTCAGTCTTGAATATGAAGTAACTTTTTTTCCAATGCAATTTTAGATAATTTCAAAATGAATTATACAGGGATGTTGGTGTTGGTGTTACCCTCTATGAGTGTCCTCTTTCTCCAGTATTGGATCTTTCATAGATTTACATGCTTGAATCATTCCCCGTCGTCGAAGTGTGAGTCCCACGGTATAATATCAAAACAGTCCTATGAATAGCATAGGCTACAATGGCACTAGGCCATGAATTTAATAGCCTATCTATGACCTTTTATAAAAAAAAAAAAAGGCCCAAACTTAGCCTACAACCAATCCGGCGACAGAACCCTCTAGAACCTTCCCCACAGAGGCTAGCTCCCTCAGATTTTCAACCGCACGTCGTGTGAAGGGAGTCTCCCTGAGCTCTGCTCAGTTATTCTTCAAACCTTCTGATTTCAAGAAACTTCTCTTCAGGTCAGTTATATATTTCTTTCTATATTCCCTTGGGACATTCTGACCATGTCAGACTATTCTAAGAAGGGATTATTCTGGTCATGTAACAACTGTTGCAATAAGAGACTTTATATTGATGATCCTCATAAAAAGTGCATTTATTGCCTCTATCTTGATCACACAGTCAAAGACTAAAATATGTCGCACTTTCTCACAGAAGACCCTCAAGGACAGAGAGGTAAGACTTCTGTTGTGGTTACAGAGGACTAAATCTAAAAACAACCCTGTGTCTGAGGCAGAGAGCGATGATTCTCTTACATCTGGCAAATCGCAAAAAAGGGATAGATCCCCAGATAAAGAGCCTTCTGAACACCCTAAAAAGGCCCTTAAGAAAACACGCCATGAGACACCTGGTCATTCTAAGAAATATCAGGGAACTCTCATCACAGACCTTCCTCAAAGGTTCCTTCTGAGCCTTCTACGCCATCTAAAATACGTATTCCTGGCAAAAGGTCTTCAAAATCCCTCCCGTCGACAACGGGATCTACTCCTGCTGAAAAAGTAAAGATTTCAACCTTTTTTATCCCGACGACGATACCGTCGAAGATGCTCTCGTCGACGACGATGTTGACGTCTACATTCACAACGGCGGCATCGCCATTGATAATAACATTGTCTCATGACAGAATAATCGACCATTGTTACACAACGACTAAGGATCCTGCTCTGTCGACGAAGACATCCCTGTCGACGGACATCTCAAAGAAACTACAGTCGATGGAGCTCTCGTCGACGACAATGCCGTTGACGATGGCACTTCAATCAGAAACACTGGTTTTGCCTGCGAAAGCACTGAAATCCTCGTCGAAAACTGGTTTTTCGTCACTGGGGGATCAGAATTTATCATCCACATCACCTTTAACACCTCTGGTGCCCGTATCACGCCTTTCACAGACTGATAAACCCATTGTTGACGTAATTCTACCAGTTCACACTTTACCAAGCAAAGACGGAGGAGAAACAGTAGCCCTCATCCTCCTCGACCTCTCAGCGGCCTTCGACACAGTCTCCCACCGCACCCTAACACGCAGACTCCACGACGCAGGGATCCGGGACAAGGCCCTCGACTGGATCCACTCTTTCCTCTCCGGCAGAACGCAGCGGGTCAGACTCCCTCCTTTCCTCTCGGACCCTACACCAACCACCTGCGGAGTCCCCCAGGGGTCCTCCCTCAGCCCCACGCTCTTCAACGTCTACATGGCTCCGCTCGCCCCCATCGTCAGAACCCACGGACTCAACATTGTTTCATACGCAGACGACACCCAACTCATCTTCTCCCTATCCAACGAACCCAACGCAGCCAAACACAACTTTCAAAAAGGCATGGAAGCTGTCGCCAAATGGATGAAAAGCAGCTGCCTACAACTCAACACTGCCAAAACAGAAGTACTCATCATGGGCCCACACCCCGACGCCTGAAACGACACCTGGTGGCCCCCCGCCCTCGGAAGCCCACCCACCCCCACGACCACGCACGCAACCTTGGAATCATCCTGGACTCCGAGCTCAAAATGGACCGCCAGATCAACTCCGTCACATCCTCCTGCTTTCACACCCTCCTCCTTCTACGTAGGACCTTCAAATGGATCCCCCTCGAGCACAGAAGGACCGTCACTCACGCCCTCGTCACCAGCAGACTCGACTACGGCAACGCACTCTACGCCGGAATAAACAAAAACCTCACCCGCAAGCTACTAAACATCCAGAACGCCGCCGCAAGATTGGTCCTCAACCTGCCAAGACACTGCCATATCTCCCAGCACCTGCGCACACTCCACTGGCTCCCCATCGAGGCTAGAATCACCTTCAAGATTCTCACCCACGCGCACAAAGCCCTCCACAACACCGGACCAGCATACCTGAACAGCTGACTCAAATTCCACGCACCCCAAAGGACCCTACGATCAGCCCAGCTCTCCTACGCCGTGGTCCCCCGTGCCAGAAAAACCAGATCGGGAGGCCGCTGCTTCTCCTTTCTCGCAGCCAGAGCCTGGAACGCCCTACCGCTCCACCTCAGACAGACAACATCATTCCCCATCTTCACTAGAAACCTCAAAACTTGGCTCTTCAACAGACCCCCTCCTTGATGGACTGGAACCTGCACCTCCCCTCCTCCCCAGCGCCTTGAGACCCTTACGGGTGAGTAGTCGCGCTTAACAAGCACATGATTGATTGAGTTTTGCCTTTTCCACCAGCACTGCTACTGGAGGAAGAATCGGATGAGGAAAGTCTTTTTAGAGCGGCTCCTAGCCCTTCAGAATTAAATGTAAAATGTCAGGACTTCGATGACGAAGATGATCAGTACTATAAGAAAGAAAACCAACAATATCCTGAATATATGCCTCAAGGGCGCTCTATCCAAATGCCCTTGGACTTAGTAACCAATCTCCAAGGAATGCTACAAGATTACTATAAACTGTTCCCAGAACCTGTTTCTTCTACTCCAGCTCCTCAACTTCCACCTTCAATCCAGTCCTCACAAAAAATGGCACATCCTAGGCTGTGCACTTTACAAATTCCAGGTACCCCTCTATCATCATTACCTCTGGCGGACCCACCAACACATGACCCTGAAGTTTCGGAGGCTGATCAAGAGGAAGAAGAGGGAGAGATCAGGGATTGTGCCCCCACCATCAATGAGTGGGATGACTATTTGATAACTACGCCATCTCCCCTGAATGCACCTCCGGTGGATTCCCCTCTGGACGATATTGGAGGTTTCCATAATATCATGGAAAGAGCAGCGAAACATTTTCAATTGCCTTTCTCTACCGAACAGGCAGACTATTTTCTTTATGATTTTAAAGAACCAATTAGGAAATCGATAAGGGCTATTCCTAGTATAGATTTTATATGGCAGGAAGGAGTATTTATGATGAAGAACCCGGCCACAGTGACAGCGGTTATGCCCAGGTTAGATAAGAAGTATAAGTCACCGGATGACGCTCCTGCATGCCTTATTGGACAACTGAGGCCAGATTCTGTCATCAGTCAAGCAGCCCAGAGACGTTCTGGAAACCCTGCTACCCCTATCACAAAGCCACCAGATAGCGAGGGACGTCACCTGGACACGATTGGAAAATGTTTTTCCAGCATGGCTGCAATAACAGTTAATGCAGCAAATTCTCTAGCAATTCTAGGGAGATTTGACAGACAAATGTGGTCGGATATGGCACAGTACATCGATCTTCTGCCAGAGGATGCGAAGTCTGATGCCAGGAAGATTCTTCTAGAAGGTGAACGAGCTTATTTGGAGATAATAGACTGTGCCGTCGATATATCTTCTACAGGTTTCTGACAACTAGCTGGATCAGCTGTCCTCCGCAGGCAGGGCTGGTTGAAAGCGACAACATTCAGACCAGAAATCCAGACGAAAATCCTGGACATGCCGTATGATGGAGAAGCTTTGTTCGGAAAACCCATCGATGAAGCTCTGCAATCCATTAAGGCGGATACTGACCCAAGGCCCTGGGAACATTGCAATTTAGAAAACAACCCTTTCGAGGAGCCAGAGGAAAAAGTTCCTACTCTTACAGAGGAGGATTCCAGAATTATAGGCAACAATATCAGCCTTACCAAGGGCAATAAAGGCAACAATATGTGCAACAGTACAGGCAGCCACCTGCAGCAGCTTATAATCAACCAGCCAGAGGAAAACAACCCACCAGGAACGAGATGTTAACAGAAAACAATGATCTTTCCTTTTTGCCGGCTACCTTCCACAAATCCAAGAAACAACTAGGAGGACGTATTTCTCATTATATTCACCAGTGGTCCAGCATAACATCAGACAAGTGGGTCCTGGACATTATAGGTCAAGGGCATACCCTAGAATTCATCAGCAAACCACCGAATGTGCCTCCAAAACGGATGTTTGCTCCCCATCTGAAACAACTATTGAAGGAAGTCGCTATCATGTTGCACAAAGGGGCTATAGAGAAGGTTCCAAAGTCTCAGCAGGGCACAGGCTTCTACTCCCCTTTCTTCCTTATCAGGAAAAAATCAGGAGAATGGCGCCCAGACTTGGATCTTCGACAGTTGAACAAATACCTGAAAAAACAATCCTTCTGGATGGTCAACCTGCAAGATATCTAACACCTTCGCAACCATGGGGACTATATGACAGCTTTGGACCTTCAAGACGCATACTTTCATGCCCAAATCCATCACAGCCATCGGAGATACCTTTGTTTCCAGAAATCAACTATCGAACCGACAACATGATTAATATTTCTAGGAGCAGTCTTAGACACCCTGTCAAACAAGGCTTTTGTCTCTCCAGAACTGCAGGACAAGATCAGGATACTGGCCCAAAGACTTTGCAAAAGAATGTCAGTTTCTGTCTGGCTGTACAAGTCATTTCTGGGAATGTGCTCCTCCTGCATTCCTCTAACTGCAGACTTCATATGTGTCCCCTACAAGAGCAGTTAGACAAACGGTGGCTTCAAGTTCTGGGTTCATTCGACAAAGTGATTCTGGTAACCCAAACAATGATAAAAGCTATACAATGGGTGACGGTATCAGCCAATATTTCTCAAGGGATGATGTTTCTCTCTCAAGCAACAGATCTTGTCATCACCACGGATGCGTCCCTGGAGGGATGGGGTGCTCACCTTCAGGCGCTATCAGTCAGTGGCAAATGGACAACGCCGAAAAAAGAATGCATATAAATCTTCTAAAATGGAAGGCCATAGCTCTGGCGCTGTTTTCATTCCTCCCCAGAATTGCAGGCTCGTCGGTACTTATCCATACGGACAATACCACCAGCATGCACCACCTAAACAAACAAGGAGGGACAAAAATCTGTTGCTCTATCTCATCAGACACAAACAATTTGGAATTGGGCCTTACAACACAAGGTAACAATGAGGGCAGAACACCACACAGACTTTATAGGTTCGGGTTACGTGACACAGACACATGTACGCGCTGTAGTGCTTCCAGTGCAGATTTTGGCATTTAGCGTGGGCATGCGGGCGAGTGAGAGCATATTGGGATGCGGTAATTGAACAATTGTCCAAAATCCTGGAGGTTGATGTGCCCTGCACGCCACACGTGTGCTTATTGGGTCTGCTCCCCTTTCTTAGAGGGGTAAGGGGCAGGCTGGCAAGGGTGGCCTTGCTTCTAGCCAAACGGCGAGTGGCAATGTCTTGGAACAGCCGCTGTAGTCCTAAAGTTGAACTTTGGCTAAAGGATTTGATCTATTGTAGAGAGAACTTGATGCTGTATGCAGAGGAGCTACCGGTAACCTCTCGCCCGAATGATATATGGGAGCCACTATTGAACTATTTACGCACAGATGTTTTGCCGATTACTACGAATGGGGCCTGCACTTAGGTGATGGACTGCAGTGTAGTGTATACTGTGGAGACAATTGTAACCTTATGATATCTGCCTCTTCCCTTTGTTATACACGGCCACGGGGTTGTTGATTGTGTTATTTGTATGTCAAAAATTTGATATTTGATGTTAATGCCACCTAAAACACCAGGACTGTATTGTATGTAACATTACGAAAGCCACAATAAAAAAAACTAAATAAAAAAAAAACCAATGAGGGCAGAACACGTCCCAGGAGAATCCAATGTGCTGGCGGACACCTTGAGCAGACTGACAACGACTTGCCACGAGTGGTAACTCGATTCTCTGGTTCTCCATGACATTTTCCTTTGCGGGGCACACCAAAACTCGATCTTTTTGCGACCAAGACAAACAAGAAATGCCCATATTATGCAAGCTGGCATCCCCAGAGAGGATCGTGGGGAAATGCCTTGTTGATCGGATGGCCGAAAGATTTTGCTTACACTTTTCCCCCAGTTCCTCTGATACCAAGGGTTCTCAAGAAAATGAAGAGAGAACCATGCAGATTAATCCTCATTGCTCCAAAATGGCCCCAGCAATTCTGGTACACAGAACTTTTTCTCTCGGAGCAACATCACATTCCTCTTACAACTACTCCGACGTTACTATCCATGAACAAGGGCCAAGTACTTCATCCCAACCCGACTTCTCTTCACTTGTCGGCCTGGATCCTGACGACAATGACCTCGGAACATTAGATATCCCCAAAGACTGCAGAGAAATGCTCTCTAAAGTGCGAACAGAATCCACGAATAAGTCATACCAATTAAAGTGGAAACGTTTCTGTATGTGGTGTCAAGAAAAAGAATTACATCCATTTCTTGCAACACCAGTACAGATTTGACCTTATCTTCTTCAGTTAGCCAAGGCTGGCCTTGCACATCCATCTATAAAGTGCACTTAGCAGCAATTTCTCATTTTAGGAGATCGAGGAATTCATCGGCTCTATGGTCTGCAAGATTAATTAAACAGTTCCTCAAGGGACTCCTTAGAGCTTTTCCGCCGGTGAAAGGACCTCCTCCTTCTTGGCATCTAAACGTGGTATTAAGTCAGTTAATGAAAAGCCTGTTTGAACCAATCCACAAAACACAGATGAAATATCTGTCATGGAAGACAGCTCTGTTACTAGCACTAACTTCAGCAAGAAGAGTTAGTGAATTGCAAGCATTCACTATCAAACAACCATTCATGCAGTTCAAAAAGACAAAGTACTCTTAAGGACTAACCCTAAATTTATACCAAAAGTACCTTCGGATTTCCATCTTAAACCTATTGTTCTAAGGACATTTTTTCCAAACCCACAAACTATGGCTGAGAAATCTCTACATACTTTGTATGTTAAAAGGTGCATTAAGTTGTATTTACACAGAACAAAACATTTTCGAAAATCTGATCAATTGTTCATTGCCTATGGCAATATGAATAAATGATTACCAGTCTCTAAATCTTCTATTGCAAGTTGGATTGCAAGAGCCATTCAATTCTGCCATAACACTGCAGGACGACCCTTATCTACTAGAGTCGAGACTCATTCAACAAGAGCTGTTTCTACGTCCACGGCGTTATTCGCTGGTGTTCAGATTCAGCAAATCTGCAGACAGCCACATGGTCCACCAGGCATACCTTTACCCAGCATTATTGCCTGGATGCTACAGACAAAGCTGATACAGCAGTGGGACAGGCTGTGTTGCGACATCTATTTCAGAAGGTGAGCCTCTTTCCATTTTATGCATTTCTCGCCCACCATCCTCTATAGTTATGTTATTACTTTCATTATGCTTATTGCAACTATTGGCTATATTTGCACTATTATGATATGCTAATATGTATTTATGTTACTGCTAACTACTCTGATTCAAGCATGTGAATCTATGAAAGATCCAGTACTGGAGAAGAAAATAAGTTACTTACCTTTAACTGTAGTTCTCCAGTATTGGTATCTTTCATAGATTCACATGCAACCCACCCTCCTCCCCTGGAGGCTCCCCCTTTACCTTTGGGTTTATATTTATTCGCACTTGTGCTTGAAAACCTAAGGGAGCTAGCCTCTGTGGGGAAGGTTCTAGAGAGTGCTGTCGCCTAGTTGGTTGTAGGCTAAGTTTGGTCCATTTTTAAAAGAGGTCATAGATAGGCTATTAAATTCATGGCCTAGTGCCATTGTAGCCTATGCTATTCATAGAATTGCTTTGATATAATACCGTGGGACTCCCACTTCGACGATGGGGGATGATTCAAGAATGTGAATCTATGAAAGATACCAATACTGGAGAACTACAGTTACAGGTAAGTATCTTATTTTCTTATAGTCTCAAGTGCCTCCTGATGTAGAATGTTTGTGTAAAGCGATTCCACGTCTAAAGTTACCAGGATGCAGGTTGGTGATCAAAAGGAATCCCCTTCACACTATTAATGAAGCAGGTAGTCTTTAGTGTCTTTCACATAAGAGTCAATCTTAGGTTTTGGTTTAAAAAAATAATCCACAAATGTACAAAGTGATTCTAAAACAGACCCACATCCTGAATAGGTCTCCCAAGTGTTTTTTGGGATTTCTTATGTACTTTGGGCAGAATGTAGATTACTGGTGTCCTTGGGTATGGTCTACCCATAAATGAGCGTTCCTTGTCTCTAACTAAGCCAACATTCATTTCCTTTTCAGTAATCATGTGGATTTCATTGTGACTCTCGTAGTGGATTAAGTGTTTTTTGTAGTGAGCCCCATAATCTCTTCTTCACACCTGACAGTGTCCTGAATAATTATGGCTCCCCTTTTGTCTGCAGGTTTTATAGTAATTTTGAGGGTCTTAATGACACAAGGGCCTTATGTACTGCTATAGAAATGTTATATGACATGTATCTTCTTTGTTTCTCCAGTTCATTAACCTGTTTCAGGACCATATTCTGAAATGCCAAATTTTCAGCTGGCATAAAGCTGGATGGAACATAGAATGTGGAAGGGAGGGATAAGCCAGTGTCACTTGTGTCTCTGTTATCTTGCTTGTCCTTATGGCATCTTCAAGGTTCTATGCATACCTAAATTTTGATTATCACTCGTAATTTTGCTGGTGCCACCCTATTCGTTTTTAAGGGACTGGAGCACCTGTATTTTCAGTTGTTTGGATTGACCTAGATCTTGAAAAATGTAAATCCTGATGTTTAGCTAAGGTTGCCCATTAATCTTTGCTGGCACACTTGCCAGCTCCTAACCTTGTCTGGTGTTGCCCAAATCCACAATGATTGTGCCAATTCCACCTAATATTCTACATGATCCTCTAGTATGAATTCTTATTACTCTTTATTTTCATGGTAGGTGCCAGGCACCCCAAACACTGGTGTGGAAGAAATCAAGAATTATTTTAATGTATTTGCTCTCTGAAGTGGGCAGGGACTTCAAAACCCTCACTCCTGTCACTTTTATTGCCGTTCCTAAATCTTTTACATTAAATTCCATCCTGATTATGATGATGATAGGCCGGTCTCTCAGTTGTTTCATAGTTAAAGCTTAAAATTGTGTAGCTGAAGTTGTTGGTGCATGGATAAAAAGTGCTCCGCAGCTACTACACCTCTCACTTATTGTTGACATCTCTGGATTGAATCTGTGTAATGGCTTTGTCGTTGACAAGAGGTTCGCCAAGAACTCATGTGTAATGTGCTTCAAGTTCTGAAGAAAATTGAACATACTCTCCTGCTATCAAGTCGGCCATGATGGGGTCACCATGGCCCTTCTCCTTCTCTTCACACAGAAGGATTAGGGCATAAAGAACTCTGTTTTTCTATAGGGGCCTTGAGCTTGTGCTCTTTCGAATACCTTGTGAAAAGAAGCAATGTACAGTGGCACCCTCTAGATGGGCCAGATCTGTCTGAAGAAGGAAACGGACCTACTTACTTTCAAGAAGGCCCTTAAAACATGGCTCTGGAAACTATAAGTTCTATGTCAGGCTCGGCTTGCCACCTCAGTCTCGCGCCTAGACACCCCTGGGTAGTAGTGCGTGTTTTTATAAATTAATATTTCATTTCTGTCTTGCTCAACTGGTGCATGTGTCAAGCTGCCCCCTCCCATCGAATAGTTTAACTTGTCTGTGCTCACTCTGCTGCTGGTTGTTATGGGGAAACGATGATCGTTAGCCCTGTAGCCTCAATCCTGCTTGATTAGCAGCGCTGCTCTCCCTCTACTGCACCATCTGTGCAAGCCAGCCTTTGGGCCCCAGTAATGCTCGAGGCACTCTGGAATGTCAGCCCTCACACTTCCCTCTGCAATCCAGTATGTGCAATGGCACTGTGGCGCTTCTCCCTGTGCAGGTTCAGCCTGACATGTATGCAACTCTGGAGGTGACACTGCCAGCATAGATGGACATTTTTCAGGTCTTGGAGAAGTGCCTTGCACCTCTGTTTTTTGCTATGCGAAAGTGGTGTCTGCCACTGCTTCAGAGAGGTGCATGGAGGCTTCATGCAAACACAAATGCCCTCTGCCATGTCAGTCAACAAAAGTTACCCCGGAGGTTGTTGCTGCGCCAGAACCCCGTAGGTGTCCATGTTGGCAAGTTTCAATCCCCACCCCGTCCCCCACAGTAGCTTTTAAACCATAATGAGAATCTGACATGTGCTGCTGGAATTTCAGGGATTAAAAAAGATACATACAGAGAGCTATTTGTTTCAATAATTCCCTTCTTCCATGGGTCACTTTCAATCGCAGAATCCCTTGCACCTGCATACCAGTCATCAACCTTACTATTACATGAATGATCCTTGGTAAAACTGAGGAATGTCGGACTTCTCACAGCTAAAGCCTTTTTGTCATACGATAATCCAATTGTCTATTCTATGGTTCGGAAACAGCCTTATTTAAAATATACTACCATGCACTTGAAGCAGTGGGCAGAGTAGGCTCTTGTGTCCTATTATTATGATTCAAGATCAGCTTTTAGTGCGCTAGCTCACAAGACTCTGCTCTACTACCTCTCATTAGAAGCCATCTCCATGAACTCTCTTCTTCCCCTTGGTTTAACTCCTTTGCAGATTACCTTTATCTAAATTGGAACCCATCCTTTGTTAGTTGAAGTTAGTGGAACCCATCAGTGGTGGCACACATCCTCGCTCTCTTGGATGTTTTGAATAGCCACTGTCAAAGTGATGGTCCTCACGAAACTGTTATACTTGTTTCCAGCCATTCCTTTTCCTCTTTATTAGGGCTCGTTCTTCGTTGACCATGGCCAACTTCTTTATAGCTTTTACAATAGGGGGAAAGATTGCCTTTAGTGCTGAAGCTGGACATGAGACAGCAACATGTGGGACTCCTAGGGATACCCATTTTCATGGTCTATATTCAGGCAGTCCAGTTAAGATTTTTCTAGAATGGTCCAAGTCTGATACTAAGCACCAGTGGTGCTCTGTGTACCATGCTCTGGCAGGACGCTCCCTTTGAGGAATCTCATGGCGTAAGAGGAGCAAAAGGGCTTAACATCACCCCAGTTACCAGATCTACCCTGGCAGCCTTCGACTCATAAGCATTAAAAGACGTCTGACTAATTTCCCATATCCTTCTACCCAACTGTTCGGGAACCCAGATTTTTTGCCAGGTTGTGATAGACAAGGGTTCAGTTACTGGATTGAGGGAAGGTGTGTTATAATTGGTGACATAATCCAGTGGGACCACATAAAGCAATTTGAGTAGATTTTACAAGATTGCTGTGACATTGAGTCTAAAAGCTTCTGTTAAATTCAGATCAGATATTGAGTGCTACATCCTGCTATAAAACAAGGGGAAACGAGAGCTGAGACAATTTGAGAGACTCGTCTCCAGTCTCTACTATAGTGAATGTACTATCACAAGTTAGGAAATAGAAGGATTGGTGGTTCCAAGACTTGGTGGAGAGAGAGTTGGATCTAACCATTTCTGAAGACCTGTGGGAGGTTATTATGCATGATATCATCAAAGGGGCCCTGTGATTGCAAAGCATGGAAACAAGCTTTAAAATACTACTGTGATGGCGCATGACACCAGTGTTTTGCCATGTGAATGATCATTTCTACCCGGATACTTGTTGAAGGGGATATTGTAAAAATACAGTTTCACTCACTTGTTGTGGAAATGAGACATTTTGAAAAGCTTGTGGGGTAAGGTTTTGTATGTCAATGAACAGATTACGTCAACAAAAACAATAGTTCCCTTGGGAGAAGCTTGACTCTGTGCTTCCTAGGCAAAGATAGGTACTCCTAGTCAAGAGTTTGATTTGCAATAGAACATTGGTTTATTGGATACCCATGTATCCTGTTCTGCACAATCCTGTGAAGAATGTAAACGTATAAAAAGTATTCAGCGCAATTATTCAAATACTTCACAAAACAGTGAACGTAGGTGCTCTTGGTGAATGGCGCAGTGTAGTGACCAGTGAGAAACACAGTGAATAAGGAGTGTGCTGTGAGATAAAAAGCATATACAGTTGACTTATAGTTGCACAGTTTCAAAAAATGATGCAGCCCTGTGTTCAGGGCCCAAGAAATGGCACTTATTAATTTAAAGTAAACCGAACAACACATCAACGTTTCGACTCCCAAAGTACAACTTAAACAGAGTCTTCATCAGGACAATACAAGTAGACACCTATAATAAAGGATATACCCATTATTAGTAATGAATGAAAAATTTCCTCGCTATCGTAAAGGAAAGTTTCAATTCTATTAAAGACGCGGAGGCGAGGATTAGGCTGTTCTTTCTTTACTTTATTACTCCAGCAGCCATTAACAAAAACACAACAAACTACATTTCCCATGAGCCTATGGGAAAAATGGAGATAAAAAAGTCTAACATATTGTCCAATCCAGAGCCAGGATGGCCGATGACCAGGGGCGTAACACAGGCCCCCGCAGCCCCCGCGTTGCGGGGGGGCCCCCGCGCTCCAGGGGCCCCCTCACTTCATCAAGAAGAATTAAAACACGCCCGGCCTCTTAATAAATTAAATGGTGCACTGCACACGGCACGCACGCCTGGGCCCCGGCCGGGCCTCAGAGGCTCGCCTGAGCCTCTCTCTCATTATAATTAAATGGTGCGCAAGTTACTGCTGCGCAGTGCGCACGAGTGGGCCCCGGCCTGGCCTCTGCCCTGACATCTGAGCTTATTCATTAATAGGTGCGCGGGCCCAGTGAGGCTCTGCTGCTCTTTATAATATATTAAATAAATGGTGTGGGCAGGTGCGCGCGGCGCGCAGTTGTCTCCGCGACGCGTATGCGCAGTGCGTGGTCTCGGGGCTGGTGACCAATGAATGAACTGCCTTGCCCTGATTTAATTTATCGTGCGCAATGCGGGGCGCGCGTTACTAAAAGTGCGGCGTGCGCGTGAGACTTGGGTGTGGCTGTGGCACAACCGATCCCAGCCACGGACGCCCTACGTCCGTCACCGGGCCCGGCCATAATAATTTAAATTATTACTAGCCCCTGCCTGGCTAGCCTTGGCCTGCTGCCAGTGCCTTCTCTGCTGCCTGCCCGGGCCGGCCCGCTCGCGCCTACCTCTGAAGAGTGAAGCTGCAGCCTGCAGGCCAGGCCTGCCCAGCCCCAGTCCTCAGGTCAGGAGGTGAGTCTGCGTCCGAGGCTCCGAGCCTAGGCAGGAGTGGTCCGTGGGTGGTGGAGTCTCAGTGGGTGGCGGGTGGGGATTCGGATGCGATAATTTGGAATGAGGGAGGCCATCATGGTGGGGCCCGGCCGGGAATAAAAGGAAAACCTAGTGTATGCCCACCAGGAAGTAACACAGGCCCCCGCGTTGCGTGGGGGGAGGGAGGGGGGGGCTGCGGGGACCCCTCTCTCAGTGAGCTAGCAGCAAGCCTCTTCATTAATTAAATAGTGTGCGCACGCCCGGGCCTCTGCCTCAGAGAGGCTTTTCATTATAAATGAGAACATACATTTCCTCACTGTTTTCCTTTTCTTTCCTAATTAGGTCTTCCTATTATACCCCATCCTGCTTACTGGCGCTCATCACCATCTTCGTTCTTTCTCCCCACTACCTGCACTGCTCACTTGTGTCATTGTTGTTACCTTCTTCTCACCCCTTTCCTCCTTTTCATCTTCTAGGCTCTCCATCATTTCAGTCCATTCACAGCCCCTCTTCAAGATCCCCTCATCTGGTTCTTCTTTTCTCCTCCAAGTTCTCCTTTCTCTCCCCACATTGGAGGGGTCACTCATTTGGATTCATATTTAAATGTCACACACATGCGCAAACACGTCAGCAAACTCAAAATTTGGCAGCCATGGATATATTATGGGGGTATTTAGCCTTGGTCTAAGATATACATGGTTGCGTTTCTAAAAATGCTAACTTTATTGTAATAGCCCAGGACGCACGCAGATCGAAGAGGGTAGTCACTCCAAATGCCTACAATGGAGGAATGGAGTCAGTCAGTGGAAACATGGACACCTTTTGTGACACCCCTCTACCGGTTTCATGGTCATTAGTCTAAGAAAGACCAGTGTAACTACGAAGGGTATCAGAGAATTATGGGCATAGATCGAGGGCTTTATGTACGCAAAATAAGAATTTTGAAAGATGACTGATATGGTCTCACCCCAGATCAACCTGTTCTCTGGCCCTTTCCTTGTACTCCAAAAGGCTCGGACCATTGTCCTCCCTTAGTGAGAGTATCGAAAGAATTAAACTAATAGAAGTAAGGAGAAATACGTAAATAAGTTCTCATGGAAATGACATAGAAATTAATGCTAGATTAGTATTCAGGTAAAGCTACAAATTTACATTAAACATTGATTAAAACTAATATATGTGCCCACCGTCTAGTATAACACAAAATAGAAAAAATACATTTTGAAAAATATGTTTTAAAACCACAAAACAGCTGGATACCTTTTCAGTCTTGCTTTGCCAGCCGAAAGGGAGTCCTGTGAATCTGAAACCAAACTCCAATGTAGGTCCCCATGCACTCATTCTCCTCAGCATTGCCTGTCATTTCCAAATTTGTATTCCATTTCATTTTCCTGATCTGTGCACTTGTCACGCACAGCAGCACTCAGATGGCTGCCACCGGGCATCATATTCACTTGCACATAGGTTCCACATACCACATATTGACACACTCTACTGAGCGTCAATTTTGCTTGCGATTATGAGGCTGACTGGCATAAGGTAACAAGCATGGGCAAAGCACTAGGTCTGTCTTGAATTTTCAATTATAGTCCAGACCTATTGGCTTTGCCAATGTTTGTTTTTCCTCAGTGGAGGAAAGGTTTTGCTGATGACTGTAGTTTAATCTAAGATGGACTGCCTGTAATTGCTGTTCAGGCTTGTCTGCCACAACCACTGCTGCTAACCCCTTCTCCCTACTTTACCTTTTAGTCATGGAGCCCAAGGAGGGGAAAGGAATGATAGAGGGTGATAGAAACATATAACTTGATAAAATTTGCTTATGTCCACAACATTCTTGTCAACCTTTCATGTTTCATTACTGTATTCTAACTTATGTGAGGGTTGCTTTAACATATATTCCACATCTGCAATGTTTATTCTTCAGGTTAACACAATACCCTTAGAGGAATCCCATTTCATTTACTAATTTGCTCTGTCCCTGTCTGTATTCAAGTTTTACCCTATTGGGCTCCCTCCAAATGGAATTGCAACAAACAGGTGTGCGTTTAATATATCCTGCCCCATCTCCTCTTGGTTTCTGTATGCTGCATATGGTAAAGGGAGGGAACCAACCTATAAGTGATTCCCCTTCATGTCTTAAAAATCGTTTTTTAGGTCTCGCCTAGCGACGCAGCGCGAAAGCGTTGACGCTAGCGAGATCTATTGTTACCGACTTGCTTCGGAAGGGAGACAGGAGATGTGCACGCGCAGGACGGACTGCAATTATGAACGCGCCCGTGAACACGCATGTACAGACACGCGATGTGCACATCTCCTGTCCCCCTTCCGTCCTCGCCAGCCGCAAAGCATGAGCTGTGCACGCATAATTAAATCTACAATCCCCACTTGCACCCCCTCCAGTGTCAGCCAGCCATGCGCCATCTGCCAACCCCCACCATATTCCTCCACGACTACACACTGACGCCCTCTCCATACAGCTACTCTCTCCCCGCATTCCTTACCGTCGTTCCGCCATGCTTCAGCGCGATGCCCTGCAGCGTGTCCCCAGAGCTCACAGGGTGCTCGGTGTACCTCGCAGCCCATGCGGCCGCCGTCACGCTCGCCGTGCTGCGAGCGTGCCAGGCTCAAGGACAGTTCAGCCTCCGATTCAGACTCGGAGCCTCAGCGCAGATAAACAGCGTGTCTTCTCCGGCGATCCTCAGCTTACGCCGGGACAGCCGATCAGCACGCTCACGGCGTCTCGTGCGCTCCTACCGCGCTTTCAGTTTCGCGCGCTGAGACAGTGCCCCCGCTGCACTCCTGACGGCTCCGTGGGCAATGCAATAAGTCTCGCATTTACGCAAGTTTAAGCTATTGGCATTTTAAATGACAATGCGTTTTATTTATGTTTCACACACCAAAACATAAAAAGCATTTTCATTGACAATGCCAATAGCTCAAACTCGCGTAAATGCGAGACCTATTGCATTGCAAATGCTTGTTGTATGTAGTGTTTACGGCCGCAGATGTCTTTTCATATCACCATCAACTACAGATTTCAGTATGCACATTTTGAGTATAAAAAAGGGCTACGCAGTGACCACAAGGTGACGTGTTGTGCAATAGAAAACCTGTCCTCTGATTACATACTAACTGAAAGTTACTATAAATAATGAGTCGCAGTG
Organism: Calotriton arnoldi; assembly: GCA_963921515.1. Lineage (NCBI taxonomy): Eukaryota > Metazoa > Chordata > Amphibia > Caudata > Salamandridae > Calotriton > Calotriton arnoldi. The sequence continues at coordinate 1,817,073 of CAWUFW010000721.1, forward strand.
TTTTGATCGCAGAAAGATGAGAGGACAAGTAGGCCCTGTTAAGATGTTAGTTGGTAACTTGTTTGCTGAACATGTTACAGCAGCCAATGCTTCACCATTTTCCTTCCGGCCCCCTTCTCTCTTCTGTTAGCACTGCAAAAATACTGGCTATTTGTTCATGTTTTGAGATTATGACTGGGACATAAATTGATGCTTGGATAAGAATGCCTGTAAAATTCCCACCATTGTTTTTTAACATGGCAAATCTGTCTTTGAATAATTTTATTATCATGTAATTAGTTTACACAACTTTAAAATACTTTTTAAGTGCTTTGAACTTGTATTTGCTACTTTGTCAGCTAGAAATTACGGCGAACCTAACCACACAACACAGTATGGTTTACTCCCATCCAAGATGAACAACAGCAGAGGAGCGCCCGATGCCTCTGACCTTTCCCTCCCCACAAAGACCTTCTCAGATTCTCACAAGCAGGAGCGCTCGCTCTCCCGCCCCCGCTCCCAGGCCCAGCACTTTCACTTTCCATATTATTATTTGGATTGATACTATTTATCTGACATGGGGTTTGACTTCCTTTCGCCTTGCACCAGAGAATCTGGCAAACCAAGCAGACAGAACCAGCAGCAACCCCGTCTACACTGCACCTGCTGCACCCTCTGCTTGAGTGGCTCCCCTCCCCGGATTGTGACACTGCCTGGGCCCAGCACACGCCAGAGGTGCAACTGTAGGGCAGGAAGGCCCCACACTCGAAATCGGTGAAACTGCGTCATCAGAGGAAAGCTGTGTGAGGCTGTTCATGTTTTAAAGCGGAAAGCATGGACGCCAATGGCCAAAAATGCCAGGGATAGTGAAAGTGACATCAGACGCCCTTTGACCTTGTGGTTTCACAGTGTTGACCCGCATTCCTAGACACTGTGGCTGACCCTCAACAGCCCCTATTTGCTGCTGGTGAGCGCAGATAGGCTGTCTGTGGCAACAGTACCCTGCGGCCAGCCTTTATGGCGTTTGCCTCGTCACTCTCCCCATTGGCTACGTCACAGTAAGTGTTACTGTCAAGAGGTGAAAGGCGTCCAATGTGCAGCACAGGGCACCCATCTCAATGTGCACAAGAACGCACGGAGAGCGCGAAGCGCAGAATGCACAGGATGCAATGTTTATCTTATGCACAGCACCAACTTCTCATTATGTAATGCACCACTGCATACCTTTGTAAACTGGTTACAGAGGCTTAGTTTTTTCTGGTTCCAGGCAGTACCCCCTGCCTATTCCTTACATTTGAAATTTACATTTACTGCTGTAGTGTGAGAAGGCATTTCATGAAAAAGAATGAATATAAAGTAGGGTTGCCAAAAGAAAAATACAGCCATGTGTTTAAAGACACTGAAAGACCTCGTCTTGACACTAAATAGGGTTATAAATAAAAATGTATGTATTCATTTGTAATGTGACTTTTCTGTCTTTGTTCCCTTTAATTATCAGTCATGGATCATTCAGGCAGCCCTAAAACACAATTAAAAGTGTTTTCTATTTATATTTGCTGTTCGAAGTATGCACAGATAAGTGCTGAAAATACTGCTTTAGGTGACTGATTATTTTTGTCCTGTATGGGGCATCAAAATGAGCTGGCAACCCTAATCATAAGACTGGAAGTTTGTTGCAGGATCAGCACATTATTTCCAACACCCTCGATCCCTATTAATGCAAGAATAACAATAGTTTAACTTAAACCTGAAACCCTACGCCGCCATAAATAACATGCTGAGTTACTTCAAGTGTCCAGGAATGCACCCTGCATTCAGACAACTCACTCCTCATTCTCGCCCTTCACTTTTACGCTCACCCTGCACTCACAGCAATAACAATGCACTCACACTGACCACCATGCACTCACACCATTCATCCGCTCACCCTGCACTCACAGTCATCACTCTGCACTCGCAATGCCCTTGCGCTGTTCACCCTGTACCTCACCCTGCAGTCACACGAGCACACTACTCACCCTGCACTCATGTCACTCACCTGTCCCCCTCACTGCTCAATCTGCAATCTCACTCAAATAAGCCCATCACTAACCATGCATTCTTTCGTCCAAATCTGCACTTACATATGGTCACCTCACTAACCCTGCAGTCGCTCCTCTTACCCTACTGTCACACTGTTGCATCACTCACCGTGCACTCTTTAATCTATGCCCACTCAGGACCATTAACTTTAAACAGTAGGCACAGTATTTCCAGAATGGACGACTAACGACTCCGTGCAGTAATCACCAAGGTGGGATTATGAACAAAAGAAATACCATAAAGGGACCTGCAGAGAGACATTGAAAAACAAAATAGTGTGCATATCTCTCACCTCTTAAGCCATTGCTAAGCGCTGCATCCTATTGCACAATAAGCTGCATGCACCCCAGTCAGTGGTCCTCATGCACGACATAGAATGGGAACACTTCCAACATAGCATCTAAACAAATACAATGCCCTTCCGACTACACACCCTACACATATTGTAGCTTGCTACTCATGTAGGCAAGCGCTTCAGTGCTCCACATAGGGGTAGTAGTAGCCCTCTATAATTATAACAATACAATACATTCAAAACCGCTCCATCCCCTGTCTTCTTGGCTCTGCCCTTTAGCTCCTGCCTCCTTGCAGCCGTCCATTCAGTTCATGCCTTCTTGCATCTGCCTTCAACTCCTGCATTCTTGACTCTCACCATCCTCATCCAACTTTTGAGTGATTACCTCCTCAATCCCATCCCTTCTGCTATTTCCTTCTTGTATCTCTCCCTTGAGTACTCACCTTCTTGCATCCATTCCTCCAGTGCCTGCCTTCAAGTATCCCTTACTCCAACTCTCTACATCAGTAGTTGGTATGGTATGTTTAAGCTACGGTAGTGTTTAGTAATAATGCTTTGTATTTTCCTTCCTTTTAGGCAGTATTGGTGGAACAAAACCCACAATTACAATCTTTGCGGTGTACACAAAATATTCTTACTGCTACCTTCATAGTCTCGCTCGTGCACTCTACTACAACATTGACTTTCTACAATTAAATTGTACTCCAAGAAATGAGCAAACAGCCAAGAAAGTACTTAAGTGGTGCTCAAAAACGGCAAATTAAATCAAAACAAGCGCAGTTTAAAGGCAAATTCATGAATATTGACTCTATGTTTAGGTGTCCAGGTGATCATGGCGCATCATCTCATGCATCATTATCAGAAGGCGATGCAGCTGCATCATCAACAGGAGACAAAGCAGCATTGCCACAATCCCAATTGGTCCCACCACATGACAAAACATTACAGTGCTCTGATCAAACCAGAGATGTGCCTTTTAGCATTGAAGCACCAATTGTGGCAGCACTGCAGGCAACAACAACAACTATAGTAAACATAGAAAGCAAAAGTTAAAAAGCTGTGTCAGCAGTGCCTCCATCTATTACAGAAGGAGTCGGAGAAATTGCAAGTACACCAGCTAGGCCAACACTGCTACCAGTGACTGAAGAAAGTTCAGAAACTGAGAATACACCATCAGCAGATGACTTTCTTAGTCTATTACAAACAAGTGAAGGAAGTGCTGAAATTGTAAGTGCACCAGATGTATCACTGCTGCTACCAGTGGCTAAAGAAAGTGAAGAACCTACTAATGTGCAACTTGTTTCAGCAGTATTGCCAAACATTGAAGAAAAAAGTGAAGACATTATGAGTAAGGATGTGGAATTACATGTAGAAGAACTAGAATCAAGCAATAGTCAGTTTAGCCAGGATTTGTACCCGAGTGATAGAGGGAACTTTTTAGACAAACCTTGGCATGATACTGAGTTACGAAGGTTTGTCATTAGAAGTGGCCCATGCAAGCCTAGAGGACCCTTCCCACGAGATAATAAAAACAGGTGCTTTTCCACAAAGTACTACTACAAGGAAAATAAGACTGGAGATAAGACTCCAAGACTGTGGTTGTGCTACTCTTTAAAAATGGACTGTGCATACTGTGAACCTTGTTGGCTTTTTGGAGATAGAAAACTTTCATCCTATCAGCAAGCATGGGCTAATGGTATAAAAGATTGGCAAGGCATGTCTCGAAAAATTAAAGAACATGAAATGACGTGCTCACATTTAGCGGCTTGTGCTGTACATGGAAGATGGAGGCAGGATGAGACGATCGATACACAACTGGAATCAGACTACAAAGAGCAGGTGAACTATTGGACACACATTCTGAGTAGGATCATCGATGTTACACTTCTGTTGTCAACTTGCAATTTACCGTTCAGAGGACATAGAGAAAAACTGAAAGAAAAAGATGGTGGGAACTTTCTGGCAGTCATTGAACTTTTGGCCAAATATGATCCTATTTTAAACCATCTGATTACAAAAGAGAGTAGAGTTAAATACTTGAGTCCTGCTATTCAAAATGACCTTATTGAAATGCTTTCAAATAAAGTACAAAATGAGCAAGTAAGTGAAATAAAAAATGCACCATTTTACTCTGTTATAATGGACACAACGCAGGACATTAAAAAAGAAGACCAATTAAGCCTGGTTATCCGATATGTAACACTGTGCCTTAATACTGAAGAAATTCCAACTGAAATCAAAATTAATGAAAGCTTTGTTGCTTTCTATAAAATTACAGACCAAAGTGCTGAGGGGATAGCAACAGAACTTGTAAACCTTATAGAGGACAAAGGCCTAGTGCTTAATAAATGCAGAGGTCAGGGATATGATGGTGCCAGCACAATGAGTGGTATATATAGTGGAGTGCAAGCCAGAATACGACAGAAAGAACCCAATGCAGTCTATGTACACTGTGCTGCTCATAATCTAAACTTAGTGTTGAATGATGCCTGCATGCACATTCCTGAAATTACAGAATTTTATGACATTCTGCAGAAAGTATATTTATTTTTCAGCCAAAGCATCAAACGGTGGGAACTTCTTGCAATTACAAAAGAGAGCACAACTCATTCAAAGCCAACACTGAAGAGACTCTGTCCAACACGGTGGGCATCCAGACATGATGCTCTCCATGCTCTACGCTATCGTTTTATGGACATCATGAAAGCACTCACTACCATTTTACTGCAGTCTAAAAAGGTTGAGGAGCGCACAGAAGCTCAGGGTCTTAGGAAGTGCATTGAGACTTTTGAGTTTGTGTTAATGGTAGTAATCTAGTCCAAAGGGCTGGAGACAATAAATATTGTGTCCAAACTGCTTCAGTCTAAAGATCTGGACCTTTTACAAGCATCAAATATGTTAAGTAGCGCAGCGAATACGTTTGCCAGTTTCAGAGAACAGTTTGAAGATGTTAAAAGCTCAGCATCTTCACTTGCAGCTGCATGGGGAATTCAATTGCATTTTACACAAAAACGACCACGACGCAAAAAAAAGCACTTCGATGAACTCTGTGAAGACCAAAGGCTGTGCAATCCTGAAGACCATTTTAAGGTGTCTGTGTTTTATGCTAACATAGATATTGTTGTAAATCAGATAAAAACTCGATTTGCTGGTATGAACACCATAATCCAATGCTTTCATTTCATGATGCCTTCAGAAATCCTCAGAGCTAGTGAGGAGGAGTTGTTTGACGCAGCCATGACCCTGGCAGCTCATTACGAAAAAGACTTATCCCTAGAGTTTCCACAACAACTCATCGCTTTCAAAGCAGTGTTGAAAGAACAAATACAACTTATCTCAGGTGGCACAATAAAGGATCTGGCTGACCTTTAATTTTTGAGAAACCATGCAATTCTGCCCAGTGTTTTGGATGTTGCAACAGCACTGAAACTTTTTCTTACAATTCCAGTTACTGTAGCTAGTGCAGAAAGGTCATTTTCAAAGTTAAAATTAATCAAGAACTATCTCCGAAGCACAATGACGCAGGAAAGGCTGTCGGGGCTTGCAACTTTAAGCATTGAGAGTGATCTGGCAAAAAAATTAAATGTGAAAGCTCTAACAGAAGAGTTTGCACGAAGAAAGGCAAAGAGGCAAACATTCTTTCAGTCAAGTACATCTATCCAATTCAGTGAACCAAGCAGTCGTAGCCTTCAGCCACCAGTCTAATTTGCCAGTCACTGTTCCTGGTGTACGCAGTCTTCAGCCTTGTGTCCACTCTTTAAGTATTGTTTTTCTGCTGTACCAGCCTTCAAACTCTGCAATTAATTTCAGCAGGCTCCTGCAAGTACTGTTCCTACTCATAGTCTGATTTTCTATATGTATCTGTCCTTTGAATCACATGAGGAAGCAGTAAGTAATATGGTATTCTGCCAGTATATCATACTTTAAATATTGTTCGCTTATATATAGGCTACCTCAATATTCTGAACATACGTTTATAGAGGCAAGAAGAAATGTATTCAGTTTAACCTGACTATATGTACCCCCTTGACACTTTATTTTGCACAGACACAAGGGGCATCATTTGAGTAAACAGCTTTGTTTATTTTGCTGCTGAGCTTGTTATTGTTTTGCTGGTCACTTAAATATTTGCGCCTTTATGCACAAACTAAAGGGGCATACTTTGTCGACTTGTTTAATGTTCATGCTGCTAAACTTGTTTTCGTTTTTACCACTCGCGTTGAAATATTTGCACCTTTATGCACAAATAAAAGGGGCATTGTTTGACTGGATGGGTTTGATGTTTATGCTGCTAAATTGTTATTACTTTACCAGGCACTTTGAAATATTTATGCCTTCATGCACAAACAAAAGGGGAATTAGTCTGACTAAATAGGTTTGATATATGTATGCTGGTGCTTGCGGTACTTGTTGTTTTTTTACCAGTCAGTTTGAAATATTTGCACCTTCATGCACAAACCAAAAGGCATTGGTTGACTAAAGTGGTTTGATTTTTGTATGCTTCTGCCTGCTGTACTTGTTACTGTTTTGCTAGTCACTTTGAAATATTTGAGCCTTCAAAAAGGGAATTGTTAGTTTAAACTGGTTTGATTATTGTATGGTGCTGTAGTTGTTGTTTACCAGTTGCTTTGAAATATATGTGCCTTTATGCACACACCAAACGGGGAGTTGTTTGACTAACCTGGCTTCATTTTTGCATACTGCTGGACTTGTTTTTACCATGCACTTTGAAAGTATTTTCACCTTGATGCAAGAAGAAAGTCGATTGTTTTACAAAACATGCTTGATTTTTGTATATTGCTGGACTGGTGATTGCTTTATTATGCACTCTGAAAGTATTTGCACTTTTTCTGTTGCTTTACCAACTACAGTTTGTATAGATTGTCATTAGGTACTTGCTGATATGGTTTGTTTTTATTCTACATGCAGTGTTATTTATGGTGTTGCTTGCAATTGTCTGTAATACGTGTGCCTTAAATCTTGTATTTAGCATTGTTTACACTACAGAAATGATAAATTAAAACAGACAAACATCTGCATCAATGTTCTGAAGCATCCAAACAGTTTTCTTCCTCAGCCTTCTTTGCCTGCCTGTTTTGCAATGCTTACTAATAAAGACATGGTGGTAGAAATTGAAATTGCTTCCTCAGTTCACGTTATTATCATGCACAACCCTTGACGGTCGCTAGTTTGTTGCATGCAGATAATTCACCAGGCTATTTCTCTTGCCTTTCGCAGGATACTGAGTTATATCTTGTGTACTTCTCATGAATATTGTCAATCGAGTTTTTATGGAATTGCAGGTTTGGGTTTGTCTTTCAAAGTTTCAAGTTATTGTCCATTAATGTCAATTCTATTTCAGACCCTTCATAGTTGTTCTTCAGCCAGAGGCAGTTCCTGAGACAATAGGATCGCTCTTAGGCATTGTTCTGATTGCTGCCTCAGTTAAATAATGTGCTTTTGACAGTATTGTTACAAATGGCATAGCTTGTATGTTAAGAGTATTTCCCATTTTCTCAGAACTTAGAGAAAGACAATATAGAGGCATTTCATTTAAATGTTGGAGGTTTCAAATCAAAATATACTAGATTTCTGGGTTGTAGGGCAAAGTGGTAGGTGGTGGGCCGGGCCGCCGGGGGGGGGGGGGGCCCTCCATGTGCTTTGCAGGAGGGCCCCCCTCAAGTTTCGTTACACAACTGCCGATGACCTTCACCTGAGGACGCTCTACCCTCCTTTTTCTTTGTGCGACCGCAGCCTGCAAGTCTTCCAATTATTCCTGTTTATTTGCGTCCAAACCTAGGTCAAATAAGGAGATGGGATTGAGATTCCGCAATATGGAACAACTTGAACATATTTCAATAACAATGATTCCACAACAAGCATAGAAAAAGAAACACTAATGCTCTATCAATCACCAGAGAATCGAAAACGAGTTACTCACCACACTTACGAGGCTGTTCTGGGAGGGTTTCTCAATCGGGTGGGCTAATCCTCGCCTCCGCGTCCTTAATAGAATTGAAACTTTCCTTTACGATAGCTAGGAAATACTCCATCACCGACATGAAGCTCGGAATAGTACCTTTATGACCCAACTCTGATCAGAGCGACTAAAGTACACGATGTTTACATAATGTATTATGGACAAATATATCCAAGTACCCCGGGGGGTGGGTATGGGAGTTTAGTTCCTTCCCTTTCTGCTTATATATTTGTAATTTGTTTGCAGTGTATATTATAATCGACACTCCAGAGGGTATGTACTGGGACAGGATCACTGTGGAAAGACATATATTGTAACGAATGTCATATATAATGGAATAATAAGAGTCTCCTTGTGAATTATGTATGTAACAATTTTCTGATTTCTTTCTTTGTAATTGCTAAATTAATAAAATGTGTTCTAAAAAAAACGATAGCTAGGAAATGTTTCATTCTATGTCAGGACCGGAGGCTTCGGATTAGGCTAGTTTAAAGCTTATCTACCACCAGAGACGCCAGTGATGACACTGGTTTGAAGTAAAACCTCTTGAAGGTAGAGTCTGAGGACCAGTCTGCTGCATTCAGGATATCCTCCAACCGCGCTCCCAAAGAAAAAGCTTTCGATGCCATTGCACCCCGGACCGAATGAGCACCGAAATGAGAAGTGTCTATCCCTGCTTCCTGCATAACCCAGCAAACCCATCTCGCAATCGTAGGGGAGGAGACCGCCACGTGTGGTTTAGTAAGAGCTATAAACAATTGTTTGATGCCCTGAGGACGCATGTCGATTGTCGCGACTTCGTAGGCTTTCAGTGCTCCGACCACACATAATTTTGGGACATCCGGGAAAGCGGGACTTTGAATTACATTTTGTCCTTCTGGAGATATTAAAAGTAACTCCCTCCGGAGTGAATACACGACCCGTAAGGTCTAAGGCTTGTACATCAGAAACTCTGCGGCAGGATATTAGACACAAAAGAGTCGCCAATTTCACTGACATCTGTTTTCTAGAAAGATATTTATTCGATGGCCATGATCAGAACAGGTTTAAGACTTTGTTGACATCCCAAAGGGTAGAGTACCGAGGTTCTGGTGGCCTGGATAGCCTGATACCTCTCAATAATTTGCACACTAGCGGGTGTTCCCCAATAGGGTGACCATAAACCGGCATATGGCCCGCCGATATAGCAGATCGGAAGGTGCTGACTGACCTGTAGGCCAAGCCTTCCTTAGCCAGAGAAGCTAAGAAATTAAGGACATAGACAACGTCCACCCCCATCGGATCAACCTGTTGTCGAAGACACCAACTCCCCCATCTAGAGCAAGCGGAACGGTACCTCTTGTTAGTGCTCTCTGCCCAGGATTTTGCGAGTAATGAGGCAGCGCCCTCCGAAAGGCCTGGCACCTTCCAACGTTGCATGTAACCCACCAGGCCATCAGTTGAAGGCCTCCCGAGAGGAGAAGGTGATGGGGATTCCCCTGTGGATCTTTGAGGAGATCCCGAAACTGGGGTAGACGGATTGGAAAATACCAAGAAAGTTCCATCAGAACTGGAAACCAAGCTTGTGATCTCCATATCGGGGTGATCATCACCAGATCCGCTAGCTGTCTTTGCATCTGGGATGACACCCTCATTATCATCGCAAAGGGGGGAAAGGCGTAGCCCTGCTCCGTACTCCAGTCATGCAGGAACGCATCCATCGCCAAGGCCTCCGGATCCGGGCGCCAGCTGTAATACCTCTGCAACTGGGTGTCCAGCCGAGAGGCAAAGAGGTCTATCGAGAAGGAGCCCCAAAGGGCTTGGAGCTCGTGAAATACTCCCGGATGTAGCTTCCATAGGCTGGTGTCCTTCCAATGGCGGGAGCACCAATCCGCAACCTGATTGGATGTCCCCGGAAGGTGCTCAGCCGAAAGGGAAATCTGGTTGGATAGGCAGTACATTCAGAGGTCCCGTGCTAGATCCGATAATACTCTGGATCTTGTCCCCCCTAAATGGTTGATGTAACGTATCGCCGCTACGTTGTCCATTTTGAGAAGGACATAACATTGGGCCTTGTCTTTGGTCCAGCATTTTACCACAAACGAGCCCGCCATCAGCTCCAAGCAATGGATATGAAGGCCTTGCTCCGCGGAGGACCATTTCCTCCGGTAGAAATAGCCCCGCAGCGGGCACCCCAACCTGAACCACTTGCGTCGGACTCTATCACTAGGTCGGGTTGCGACCCGAAAATCGCCTGGCCGTTCCAAGCCTCCATATGCTAGATCCGTTCCGTTTTGGCCTCCTCCGAGAGGGGAATGAACTGGGAGTAAGTAAGGCCCTTGCGAAGATGAGAGGCTTTGAGACGCTGAAGGGCCTTGTAGTGCAGGGGGCCCGGAAATATGGCCTGAATGGACGACGATAAGAGGCCCACTACTCTTGCGAGTTGGCGGAGATATCGTGGGTTTGGCTAGAGTGCGTCGCAGCTCGTGCCTGATCATTGCTAGTTTGCGAGAGGGAAGGCTTAGAGTAGCCTCGACTGAGTTCAATAGAAACCCTGAGAAGTGCATTTTCTGAGAGGGTATGAGATCCTACTTGGATTCGTTCATCACAAACCCCAGGGACTCCAAGAGACTTACCGTCTGTTGTAGTTGAGCTAGCAAGCGTCGGGGACACTGATTCATTAACAGGAAGTCGTCCAAATAAACAATCATCCGTATCCCCTCCGATCTGAGGCGCTCCACCACGGCTTCATTAGCTTGGTGAAGCACCACGGAGCGGAGGACAGACCGAAAAGAAGGGATGTATATTCGAACGTCTGCGAGTTCCATTGGAACTGAAGAAAACGCCTGTCAGGGGGATAAATCGGGATCGTGAGGTATGCATCCTTGAGGTCCAGGCGGACCATCCAATCCCCAGTTTGGAGGAGATCCCTGAGGAGGTGAATACCCTCCATCTTGAAGTGGCGATAAATTAGCCACCCGTTGAAGTCCTTGAGATTTATTACAGGCCGATAGCCCCCATCCCGTTTTTCCACCAGGAAGATGTTGCTGAGGAAACCCCGGGGATGAGGGGTCGAGATGACAACTGCCCCTTTCCTCAAAAGGTCGGAGACCTCCTTGTCTATCAGATCTCTCTGTTCCTTTGAAAAAGAGAGCGGCCTTGGGTGAACCAGCTGAGTAGGATGTTCGACATACGCTATCTGAAAGCCTTGCACTGTCTAACACCCAGGCGTCTGAGGTTAAAGAAGCCCAATTGTGGTAGAAGCACTGTAGCCTGCCCCCTATTACCACATCCACATCCACCGAACTCTGAACGCTCACCTTGTTGGTTATTGTAGCCGCCCTTTCCTCTACCTCCTCTACGTCGTTGCTGTGGTCTGGTAGGGTAGAAGTTCCCAAACTTGTTGGGGTCCTGCCACTGTCCTCGGCGGGGTTCTGCCGACTTGAAGGAGGCTTGATTGTAAGGACGGCCTGTCGATCGCCCCCCTGCCACGATCGGCTGCCCCAAAAACACGCGGGGTGAAGATACGTTTGATAGAGGACTGGGCCTTGTCCAGGGAATTGAATGTGTTGACGAATTCTCCCAACTCCCTGACGAAAGGATCTCCGAAAAGATTGCCTTCCGCCACAGGCCCAGCCTCTTTGGTGGCCAATTCCCCCAGCTTAGGGTCGATTTTAATTAACAAGGATCTGCGGCGTTCCGTGGAAATGGTCGCATTCGCATTTCCCAAGAAAATGACTGCCCTCTGGGCCCAACTGGAGAGTGTCTCGGGAGAGATGAGCGTGCCTGAGGACTTGGCATCTTCCGCCATGTCCAAGATTTTCGCTAAAGGGCCTGCCGTGTCCAGTAGCTTATCCTGGCACGCCCTCCAGGAACGATCAATGCCCTTCTTAGGGTCCCTAATAAACTTTGCCAGGAAGGTGGCCATTTTAGGATCCACCTCAGGGGTGAGGGCAACCTTTCCCTCTAGTGTCGGTCTCGGACATTCTGCCTTAAGGCAGCTTCTAACTTCCTTATCCAAGGGCTTGCAAAGCCTTGATGCCATATACGCAGCCACTTTAGGGGCCGGAACCCATTCAGCTGACCGGGGGTGAAATAGGTCGTCCGGGTTTAGCATATCACTGCTTACATCCGGCTCCGAAGGTTGGTCTGACCTCGCCGGGCGGGCTCCGAAGGTTGGTCTGACCTCGCCGGGCGCCATAGCCTGCCCGAGTCACCATCCCCATCAGAGGTCTGGGGGGGACTCGTCTGGATCTGTCGCAGGCAGAGTGTCGTGGAAACCCGAGGGTCCCGCAAGATCCTCTGAGGGTTGGGGAGTAGTTGGAGGAGGGGGGAGGGGTTAGGCATCCATATAACCCTCTTTTAAGCGCGCAAACGCATCAGTGTCCACCCCTGCGTCATCTGCGCGTTTCCTTTTGGGGTCAAGGGCAGATGAGGAGGGCTACCCTGGAGGTAGGGGGTTTCGTGCCCCGATTGATCTTCGCTGGAATCCAGGGGTTTTAGGCACTGGGCCTGCAACTGCGTAATCTTCTTCTCCAAGGGTGCCACCACCATTGAAACCGCCTTGAGGATGGAGGAGTCCATAACTTGACAAAAGTTGTCATCAATAGGTAGGTATGTGACCTCCTCCTCCTCCTCATCCTCATAATATTGCTCCTCAAAATCCTCCATTGTTCAAGGATTTTAGACAATATTTAACTGACAATATGTAACTGACAAGGGGTTATTTATAGGGAATTTCCCTGCAAATTGGGAACAACCCTTAGGGTGTAATTTATAACAGTGTTGGGACTGTAGCTCCGTACTAATGCTGAGGGTGATTATTTGCCTGGGCTGGTCCCCTGAAATCAATTACGGTCTTACCCGAGGTACGGGTGTAATGCTCCAGGCAGGGGCTCTTTTATAACCAGCTTTTGCTGAGAAAACAATACCTTCCCCCGCGTGTTTGCCAATAAAGGTTAATTAGCCTTTGGCAGAACGCCGCCGGGCGAGTCTCTCCGCGTCAGTTACACTCTTTGAACTGAGGCAACGAGACGCGCTCTGTGGTTAAAGACGCCGTCCCCTAGCGGCGGGAGGGCTGCACCGCGTCTGAGCGTGCCGGACTTGAGGAAAAAACTGCGTAAGGAACGAGAGACACTCCCGCGGTGACAAAACAATTAACAAGGCCGCGCGAGGGAGTAAAGCACAAATCTGATATATGCTTTAAACAAAACGCTCGCGCCAGGCACAATCAAGACGAAAAACCTTGTGCATCATGCAAATATATAACATTTTAGTCAGAGAGAGAAATTGACTTAACTTGATGCTGCTGGAGCAGCGAAGAAAGAGGAGGGTAGAGCGTTCTCACGGGAAGGTCATCGGCCATCCTGGCTCTGGATTGGACAATATGTTGGACTTTTTCTATCTCCATTTTTCCCATGGGCTCATGGGAAATGTAGTTGTGTTTTTGTTAATGGCTGCTGGAGTAAAAAAAGTAAAGAAAGAACAGCCTAATCCGAAGCCTCCGGTCCTGACATAGAATTAAAGTATATACACAGTGTATCCAGTCCATAAATGGAGAAATAATGTGTGTACCCTTACCTCAAAAAGTGTAAGGGAAAGAATGTATGAGTAATTGCTCTGAATCCATCAGTTTCACAGTGTCCATATATTAACCCAGGTTGCTAGGGACACTGGGTTGCCTCTTTGTTTACCCAATGAACAGATTACAGCAATCACGTTACCTTCTGTTCCAACTGGTATTCTATTGGCATGAATATTGGGAACACAATCAGGTGCTCCAGAGAAACCTTGAAAGTGAGTTCTTCTTTAATTACTGACAGCCAACCAGATAATTCCTAGCAAACATAGTGCCCCTTCTGCACTTGACATTCTACTCTAGTAGTATACGCTATGGCATTTTCAGGGCATGGAAAAGATATCCCATGAACTGCTAGGATTGAAATTACAGTTCATTAAAAAGTGCGACCCACTGTTGTGCTTCTTTGTAACAGACTGAAGCATAAAAAGGAGGCCAAGTAGCACATTATTAAGGAAGTCTGAAGTTTTACTACTCTCAATCAAATCAATAACCTTCTCAAATAATATGAGGTAACATTTTGCCCTTGCGTACATGAAATAGCAAGAGCTGTAGAGTGGTTTTGGGTGGAGTAATCACTGAGGGGGTGGAACTAAACCACAAATTATGTTTTAACTTCAGAGATATTTTGCATTTTTGTTTAATAATACCAATTTCAAATGCAAAAGGGTGTTACATTTAATTACATCTCTTGGTAAGGCTGGTAGATTATTAGCATGGTTGACAAGCACTGAGACTGTGAGTCCCGCTAATGGCAGTCGAAGATAAACAGGGTACCCTACAGTGCACTCAGGAAGTAATTACAAAAGGCTTTCTATGAGTATTATAGGAAGCTATATGACACAATGGAAATAAATACACCAGGCAAAATGGATTCATACTTGGAATGGGTGACACACCGATAGAACCAGAGATGCAAAAAGAGCTGGGACAGCTGGTCTCCTTCCAGGAGACTTGGGAAGCACTTTCAGAAATGCCAGCTGGAAATATGCCTGGCACGGAAGGACTCCCGCAGGAGTTCATTAGTGCACGTCTAGATCGGCTGCCCCCAAGAGTAGAGGTACAGTGATTGAGGGTGGATATCTCCCACATGCAGCTTGAAGACACTAATTTTTTGAAAATCTTTTAATCAAATTTTTAGTATTAAAAGTGGAAACATTAGCATTGTAATGAAATGCATGTCGATGTGTGTATCTTATTTACCATCGTATTCTTGTCATTCCATATCTCTGCATTTGTGTTGTGGACTGGAGAGTTGGTAGCATCAGATATATTTTTTAAACTTTAGAAAAAGTACTGTAATATCAAACTGTAACGAAAAACTGATACTGCGTGTGAACATGTATATCCCTCTTGATGTGTGACGCCACTTAGATAGCCATTCTAACTATAGTCTACCATTGATTTTAAGCTGTATCTCCATCAGTGTTACTATCAAGTGTATTGAGGCTGGCTCAAGGTGTTAGAACACTGTAAGAATCTCACTCCATTATTCCACTATGGGGTATTTCCTAATGCCCTGTCACTCTTCCTTCTTTAGTAGGGCATGCTAGCTCTTAGTCCATTTACTGACATCTCTCTGCCATTGGGCTAGTGCAGATGCCCTCTTCGCTTTCCAGTGCATAGCAATGAACTTCTTGGCTAATACTAGAGCTAGATAAATTAATCTAGAGTTGATTCTATTTGCTCTAGGTGTGCAAAATAGTCCCAACATGCATACTTCCGGTGTATGACTCAAGCCCCTATTTACCACCATTTTCAGTGTTGCAACTATCTGCTCCCAGGATAGTCTCAGAGCCTCGCAGTGCTGTGCCATGTGCAAAATATCTGCGTCTGTGGAGGTGGTTAGAATCCTGCAATGATATATGTCCACTGTCCCACTTGGCCAGTCTCTCCTGAAACCGCAAATGAGAATCAATTCCCCTCAAGCATTTTAGAATTCAGTTACCATCACCATCAACTTCTATCGGTCGTCCGCCATTCTAGAGGTGATGACAGGTGGCATCCCTATCCTATACTTTGGTTGGTTTCTTAGTGCCTCCACTGCGACCCCGTGGGGGCTGTCTTCGTTTTGACACAACGTCCGGCCTTTCCTTTTTTCCTCTCAGCTTTATATGTATCTAACCAATTCCATGCTTCAGAGGCATCAGTGAATAAGGAGGATTTCCCAACCAGCATAACTGTCAGTCTTGCAGGATAAAGAAACGTACTGCATAGTCTCGTCCCTGAGGGCCCTTTTGACCTCCACAAAGGATGCTCTCATTTTCTGCACTTCTAGCCACCTTTTGGTTTCCGAGCACAACATTTCCAACTTTCCTGGTTTTCTGCAGGAGCACATCTCGATCCTTATAATGCAGGAGGTGAGCAAGCACAGATTGGGACGACGCTCCCAGTGGAGGCCTCCTAGCAGGCACTCTATGCACCCTATCCAAGGCGAAGAACTTAGACAGACTACTTTGTTTAGCCAGGTTTTCAAAAACCTAACCATGTCCATGCCCTCCTCCCCTTCAGAAGATCTGAGGATGCACATATTATTTCTCTCTGCGTCATCAACTCGGTTTTCTAGTATGAGTAATTTGCTCGTTTAGTCCATCACCTTCTTGTCGAGGGCGTCAACCTTAGGAGACACTCCGTCCAGCTGCTTTTCTTTCGTTTGCACCTTTCCACAAGCTTTCTCTGGTCATCGTGCAGTAGGCCTAGTACTACAACTGTATTCATTTTTGCTTTGAGGGCCTTGCAGATTTCATCTAGGATGGTCTTCTCAGACCTCTGATCTGTTCTTGCCCCATGTGCGCCATCACGGGCAGTGGTTTTTATTCAATGCAGTCTGCATTGTAGGATGGGTTTCAGCAGCCTTTTTGTGGTTCCTGGTGCAGAACTGAACAATGTGATCTAAAGCACCCGAAGTCCCTCGTCCGAACGTGGCGGAGGTACCCTGGGAATGAGGCAACTTACGAAGCATCAAAAGGCAGGTCTCGGTACTCACTCAGGAAAGCCACAAGCATCTTTTCTTTAGGAACCACTTTCTTGTGAGATATCGCTCCAACCTGTTCTCAACCATGTGCTTCTCCACCAGCAGTCTGCCGCATTGCCATGCATGTCCGGCCTACTAAGTTTCCAGATGAACCGCAGGAGACAAACCCAACCAGTCACATGCAGTGGGTTGTTAGTGGGTGCACCTCTGGTTGCCACCATCTGCTGTCCAAGAGTCAATTTTCTCTGGCTCAGGGATACCTATTGCAGAGTACTTGCACGTATCTAAAGGCGCCTGGCCTCCACAACACAGGCCTCCTCCACAGTACTCCCTTTTGAGGTGGGCACGTCTGGGAGATCTCAATCAAAGTCCTCTGAGGTGGTTGCTGCATTTCATCGGCCTCCTGGCTTTCAGGCCGTCTGTTACCAGGTTCTCTCACCCCCTCCTAGGGTAGGAAGTGCATAGTCCTGCCTGTGAATCCCCCCCCCCCCGTAGCCTTCGTTTACTCCCAGGGCTGCCAGCATTGCACCAAGAAGGGACCAAGCACAGCAGCCACCCAGCTCCATCACAGTTCTGAAGCTCATCCCTGATCGGCGGCATCTTGGATTCGCACTGTAGTGTCGGGTATGTCACTGAATACCACCGTACAGCCGACCGGCTCAAAGTCCATGGACTTCTCCGAGCCACGTATTGTGCATTGTTGGTGGTAACTTCAGTGTCGGACTGCTATAAATTGTCCAAAGTCTGGCCGGAAAAGAGCCCTGAGCAATGCGACCTACTTCATGCATGCGTGGCCATGCCTCTCACTCAGAAGACACTTATAGTGTTGCATCCGAAACCTGGCAAGACCCATTAGAAGTAGCCTCATATTGAACATTATTGATTCTAGACATGTACTATAAAATATTAGAGAAACTACTGGCCCGCAGATTGATGCCTTATATTTCTAGGTTGATTCATCCAGATCAAAATGGGCTCAACATGTGTCAAGGGGAAAATTGAAAGTGGTTTCCAGATGCCCCAAAATCGCACATTCAACTGAAATGATGCTAAACCTGACATAGGGAGAGGGAGACTAATGTATATTCAGCATTGAGACAAGACTAAGAGAGGAAAGCAACTTTGGCAACGGTTAGATGGACCCCAGGCTGCTTTGATTCACTGACCGAGGGGGAACGGAGGCCTGTGTACAAAACAAAGATATGGAAAAATGCTAGATTAAGGTGGTACACTTTCACTGTCTCTCTGGAACTTATCTTACTCCACAAAAACTAAGCAGGATATTTTGAGGGCGGTCCTGAGCTTGTACCAAAAGCACAGCATCCATTGCTACCTTCCTACTTATAACTTGAGAATGATCCCCAAATATAGAAATTCTGGTCTGAAGTAGTAGTGAGGTTGCACCGAGGGTCACAATCACTAAGTGAGAACACTGAAGCTGTGGCTACTGGGGATGTTGCCAGAGAGAACAAATACAACGAAATTTGCATCTCTTGGCATGGTGTTGGCCATAAAGCGAACTACAATTCACTTGCCTAGGTCCGTGGTAACATAACGGTTGGCTTAGATGTGTGATGGAATGGACAGTGGCAGAGGAAAGACATATTAAGTGATAAGCGGCTCATGGAAGACCAAGTGAAATGGGCAGTAGATGTTGCAGACATTGTCAGACCCGCTGAATACAATGTCACCTAGAAACACTAAAAACAATTGCTCTCAGAAGAGCATTCGATGCAGCAAAGGCAGAAGCAGGACGCTCCCGTCTGCACAGCTCCAGGCTCCCATTTAAAGGCCCTGCAGTTCGTTTTCTAAAAAATACAAAACCAATCATACCGGCCAGCTGCCTTTCCATCCCGGGTTCCCTCCAAATAAGCAAACACGAGTCCTGGACAGACATTCCCACTCAGTTCTTTGGCGCCATTAATTCACGCCTTCAGCCCATTTTAAAAATCAGTACCAGCTGCCCACATCATTAACAGACGAATGGGCCTAGGATGATTTTCCTTTCTTCTAATTCAGCTTGCTCACCCTTGTCCTGAAGATGAACCCCACTTATTGGGTTCGAAACGCCGTCGACCACCATACAACATGAACTCCTATTACTCCTTGTAAAATAACTGTGGAGCTCATTATATTGTTGTCAATGCGATGCCTTTTTAAACCTCACTATCACCCTGCATGTCACGCTTCCTTTCACCTAAATGTATGTGAGCACCTGAATACTATACAAAAAATTGTAAAATAAATGTCTATCATTTATCTGACCTACATGACCTTCCTCTGATCTTTCCTTTGCTCCCTCATGAATTAATTTCAAAATCTTAGAACCAAGTGTTCCCTGCTGGGTCACTTTCTCGCTTTGGACCATTTAGGCCACACCTGAACAACTGTTTCCTAGATATCTCGCCACCCCAGGTTCACATATTGGGGTACCCTTGTCTTCTCAAAAAACTCAGAAGGATGATGACCTCCTTGATAAGTCCATCGGGAACCAAGGGTTAACGATAAATGATGTTTTGGGATCTGCTTTAATAATTGAAATGTGTTTTAGCGTTGAGACTTTCAAGTCCTGGCCCAAGGAGAGAGGTATAAAAGTCATCTTTAAAAGGAGAGAGAGGAAGACCTAGGCAAGGGTGTGTGGAAGTGGCAAATAATATGTAGGGAATGTGTTTGATAATGTACAGCCTAGAACAATGGGGATGACTATATGTGTGGCTCGAGCTCATATTTTTCCATCCTCATCATTGTGTAATGCATTAATTGCAAAACTATAGACTCAAATATTGTATTTCTAGGGATACAGAATTCTTAGTATGGACAGATTACTTGATTACTAACTCTGTCTTTTATGAATAGTTTGATATCACTTTTCCACTTAGAAGACCACTTGGGGTGTCTCCTGGATAGAAGCAAGCTTGTTTATCAAAATGATTGCATTATCAGCATCTTCATATTCCAAAATACATAGTTTGAAGTTTCGAGGTAAAATCTTCTTTGCAAGAACTTTCTTGTAAACAGATGCATTAGCTCATAACACCTCTAGTAGCCTACAAATGTTGATGGTAATTCACTTCAATTCCACTGCGTCCATTCTTGAATTCTATTTTGTTGTCAAAGGTCAAACCAAAGGTACAGTAAACATTGGCCACAATTTTGAAGCAGTGGTTAGGTATTTATCAGGATAGAGGTGTGGCCTGAGGAAACCAGTTCTATTTTGTGGTTACGTCGCTGCTGCTGGACCTTTAACATTGATCAAACACAAATACTATCAAGACACCAAAGACTTGTTCAGATTACAGGGCCTAACCTTTGTTGTGCTTTCAGTTCACGGTGCTTAGCAGAATTACCCGAGCTATCTGAGCCTTTTTTTGGAGATCTTATCATATTAGTGTTTATTTGAGCAGTGGATTGAGGTATGTGTGATTTCAGATATCTTATAGTTGGGTAGTACTGAAAAATGTGCCTGACTTAGTACATATAGAGTTCTTTATAATGGAGAATTTTTTTAATTAAAACTAAAAGGTTTCATTCTTCTTTTTAAAACTGTTTTTATTGACACAAAGTTAGCCAGTGCATTGAGACATATACATTGTACATAGTATACTTGATGTTTCAAGAACGAATGACAGCATTATTGAGCAGCATTGATGTAAATATAACCATTCAACAGGTTATCGAGCACGAGACAAAGTGTCATATCACACCCCTCTATGCAGTGTAGGCTCTGGGCCAGGGAGAGGTTAGCCGCCCCTGTCTCCTCCCACACCTCTGGTTCAGGCACCTGAGTGGCTGTCTCTCATTTGCTCACTCTCCATCTCAAGACCATAGTAACTCAACCAGGGGGTCCAGATCTTGGTAAACTTTTTTGGGCATCCCCTAGCTTTATATGTCACCCTTTCTGCAACCATGTATAGCTCCATACCCACTCTCCACTCCGCCAACGTGGGGAGATCAGGGGCTCCCCAGTATCGGGCAATGTCCCTTTTGGCCACCACCAGCCCAAAGTACATAGTAGGAGTTTACTGCGAGGGAGGTCGACTTCAAGAAAAAAAACAGCAGTACGTGTTTGGCCCCTAATATCCCGTTTAACTCCCTTAGTATCTGGGACCAATAGTTCTCCATATGTTGACATTCCCACAGTGTGTTTATATGTGTAATGTGTTCTGTTTTGCACCGCAGGCAGTTAGGGGTTTCTGCCCTCCCCATGGCATGCAAGCGTGCCCTATCAAAATATACTCTATGTAGGATTTTGAACAATACCAAGCGTAGCCGTAACCTGATGGCCTCTTCTCTTGTGTGCATTAAGGCCGCTTCCCAGTCAATGTCTTCCAACTGCCCTGTGGTGATTTCCCATTTGGACCTAAGGAATAGCAGCTTATCTGGGATGTTATTGATTAGTGTTTTGTAGGTCCAGGAGACAGCTTTATCGGGAATTTCGTCCTGTAATAGTCTGCCTTCAAGTGGTGCAAACTCCGGGATGTCGTAGGTGTCTATCACCTCTGCTTTCCAGGCATGTTGTAACTGCAGGTACTTATTTCTTTGGGTGTTATTTAGCTGGTATTCGGATTGGAGTGCGTCAAAGGAAATCAGATCGCCTACTTTTAGTATGTCGCCCAGTCTTGAAATCCAGACTGTATCCCACCCAGTGTCTGAAGCCTTGAAAGCAGGCTTATTTATGGTAATCTGGTGCCCTCCCAGAGTGGTGTTTCCTTCGACAGTCTCTTGTTCCATTTCATTTGGCATTCTGCCCCCTTCCAGGTCTCTACAGCACTCGGGGTGGTGGGCAATAGTCGACAGGTTCCCTTGCCCCTATATATGTAGTGGAGATGTGTGGTGTCAGAATTGGAGCCTTTCCAAGGTATAAGCGGGGTAGTCACCGAGTATGTGTCCCCATTCGTTGATGACCACTAGGTGGGCCACCCAGTAGTAGGACTGTATGTCGGGTAGGGCGATCCCCCCATTATTTTGGTTGTGCTGTAGCGTCTGCAACGCTATTCTCAGGTGGCCCCCGTTCCATAGGAGTGTGCGTAGTTCCTCATTAATGGCGGTGAAGATCATCTCAGGTATTCTGCAGTATGTGTTTTGCAACACGTAAAGCAGTTGCGGGAGTGTGATCCTTTTATACAGGGTGGCTCTACCAAGTAGTGTCAAAGGGATCCGTCTCCACCTCACCACATCTTTACGGAATTCCGTTGGGACTCGTTTGATGTTGTGGTTGAGGCACATTGCTTTGTTAGTGGAAATATAGAGCCCTAGGTAGTGGAAGCCCTCTTCGACCACTGTAAGTTACCTCAGTAGTCTGTACGTATCTAGTGAACCCCCAGCCAAATAAAGGCTTGACTTGTCCCAGTCTATGTTGTATCCCGACTGGCTACCGTCGTCTTGGAATAATTGCAAAATCCTAGGGAGTGTCTTGTCAGAGTCGGTGACATACAGTAGTATGTCGGCTGCGTATAATGAAATCTGCTCACCCCTGAGGAGCCCTGGGTCATCTCTAAACCCGCTCAATTCTGGTTGTGCCCTGATCAGGCACACCAGCGGCTCTTGTATCAGGGTGAATAATTGCGGGGACGGGGGGCTACCCTGTCTAGTGCCTCTCTTCACCTGGAATTCTGCCGACATCACCCCATTAACCCTTGGGTTGATGAATAGCAGTTCCACCCATGCCATGAAGACGGGTCCAAATCCAAACTTTTACAGGGCTTGACGCATAAATAGCCAGTGTACTGCTTCAAATGCCTTTCCGGCGTCTAAAGAGAGGAGTACATGTGGGGCAGACCTGTCCTTGACCATGTCAAACCAATTGGCCAGGTGATGGAGGTTGAAGCGTGTGACTCGTTTAGGCATAAAGCCAGATTGGTCACAGTGAATAAGGGAGGTGATCACTGGCAGCAAGCGTGCGGCTAGGATGGAGTCCAGGATTTTTGTTTCTAAGTTTAGTAATGATATTGGACTGTATGATCCGCAATCCGTGTGGGGCTTCCCAGGCTTATGGATCACAACTACGGTCACCTGACAGAGATCTGGTGGAAGTGTCCCTTCCTCCCGCGCTGCCTGAAACATATTCAGAAGATGTGGGACTAGCAAGTTAGCATTGCGTTTAAAAAAATTCAGTCGGCAGCCCATTCGGACCCGGGGTTTTCCCCGATTTTTGCCTATTAATTGCATCCGTCACTTTCGTCAGGGTGAGGATTTTGTCAAGGGTCGTCCGGTCGTCTCGGGAAAGAGTGGGGATGTCTATGGCGTTAAGGTAACTATTTATTTGAGTGTCATCTTCTAGGGGCCTGTCTTTATAGAGGTCCCTGTAATAGCGGGCGGAGGCGTCCGCTACGGCAGGTGCTGTTGTGTGCGTATCCTCTTTTTCGCTTATCATGACCACCCACCTTGCTTCTCTCTCTTTCTTACCCGGCCAGGTGCTTCCCGGCTCGGTCCCCAGACTCATAAAGTCGGTGTTGTGTGGACTGGAGCTTGGGTTCGCACTTCACGCTCTACCAGCGTCCGATATTCCCTTTGCATTATCGCGATCTGGCAAAGTAAGTGAACGTCAGTGTCGGGGCTCATATGTCTCTCCAGGTCTAGGAGTTTATGTTCTCGGGCCTCAACCTGGCGAGTCTCTTCCGAAAGGTTTCATTTTTTAACAGGATGTGACCCACATGTAAGTCACACATTAATTTCTTTCTTTGACCACTTGTTTCTGTATGATCATTTTAAACATTCTTAAACTATTTATGAAACTTTTTTCAGAACATGTTTTTCCATAATAATATTGCAATGTTTGTGAATTATCTTCTGAAATCAGATCTCTGTCTCTTGTTTGCAGGTACAGATTTAGAAAGTGGTGTCTGTGCTCATCCCACCATACCAGATAGACAGTCTCCTCTTCTGCCAGCTAACCATGTGACCATGGCTAAAGGCACAGGATTGGTTCACACAGCTCCTGCTCATGGCATTGAAGATTACAGTGTGGCATCCCAGCATCAACTGCCTGTGGTATATTCTCCTCAGTTATTTTTTTTTAATCTGTTTAGTTGTATGGAATTGTATTTGTTGCAGCATATCAGCCTGATCTCCATAGTTTAGAAGATACATCCAGGAGATTCTGCTGTAGATGTATATGATCATTTTTATTAAATGTATCAGTGACAATGAGCACTTTTAGGAGATGGAGTGAGGTGCACCAGCCAGTCTGTTTTGTAGTAATGTGCAAGTAACTGCTAGTACACTCCTGTGTTGTTTTGGTGCTGTTGGGATGGGAATGTCGCGTCCCCCTGTTTGCCCGAACTGCATACCTGTGATCCTGGTTTTTTATTTTTATTTATGGTTATGCCACACACACATCCCGTGGGTGTTTATTGGCCTAGGCCCAGTGTTTTGACAATGATCGGTTCTGGACCTAGTCTGGAACCGGGAGGGGGCACACCCTCAAGGGACTATTTTCCCTGTCACAGGTTTCATTCATGAAGCGCGGTGGCAGTGTACCATGGTTGGTGATTTATAGTGACATACTTTTACATGTGAGACTTGAATGCGTGTTTACAGGTTCATTCATTTAAACTTCTGCTGCTCACAATGAATTCGAAATCCTGAACGCAACATTTTGTCCATTGAACTTGTGCGTGTGTGCTAAACGTGATAGTGTGCCATACATGAGTGATACAAACCTGCGAGTTCCATTTTGGAAGTAACTAACCTGGACCACAACAAGATGGAGGAGAGCGAGAGAGGACTTGTATTACTGGCATCTCCTAGACTGGGGAGGGAGCACCTGACATTATGGTGAGTAAAAAGGAGATAGGCTTTCCTTATAAGATTATGGGCCCTTCCTGATACATGGGGCTGTAAATGACTCTTACTGCAGCTGCCACTACGTAGATCACAGGGGTTACAGGGAGAGTTCTGCAGTATCTTTTACTAGGAAAGGATCCCTTAGAAAGGGCACAGATTCTGATCTCTCTTCCAAATCTCTGTGAGGAAGGGTTGTAAATATCTGACTGCAGCCTGATTTTACATCTTTGTA
This sequence comes from Calotriton arnoldi, assembly GCA_963921515.1. Lineage (NCBI taxonomy): Eukaryota > Metazoa > Chordata > Amphibia > Caudata > Salamandridae > Calotriton > Calotriton arnoldi. The sequence goes on from CAWUFW010000721.1 coordinate 1,841,957, forward strand.
CTTCTGTGGGGGGCACTTCCACCTGGATACTTTTCTGCAGGACACTGCATCCCTGCAGACAGAGGCCTATCCTGATAGGTAGCCTGGCCAGGACACATGAAAGGGGAACTGACCCAAACTGTTTCCAGTGAAGCAGACTGAGCCTGCTATAAAGATGGGAGCCCATCATTGCTCATTGTTGCGGTCTCTTCTACCGAAGGGTTGGTGTCGCTCTAATAGTCAACTCCCTAGAGGGAAGGGAACCTCACCTGGAGTCTGTTCTAAAGGCAGAATTACTAAACTTTCCTGGGTACCAAGATATCCTACCTGTGATCAGGGAAGGAAGTACCAACTCTGCAGGCAGAGCTCATAGTGGAATGAACCCTGGCATAGGCTTCGTCAGACAGATACTCTCTAAACAAGTGCAACAAAGGACTCAGTACTGCCAGATCAGATAATGTGACCTTCGTTATTTATCTCAGTTGTAGCCAGCCGGCACCTGGACTGGTGTGCCCGTGTGGTGGGCCCAACCGAAGCTGGGGAAGTGCCTTCTGATGGCCCGTGTGCCCAACAAGTGGATTGCGTGACTGCGTCACTGCCAAGTGTTTCGTTGGGCCAGACCCAGTCTGGAAGTTGAAGTGATCAAAGAGGTGACCTGGGGGCTCCTCGTGTAGAGTTGAGGCCATTGATTAGAGGCACTGTGTGCCGAAGAGTGCGCCTGGCGTCCGCTGTACTGAACAGTTGCTATCTGCCAGCTTGTGGCTGTCGCACTTAAGAAGAAGCACCTAGTACTCATTGAAGTGTTGGAGTGAATCAAGTGCTCACTGGAGCAACGGGGTGAGGCATGATCTGCAGCCCGCTGCCTGAAAGAGGGGCCCCTCAGACGCCACCGCTTCTGCCACGACCCTCCGAGGAATGTGCTGCACAGCCCTCTTTCGTGCAGATCCTGAAAAGACTGCTGCATGTTCTTGAACTGTCGCCTTGAGGGTCCGGTTGCCGATGAGACCCTGCTGCCACAGGAGGGTCAAACGTGGCCCGAGCTGCTATCACGACTTTGGTGAGACACTGAACAAGCTTAGGCCTGAAAGACTAAGTACAAGCTGCACCCACTCATCTCCGTCAGATGCTGAACCTGAGATGAAGATCCCAGAGACACAGGGACTCACAAGTGGCAGAAGGAGGGCTAGTCGAGGGGAAGCCCATAGAGCACAAAGCCTTGCACCTGTGAATCGAGTATTCATGCATTGATTGCGTAATGGAATTCTATGTTTTCTATGTACTAAAGTGCTTTTCTTTTGTACAGTGAGATGCACTGGGCTAGACCTTGATCTTATTGCAGTGCTGAGGGTTGGTAAGGATTCTTGAGCCTGAGTAACCCCCACACTAACCTCCCTGAGAAGCCTGTGACTTCTTGCCCTCACTACAACTGGGAGTCAAGTATGGAAAGGGTTGTCCTTGGCTGAGTTTGATGAACCATAGTAGAGCAGACTCTGGGACAGCAGTGGTAAAGGCCTCAACCCCCACGGTTGTGACCCAGTAACCAGTCTGCCCTGTGTGCCCCTGAATGGGGTCTGATAGGTGCACATAAATTAAAGGTAAAAACAGTTTGTCTAATTTTTTTTAATGAAATGTATGCTAATTTTAATACCACCCTCAAAATTTCATATTTTAAAGTTGAACAATAATTATAGCAAACTCTTTATATAGCAATGGACCAGCGGTATAACTAACTCTGAGTTTATAGAAATCTGTGTAATTCGCCTGATTCCATACTCACATTTTACATCATTCTAAAATAGTTGTCAAGGTAACTCCCTTCTCATGTTGAGTCGCAGGCCATTGCACAATTCAGGATATTTCTGCCATCTGTTTTCCCAAATCACCTCTCTTGTGTTAGTTTTTTTCCCCCTATTAACTTTCAGTCAAGGCACACATTTCCGTAATTCTGTACAGAGGACCCTCCCAGGGTCTTTACCACAGTGCATTTGTTCAATTACCAGGTTTACTCCCCGTTCTGTGATCAAATCACCCAATTCCTAGACAAACTTCACAATCACCTCGTGCAGTTCACTCTCATTATAAATCTAATTCATCTTAAAACCAATGTCCTTGCTCTAACATTGGCATAAAATTTGGTAATAGGGCTGCATTTGCCATTAATTTCTGCTTGTGTCCCCATCCTCATTCCTTCATCATTAACAGTGTTCATGCCAACATGGGGCCTTCAGTGTACCTTTATTATTTGAGTCTTCTTTTCCAAGGTCTTTAACCTCCACACTGTGGACCATATAATAAACACTTTGGTGATACCCCTTACATACAGTTCAAAGGCTTCTCACGGTAAAAGGAAGGAGCAGTTAGAGCCAAAGTTAGTCTGGAAAAAGTGCTCATTTTCCTTCATTGTTTCTCTGAAAGTGAAGCCCTGTAATGCATGTGGGTTCAGACTCTAAAGTCTCACCATGGTCTATTCCAGTTCACTTAAGAGACTAAAACAGCAGGAAATGTTCTGACGATGCTGCCACACAATCGCCCATCCGTAATTTTAGTCACCAGGTGATCACTGTGCATCTATAAGTCATGCACATCAGAATAAACAGAGTTACTTTTATGTTGTCCATTCACCTGCCTCCAAAATTGAGCAGTTGAAACGGATGCATAATTCTTTCCAATAATTGGACTTTGGCTTTGCTTTACCAGAGAATCTATCCTGAACTGTCATTCAGGGATTTAACATATTACTAAAGTGTTCAAGACCAACTCACTTATCAGCCTACAGTTTCAGTGGCTTTGTCACATCTGTTTTGTTGCAAAGTATGATTATTAAAAACATCATACCATGCAATCCACAACCACCCTCTTACGCTGAGAATCCACGTGGTGTCTCAGTACCTTAAAAAAGACACTCTCAGAAATCGCTATATACTCTCCATATCTTGTAAGTTTAGGAGAAGAAAACAAATCGTCCCTCTGTCTCCTGACCAGTTTATCATGTTCAGCTTTCGTGAGAAATTATTTGAGTAATATCTGTAGTTTCAGAGGCTCATTTACGTCTTTTATCGAGATGCACCAATATTTCAATTACGCTGGTGTACATTTTGAACTAGTACATATTTACTTCCTGCTTCATAATAAACGATTCCATTGCATGTTGTATGTATTTCCTTTAGCAGGGACACAGTCACCTAAACACTTCTGAACCATAGATCTCCTAACCCCTCCCCAACCCTGTTTCCAAACCATGACACACAAACTAACCCATCTTAAAGACTTGGCCCAACAGTTCCATCAGGCCTATTGGACTCCAACAACCAAATCATTGGCCTACAACTCAACATAACTGCAATGGAGCAGCCCACTTTTGTAGCCGCTAAGAAGACTACGACTGCTTTTGGAAAAGTGCCAAACAAAGCCTCAGAGCCAAAGATTGTGATTCCTGTGATGAAATGCATCACTAATGATGAGGCTTTCCTAACACCCCTAAAAAGAGTTCTTAAGGGCGAAGTCAAGACAAGGTTAAATGTTTGTGAAAAGAAGCGTGCTAGAAAATAGTTTGTCAGGCCATAACTCTTCTGTACTACACCCTCATAGAAGACAAATGGAGAAACATAAAAATTATCATGTATAACCCCAATTGCTTATTAATAACTGATGGTTTCTTAGTGCTTGATTAGTGCGATAACGGCATAATCATCATGAGTATATGCAGCTAAAATCATCTTTGCATGCAGAAATAGGTAACCTGTGGTATTCTTAACATAGAATGTAGAACCTTTGCTGTAGGACGTTGTTATTGCTTGTTCAATATTCTACCTAGAAGTTCCCTGCGTGGAATGTAATGATTTGAATTGGATGTAGGTGAGAAGGAGATGAGCTGAAAGAAGCTACCTGAATAAACCTTCCTTCCTTAAAGATACTGTGTACGTGTATCTTTACATTGGTGACAAGCGGAAAATAAACCCTTCACCCTAACTCTTCATTACTTCTATATTCTCTATCGCATCTATGAATTTCCCAGTGATCACACTGCTGCTCTTGGACATCTACAACCGGGTTCTCATGTGGTCATCAAGCACCCTGTACGGTGAGAGCAGTCCTGTATGTCACGCGTGCTGGTGCGGTATTATGAAGCAGTGAATCAGATGACTGTTTAACGGTCAGATGAGATACGCAACTGTTTAAGGACGGAGATATGTACGACAAGTGTTTTCTATATAAACCGCTCAGAGAGACTTTGAAGGTGAGTGACGGTGTTGATTTGAGTGCAGGCTACTTACTTTTTCCTGTTGCTTTCAAAGCATTTTAATAAATAGGGTGGGTGTGCCTTTACCTGCTCGCTCCCTGAGTCTCCAGCAGCTAAGCGAGGTGTGAGGCAGTACAGCTTGTGCATAGCGTTCCTGACGAGCTGCCTGGCGTGTGTCTTGAGCTGTGCGAGGAAGGTCTGGACGCATTACAGCTCATGCCCAGTGCCAGCATGCCGGACGTGTTTCTGACGTGCTGAGGAGCGTCATGTTCTTGGCGGCCATGTTATTTTGGGCTGAAATCACAGTGATGCCCGCGCTTATTTTTTTCAAAAAGCGTGTTGTTTCTCTCAAAGTTGGGTTCTTCGGCCAAACGTCGCTGCACACAGTTCTTCACACTGATGTGCACAGCTTGTTAATTAAGCCCTTCAGGCTCATGTATCTTTACACGGTTTTTAACGCTGATGTGCACAGCTCTCTGCGATCACGGTTTTGCGCTGATGTGCACAGCTCTTTAGGATTATGGGGTCACGTTGATGTGCACAGCTGGTAATATTAGTATCTTGTGTAACAGTGCACTATCGCGTTTCTCACTGATGTGCACAGCAACTTTATTTACAGTACAGTCCTTAATAATTACAGGTTGGGTACTATTTCTGCAGATTTTGCTCCGCTTGTGATTAAGCTGTTGTAATGCAAAACATTAGCCCCCCCTCTGTTTTTTCCGCTGGAGCCTGGTGAACCACCAATACAGTAGGAAAAAAATGGAAAAATGTGTTTGTGCATTATGTTCCAGTGTGTGGTACCTTTTCACTACTACTCCAGTGTCTGGGACCAGACGGCCAAGAGGTGTTTGAACATCTGCCAGAATTGACAACTGACCAAGCGGATGATTTGAATGGCTTTGAAGTGTGTATAAAAAAAATTGATTTACATTACTTACCCAAGGTCTCAAGGGTTTTGGAGAGATATCATTTTGGTAGGCGTATGCAGAGGAAAGGGGAGAATGTCTAAGAATATAGAACTGTTTGTTGGCCTCCACGTGAAACTTTGGCTGTAGTTGTGAGGAACGCTTACGGGACCAGTTCATGCTAGGCTACAGCATTGACAAAGCCAATGAATCGTGTTGGCAAAAGGATGATTCCTCCTTGTCTGAAGTCCTAACTATTGCAAAACCTGTGAACATAGTCAGGCATGTTTTGATGAACTAAAGAAGGGTGAAGTTGAAGTCGGTAACGAAGAGTCTGCGCATATCGTACAGACTCCTAAAGATGAGAAAAGAAAGGATAGATCTTCTCTTCAAAGAAAGGGCTATTCCAGCAACCAAGCTGATAAATGATTTCAGGGCACGTGTTACAGCTGTGGGGAATATCGTCATGTGGCCAGTTATGAAGAATGTATTGGTTGGATGGCTAAATGTAAGAAATGTGGTCGCAAGGGTCATGTCTCCAAGTGCTGCAGGAGTAGTGGAACGAAACCAAATGTTTGTCAAGTCGCATATGGTGCAGAGGATGATGGAGAGGAGTTGATTATATTACAAGTTTCGGACCTTGGTGACAATGGTCCAGTTGAAACCGTTCTTGTTGAAGGTGTGCAAGTACTCATGCTCTTTGATTCAGGAGCCAAGATCACTCTCATTACCTGTGAGGTGTATTTTAAAAGCCTGAGTGATAAAGTGGTGTTACACAAACTGGACATTCAGCCAAAGGGGTAAGGCAGGGAGCCAATAAAATTGGCAGGTAATTTTGAAGGTTGTATCTACTTCAAGGACAGATGTATGTGTAGGAAAGTTTGTCTCGGAGAGAGAGGGGACTCCTTGATAAGTTTAAAGCATCAGAGGTATCGTAATGTTTTTCTTGATCCTAATGACACACCTGCTGTCTTTCAAACTTGAGTTGCGAAGAGAACAATAAACTCTCATGCCAAGTGGTTTCACAGACACCCAACTATGAATTAGAATTTCCCAAAGTCTTTAGTAGATGTTTGGGTTGTCTGAAAGGGTTTGCACACAAAATCATACTAAAGAAAAATACAGTTCTGGTGGTTGGGAAAGTCAGAGGGGTTTCGATCAGGGTGAAAGAGAAAATGAACGAGGAACTTGAAAAGTTAAAATCTAATAGCATCATTGAAGAAGTGGAGGCCACAGATTGGTTGGCTCCAGTAGTCATGGCACATAAAGCTAATGAAGAAGCTAGGCTATGCATATATTTGAGGGAACTCAATAGGTGTGTTGTAGTGGACACATACCTTTTGCCAAATATCTCTGAAATGTTGACTTTACTGGGTGGGGCTAAATATTTTTCATCAATAGATCTATGGTCCACCTATCATCAAGTGAGGCTACACCCAGACTCCCAGGACCTGACCGCATTTATTACTCCTTATGGTACATTTAAATTCTTGAGGATGCCATTTAGGCTCATTTTGGTGGTTGTGGTCTTCCAGAGGATGATGGAGAGCATGTTTGAGGGTATGAATGGAGTAAGAATTTAACAGGATGACATCTTAGTCTTCGGTGGAAGGTTGGAGGAGCATAATGAGCGTGTGAGGAAGGTACTACAGAAGTTGAGTGAGTTTGACCTTATGTTAAAGGTGAAGAAATGTAAATTCAACTTGACAGAAATTTACTATTTGGGGCATAGTATCACAGCTTGTGGCTTCTTTCACCCCTGCCTCCTCTCTTCAGCTCCTCTCCTTCTCAACCTCCTTCCAATTCAAATCATTACATTCCAGGCAGAGAGCTTCTAGGTAGAACATTGAGCATGCAATAACAAGGTCCTACAGCAAAGGTTCTACATTCTATGCTAGTAATACCACTTAACCGTATATGGAGGGAAGTTAAAGAGTGTTTTAATGAAGGATGACTAGATTTTTGAGATGGGGTAAAAAGTTTTTTTTTTTTGTTTGAACATGAATTTCGAATGGAAGGTGGGTTGTTGAGATCACATAGGTTGGAACTGCAGAAATGGTTGTGGGTCACATTTGATTGATGTGTCTTCTTCATGACATTTGTAAATGGCAGGAACTAAACAAAGCATCAGAATGGAGTACTGTTTGCAGGATTGTCGAAGGGTGTGTAAAGAGTGATTTAGGAGTGCCTTAAGTTTGTTAATGGTGGTAACTTTGAAGCTTCAAACATGTTTCATAGTAATACAGAAATTTACAAAATTGTAATGTTAGAATGCATGCCTGAATAATTAGACTCTTCAGTGGGACAGCTGCCAGTATGCAGTGGGTGGTCAACCTCACGACGTATTTGTGGCTGTGATACAAAGTGGCGATGAAGGTTTCCACAAGAAGTTTTGGGAAATGTAACTTCTATTTTTGGTACGGATGTGTTCCCTTTCTGTATTTTGAAGGATAGTGATGTTCAATTAGTATGCCAGGAAATGGAGGGGTTTTGAGGAAATGTTTTATGGGGTATAAGCACACACAACATTATTGCTCTGAGACAAATTGACCTTTTGAACGACTGATTAAGATATTCAAGGAAAAGGTGTAGATTGGTGGTAGGTGTGGAGGAATTGGAGAAAGGAATTGCATGACCAATTATAGACTTATAGGTTCGTTCCCCATTCTAGAGTAGGGTTGGTGCTAGCCTGAGGATGAATTCCAGCGGAGAGTGACAGAGAAACAAATAAGAACAAAGGTTAGGGTGGACGTCAGGAGGGCCCCACCATATGTAAAAGTTGAGGTGATAACACTTTTAAATCCTCTAAAAGTACACCAAAGCTTGCATGAACAAAGGCTGTAAAAACAAAAAGAGATACATGGGTCTACACTAAACAGTCTTGGGGAAGTTAAAAGTAGTAGTATGGGGAGAGTGGAGAGTAGTGTGAGGAATAAAGGTTTGGTGAGCAGACCAAAACAAAACGGCTGGTTATCAAATACAGTGCATTGGTTTATGCTGTAGTAGTTTGCCCTTCTACATGTTGGTGGGTTAGTGTTTGTGTATTATGTGCGGCCCTTGGAGTCTGTGTGTGGAATGTTTCAAGTTATTTGGATTGATGGCAGTGCAGTTCTCAGAAAGTGGCAATTCTGTGGGTTGCGGTTGTTGTGAGGTTTTAGGAAAGATCATTTTGTCTGGAGCTCTTTTGTACATAAACCATTTTTCTTTCCTCCTCTTCTACCTCCAGAGCTTGCCACTATGCAGAGATGAATGTAGTACACCCCTTTTGTCTATTCACTGCTAACATGGAGAAGATACATGTGTGATGTTTTGGCCCTATTTTGACTGGATGTTTTGAACTGGCTAAGCACAACTTTATAACTATATTAAATAAGAGGAACTTAGTTTTGGGTCCCAGAATACAGTCCATGGTCTTTTAATGAGTAAATTAATTATTCAGTATTGCAATATTTGGAGGTGTTCACACTACTATTCTCATGCTAACCTTTTCGTCCGAATGTACACATACAGTGCAAGCAAAACATGAAAGGTTAAAACCACCATAATTAATATTAAATCTAAGGGCATGTTGCTTCCGATCCCCAAACCCTACAGTGATGCTCTTAAACATTTATGGACTTAAATGTTATCGTTTTCAATGCCGTAGGTCTTCCTGGGATGTGCATTCCCTTTTGGAGGAAATTCACTGTGTCACAGATTGGGGCAGTCTAGATATTATTTAACTTAACTTCTTGATTTCTGGCACTTGAACTTTTTTTTGTTGTACTGTTTTGTGACTCAATACATTTTTGGTTTGGTTTGTTTTTTTGTTGTGCATGGTGGCGATCTAAGGTTAAATTTGGCTGAATCTGCTCTTTACCTCTCCACTGCATGCACATCAGTCAGCCGGTTCAATCTAAAATACATGTCCTTTTAATTTTTCATTATTTAAACTTCCTTGACAGCAACTGTTAAAAAAAAAAAAATAGTTTCTTTTAGTTCTTTCATATCTGGAAATGGATCATGCCATATTCGGGAAAATAAACGTTACACAACACCCTTTGACTGCTTGTCGGACTTCTCATGTTAAATTGTGTTTAGATCCTGTATTTTTTGGGGGGGGTTCTGGTGTCATGCTAATCTAGTATCTGCACAGAGGCCAATGCCAGCCCCTTGATATGTGTGAGTTCCTGAAAAACCTTTGCTGAGACCTAGAGGAGTACACCAAGCACACCCTCATTGACAGATAGTAGAACACTGGCTGCAGCATTCCGTGTTTTGTGAATCCATAGTTGTGGCCAATCCTTTTTACCTGTGTCAGTGGCGTGGAGACTTTCCGGCCCACTTGTGTAAAGTTCAGCTTGCAAGCACTTACCCGACTTCTAACACTAACATGCCAAGTGTATGTTGTGCATGTTTGTGTGTGTAGCCTGTGTGGTACATGTGGCATGGTGTGTTTGCACAAGATGTCAGAGAGGATGTTTTCCATGACAATGGAAATGTATTGCTGACATTCCTGAAGCTGGTGGAAGGAGACATAGACTCTGAATTGAGTGAAGAGCAGGCAAGGCTACTTTAGAAATTCAGTTAAACCTTTTTCAGAGCCATGGGCTTCTGATGAGTGTTCCTTGTGCCTGTCATATGGTGAATGATAGGGTGAAGGGTAGACCACAGACTATGTTATGCAAAGGGAGAGGCTGTGGCCTAACGGACTAGGGCGGTCGATCTCAAATCTGGGGAACCGAGTTAGAGTCTCGGCAGTGACGCTCAATATCCTGTGATTCTGGGCAAATCACTTAATCTCCCCATGCCTAACAAAAAAGAATGTTTCCTTGTGTAACCTAACTAGTGCTCATGTAAAGTGCTCTGATACCTGATATCTTCGGGTCAAGTCCGCACTATATAAAACTCTGCGGGAAAAAATGGAATAAAAAGGTGAAGGGGAACCCAAGGTGAAGCCCAACCTTTTGTCTTTCCCTAATCAATGGTTGAGTTTGACTGATGACAGCCAGGTGCAAAAATCTCACACCTGTGTGTGCCTCAGTTGTGGATGATCCAGGCTCGAGACACCCTGCATGAGAATTATCATTCTACACAAAGGATGTGTCTGGATACTACTCTTGATAGGAGAACCGTACCAAAACAGTTCTGAAAGTGCAGATAGTGGATCCCATGTCCTTTCTACTGTTACTATTTAAATGTGGGAACTTAATATTTCACTTGTTTCTAGTTCAAAGTCCTCCAAGTGACCAAGGAATGGAGTACTCTGCAGAGAACTCGGAGGGTTGCTGTGCACCCAGGGCAGGTGTGGGGGACATCACCTGAGTCCCTTGCTGACACACTTAGAAGACAGTCTGCCTGCTGAAAGAAGGAAAGAGACTGCCTACCCTGCAGGAGGAGTGACAGTCCAGGAGGAGCATGGAGCCGAGTGGCCCCGGAGCTGGTGGGGCTTCTCGAAGAGGACTGTGGAGCGAGAGCTGTGTACCCCAGTGTTGGCAGGTTACAGTCTTTTCAAGAGCAGTTCCTAGCTGGAACTGTGCCGACTCGATGTGAAGATCGCCAAAGTCCAGCTGAAGTTGTGATCAGAGTCCAGCGTGGCCTCTACTAACCCATATTGTTCTAAAGAAGCGCTACCTGTACTAAGCCATGGTGCCTAGATTAACCATTGCTTGAACTAAGCCACATTGCAATGGTGTGCAGCCTTGTTGCCCACACGAGATCGGTCGATTCATGACCGCACCACTATTTGAAGATTGGCCGCAGCGCCAGTCGAAAATCAGCCTGTTCATGGCCACACCCACCAGGAGGAGATCAGCCCATGTGGGGCTGCACTAATCCTGAAGCACCTACCCACCTGTTCCTTGTGCGATGCGTTTTTTTCCATGGGCTTCTGTCCCTGCCAGCGACACCTCTGCCTTCAGACATTGAAGACATGCAACAACAGCATCGATGAAGACAAGCCTACTGGTGGGCAGTTGCTCGACCAGTCTGATCCACCAAGGGTGGTAAGAACTGTGCAACTGAACTGTGAGAGGCTGAGCACAGCTTACAGTGGAGAGGGTGATGTGCACCCGAGCCATAATTACACTATTGCTTTAATCCCATGGGAGAACTGCCTACACTAGAGAAAGAGGGGAACCAGGGAGAGAAAGAAGATAGCGGTGCAGCTCCGCCTCTGCTCCCAAAGGCACTAAATTGTACTTCGAGGAGAGGAGGAGCACAGACATAGGCGCAACAGCGGAGACTGCATCACGTATCACGTTGTACCAAAAGAGGTCTCCCGCCCTCACCCTCCTATGGGGCACCATGTCCCAAGTCTAGGGCGCTAAATACAAAGGCCATTTTTAGTGGGGCGTGATCCTGTCACCCCGCACAGTGGATGTCCTCTCACCATTATTTTGGTAAGAGTGGAGCCCTCAAATCTATCACCTAGGTCCTGATGAATGCCGCGGACCCTTCTGGGCCTCTTGGCAGAAACATGTTGACCATATTGATATCGGTGAGGGGACAATAATACCCCCAGTTCACCGATCACTGTATATTTTAATACCATACGGATGCCGGTAAATATTAAATTAATTTGACATCTGGAATGGCTTTTTAACTCACTTTTCTTTATAAGGGCCCCCACTTAGTTTAGAAGTGCATCCCTGTCGTCAGGTGTATGCCCGCCCTCTATCAAACCATGTTTTTAGAGGGCGAGGACTGGTCTATGATGAAGCATGACACCAGGTGGTGTGTGAGACCAGTCCTTCACTTTTTGTGAGACACCTACACTCACTAATTTAGACACATTGCACATAGACCACCCCACTGGGAGCAGCTCTTTTGTGTTTAAACATTTATGTTGGAGGCTGCTGACTCCCAGTACCCCGTGCCTCTTGTTCCCTTACTCCAGATAACTCTGGGCGTTGTGGTTACACTAAATTGTACTTGCCTATATTGTGTGTGTGTGATATTCCATTTTAGAGTACATTAAAATGTTTATTTCTTGAAAGTAAAACATTGGGTTGGGCAATCAGTTATTGTGTTGTTGTGGGATTGTTGAGTCCTGAGCTCTAGCCTCGCTACACTACCTCCTAGAGAAGCCTGTGACTGCTCACCATCGCTACCACAGAGTCAAATGTTGATGGAGTGTCTTTGGCCCAGTTTGCAGAGCTGTAACAGGACAGACCCTGGGACATCGGAGGCACATTGCCTCAATATGCACCCTTGAGGCCCCTCAGACCTGGCTCCCAAACAGGGTGTCATAAATATGAACAGGAAAGCAGTCATGTGACTGTGAGTTGCAGAGAGTGACAGTCGAGCCTGTGTGGTAGCACAATAGATTGTTGAGCTTAAAGTGGAAGGCCATAAGGTGTTACTAGTTGAGGTCCATGTTGTGTGTGTACAACAATAACTACTCCCACATGGAGGAAGTTGTTTACAAGGCCAGCAGGTGCCTCACAATTCACACTAAGGTATGGGGCCATGATGGGACGTTATTAGATATTTGGTGTACATAGTATCTGAATTGGCTAAACTGTTGTTGCCCGTTGGAAATTCCTGTACGTGTGCATTTCAGTTTTACAGGTTGTCAAGTAAGTTAGTCTGTCATTTTTGTTGTTACTAGAAACCAATAAAAATTATTTATTTGAAAAAGCTAGTCATGAATCAAATATAAAATATGCATACATTCCACCCTCTAAAGGTATTACCTACCTTCTATAGTATGAGAGAGGCAATCAACTTCTCTGAGGAAGTGACCGGAAGGAACCTAGAGCAGGGACAGGACCACCAATAACCAAACGGAACAGATGCAGTCTCTCCTAAAGCAGAGGAAAAGTCTCATACAGGACAGTCAAAATTTCAGAAGCAAGCAAAATGATGATCAGGAAAGGACATTTCTTGAACAGGGAACTATATAGAGGAACCCAACAGCTAAAGATAAACTTGCAGCCCACTTAGAGAATGAGAGGACCAAATAAAGATGAAGTACCGTGGTCATCTAAATTGAGAGTATCCTTGAAACTGAAAAGTGGTAGAGAGCAAGAGTAGGCTGAATTTGGCATGTAGAAGCAGTTCGTAGAAAGGTAAGCAAGATCCATGTACAGGGCAACAGAACAATACAACAGGAGCAGAGGAAGTTTCACAATGCAGGTCTAATGTCAACAAGATTATTTAGGTAGGATGATATACAATTAGTTGGGACCTATGCAAGAAATATGTCAGTTGCATGAAGAGTGAGTCAAGCAAGATCAGTTCCCACAGATTCATGACAAGCATTAAAAGGAAGTTGTACTAGACGTATTTATTGAACACCACCAACCCTGATCTATAGACGGTTCAAAAGAACTTTCTGGTGTGTGCACAGTGCTAATATGTGGAAGGGTTCTGAAATGGCCTCCACACATTTGTAGTCAATGAGGAAATCCCGTCTAGCGTTTCTGCTAGTTTTGTAGTCGTACACGCCCACACCATATCCATCTATACCTTTCTGACACACGTCAGTCAATGTGATGGATCATAGCCCACTGCCCTGCAAAACCTCCCTCCCAATTCTATATCAGAACCAAGAGATCAGTCTTCCAGTGTGGAAAGCCTGCACCAGAGAGGCAGTAAGATGGCAGCTTGTCACTGATGCATGGTCCTATAGCCAAAACATCAGAGAGTATCTTTGTTCTCCAGAATGCAGCACGCCACACAGCCGCCTCTCTCTGGTTCTCCTTGCCAAGATCTTAATATCCTTGATGGCAGAAGTGCATCCCATGAGACAAGCCTGTTAAGTTCCTTCTGAGGCCATAATATCATATCTGAGTTTATTGTAGTACCCTCAGAATTGATAGGAGCTCATTGTGAGACCATAAAGAGAGTGGGAAACCCATGTATTTAACCCAGTTTTACACTCTGAATACCTTAGTTTGACCTCACCTCAGGGTTTTGGCTAGTAATTTCAATTGCAAGACCACTTTGCTTCTGTATCATTGATTTAAAAAAGTGTTCTTTATGAACCCAAATGAAAAAAATATATTTTGACATACTGACTTTGATGATATGCATGTCATGCACCTCATCAGTTGCAGTGGGAATATGGTGCTAGCACTTAGCCTTTAGGATTTGTTGAGCAAATTTCCTGAATTAAATCTCAGCCAACATGCGGTACAAAATAGTTCTTGTAACCTCTGATCGTAATGATGCATTGATTTGTAACACCTTTCCTTGTTCTTTTTCCAGGCATGTCTAAATTAACTAATGTTTCCATTTTTTATAGGATTGTATAGTGGATGAAAATGGATTTTTTACAGAAGCAGCAGGAGTTGACCTACAAAATAAATCTGTGCTCACCGAAGGAAACGAAACAGGTTAGATTACATAGCCTAGATTTTGAGCTTAAAATAATGGAAAATATAACTAATTGTCCATGAGCACCCTTGCAGGGGAGCCATCGACCTGCTCATAACAATACGTTAATGGCCAAATTGATATTTAAAAACTGTGACCTACTGTATTTTGGGGTGATTAACATAGTTATTTTAGGGACGAATGTAAAATCTGTTCTGTGTGGAATTAAGTTTATTGTTCTATTTCAACCATGGCAGTTCTTGATAGTGTAGTTGTGTGTCAGAATATTAATAACAAAAATATCATCTTACATAAGTACCATATTCTAAATATCCTTTTCATCAATAATGCTGCATTAGATGTAGATTTTATGTTAATTTCATTGAAGCAATATTTTCAAAAACAGTATCTAGGATACAATATTTTAGTTAGACAATATTTTGACCACTGTCTTTGGTTTATAACAAAAGGGTGCAAGTTACTGGGGCAGTTAATCTTTTTCCTTACAAAACTGAGGTTATTTGGTTCTCTATTTTTTTAACACATTTGTTGACAGTCATTCAGATGCTTCGGAATACAAACAGCCTACTGAAGGAGGAGCTATTTGAACATAGCTACCCTTATGATTGGAGGACCAAGAAACCTGTCATTATCCGTGCCAGCAAACAGTGGTTTGTAAATACGGCAAACCTAAAGACTCGAGCCCAGGTAAATCTGTTCTATTAGCTGCACCTTTAATTGAAACATTTAGGTGTTCCTCATAAGCTTCCAGACTGTTACTTATGAAAATCTCTGGGCTTACCTTAATGCAGTCTTTCAAACATGTTTGCTTGATGTCGATATAAAATTTGATGTTTTTTGACATATAACCAGAGTTCACATCAGGGAGTAATTTGCTCTGCTTTTGAACTTGTTTGTACATTTCCTCCATAACCATAATAATATTAATTTGAAAGCACAGTTACTTATACAAACCCACGTGCCACAAACACTTTTTGAAAATTAACTGTTGAAAAGCCAATATAACTGCTTATACAAAGTTATTAAATGATTCATCCAAAGTCTTTTTCAATTAGGCACAGTTCTTTATTTTGTTCAGACAGTAAGGCGATCATAGGTGTTATGTCTTGCTCAAGAATATTGGCTATTGAGCCTGGATAGTAATTACATGTCTCTAAAACAAATCGCTGCTGGACTTTTAAATTCTACTTTAATTTTTTACTTTTCCCTGTCAGATGAGCTGCATGTTGCTTTGGAAAACTACTAGGTTCTCGTACCTTTCACAGTACATCACGCCCTCTATGCTAATCATGCCACAACACATTATGAACAATTAAATGGCGCACATTTCTCATATTTTAGCAAAATAAAATACCACCTTTCAGTGCATGTCCACAGTTACTTTGTTTGGTTAAAGACGGTAAAGATTTTCCCTGGGTGCTATTGTTATTATGAAAGATAATGAATGCTTCAATCCAACAGCCTTGATAAAGCTTATTGCTCAATATGCTGGAACGAAACGTGTGTTGGCTCATAACTCCTTGTATAAATAATCAGAAATGAGCCTGTAGCTGTTTTGATGAATATATAGGTGTGGTGAGGATATCTAATGACTAGGAAATGTAAATGTTTCTTTTAGTAGGTAGAACCTATATTGACAGGAAAAAACTTGGATTAGCCACTTGCACAGGCCTCTAATAACCCTATGTTATTCGCCTTCTTTATTTAATTACACACTTTTATCCAGGCGTGATGTAAAACTACAAATATAATACTTATTAGTTTTGAGAGTTTTCTATGAAGGAATATTTTGTGTATGTCTGTCCATTAGTCTTTTTTGTTCAGTAATTTGGATTTTATTTCCATATGTGCAGAGCCAAGACCCAGATCTTCCTAAATGTCAGAGGGAGCTGGGTGCCGAAATAAACAAATTCCAGGTTTTGTCTCCAGCCGGTAGATACTTGCAAGTTTACAAGCAATTACAATTGAATGTAAAAAGACAAAAACCTTACTCCATTCTTTGAAACTCATCTGATATGTAATTTCTGTCCAGATTACTTGTGAGCCTCTACCAGTCATTATATATCTAGGAGTTCAAACCCTCTTGCATATGGTGCTAATCCCTCAGCTTAGTCCTAATATTTCTTGAAGATGCCTACTTTTAAGAGACTAATCCACCTTTATTATTTTTATAGTTTCAGCTGCTAATATGTTTGTTCTCCCACTTTGACCTTTGCAATTACATTTACTTGGGCCTTCCAAAGACTGCAGCTGATTCAAACCTCTGCAGTTTGTGTCCTAATGAGGTTAAGAAAGAATCCTTTTTGGGTTCCGGAGTAGCGTGCTACTCGCTAAAAAGCGATTTGATGCCTCGCCAGGGGTAGTAAGGGCTATATAACTACAATTAGAATCCAATCAGAACTAACCTGGCTGCCTTGCACTAGTTGCCATTTCAAGAACTTATACAGCACAACACACAGCTATTTATGTAGTACTTCAATCTTTTTGGCTGAAATATTTAAACACTTACCCTCACATCCTATCCATAAGACCTTATATAATACATAACTCCAGTGACTAGAAGAGCATGTCTAGAAGGTAGAGCTTTTTGACTCAGGCTACCCAGCTACTTTATTCACTTTTGGTGGAGATACAAAAGCGCCAGATTTGAATAATTTCAGAAAGACCTGTAAACGTTGGATGTATCCTCTTTAGTTTGTTGTGTGTCCTATTTGCTCCTTCCTCTCCAGCCCCAAGAAGTCTTAGGGCATGCATTGTTTCTACATATCCCATAACAAACATGGTGTTAGTAAACATTGTTTTATAAATAGAAAGCCAAAAGAAAATAACATTTGCTGGACGAGTGTTAGTTTTGTTGCTGTAACTAATTTGAGTTTCTATGATGTCCATTTCTGGTAATATTTTCCAATTTTTATAGGAGGCTTTAAAGAAAGTGAAGTTTATTCCTGCATCTGCAGGTAACAGAATGCTGGAAATGCTGGACAGACGGACATACTGGTGTATATCACGGCAGAGAAGTTGGGGTGTTCCTATTCCCGTGTTCTACCACAAGAGCACAGGTGAACCTCTAATCAACAGGTACAGAAACTACCCAGCCATACCTCAGGGGAGTTCTATCACAGTTGCTTATGCCCAATATTTCTAAACTCAGTCCTGTTTGTATAAATAACATGAAGGGAAATCACTTTTGAATTAGCTTGTCAAAAGATAATTGCATTTTTATTCTTTCTCAGCAAGACGTGTGATTAGTCAAATGTAGGTTGTTTTAGTTTGGACCTATTGATCATACTGATTGGGTACTTAGCTGTTCATGAATGGAGTAGAGTTAGTGTCATGTTTGCAAAATAGATTACTCAATGAAAGGGGACCCCTTTAACTCCTTTATTGTTGAGAGTAGGTTCGGGCAAGACAGTAGTTTGTAGATGGGAAAACAGCAAAGATAATGAATTATGTCAAAGCTTCGCTTGAATTCAAATCAACTAACAAATGATAACTTGTTAAATTCCAAATTGAAACGTATGTGCATTCAACAGTTCATGTTGAGCGTACTTATCTGATAGAGATGTCTAGCCACAGATTCCATACCTTACAATATTCCTCAGGCATCAGACTGGATCCCTATGTTTTCGATTAGTACCCCTGCGCGCCGGTGGGTGGTGTCGTTTGGCTTCGCTTCGGCATCGTCCATGCCAGAAGTGAGGTGCGCGGTGCCGATATAGGCGCCACCCCGGCGTACTGATGTTAGTTCTTTCCTTTCCACACCAGATAGCTCTGATCCTTGAACAGCTACCCTCAGTCGTTTTTTGACTGTTTTTTTCTATACTTTTTGATAAACTTTTTTCGAGAGTTTTCTCTCCTGTTATGACAGGATGTCCCCAAAGAAACTTACTGGTTTCAAGCCCTGTGGTGTCTATCACAGGCAGATGTCAGTGACCGACCCACATTTGGTTTGTCTGTGGTGCTTGGAGTAGGACCATGACCTGTGAAGCCTGCTTCGTCATGCCCCCGAAGGCGCTAGGGAAGCTTTCCCTCAAGCTCCTCGCCACCTGATGTCGGACGACCCCAGCTCGCTCAAGTTCCCGGACGCAGCGGAGGGTCCCGGGACCGTTCACAGAGGCACACCCGGCCGTCATTGTCTTGTACGAAATTGTCGGGTAAGTTCCACTGCAAGAAGATGCCCAAGATGTCGAAGAGGTCTTATACTTTGACGCGTCCCTCCAAATCCTCAGGAGAGGCGTGGGAGCATCGGCACTCCAGCCCCAGTGCTCAGGGTCCACTCTGTGCTTCCTTGACTTTTCTGGAGTGACCCCCGCCCAACTGTGAGAATTCTGTGAGAATTAATTCCTTTTTGGGTGGCCCGATTCCTCTAAAGTGCCTTCTGGCCCCATGGGTTAGCGAGGAGCCCCCACTTGTTCTCCGCCGGCGGGTTCTCCCTCTGCGCCAGTGGGCCTCTTGGATCTGGTGTTGGATCCAGAGCAGAACCGCCTGCAAGACCAAGACCTTCCTCAGCACCCACTCCAGTACCGACACTACCTGTGCTGCTGACGCCCCATGGTGGCTCCATCACCATTGTCATTCCTGAATCTGACCCAGAGCTAGATGGGCGTCGTCAGATGCTAGTTCTGGCGCCAACTGGGACCATGCCCTCTGGGTTGTGACCAGTAACTTTTAAATTTAACAGGCCTGGAAAGGGAGAAGAATGGGAGGGGTCGGAGGATTCTTATGGATGAGGAACTAGTAGATGCCAGTGAGCTAGCCACCTCACCGGACACTGACTTGGTCTCTCCCCCTACTGTGGCTACGGAGGAGGCTTCCTCATTCGATATAGTGGTGCGCAGGGCTGCTGATTTCTTGGAACTTCAGTTGCTCTCAGTGGCAGACAAGTCAAATGTCTTGACAGAGGTGCTTCAGCTGGGGATTGCCCCATCTGAACCCTTACTCCCCTTTAATGAAGCTCTTACCGATGTCCTACTCTGTTCCTGGTCTAAGCCCAGCACATGAGCACCTGTGCACAGGACAATTGACCGCTGCCATCGTCCCACTTCTGAGGGCCCCACTTTCCTTACCCAGCAGCCCACCCCGGAGACCTTGGTGGTCCAAGCCTCCACCTCACCCTCCACCTCTAGAGTCATCATGGCGCGTTCTCTAGCACTCCACCGGATAGGGAATCCAAGAGGCTGGATACCTTTGGGAAGAGGCTGTTCTCTTCTGCCAGCCTAGCACTGCGGTCAGTGAACACTGCATGCCTCTTGGACCGATATTCCCATACGATCTGTGACTCGATGTGCAAGTGCTACCTATGGTGTTGGAGGATGCCCAAGCCATACTCTCCCAAGCTGTTGCTGACGGGAGAGATGCAGCAAAGTTCACCATATGTTGTGGACTGGACAGGACAGACTGCGTAGTTCAATTTAATCATCGGTGGCCTGGCTGAGAATCACTGGCTTTTCAGGGGATGGCCAATCCTTGTTCATGGGCATGCCCTTTGATGGCTCTTGTCTTTTTAGTGAGAAAGCGGACTCCGTGCTGGAGCACTTTAAGGACAGCAGAGCTACGGCCAGGTACTTGGGTCTCTCAATTACCCCTCTCCAACCTCAGTCCGCCTTCTGCCCCTTTTGTAGCCACGGAAGGGGTTTCTAACCACATTCGTTACCCTCCCAACCACCACAGCTAACACGCTTCCCAGCCTTTTCGTAGCTGAGGACGCACTTTCCACAGACCCTGTGGGACAGGCAGCCAGAGGTTGGGCCAGTTCATCCCCTACCCCCCAATGCCTCCACCACCCCATCCTGCAGCCACAGCCTCCTTACCCTTCACGGGCAGGATATGCTATCAGCTGAACCACTTGAGGTCTTTAACATCCAACCGTTAGGTTCCACAGATTGTCAAAAGGGGCTTCTCTATCCCCTTTGTGGCCACCCCTCCACCCACTTATGACCAGCTGATGGAGGACCACCTCTCCTTGCTCCATCAGGAAGTGTTGAATCTCTTGGTGAAGGGAGCCATTGAGGGGTGCCGGTATCAGAAGTAGATTGTGGTCGCTTTTCCTTCTACTTTCCGTTGCCCAAAAAGGACAGAGGCCTTCGTCCTATCCTAGACCTTCACCTTCTCAACCTCTTCCTGAAAAAGAAGAAATTAAAAATGCTCACACTCGCTCACGTCCTGTCTGCCTGAACCCAGGAGACTGGATAGTACCATTGGACTTGCAGGATGCATATTTCCACATCCCCGTCCTACCTGCCCACAGACGTTACCTGCGGTTCACAGTTGACCAAGAGCACTTTCAGCCTGCCCTGCTGCCCAGCGCCCCTTGAGTGTTCACCATTGGAGGGGGTGGTTCCAGCACAATTGTGGAGGTAGGGGGTTCCAGTCCGTCCCTACCTCGAGGATTGGCTGTTGAAAGCGTACACGCCCCAGGCAGTCGTCTCCCACCTCTAGATTATGGCGGCCCTCCTGTGTTCGCTAGGGTTCACTATAAGCGTGCCAAAGGCACACCTGACCCCCTCTAAGACACTTACTTTCATTTGAGCTTTTCTGGACACAGTGCAGTTAAGGGCCTATCCTCCAGAGTGGTGAGTCCAGGATTTTCAGGCTATGATACTGCTGTTTCAGCCTTTTTAGGTCTCGCCTAGCGTTGCTGCGCACATGCGCAGCTCGCTCGGCGAGATTTATTGCTAACAAGGACTTTCAGAAGAGGGCTTTAAGCCCCGCCCCTCATTTCCATTGGCTGGCGTCACCGTTTATGCTAAACGGTGGCCTGCCATTGGAAATGAGGGTTTTTGGGTAACGCCCTTTGGCCTGCGAGCCGGACTGGCTCGCCTGCTTTGCTGCTGTCGCAAAGCAGTTTCTTATCTTTATGGGGCCATGTGTTTATGGCCCCATAAAGACAAGAGATCCCCATGCTCAGCGCAGTCCTCTTTCACTTTCGGGACCGCGCTTGTTATGCCATGCCAGCCGCCATGCTTATAACTTTTATGTGCTCAGGCACCATACTTTGAGCAGGATGCCCGCTTTTATATTTATAAAAGTGTGGTGTTCTGATCTCGTTTCCAAGTGACCTGATTGCTCTGTTTAGGCGGGGGTTGCAGCTCGCAGTTATGGGTAGGTGGGAGGTCTCAGCCCACTGTAATCACACAGTTAAGGCTTCATCCGATCGCCGCGCAGCTCTCTCTACGGACACCGGAGGTCAGGTTTAGAGAATGTAGCTGTGTGTAGCTTTCGGTGCGCTGCTTCTTTAAAGGGCGGTTTCATGCCACAAGAAGGTGCATCAAAGGTCAAGCTCTGAAATCAGTGCGCTGTGAAGGCCGAATATATGGAAAGCATCTGATTCTTCACATACTTGGGAAGTTCTGTTTCCCCTCGCTTGTCTCTGTCCATTGCGCTCTCTGTGAGTTCACTGCTCACTGCTGCAAGTCGTCTTTGTCACCTTACGTCTGCAGCACCTCAGTCACATTCTTTTTAATCACGTGCTCTCTGGTGTGTCTCTAATTTCCTCATCCCCCTCCGGTGCTATTTCTCCTCCCTCGGTGGTCTTTTCCGTCGCTTGCCTCTGCTGAGTTTCTCGCACTTTTTCTCTCAATTTATGGTTTGCGTCAGTGCAATACAACAGAGAGCCTTTTCCTCGCACACACCGCTGCTGACACGCCGCTGCTGACACGCCGCTGCTGACACGCCGCTGCTGACACGCCGCTGCTGACACGCCGCTGCTGACACGCCGCTGCTGACACGCCGCTGCAGACACGCCGCTGCAGACACGCCGCTGCAGACACGCCGCTGCAGACACGCCGCTGCAGACACCCCACTGCAGTGCACCCCACTGCTGCTGACACACCACTGCTGCTGACACACCACTGCTGCTGACACACCACTGCTGCTGACACACCACTGCTGCTGACACACCACTGCTGCTGACACACCACTGCTGCTGACACACCACTGCTGCTGACACACCACTGCTGCTGACACACCACTGCTGCTGACACACCACTGCTGCTGACACACCACTGCTGCTGACACACCACTGCTGCTGACACACCACTGCTGCTGACACACCACTGCTGCTGACACACCACTGCTGCTGACACACCACTGCTGCTGACACACCACTGCTGCTGACACACCACTGCTGCTGACACACCACTGCTGCTGACAGAATTAAATGCAGCCAAATTTGGAAGAGGTGGGCATGCACAGCACAGACCCACGTCATCTGAAGGAGTCAGGGCAAGGAGGAGGGTGCAAGAAACTGCCAGCACAGCTACGATAGGAGGAACATTAGACAAGTGCATGAAAGACAAGGACGAAATCCATTTGATCCCAAAGCGGAGTCATGCGGACGGGGGATAAGAAGGTGGGTGCAACTAAAAAAAGTGGAGTAGGAGGAGGCAAGAGCTCTGATGTAAAGAAACAACTAGCTCCGGAGAGCAGATGGAAGACACGGGGTGCTACCGGGTGGACGAGGCTTTACAGAACAGATTAAGGCTGCTCGGCCCTCACTAAAGATAGTCGCAGGTGCAGGTAGAAGGGATGTTTTGCAAGGATTGTAGGAGGAGAGGACATGGGAGAGTTACACGAATAGAACAAGCATTGAAAATGCAATAGGTCTCGCCTTTAATTAAGTTAAAGCCATTTGCTTTGCTAATGGTATTGTATAGCAAAGCAAATGGCTTTAACTTAATAAAAGGCGAGACCTATTGCATTTTTAATGCTTGTTTCTGGATCTCGCTGAGACGGACTCTGAGGCTGTTGGGCCTTATGGCCTCCGGCATCCTCCTGGTGACTCATGCCCATTGGCATATGCAGGTTCTGCAGTGGGACCTGAAGTTCCAGTTGGTGCAGCATCAGGAAAATCTCTCCGACTTGCTCCAGATCTCGGAGGGAACTGCAAAACACTTGCAGTGGTGGCTGATGAACCGCGATTGGGTCAGTGGCAGACCCCTCTTCCTTCCCCAACCAGACCTGATGATAGTGACAGATGCGTCCGTCCTGGGCTGGTGTGGCTATCTGGTAGAGGTGGAGATCAGAGGACTCTGGTCTCTGGTGGAGTCTGGGATTCTCATCAACCTGTTGGAGCTTTAAGCAATCCAATTGGTATTGAAAGCCTTCCTTCGATAAGGGGAAAGCTGGTGCAGGTGTTTACGATCATGAATTATTACACAAAGAACCAAGGCAGAGATGCCAAATTGCGAATGCACATCTACACACTTCGTCCGTCGGAAAGTAGCTTGCAACTTGTGGTACACCGTGGTGCTCTCCAAGCATTGTCCCCCCCCCCCCACCTCCAGGAGACCAAACAAACTCTCTGGAAGATAAAATCCCCGTCGAGTTTCACAAACACCTTGCACAAATGCCGAGGCACACCAAAAATCAGTCCAAATCTGTAAGGTAGGCAGTAACCATTATAGTAAACAGAGGAAGTCCATAAGTCGATCTTTTTTCTCCTGTATATCCTTTATTTCATTTCAGGATCCCATTACACAAAAAACACTGGCAGCCGACACGTGTTTCGTCCGGAAGGACTTTTTTTCAAAGCTGCAAACAATTTTAATACAAATTAAAAAACAATTCTTATATAAAAATACAATGTACATATATAATTAAAAGGTTCATTGGTAGAAGCCCAAAATATTTTGGGCTTCTACCAATGAACCTTTTAATTATATATGTACATTGTATTTTTATATAAGAATTGTTTTTTAATTTGTATTAAAATTGTTTGCAGCTTTGAAAAAAGTCCTTCCGGACGAAACACGTGTCGACTGCCAGTGTTTTTGTGTAATGGGATCCTGAAATGAAATAAAGGATATACAGGAGAAAAAGATCGACTTATGGACTTCCTCTGTTTACTATAATGGTTACTGCCTACCTTACAGATTTGGACTGATTTTGGTGTGCCTCGGCATTTGTGCAAGGTGTTTGTGAAACTCGGCGGAGATTTTATCTTCCAGAGAGTTTGTTTGGTCTCCTGGAGGTGGAGGGAGACTTAATGCTTGGAGAGCACCACGGTGTACCACAAGTTGCAAGCTACTTTCCAACGGACGAAGTGTGTGGATGTGCATTCGCAATTTGGCATCTCTGCCTTGGTTCTTTGTGTAATAATTCTATGTTGTATATGCCAGGTTTGCACTCTACAAAAAGGGTCAGTTGCACTGAATTGTACTAATAACTTTGAACCCATCTGTCTACAAGTCCGATATTTTGGGCTTCTACCAATGAACCTTTTTAATTATATATGTACATTGTATTTTTATATAAGAATTGTTTTTTAATTTGTATTAAAATTGTTTGCAGCCTTGAAAAAGTCCTTCCGGACGAAACACTTGTCGACTGCCAGTGTTTTTTGTGTAAAGGGATCCTGAAATGAAAAAATGGGTATACAGGAGAAAAAAGATCGACTTATGGACTTCCTCTGTTTACTATAATGGTTACTGCCTACCTTACAGATTTGGCCTGATTTTTGGTGTGCCTCGGCATTTGTGCAAGGTGTTTACGATCATCATCCCCGCCATGTGATACTGCAACAAACAGGGCAGGGTGGGGTAGTGGACCCTTTGTCAAGATGCCCTGCGTCTCTGGACGTGGCTGGAATATCAGTGCATTTCCCTGTTGGCTCCCTGAACACCAGGGCGGACAAACTCGGCTGTCGATGCCTAGTGGATCATGAATGGCATCTCCATCCGGAAGTGGTGCAAGGTCTCTTTCAAGATTGGGGAGACCCTTGGTTAGATCCATTTGCCACTGCCGAGAATGCGCAATGTCAGCATTTGGGCACACTTGAGTTTCTGGGGAGGCTTTCACTCTTAGATTCTTTTAATCTCAAGTGGAGCTCTGGCCTTCTGTATGTCTTCCAACCTATACCACTCCTGCCCAGAGTTCTAAAGAAGATTAGGAACGACTGGGCCCAAGTCATTCTTGTGGCTCCAGATTTGGCGAGAATAGTCTGGTAGCCCAAGCTATTGAGTATGAGCATCGATCTTCTGGTCAGGATGCCTCTTTGGGAGGATCTTGTATCGTAGCAACAGGGGAGGGTCCTGCACCCGGACCTGCGAACCCTCCGCCTTCATACGTGGAGATTGAGAGGCAGCAGTTGGCATCGATTGAATTTCTTTCTGAAGTCAGTAATGTTATTCTGGCAGCCAGGTGTCCCTACACTATAATGGTATACGCCTGCTGATGGGATAAATTTGTGGCATGGTGTGCCTCCATGCATATCGACCCTCTGTCTGCACCTCTTTCCCAAGTTCTGCTATTTGTTCTTTAGCCCAGCAGGGATCTGCTCTGGGCTCTGGTAAGGGCTACCTCTCAGCCGTTTTTGCAGTTCCCGGACAAACCTTCTTTATTTAAATTCCCCATTGTGACTAGGTTTCTTAAAGGTCGGCAACATATGTTTCCTCCCAGGCCTTTCATCATACCCCAATAGGATTTAAATCTGGTCCTGACCTTTTTTGTGTGTGGGCCTGTTGAGCCAATGCACAACTGCCCTCTCAGGTTACTAACCATCAAGACTACTTTTCTAGTGGCCATCACATTGACCGAGAGGGTCAGCAAATTGCAGGCACTATCTGTACACTTTCCTCATACAACCTCCTGGTGGTATAAGGATTACCACAAGCTGGTACTCTGGACACATGCCTCCTTCCTTCTGAAGGCTTTGACTCCTTTCTATGTAGGCCAGAACATCACCTTGCCTACCTTATTTGCTCCACCTCATCCTTCTAAAAAGGAGGAGGGACTCCACCGCCTGGA
The DNA here is from genome assembly GCA_963921515.1 of Calotriton arnoldi. Taxonomy (NCBI): domain Eukaryota; kingdom Metazoa; phylum Chordata; class Amphibia; order Caudata; family Salamandridae; genus Calotriton; species Calotriton arnoldi. Next base: position 1,868,150 of record CAWUFW010000721.1, read on the forward strand.
CCCAAAAACATTGTTGTTGCTCTACAGTGATCACACAAGAGAGTTCTGGGTGGATGATCAACTCCTTGTAGGGTAAGTCGCGGCCCAGAAAGTGAAGGCTGTGCAGAACCAGACCATCTCATTGGCCAAGGAGCAACCCCCTGAGGGCTTACGTGATCATTCCACCAGAGTCAGGGTTGTGCCCACTGCGTTAGCTTGAGAGTCCCTGTCCTGTACATCTGTCAGCCAGAAACATGGGGATCTAAGCATAAGTTCACCAAGCATTATTCCCTGGACAGTCAGGTCCGACATGATAGGCCCTTGGGGTAAATCGGTTTCGCAGACCCACCTCTGGGGATGTATTGCTTGTGTATCTATTCTAAGGTAAGGAATCGGTGGCTCGTAGTCTGTATCAGATGAGCAAGTTTATTACCTTCGGTAATGCCTTATCTGGTTGAGACACTATCTAGCTGCAAATTCTTTACCGACCCTCCCATCCTACCTGCTCAGCAAACTGATTATAGTCGAGGTCACCCTTCTAAGGGCCTTAGAAATTCTCATCAGTTGTCAGTTTTTATCATGGCTCTTCATTCCTGGTGAGGAAAGCTGTGAAAAGGAACTGATGTCAGCATGCTGGGATGGTGCCTAAATAGGCACCACGCATGTCACTTCAGCGCGGCCAACGCTAAGCCGAACAGTGCCACCTATCCATATGCAGGAGAACTGCTCGAAAACGTTTGGATCCAGTCTGATGCTTGGGGAATATTCTAAGATAAGGAATCTGTGGCTAAATAGAGTTTCTACCAGATGTGGCATTACCCAAGGTAAGTAACTTGTTCTTCTTAAACAAGATGTCCTTTCTATTGACTAATGTCTGTATGAGGCATCGTTCATGTCTGCCTTCCTGGTCTATGCCTGAATGCCCGGTCCATGATGTTTACATTCAGCTGATTTCTCAGCAGATCTAGGTGTACAAAGGTAACACAGTAAGGTATGCTGCAGACTGTCCCCAGTAGAACCCCAGAGAATATGATGGTCTAGGAGGGAGGCCAGGTGCAGAAGAGAAGGGACTCTTGCTATCTTTCTCACTAACTGAATTCTGCAACTCACTCGAGGAAGATGTCTTAGAATGGATCTTTCAGCTCTTAGCCTATCTTGCAGAATACAAGGCCCTACTGCACTTTTGCATCCACCACCACACAACTGACTGCCTTATAGCAGCATGGGCATGGGAAAGGTTTTGCCCCCAACTCCTTGCTTTTCTCCATGTGCCTACTCCCAGGTATATTTATCAGCTCATTATACCCTTCCACCAGAAATAAAGCAATGCTCATCGACCACCAGCTACCAAACCACAGCTCTCTACAGTAGTTTCTCATTTTCAGTTCCATGGCATCTATTAGAGCGGTCAAGTCCCATCGGAGAGTACAGAGTCATCAACTCTTCTCTCATCTCTTGACTCAGCACTCATCGTCTCCTTGCAATGGCACATCAAAATAATCAATGACACTTGTTGCAATTGGAAACCTGTAATATGTTCTATGTCTATACATTCCTGCAAAATAGAAGTTGTGATGAATTTAAGGATAGATCTTGTGTTTTCCTCCACTTTTTCTTGCTCCATACTCAGTAAAGCAAACACTAATTCATTTAGTACTTTGTTTCTATAGAGGCCTAGATTTGAGCAAATTAGCATGTTGCTTTTTGAGTTGCGTCCATAGGTACTTATACTTGGTACCACTGGGAATCTAATTACAATGTACAGTTGGTTCCAAGGGAATGGAACAGGGAGTGCCCTACTGTTATTAATAATGGGCCCTTCATATTATGGGTCAGTGCCGCACACTACTAAATCCAACTTCGTGATCTAGCTGTGTAGGGGACTTCGAATGGGAGACTCATCAGGTAGTATGCTATTCAATTTGTTTTCCCTATTTAGGAGAATCCCAAAAGTCTATGTGTAGCATTTTTCAGTATTAAATCATTTTATTCAGTTGATTGAGTGATTAGATCTAATTTATATTTGCAAATATGTTTAATCTGCAACACTTAATCACCTCTCTGTACCTACTCTGAGCAAACATAACCTTTTATCTGGTAAATCTTTGATGATGCTTTTTTAAGTTCATTCTTTTTTCCCTTTTGGATATAATTGCGTACTGTCTTCCTTAGCACCTAGACACCCCTTCTGTGCAGCTGTCCGAAATTTACAAATTTCATTCTTGGCATCTGTCAGCACTTTACAAATGTCATGTATTCATTCAAGCATCTACATTTCCCTTCCAGTCACTTTTATGAAGGGCAGCAGGGATAGGGAGGAACAGGGGTGCAGTTAGGAGAGAGAAGAGAAAGGGAACACAAATACTACCTACTCAAAAAACTCCTACAAAGTACCACAATCCTCTTCAGGTCGTCTCAGGACCCCTTGTCCCTCATACCACACCCTTGTATGCGCTCCCCTCTGTTTTCGAAGAGTTATGGTAATATCTTTCCCAGGTCTAAAAGATTAATATATTATTCCCTGAAGGACCCCCAAAGTCCACTGCCTTAAGCCTTACTTTGATAGGTAAAGTTGAAGCAAAGATTTCAAGATCCCTTCAAATCTCTCCTGATTAGCCTTTGTAAGTTGTGCCAATAGTACCACTGTCTACCCTAAAATTTACTTGGCAGATTTAGCTTCTCCCATTTTGGTTTGACCATCTTGCTTAATCTCTTTTACTGTAGATGGACACTTTCCAAATAGGGCAAGTAGGGAGTAGTTTTCTATATGTAAATATGGGCCAGTGCACCTTTGTAGGAGGCACTAGTTCCAGCTATTTCATTCAGGAAATATCCCTTGAATCTCTCCTGTCTCTCTAGCATCCCCATCTTGCTGCACTCTGTACCAGTTGCTCTCTGTGAGAGCTGGCCCTTGGTAACATAGCCCTGTTTAATCTGCATAGTCTCTTGATCTGGTTAACTCACTGTGTGGGCATACATGTTTGTAGGTTATCCACCACTCTGCCACCTCTGATTTTACAGTTCCCTGGGCCTCCATGCTCAGGTGTCCCCCTGCACGAGTGTGAAGGTTGCTCCGGCATCTTCTTCCTGTTCCTCTGTCTTGCCACACTGTTACAGTGGGAGAAGAGTACTCCAGCACTACTGGTTCGCCACCACTCTGCGGTGATATATGCATTTGTGAGTGTCAGACCATAAATAATGACCATGCCTCTGGTGCAGCGTGCTGCCATCTTGTCAGATTGTGCCCAGCTGGCTCTTTTAAAAATAAGTTTTGCTTTGCAAGAAATAATACAGAGAATCACGTACAAAAGGAGCTGCAAAACTCCAGTGATGGCGGAGCCCAACAATCACGTGCGCCTCAATCTGCACCCTATTTTAATATGCTTAACTGCTTTAGACATTTTCTGTAGGATTTTGGGATACTTTTTCCCTTGGGTTGCATGACATTCATTTCGGATTTTTCACTTTTTGTTCCAATCACTTACTAATCTACAGAAAGATGCATTTTTGTAAATTCTTATTTCTGAAATACAAATGAAAGGCAATTTCTTGCAAAAGTTGCTTTCATTGACAGTAACAAAAGAACGTTGCTCTAAAAAATGCACAACTGCTTTGGTAAAAATTGACATGGGTGATGACTTGCTTACATTTCTCGTTCCCAGTCTCCCTAACAGATTGCTGCGTAATTTGTATTTCCTCAAAATGTAGTGGGATTTGTCAGTCTGTCATGGTAGCTTTTTCTGAGGTATAACTAAGCCAATTGCTTAATCCTTTTACAACAAGGGCCACCTCTACTCCTTCCTGTGCCAAGCATATCCCCTCTGCTTTGACTGTGTAAGGGCAGGGTCCGTTCTGCACTGATGCGCAAAGGGTCACCAGTGAAAGCCCTTCATGCCAACATAAAATTATGACTTTGAGATGCTCAAATTATTCTGCATATTCTTTTCAGATGTGTCCATTATCTCGGTTACCCAGGAAGTGGGCATCCAGCTTTATCACCGGTATACACAGCCAAAGACAGATGCCATGCATATGCTCTGCTTTTGGGCAGTAAGAGACAAAAATCCTAACAAAAAGATTTGAAACCTTGCCAACTTCAAGCTGCTAGATTTGACCGGGCCATTAATGTTAAAAGGGTGCTAAGTGTGGGATTCCTGTACATAAAGGGACAGTGAGTGTTTGAGCGGCTGTATTGTAATTCAGAGAATTTTTATCTCATTGTTAAAAAATAGAAGAGTCAGAGCAGGGAATCATTCACCTAACAACAAAGGATCATTTGCAGACATAACTTGGAGTTAGAAACTGGTGGAGGCTGCACATTATCTTTTTATTTACTACATCTGAATCTCCTGCATTGACAGGAATTCGAGTCAGTTTGCTGAATAAGTCATTAAACTAAGTTATGGAAGCCTGTCTGATCCATGCATCAACCAAGCCTAGTTATACTCACATAAAGGTATAGCTTAGAGTACTCAGGCAATTTTCTTAGACGGCATCCTTACTGGTGGATCATCATGGTGTGGTTAATTGAAATGTGAGATACACTTTATGTTGTGAGGCACTAATGTACTGTGGCGAAGCTCGTGCACTATCAAGTCGCACCCCCCATAAATAATTCTAGTACACGTATTCCCAACAGAGAGAGAGGAAAGGATGAAATTATATAACCGATAAGCAGAAGAGAAGAAACTGGTGGAATGCTGGTACCATGGGATCTTGGAAGCAGGGGTGTAGCTGTCAATGGTACAGTGGGTGTAGTGGCACTGGGCCCAGCAGTCTGAGTTTTCCACTGCACCCCTAGTGTTGCTATCTTTGCTCACATTAGGGCTCATGGCATCCTTGCTATGCCTTTGCTTGGAAGTACTGCAATAACCTTGTAGCGTTTGAGAGTTAGCCAGGAGGGTGCACAAAGGGGGAATAGGAGGTGAGGAGGCTTATTTCAGTAAGAATGTGTTGGACTACTGGAGAACATAGTGAACGAAGTTCAAGAGCACTGTCACTTGGGATTATGTTGAAGGCTGTGCAATGATTAAGAAACGAGTGATGGAGGGCAGAATACATGGGACTTTATGGCAAGGCCAAGGAGGAACAGCACCACGGTCATATCCTCTAGCCTAAGGGGGAGAAAGAGCTGAAATACGGGCTCTTTGGGTTGACCTTGAGGAACTGCAGGGGGCAGACAGGAAGCATTTTGGGTAATTCACCAATCCATCCTAGAGTGAGGAGGCAACTAGAGGAATGAAGATCCAATCTCTCCCGCATCTCGAGCAGCAGCTGCCAGCACCTTGCAAGAGCATAATGGTACAGCAGCCTGTATGCTTACACATTATGTAATCTTATAGTTTCAAGTGTAAAATTGTAGGCCTTTTCCGTCAATGCACTCGGGATCTGGAAAAAAAATCCCTGTATCCATCGGGGCTGCTGCAATTTAGGAATGAGATATAGACTTGCCTCTTTAAACGCACCTCTGTCGCTATTTGTCTGCATTTTTTACCTTTGGCCTTATACGGTGCGCCGCTTCCTTTAGGCTAGGTTCCTGCTATACAAATTCCACACACATGCATACGTTCATTAAAAAGGTGTTGGTGTGTGCTACGTTTTGATCTTCATGCTTTTCCATGTTTAATTTGTTTTGATCATAAATGGCGTACTTAAAGCAGTGTGGGGTCACACAAGCATTGCTTTCCCCCGTCCTGTCCTTCTCTGAAGCTTTGTGCTTTACAGATCCCCAGGCTTTGCTTCGTAAGACTCCCACCAGTGGTTCTACTCAAAAGTTGCAAAATGGAAGTGTGTTTTCCAAATGGTACCCGTGCTTGCTTCAGAATGCTTTGTAGTTCCATGCTGCTTTTCTGCACCTATCTAAACTATTTAATGGTGAAGAGGCATGTGTAGTGGTACCATAATAAGAACTGGCAGGACTTTCCTCTAGGAAGGACCTACAAAAAAAAATACTTAAATAATCAGAAGTTTAAAATGTGTCAGTAAAATATTAACAGTATACCACTCTCTGGGAGTGAGAAGACTCGTGTAACAGTGAGAAAGGGCCCGAGCTGGTTTCTGCTTAAGAATGAGATCCGTGGGCATCTACAGTATGTTCAGAGCAGTGTCCTACAGAGGGGCTCCTGCTTTACCTGCTGGTAACCAATAGCTGTGTGTATACAGTGCGTGGGTCCTCATCTGGATGAGCCCATGCAGACTCCAGCGTGGAGCTGTTAGGACTATTGTGGCAGTAGAACATGTGCAGGTCATTCCATCTGTGCGGCTGGAGTACTTGGTTTTGCATGCCACGTGCGTGTGATTCGCCATCTCATTGTAAACTTATTATTTATCAGCATCATTTTGAGGCGGGGCAGTCCAACAAAAAACTGACCGAATTGAAAATGTTTAAAAGAATGCTTCTTGGAACAGGCAGGAAGGGCAGCTTGAATGTTTTGTGACTTGTTCGTGGCATGAAAGGCTGCCTGCTGCCCCGTAGCATGTGCTTTGTCTGGTAGCGGGCACAAGTGGAGATATGTGTAACTCCTTTTCCTGGAAGTCACCCCTTTTTTGCACTAGAGGTTTAACCTGCGCTTGTGTTGTGCCACATGGAGTCTCTGACAGGACCACTTTCCATCCTTAGTTTGTTTGCGACAGGGCGTGTCCTGGATGTACTGGTAGATTGTTAGGGCAGAAAGCGGTGTGGGGCAGGATGGGTATGTGTGTAAACTGTACAGATAGCGCACACAGACACACTAAATGCATATACAAACCAGTAGTGCACTGCGGCACCCTGGGCTATTTGTACATTGCTCCCTGTCTAACCATTGCTATGGCATTGCAGCCTTGTTCATAAATGTCAATAGCGTGGTGTCTTAAAGCAGGACCAGAGACTGGCTGACCCTGTAGAGTGGGACAATAGCTGAAACCTCTATCCCAGTACCTGTTATGGCTGCCATTCCCTGCACAAGTGAAGGCTTGGCTGACCCAAGGCATATGGGACCCTATGACCAATTGCATCCGTCTACGGATACAAACCTTTGGCGCAGACTATAGTACTCCATGCGCAAGGACATGCAAACAACATCTAATTGGACACAATCTTTTCATTGTTTGATTAATTGATTTCCTTATTTGTAAAGCGTATGATTATCCCAAAAAGAGGTGCCCTGTTTCTAGTAATGGTGATCGAAAAACTAAGAAAATGCCTACATCAATTTTGTTTTTTTTTCTACAGAATAACAATCAGGGTTGCAATTACCAAATAATATTTTGTACACCGCAAAACTGGCCTTCTCGATTTGCAGAGATGCTCATGTCTGTCTAGACTGCAGCTGTGTTTATTGTGTTTCAGGACTTGTGTACCTGCAACAAACTTCAATAGAAATTAAAATTAAAATTGTCCCTGAGAGGCTTCCTCTTACATCATGACTACATTTGGTATCAAGGATTCAGCTGTGTTGCAAATTCACCTTTTTACTGAACCTTCAAGGTTTGGGTCACCGCACCTAGACACAATGGGCTTGCCTTCTCCCTCACCTGTAATGCAGTAAACTATGAAAACGAGGACTTCACATCACAGGATATTGTACTTCTGTATGTGCACCATATGTGCCCATCAGTGATTCATTTATGCGGTGGTGGGTGCCTGAACTCGTTTTTGGGGATAGGAACTTATTTTTCATCTTGAAGTCTTGACTCAATGGTTAAGAAATAAAAGCAGAAAGGTGTATAGATGTGGGAAGAGATACATAGTAAAACAGTAGCAAATGGAGAAAGCAGGGATGAAAAAAAACAAGCAAGATTGAGACAAAGGGAAAGGAAGTGCAGGGTGGTGGAAGGAAGAGGTAGGAGGTGGATCAAGAGTAGGTGGTCATGGTATTCCGCACCCCTCGCATTCAGCAGTGCGGATGGTCAACTTCTAACGAAACGTTGGGACCCTGCGCTCTTTTTTAACAGCTTGAGCACTGCCTGTCCGCCACTTTCTGTCGGCTTTAAGCAGCAGGCTCACGTTTTTGGAGCAAAATCGAGATTTCCCAGTAAACTCAAACACAATACAACTAATATTTACTTTTTTTTTCTTTAAGTGCATAGCCCTCTAAAAGAGCTTATTGGAGTGAGTTAAAAAAAAAAACACTAGTTACACATTCCGAATTTGCAAAGCAGTGAGTGTTTAATTAATTTCTTTACACAATGACAAATGTAATTTTAGAACCATAGTTGGAAATGACATTGCATATGTGATGTGAAACCAGATCCCTTGTGATCCCCTTGCATGCTTTTCAGCTCCTTCTGTCACCATTTATCCAGAATCTAGATACAGCAGAGCTACCTTGGGTAGCTCGGTGACCTCAGACATCCCTCGTATCCCTAGACGCACCAGCTCACCTGTTTACCAGACCCACCCTTGTCTAACTTCCTATCTGCGTTGAGTCACTGACTGCGGAAGTATGCATTGCCCCTGCAGGGAGTGGCTACGAGTAAAACAAACAGTAGGGATCGGCTGGGGCTACGGTCTTGAAGGCTCGTTTCATGTTCTCAGTACTCTGTGGTAGCACGTGTGGTGGTCTTCACGTGCTCGGACATCTACCAGTAGTGGTAATCAGGATATTGGCCTGAAGAAATGACAGACAGACTCGCGGAGCACACTGGCTGTCAATTCATAGGTCATTGCCCTGGGTACCTGCTCAGTCTTGTCTTCTGTCCCCTTCTTTCGCTTCCATTCTTTAATACCAGAATGTCAAATTTCAGATAGATCTCAATCACGTTAATACAGTAATAAAACCTAAAAGTACATCCAGCCTTCTAAAAAAATGACAGTGAGCGTGGGTTACATGGGACAATTACAACTTTACTAGGAGAAACATGCAGTTCTCCTTCATTCGCATACGAAGCATAAATTCATAAGAAGTAGTGCATGCCTGTTATTTATCAGTAAAAGCTATAGCCAAGTTGTATGCTAAAAGTTGAGATCTGAACTGAAAATATTTTAATATTTCTATATGTGCAAGAGACTAAAAACATTCTTCGTTTGCTAAGCAGTTCTGCTTAAGGTTGTTGGACAATGCAAGGAGATGCACATATTCTTTTTGAAAGCTCTGCTTTTATCACTTAATAATAAAGAAAGCTCAGAATCACAAAACGTCAGCTTGGTTACTGCCACTCAAAATGCATTGTTTAAAAAAACTTCTACGAAAATAAATTGTGATATCACGTTCCTGCTTTGGCGGCTTTCAGTTTGTAAGTGCCCATCAAAAGTAACAGCATCTCCACTGGAAGCTTCACCGATCCACATGGAGTTGCTGTTACAGCTGATATACACCATAGGTTCATCATCTTCCGCCGCCAGGGTGTTCAATTTTCTCCAGGTTCAACCCATTTTAAAGAAAAGTGTATGTAGTGAGCCAAATCCACACAGTATCTCATCAGCATTCAGAACAAGTGCAAAACCAACTAGAAAACCACCCTTTACTGGCTCGCCTGTGTTCTCCGGCCTTGAGAGCACATTTTAACTGCAAAGTCTAGAAAGTTAATCATTTGTTGTCCTCAAACACTGACATGTGCAAATGGCTCCTCAGAGTACTCGGATGTGGACTGATGTAGAAAGGCTACCTGTTCAAGAGAAAGAGACAAAACGCACTCTATTAATTCAAATGCCGTCTCTGACATACATAATACACGTTTGACTTTCTACTACTGTCTGAACCGGCGCATTTAAATGAAGATCCTCGTAGGAACCTATTGGTAATCTTTAAACCTAGCTATAACCAGCTTCATGTGTACGAAATCTGAGTGAATTCTGGCAAGCCACGGATAATTTCATTGTGGTTGTTTAGTGTTATAAATTTAGCATGAATGTTGTATTATTACATCTGATTTCTCGCTGCATAAATGCTAATAGAAAAATAACTACACAACATCAAATTCTTAAATTCAGTACAAACTTTGAATCTTTGGTTGAGAATGTGCAAGAACTGAGAGCATTCACTCTACAGTTGGAAAGGTTCTTGTAGGATTCTAGGACTCGCCAATTAGACACAGGAAAAACATGTTCTTCCCAGATAGAGGGCTACACATGGAAAACAGGCAAATAAAAAAGTTCTTACAGTGGAAGCATCCTGAAAGAGAACAAGGAAGGGAGTTTTAAAGTGTTACCTGCCTTATTTAAAATCTTCCTTCTATGAAGCAGAGTTCCGCTTGCGCCGCGCGCCTCCTCCGCGAGCCCAGGTGAAGAAGTGGCGGTTCTGTAGAGACACGCAGCCCTCTTGACTCCTCTGCGGTGCCTGCAGGGAAGGACACGGGGTTAAAGAGCGCCAGGATGTGGCTTACATCTCCCAGCAATCACCTAAATGATGCCTAATTTCCGATAAGAGGCGAAGTAGGCATTGGGCACAATCAATATCAGAACGCAAGGTGATTGGCTGGCGGCATGGTAACTCGAATTGCCGCCTGAGCGTCCACTGATCGGAACCGTAGCCAGCGACACGTAATGCAAGCAGGTTAGATAGCGTTTATGTGTCCAGGGCAAAGTTTTACGAGAGGCTCATTGCTCACTGCGTGAACTCTGATGCTCAAATAGAAGCTTGCAGATTGCAGTGTGATAAGGACGCTCGCGGGCACTTTGCTTGTTTTGCACCGGCATTAAAGCTATTATTACAAGACATGAAGATACAGGTGTGTACCGGAAGGACATAGCCGTGACTGAACTTTCGGGTGGAAGGGAAAGCCTCGGAGCTGCCATGCTGATCTTAATGAGTGTCAGACCCATTAGTTATTGAAATTAAATTCTCATTAGGTGGCTCTGTCCGGGTGAGGGTGGGGGAGTTTTTAATCTTCTCTTGACTTCGTACTTTAAAATGCTGACATTTTACAATAGGCTGGTACCGCCAGGCTGCAATAAATCCATAAAATGTGTGTTAATCATTAGTGACTCTGCAAATGTTTGAGAAGTGTAGTTCACAGGGGTTCCAACAACAGAGGAACCAAAAGCAAAGGGTTTGAAATCGGATGGTTTCTTTGCTCTAATATGCTCGACAAGCCCGTCTCTTGCATACGTGGCTGCACAGTAGAATTTTCCGATGGACACTGGACGTTTCCAACGTCTTGTAATGTCTCTTCGTACCTGTCTACTGAGGGATTATCGGGACGCGTCCGGGTGCCGGAATGCCCAGCCCTGTATACCTGGGCCACCCTATGCAGCCTGCCCCACCCACATCTCACTTCCTCTTTTTCTCTGCTGCTGACGTAGGGACGAAAGAGCGTCGTTATTTCCTTCACATCCATCCAGGGAATGTATTCACGATTCTGGTCTTTTTGCAGGTGCTTTTTATAAACAATCTAAACTTTGAGGGTTATAATCTGGCTAATCTGTCAGTAGGGCACATCTCTGTCAGGCACCAATGGCCATGTCGTGTTGCTTCAAACAACAGGATGTCAGTTCAGATTTATAAGTCTGTGGTTATTCAGTCAAAGTACAGGGGTTGAAAAAAGGGAGGGTCCATCTAAATGGCGACACCTAAAGCACAGACTTTTGATGCCAAGGAGTAGAAGTTCAACTTGAAACAGTAGAATTCTCATGCTCAGTGGTTCTTTTTACTTCCTAATTCTGGAGTCACAGTCTGGGCAAAAGATGTTACTTTCTCAGCTACAGGGACTTCTCTTCTGGGCCAGTAACTTCTTAATGTATCAGGGTAGATCTAAAGAAGGGTCTGGGTCTGGCTCAAGAGGTTGAATGGTAGCTGCTGGAGGTGTGGCCTGCTGGGTCATGCAGTGAGACGCAAATTCACCTTACTCCACTCCAGCCCTGGCCTTAAAAGCCTAACTATGCACCCCACACAATGGGAACTCCCCAGAACGTCTGAGAAATGGTCCAGCACCCTCTGTGTAGATGGAGTACTTGAAGCAATTATCAACAAACGTTGTCAAAGCCAACAGGTCTGGTGTTGACTGAAAGCTTTTATTGGCTTTGTCAGTGTTTGTTTTGTCATAGTTTTTATAAAACACTATTGCTGGAGGAGCTGCCAGCCCATCGTCAATATAATAGAGCAAAACATTGCTAAAAGCAAAAAAAAATGTTGGTACGAAAAAAAGCCCAGATTGTTACTATACTTCCTGGCACTGAAGGGAACTACTTTGTGTGTGGATGTGCTCTTTGTGAAAGGGCAGAATGGCGTCATTCACATTGAAGTTAGCTAATGGCTGAAATGGGCTGACCTCCTGCCTCATGCTGTAATGCGCATAAGAAAAATGTGAACGACACAGTAACAGATCAATGGATGAAGAGGTCTGGCTGAAACCCTCTATCATAAGTAACTATATTAGACATATATACATATACAACAACCAGGACAACACTAACACTAGAGACTAAAGGAAGTGCGAGTGCGGTGGGACCTGGTGGATGTCGGCGGGCCTCATTGCCCACCACATCAAGCCACCAAACGTTGAGCATAGTGGCTTACATTTCTTCAACAACTAGGGAGCAAAGGAGCAAATTGCTGTTTCCCACAAAATACTGATGTTACCCTAAACTCTGCCACCAGTGAGGACCCGGCCGACTTGTGATTTGACCCTAGTGACATTTCTGTTACAGGGCTGTAAAATCACGTAATGTTGCATTCCGCTTGTTATATGAAATTCCTGAAAATACACGATTATGCTACTTCGCATAAATATGTGCTATTTTCTGCAAAAACGTTGCATGAACACACAAGAACAACAGAAACGACCTGGACATGAACAGCTGCAGTTGGTAGGGTGCTTGAGTTTTTTTGCATTGTTGTAATGGACGTGAGGATGCATTTCACGTTAAAATATAGTGTCAAACTGCAGTTTTGCATTTCATGTGATTATATGTAATTTTGCTTAATTTTTCCAAAATTTTATGTAATTACGGAAAAGCAAATTATGCACATTTCGCACACCTTCTGCCTGTGATCTGGCTGGGGCTGTCTTTGATGGGACCGCTCACCCTAGCTAATGTTTATTACCACTGATGGGCTGGTCAGAGGCAGATGATTGATTATGCAGCACTGTACTGAGGACGGGAAGCTGTCCAGCTGATTAACAGGTTGTTCGCTGTGCTTCCCCACCTGCCACAGTGTGTCGAGCCTGGTTGGAAATGAAACTGCTGTGTGAGAACTATGGGTTCATGATGGCCCATATCGCAACCCTGTGGCGTTCCACCCTTTGGAACATTGAGTGAGAAGCAACGCCCATGACATCTCAAGCCCAGTCACCTACTGCGTTTCATCCTGACACACCTGGTAAACTGTATCCCGCCTGAAGCCTCCTTTTGTACCAACCAGTTTGCAAAAGGACACAGCATAATGTCTGTTCACATTTGTGTGCCTCTGTTTTTATGCATTAGTTTATTATAGGCATGACTATTGTTTATGCAGAAACAAACCACTGTGGCAGCACATTGATCATTAATTGAGTGCAGTATCACTCTGAGGTGAGCGTGCAAAGTTGGACTGCAATGCCACAATCTAGGCCAGATTTAAATTCAGTTTGAACTGAAGCTTCTCAATTATGGTTGATTGATTCAGCCGAAGAAAACTTCTCAAAAAGACCCTAATCATTAATTAGGCCGGGTGGCCAAACTGGGGTTGCAAACAGCTAGGTAGGAAGAGCCTTTATATGGTAGAGTGCAGTAATATGGCTCAATGAGGAATCTCAGAGTCTAAAATGTCCTAAGACCCGCATAGTGCTTCCATCTAAGAGCCAGCCATCAGACTTTAGTGCAGGCCAATGAGAGTATGAGTGATGATGTTATAATTGGTTTAACTAAAAATACTCCAACTAATCTGAAGGGCCGTTCCTGTCGGAGAAAATTTAAAAGGACCAATTTATACAATTACCACAAGAGCAGGCCAAAAACACACCCTGGTTTTATCTTGCTTCGTGTAGTTCGTTTTATTTGAAAAGGCACATCCCTTTCTCACGGTATGGATGCAATTCTCAGTAGCAGTATGTTAGGGACACCCATAAAACTGTCCATGACGTTGAAAAGAGTAAAGGACCAATGGCATAGTGTTCTGGGACGCTCTCGAGCAAGTAGTAAAAAATAAGTTTATTTAGACCGAAGTCTTTTAAACACTACACAGAAATAATCATAAAATATTACAAACATAGATAAAAACATAATCTCTTAAAATAAATGATTTTTTTTAATGAGGCTAAAATCTTTAGATATCTACCCAGAGGAAATTAAATGAAAAGAAATCGTATAGAACGCAAACAAATACCCAAAGGCGTCAAGGCGCTGATAGCGGTTAGTCTTAGGAAGGAGGAGAAAACAGAGGAATTCCTTGATATCAGGCCCCCGGGAGCATCCGTTAAAGAGTTTAAAAAAACACGTTTTTAGGGCTTTCCGAAAAGGAACGTGAGCTTGAAGACTGGAGATGGAAAGAGGAACAAAATTCCAAACCTTAGATCCCGCCATGAAAAGGCTTTGCCTCCCAATCTCGCCTTTTGATACTTAGGAATAGTTAAAAGATTTTTACCTGAAGATCGCAGCTGTCTGGAGGGAGCATACAGCACAAGCAACATTGAAAAGATTCATATAAGATAATAATCTTATAGCTTCTCTTCATACCTTAATTCCGTATATGATTAGTACTGGTTTTAATAATTTACCCCTTTGGGCCAACAAATGTAAACAATTGCACAAGATCTGTACAGAGCAGTGATACTCAAAGTAGGCCTGGGGGGTGCATGCGGCCCCCTGGTCAAGAGCAGCACTGGGCTAATGTTTACGTAACTCAGTACTAACATAAAAAATATGTTTAAAAAGCCGGCAAGCATTTATTTAAAGGTTAATTGAAATTAAAGAATGGAGGTAACTAGGGTCTCCTAAACCACTTAACTTTAGGAAGACCATCATTTATAAAAACGTGTTGCAGTGTAAGTATGATGAAGTCTGTTGATAATTCTTTAACTTGCAGAACCGTTCAACCTTAGTACATAAGATTATCAGTGCGTTGAAGTATTTTTTTTTTTTAAGTGATAGTTTTCAAACATGAATTGAGAAACATTCATTCTTCCATACACCCTGATAACAATGCCAATAGTGTACGAAGAGGCAAGTCAGTTGTCATGTGCACCATTTGGGGGCTGGGGTTTCTATTATACATGAACAACCTATAGTTTATTAAATCAAACACTGGAGAAGTCTTAGTACGCACACATCCCGAAGTCATGTATTTCGAGGTCCTTATGTGCTAATGAAGAAAAAGGAGGGAAAGGGAAATAAAATAATTACCTAGGATCACACAGTTTAGTTAAGTGGAGAAGCTGGGGTGAATCCCATTTTTTTGGGACTCACATTGTGCAGGTCAGACATTAGATGTATATGCCTAGCTTCTCTTACACCCACCTTACCACAAACCCCTCCCCAAACCCCAACTGCTGCGCCTTGCTGGTATCAATGCGGCCCTCAGTCACATTACAGACCAAATTTGTAGCCGATGGGAAAATGTTTGGTACAGAGGAACATTGCACCCTGAGGCTGCAGCTACAATTTCCGTCCTTGTCCAATAGTTGATTCCCACCATCCCCGCAGTAATACAGCTGGATTAGCCCTAGTAGCAGTTTCACTAAGACATTATGATTTACGGAGTTAGGTAACTCCATTAAGAATGTAAAGGAGGTGAAATTCTCCCAAGAGGCTCTCAGGTGTGCCATCGATATTTTCAGGGATAAATAACCAAAATCCTTGGCCCTTGACTCTGCCAATCCTCTCACATTTAGTTCCTTTTTAGATGGTAGAAGTGAATTTTCAATATTATAATTCTTCAGTTTAAGATACCATGCAATCTTTCTAAGGCTTTCCCTTACTGCCCTTGCCCACCTTGGTTCACTAGCCATAATTCCGTTTACACAGTAACTTGCCACTTTTAAAATTGGGGGATCTAACTGTTTGTACTAAAAGTGAATACTTAGGAATTTAGTAATGTAATTCTGTGATTTTAAGTTGGCTACCATCCTAATAACTTGAATCATTGCACTTTTTGGGTTCCCTACATTTTTTCTTTTCAAGACAGCATCCATCTGTCTTCTCCCAATCAATGTTTGTCCCTAGGCACAAGACTTTGGCACCATACAGCATTAGATGCCATCAACACAGGTTTTAAAGATTGATCACCAAAGTCTATTTTGAATTTCAGTAAACCTCCTACAGTGGTCAAAGCATGAGTTTTTAAAGTGTCTAAGTGGAGTTTCCAGATTATTTTACTAACAAAGGTCAAACCCAGATATGTATAAGATGAAACTTTCTCTACCACTTACGCCACAAAGTCAGCGATTTACACGGTCAAACGCTGATCACAAAAAATGTATAAAGCAGCAGTAAACATTGCCCATGGTTTCGATTGCTTTCTGGGCCATTGACCAGAGCCTAAAACAATGGTCAATTGTTGAGTGACCTTCTTTAAATCCTCCCTGCTCAACTGGGATAAGATTCTTAGAGTCAATCCAATCTTTCATGCATTGGAGTAATTCTTTGGCTTAGATTTTGACCCCTACAGCTATCGGCTCCTGAGCAAGTTTGTAAATAGATATTTTAACATGTTTTCACCCATTTCTAATTTTAGTGCAATAATTATACAAAATAGGATTCTATCCTATGTTTCTTTTCTATGAAATGTGCCCACTACTTTGTTGTAAAATTTAAATACCCACAATTGTATCACATACTGCTTCTTTTTATGCAACAAGATATGCCCAGTTTTAACATCATACCTTTTAAAATCTGTGCCAAACAATTATAAATGTTACATTTTTAAAATGTTATGTAGCAAATCTTAAATTGACCATCCCCTACTCTCCTGCACTGTCTATGTGATGCAGCAGCAGATGTTAGCCAATGGCTTTGTGCTAGAGACCTCATTGTCCGTGAGGCTCAGCTCAAGAAGGATAGTGGTTAACTGCCTTGTCTGGCAGGCAGCCTGGAGATGCACTGCACTTTAACACTGCAGGCAGAGGCTAAAGAGAGGCAAGGCTGGGGAGGGACCTCAGGACTTGCGTGACTGCCCTAACTATTGATGGCTCATGTGCAGATGGCTTGAGTCATGATTGGCCGGGCAACAAAGGCCTTAAGAATAATGAGGCTAGTGGCTGTAACTGCAACACACCCTGTACTCCTCCCTACTTCTGACATGCTGGGAATAAAAAGCGAGGAAAGCGAGGCCTATAAGTAGAAAGGAGAGGCCAGCGTCGCAAGTCCATGCCCTATTTGAGCATGGGCTCAGTTTGAGTGAGTGCTCCTATCTTTGTCTCCCCAAACAAGCACATATAGTCAGGATCAAGCATGCACAGCACCCTTTAAAAAAAAAAAAAAAAAGCATATACAAAGGCCAAATAAAGCCCAACAATTACTCAGTTGCCGAAATGTGTTTTTTCACTCATAAATAGGAACAGGTATCATATGGACAACACTGCAGATACATTGAAGCAGCTTCAATACATAAATCCAGTACTGGCACCAGATATGCACGTTGTATTGCTGGCCTACGATAGTTTTAAGGTAATGCCTGACAAAGTGGCACAACAAGTATTTCTTGGAGTCCATGTTAGACTGGTCGCATATCTCCGTTTGCACTCTGTGGGACTGTGTGCAAAATTAAAGGAGGGCTTCTCTACTGCACTAGCTGTCTGAGGCACCCAAACCTGAGGGTACCCACATCTTCCCAGACTCATACCTGACTAAAACAGAAGGGTTTTTAATGTCTTTTCTGAAATTCTGTTAAGTTGAATGCTTCCTGAGCTCCAACATGTGGTCATTCTACCATTCCGCTCCAACTATGTATATCTATCTGCTGCTCAGCATTATTTTCTTAAACTTTAGAATGGACCAGTATAGCCTCAGTCAATTGGTTGGATCATAACATTTCAAGCCTAAAGGCCGGTTACCTAGCCCAAATTTATTGATAGCTTTGTGTATCCTGATCAAAAGCCAGTGTCATTTTCAAAGGGTTGGGCCATATGCTGAAACAGCCATTGCAGCAACATTTTGAATTTTTCTGAAGTCTGTTCACTCTACCCGGGACCTTCTAGAGGCACACCAATTAAGAGGGAGCAACAATAGTCTAATTTGGCCACTGTAATACCATGGGCGGATATGAATCGTTTATTTCCTGAGAGAAATGGCTGCAGCATAGCAAGTATGTTTAAATGATAGGCCCATACTCTGTCAAGGGTGTTTGCCTGCCCTTCCATAGTCAGTTGGTTGACTAGTACCACTCCAATAAAGTTTACCTTTTTTTGCAGGGTTGGCCTTGGAGGCCCCTACTGTCATATATTTGCGAGTGACAAACTATTTGTTCACTCCAACCCTAAATCCCACAGGTAGCAGCTTGTTTTTGCTAGAATTGAAAGCTAACAACTCTGCTTCATCAATTTTTCTATGATCTGTGATCAAACTAGTCAGGTAATTAAAACACTCGCCACTGAGGAAAAGGGCTCATTGGATGTTGTTAGTTAAAATATGGAATCCACCACCACAAAAAGCTAATAGATTGTGTAAAACCTTTATATACACCTTAAAGAGTACTGGATACAGGGGGGAATCATGCAGATTCCCACAGTAGCCTAAGCTACAAAAGAAAGCTCCCCGTTTCTGGTAAACTGACATGAGTGATTTGGGAGCAACACCTAAAGCTACCTTCATAAATTGATGTAACCCCCACTTCCTGCTGGAGGTGATGAATAACGGTTGAGTGATCAATGGTATCAAAAGTGGCTGAGATGTCCAGGATAACCAACAGTGCCATAGGTCCCTCATCCACCACAGTAAGTAACCGTTCTGTTGTATCCAGCAGAGACGTCTGTTCTTTTGGCAGGTCTAAAGCTAGATTGTAGCTCACCCAACAGATTATACTGCTCAAGGTGTGAGGAGAATTACAAGTCACCACTTTCTCCAGCACTTTAGCCGATGATGATGGTGGCTGCAAGAACAGCAGTATGTGTGCAGGGGCATGTTTAGGGGGAAAGTGGTGCAAATCTGCACAACATTGCTCTTAAAAGAAAATGGTGTTCCAAGAACTACTTTTTGTGCCCCCGACTGCGCTGGGTGTTGGAGGCAACATCATGCCAGTAGCATTAGAGGATGCAGAAGGATGGCCAGCATGATGGCTGTGGGGAGATTGGGTTATTGGTTGACTGGGGTGTGACCCTTGGTCAAGCAGCAACAACAATACTTGTCAGGGTGAGACACAAGCCAACGCTAAATTAACCTGGGCTCAACCCTCTGGTAGCTTGGCACAGAGCAGTCAGGCTTAATCTGTAGGCAATGTGTAAAGTATCTGTGCAACACTTCAAACAGTAAGAAAGTAAAAAACACCACACAACAAGGATACCATACCAAGTTAGAAAAATAGAGTTCTTTTTAATAAATAAAATGAAACTAAAATGACAAAAATTCAATCAGTAGAACCAGAGGAATGCAAGTTTAAAGATTTTAGTTAAAATAGGCCAAAAAAACAGTGTCACCTGTGGATTTCTAGTCACGCCGGACTGGGACAAAGTCACAAGTTCAGGCGATGGTGCACGGGCTGGCTACAAGGATCCCGTTAGGCCTGCTGAATAAAGTACCTAAATCCTGGGTTGCGGAGCATTGCAGGGGTCAAAGTTGAAGATGGTTTGCGGAGCCGGAGCGATGGCAGAGTCCAGGTGCTGGGGTCAAGGTTTTTTGAGCATTCTGATTCGGGTCTCAAGTCAGGAGGCCAGCCAACTAGCCTTGAAGCCACTCTGGGGTCCTGTGTTCAACAGATGCAGGTCCAGTCCTTCTCTAGTCTAGGAGAACTGGGATAAGAGAGAATGAATGAATCTCATAATTTTATGAAGCGCGCAGTTACCCAAAGGTGTCTTAGCGCTACAAAAGGACCATAAAAACCTCCCGCCAGATGAAGGACAACTCTGGAAGCAGCTTAACTGACCGGATGGATAAAAAGCCAAGTCTTCAACTGCTTCCTAAATTGCTGCAGGGTGGGTTGAGAGCATAACGTGAGAGGTAAAGGTTTCCAGAGTTTCCCTCCACAAGTGGAGAGCTTTCTTCCACCCCATCTTGCTTTATTTATCCTCAGGACAGTGACCATTCGTGCTGAACTCGATCTAAGGTTCCTACTGGGAGTATACCAGGAGAACCGTTCCTGAAAGTAGGTAGCACCTGCCCGATAAAGGGCCTTATGGATTACGCACTGTGCTTTGAAAATAATCCTTTTTCTCACCGGGAGCCAGTGCAAACTGTGCATTAATTGAGATATATATAGGTGCAAACTTAGGAATTTTCAACAGCACTCTTGCTGCCGCATTCTGCAAAGACTGCAATTTCTCTATGTACCTAAATACAGAGCATTGCAGTAATCCATCTTCGAAAAGATGAGAGCCATCGTCACTGTCTTTTGTAGGTCAAAAAGAACAGGAGAATTTTTTTGAGATTCTTCACCATAAAAAATCCAGATGAGGTAACAGAATTAATTTGTTCTGAGAAACATAATTTGGTGTAAAAAATTACTCCCAAATTTCTTGCCTTCTGAATTGGCCTCGGTAACGCGCCTAGATCAGAGGGCCACCATGATTCATCCCAAAAGGTGGTCTCATTTCCGAAGAGCAGAAACTCGGTTTTTTGAGAGTTCAGCTTCAGACCGTTTCTTGGCATCCAGTTTGCAACTTGGGACATACATCTACAAAAATTACTTGCCTCCTTTTTCACGTCCGATGAGATAGACACCACTATTTGAGTATCATCGAGATTGGTTTGCTCAACGTTGCTCTTGCCACTTGTGGAGACTTGCCCCCACCCCCCCCAAATTAGTGTTGAATTTCTTTCTAGTCGTGTCAATTACTTATCGTCCATGTTGGTACTCTGAAAAGCTTAACACATGTTCCTCTAGTTAAGCATGACTGCGCTTTGCAACACTACCAGGATTGAGCTAAGGACTTTTTTAGTATGAAACCAAGGACCATCTTTGGGGTACTGTGATAGTATTGTATGGCGAGGTCTAACCCCCACACCATATAACACCACTTTCCTACATCGTACATTGCAGCAAAGACATGGAACAGCCTCCCTTTACAGCTCCGGACCATCACCTCACTTTCAGAATTCCAAAGGGCCCTCAAGACCTAGCTGTTCAAATAAGCCCACCAGGATCTGCAAACGCCTGAATACCCTGCAGAGTGATTAGCAGCACTATATAAATCCTGAGTGATTGATTGATTGACTTACATTGCTTCAAATGATGACAATCGTCAATGCTGAATATACCACTGTAATGAGGAACCGTTATGTTCACCTTGTTTGATGTAAGGCTAAATACTGGCTTCAAGAACACCAGTTGTTAATGTGTTAAAAAGCTAAAATAAAGTTATAAAAAAAGAATTATCATTAGGATGTCTTATGCAAGCTGAATCTTTACTCTTCAAGTTTCCAAAGTCACCCAACTTCCATTCCCTTTGCCCCAGGGAGAAATGAACAGATTCCCTACTATGCAAATGAATTACAAGTTCCTGCTTCTACATGGTAGTTCTCCAACTGAATCTGGTTACAACACAGGGTAGTAGCCCCAAAAGGCTTTCATATAGTGAAAAGATATGTTGGGTTACTTTCAGTGAGTATTGATTTGGATAGACAACCCCTTATTTAACCAGAAGCCCCAATCCCATTGTTATCTGTGCATCATGAAAGGCCTTGCAAACTCAGTCACCCTCAGAAACATATTTGGGTTTGCTATACTGTCCTATCAGATATTCTGTGGTTCTCCTTGGAGACTTCTGAAAAACTGGACTGAAACTGATCTACTGTTATTACAATACCGCTCATCCATGTTCATGGAGCTTAGTACCCACCTCAATATGCAAGTACTGAATATCATGACCAGAACACATTGTTGACTCTGAAATATTTGAGTCAGCTGTAAGAAAGTGCCCTCTTTTTGCATGGTTGCCCCCACTTTTTGCCAATCTACTGATATACTTTGACTGAGTGTGCCCTGGGTTCCTGCCAAACAGGTGCCCACGGCCTATGTTCTTTCCCTAAACTGCATTAAAAACAAAACCCAATTGGCTCTCTTTGGCCACAGGTCAGTCCCTTGTAAATGGTACCATAGGTACCAAGGGCACTGTGGCCAGGGAAGGCCTCTAAGGGCTGCAGCACGTATTGTGCCACCCTTAGAGGCCCTGTACCTTTACACACACACACTGCCATTGCAAGCTGCGTGTTTTGGTGCAGAACAAAGTGAAGAGTCGACATGGCACACATCCCTGTGTGTCATGCCTACAACCCACTGCCCTGGCATAGGTCAGCCACTCCTCTAGCTGGGTGCACTATACCAGTCGTGAGGGTACAGGTGCATGAGCCCTGTACCCCTACAGTGTCTAAGCCAATTCTTAGACATTGTAAGTGCAGCAATGCCATTAAGAGTATATGGTGCTGGGAGTTTGTCATTACAAACTCCACAGCACCATAATGGTTTTACTGAAAGCTGGGAAGTTTAGTATCAAACTTCTCAGCACATTAAACTCACACTGATGCCAGTGTGGGATTTAATGAAAAACTGCACTTGGGGGGGATCCAGCCAGCCAGAGTGAGGCATATGCCCCCCTCCCACTGGAGGGTGGCATAATAGGGGGTGTACCCACCCCAAGGAAGGGACCCATTGGTCCCAACCTTTACTTACCTGTAATGCCCCTAAATCTAGTATTTAGGGGCAACCCTGAACCTTGCCTCCTCAGACAAGAAACAAGAAGAAGATGAAGGACCGGAGAAGCCGTGCTGAAACTAAGAAGAGGAGGATGCCCACTGACTTGGCCCCAGCCCTATCGGCCTGTCCCCTCCTCAAACAAGCTCCAGCGAAATCCCGGTGTGTCCTGCAGTCAGCAGCCTCAAGAACCCAAAGGACCTGCCCTGCCTTCCAAGCCAAAGACTTTGTCTCCCGTGAGCACCGGATTTGCTCGCCCACAGACTCAGGCCCCAGCCAAAACCACAAGTCTGCACCCGACGCCCACGGCACGAGTTCGAGTGGCCCAACACCACGAGGAGGTCTCCCTGGCGATCCTGACCTGAGATCTGGTGATCACTGACCTGCCTCGTATCTCCAAGCGAAGCATGCAGCCCCTTTCTGGAGGATCCCCCCGACCGCAACCGAAGCTGTTAAGAAAAACCCGACGCCTAAAGACACCCCTGCACCCGACGTCCCACGGCCTTGTGTGGCCCAACCGACGGTGTCCCAGCATCCCCAGGCATCCCAACTTACCTCTCCAACCGGTGGTCACCTCCAGAAGATCTTCGTCCCCGAGCCTGAAGTCTTTGTTGCAACCAGAGAATCTCCATTGAAAACAACAGGACACCCGATGCCAAAACAGCACCCTGCACCCAGCCGCCCCTACGCCGCTACGGGTGTACTTTGGTTGCTAACTCGGAACCCCCTTTGCCCTGAGCCTAACACCAGGAGCTTTGCTCCCACAACTTTATGGCCTGCTCGTGAGCAGCCACCAACTGGAGGCCGCCTATCCCCCCATTGGATAACATTGGGCCTCTGCACTCTGCACCCTGCCGCCCTAGTGCTGCTGAGGGTGTTTCAAGAGTGCATCCTTGACCCTGGTGGAACCCTGGTTCTAACCCCAGAATACCAACTCCCACAAATAAATACTTACCTGCAAACCGTTAGCTTCATTTTTCTCCATAGGAATACTTTGTGTTTCCTTGAAAATTGTTCTAAGTGTGGAGTTGGTTTTGTATGAGAACTTGAAAAACTGCAAATAACTAAAAACCTCTTTGGGGGTGTGGCTGTCTGCCAAGCATGGCGGACGCACAGTGAGTGAGCTCCGTGCCCGGGCCAGGGAAATCCTACCACAATCCTCACAGATCGGGGGACATCGGCCTCCAAAAATCACAGAGGGGCCCTGCTGAGTGGTTACGGGACGCATCGCTGCACCCTGAATGCCGAGAGGGCTGTCGCACCCGGCTGGCCGGCGAGGATCCAGGGGCTGAGCGGAGACCGCGTGGGCCGCGGCCTGACCTGGGAGCGCAGTGAGCACGCTGAAGGGACCGCCGCGAGCAGTGAGACTGGCGCTGAACACAGGGGTGCGGGCCCACAACTGCCCACCCCACCCTGTACGCCTGCAGAGGTCCAGACGGCGAACGCCTGGAAAAGGAGCCCCGGACCGGCGGCGGCCCGCGGCCTATGGGGCTGGTGATACTCTGTAGGCCTGCCTGGCCCTTTGACTCCTCTGTAGAGACCGACTGAGCATCGTGGAGGCCTCTACCCCGCACCGGATAGGTGCCGGCCCCTGCCCTGGAGCACTCTGATGTGAGGTGAGCCCGACCGCACAGGTGGGGGTGGAGCGCCCGGACCGCCGAACTCCTGAGGGACTAGATGACTGCTGTGGGACCGGGCGGTGGCAAGGGGAGACCTCATTGAGCTGCCGGAGCTGTGTGGTGGAGCGGCATGCGGGGGATCCCAGCCCCATGCCCGATGAGCGCCCGCCGGAGGCTGAGGGAGGCCGGCAGGTCGCGCTGACTCTGCCGACGAAGGCCCAGGAGTTGACGCCCTGATGGAGGTGCCCTGCCGCCTGGCCCTGCTGTCCGCTTCCTCCCCTCCCCTGTCGGGGCCCTGTGGGGCCCCAATTGACACTCGACACACGAGGCCCCTGGCCTGCTGTGGGGGGCCTGAATCATACCATCGGGGGGACGGCTCGGATCGACGGGATATGGCACAGGAGGCGTGGAACAACCGGACGCCTTGAGGGCTGCAACGCCATACTGCTCCTGCGGTGATCACTGGCTGCTCTGGGTGGAGCCGCCTCGCCGGCTGTGCTGTCCTGGAGGGCACCCTGACCAATGCTGGGGCTACCAGGGTAGATGCATCGAGGTCCGCTGTGAGGGCCTGCGGCGACTGGGCCTCGCCTACACGGAGCCAGCTCACCGATCGAAGGCCCTGTGGGAGCGGCGGGGGGGCTTGCCCGGCCCACTAGACCCGAGACTGGCGATGAAGAACATTAGAGTCATGCCGCTCCTGTGGAGAGCAGGCCGCTGAATGAGTCTACTGTGAAGGCTTGCGCCCCCGCCTGGAGCTGCTGTGGTGCCACCCGAGGGGACGAGACCTGCCTGGAGGTCTGCTCCTGCATTCCCTACCTGTCTGGTGGTAAGTGAGTAACGCTTGGACGAAGCGGAGCGAGAAGCACATCCCCAACCCCCGTACCTACCTTGATAAACCCAATCCCAGGGACTGGGGAGACGCCGGAGGAGGGAACCGGGCGCGAGGTGCACTAAGGAGCGCCTAAGTGGCACGAACTGAGAACGCTATTCCTTGTGCTCAACTGACTGAGGGGCCTGGCCCACCGCTGGCGGGGCTGTGGGAGCTCCCCCCAGGCGACCACGGAGGGTCCTAAGCTGAGCTCAATACTTGATACGGACACCACAACACATACGCAGGCTGTACCCCGCTACCTACTACCCGTTCAGGTTGGGCTCGCCGCGCCGGGACCTGCAGTGGCCATTTGGGGGCACCACAAAGGCCCACATACAGAGCCCTTTGAGACTCTACCGTAAGACCGACACGAGACCACCTTACACAATGGGATGCCCCAAGGGAAAGATTACGGATCCCAACAACGCTGAAACCCAACTCACAGAGGACATAGAGCACCCCACACAAATGACAAGCTGTGTCCCACCAACTAACCTGGAGCCCCCCCCCCAGACAAACTGGACCTCATATTGCAAGAAGTGGGGGACTCGAGGAAGTCAATTGAGCAACAAATAGGCTCCCTGACAACTGGGTTCACCCTCCTAAAGGCCGACCACAACAAGCTTGCTGCCACAGTCAAGGACAATAAACTCGCACTGGCGGAAATGCTGCCGCAACACAAGGAACATAGAGAACAAATTGCACAGCTTCAACGGCAGGTAACTGGGCTCCAGGAAAGGGTAGACGATGCGGAAGGGAGGGCCAGACGCAATAACATACGCGTAGTGGGTCTGCCAGAACGGTGTGAAGGTTCGGATGCCACTGTATTTATGGAAAAATGGCTCAGAGACCATGTGGCCCCAGAGGGGCTTTCAGATCTCTTCTGTGTAGAAAGGGCACACAGAATTCCCTCCGGCAGGCCGACGGCGGGAGCCCAGCCCCGCCCACTGATAGTAAAAATATTGAACTTCAGGGACAGGGACATACTGTTGCAGAAGGCTAGGGAACTATCCCAAATCCAGTACGAAAACCAGAGGGTGTCGCTATACCCAGACTACACTATCCTGGTACAACGAAAACGCTCTCTATACTAGGTTGCCAAAAACAAACTCGGAGCACTAGACATCAAATATGCCCTATTATTCCCGGCCAAACTAAAAGTGATCCATGATCAAAAGACGCAGTTCTTTGACACCCCAGAGGAGGCGGAAGAATGGCTTGAGGTCACGTTCCCCCCGACGGAGTCTGGGCCCTCCTCGCAGCATATCTCTGGCGCCCTGAAGCCCAAGCGGAGCCGGCGACTGCGACGCCGAACGATGGGCACCACGTCTCAGAGCAGAAACCCCCCACCAGAACTAGCCCAGAAAGGACGTGCGGAGGCGCTGGTGGCGGCCAGTATGTTCCGGGAAGGCGCTCACCGAATATCCTCGGACTCCTCTGAAGAACAAACCGTACATTCGGACTCTGAAAATAGCATAGCGTTGTTTAGCGGTATTACGCCTCAAACTGCTGAGGGTTTCCTAGGATAGAGCTAAGTCTAATGAAGGAGGTAACGGGCGCTGAACATGATGCACTAAAATGTTATACTTTCTGTAATCATAGAGTATTCTCCTTCTGATGCCCCGATCTTGACGTATACTGTTATATTTGGTCCGGTCCGCGTTGAAGCTCACTCTGTTTTCACCTCAATAGCCAGGTTGCAAGACAGCACCCCCCCCTATGGCGAAAGCAACAACTACATTGTTCATAGTTAACACAGTTGTATCTATGGTTTGGACCAGCATAGTTCTCCCACTGGACCGAGTATTTTTTTGTTATAGTTCAAGAGTTTGCGCAACCAGGCTCAACCCCCTTGCTATCCTACACACCCATGGCCCACTCACACTTGATACGCACAAGACACTGGTATATTCCACACACACATGCAGGGTAACTACACAATAATATCCTGGAACGTGAGAGGACTGGGATCTATATACAAAAGGCACAGAATCCACGCGCAGCTAAATAGGCGGCACGCGCATATAGTCTTCCTGCAGGAATCTCACCTCACTATGGCCGAGGCAACCAAATTACGCAAGAAATGGAGGGGCCAGGTCTTCTCCACATCCTACTCTGCCTTTGCCCGGGGGGCCTCCATTTGCATAAGGAGCGGGGTCCCATTTAAGGTGCTGGAGCAACAGGCGGATCCTATGGGGAGATACATACTGGTGAGAGGCTCTTTAGATGGCACACAAATAGTATTGGGGAGCATATACGCTCCTAACTTTGAGCAGGATAACTTCCTTCTGAGTCTCAACCCTGTACTCGCGCCCTGGGCAGTATACCCATGGATACTGGGTGGGGATTATAACGCAGTGATGGATATATGCATGGACAGATCACACCCCCCCCTCCAAGGTGCCGGCTCTATTAAACAAGCTGATGCACTGTGCAAATGGGTGGAAAGTTGGTCATGGGGGGGGATGCATGGCGGTTGAAATACCCAAGTAGTAGAGAGTATTCATTTTTTTCACACCCACACCAGCTACACACTAGAATAGACAGGATTCTCTGCTCCGTTCCCACCACTACCCAAATCACGCACGCTACGTATCTAGGAAAGACCTTCTCGGACCACAATCCCTTGGAGGTCACCATCGCCTGGGGCAGAATCCCCACCCCAGTGCCCACCTGGAAACTGTGGCCCCAAATGCTAGAAGATTTGGTCTTTCGTAGCGCGCGGTCTACAGGAATTACAAATTATTTTATTGAGAACGCTGGCACCGCCTCTTTGCCACAGGTGGAATGGGATGCATTCAAGACGGTGATTAGGGGGATAGCCATTAGCACCACAGCAGGGGCTAGGCATGAAATACACAACAAACTAAAAGATGTGGAAAACTCTTTGAATAAACTGGAACAGGAAACAGCAGCAGACCCTGCCAAGGGAGCAACATTACAGGAAGCCTGCATTAAACATGCAGAGCTGCTAGAAACACTAAGACAAATTGATTACACTGCCTACACGCACACAAAACATGCTCAAGCTGATTAAGCTGGCCCGCTCCTGGCGCGTATAATCAGGGACGATCCCCGCATGCCCCAATACATGAGATAACCATGCTGAGTGGGACAACGGTAAACACACAACGAGACATTAACACTGCCTTCTGCGAATATTACCAAACGCTCTATCTGTCGCCACCACCAATGGTGGAAGATTCTCTTCATGCTTTCTTGACTGATCTAACATTCCCTAAACGTACTCAGATAGCGCAAAAAAAGCTCTCCGGCCCCATCACAAGAGCGGAAATTAAAGAGGCCATCCATGACCTCCCACGAATTAAGGCCCCTGGTCTTGATGGCCTTCCCATTGAATTCTTTGATACATATTCGGACGCCCTGCTACCACAGTTAGAGCGATTATACAATGCCGCGATAGACACAGGAACGCTACCCCATACCACAATGCAGGCCTTGGTAGTTTCCCTCCCCAAGCCGGGCCGACTCGCATTAGACATATCGGGATATAGACCCCTGTCCCTACTCACAACTGAATATAAGATACTGAGTAAGGTTCTGTTGCGTCGTTTACTCCCTTTTTTGCATAAGCTAATCCACCCAGACCAATGCGGTTTTGTGCCGGCGCGTAGCACCTCGCTTAATATTAGGAGGCTATATCATGTCATGGAATCCACTACCCTGGATAACCATACTGCAGGATGTATCACTCTGGACTTGAGGCAGGCATTTGACACACTTAGTTGGGATTACATGATCCGGGTACTGGAAAAGTTTGGCATACCTCAAGACTATTTGAAATGGATTCAATTGCTGTACTCAGTCCCCACTGCGAGGGCCCGCACCGGCTGCTATATTTCATGGGAATATCCAATTGGCAGGGGTACCCGGCAGGGCTGTCCTCTGTCTCCCTTATTATTTGTACTAGCCCTAGAACCCCTGGCTCTCAAGCTACGGCTAGCGGCAGAACGAAAGGGGATCCGTCTGGGTATCACAACACGTGTTGTCAGCCTATGCAGACGACATAATATTATAAATTAATGACCTGACCGCTGACCTCACACCGATGCCAGAGATTTTTACTCACTTTGCACTACTCTCAGGGCTGACCATAAACGAGACTAAATCGCAGGCCTTCTTTTTCCACCCAGAGGGAAGCCCAGATGTGATTCAGTTTGGGCAATTCTCTCTGACGGTCGCCCAACACACCTTTAAATATCTGGGCATACAAATCTACAGAAACGCACCAGATCTCATAGAGGGAAACCTGAACAAAACCATCCGGGCACTCCGGTCACAGGTGACATTCTGGACGTCCCTGCCACTCTCAGTGATGGGCCGAGTTGCGAACTCAAAAATGGTGGTCCTGCCCCGCCTACTACACTTTTTTACTAACTTGCCAATAGTAATTCCAACACATATATTCACCTCTTTGAACAAGATATTGACTGACCTGATTTGGGGCAACGGCCGTCGCAGAGTGAGTCTGGCTAAATTACAACTTGATGCAGATAAGGGCGGTCTGGGGGTCCCAGACTTCTGCGCCTATTGCTACGCGAGCCAACTGCAGTGGCTATCATACTGGCTGGCAGGGCGTAACTTACACGAAATTGAATACAAATCCTCCGAATTTGACCGAGGGGGAACTACACACACTATTACTACCACGGGCCGGTCTGCCCCCAAACGCCCCGACACTGCTGCGCACTGCGCTCACATATTGGAAACAATCTCTCCACTACACCCGCCGCTGTCCCCCATACTCGGACAACATGCCGCTATTGGGAATCCCTACTCCTACTGGTTTGCGCACCAAACGGAAAATCCTGGGCTGAGGGCGGGGTTGTCACGGTGGGCGCACTGTTTGACGATGGCAACATCATGGACCATGGAAACTTCACCAGGCAGGTCATGGACAAACTATACATCACATACGCTATGGTTCTCCAATATGTGAAAAAACATTGGGCCCCGCACAGGGAAGTACCTGCACAACCCGAATTGGTTCATATGACATATCTTATGGGGAATGGCCGACACCTCACTAAATGGCTATACAAAGGCATCAAAGCACATACTGGTACCCCCCCTGACAGACTTACGAAACAAATGGTACAGGGACCTAGATAAAGAGCTGACAGACAAAGAATGGGGTTCGATTTTAGAATATCCCAGGAAAATCCCACGGAATGCCAAATTTAAATTTATCCAGTATATGGTAATACACAGGACATATCTCACCCCACGCCGCCTACAGTGTATGTACCCAACTACGCAACACCATTGCCCCAGATGCAAGACAGAAGAGGCGGGCCTGGCCCACATGCTGTGGCTATGCCCGGTACTTGCTGAGTTTTGGTCAGACGCGGTGGCAATTGTTGCCTCGGCGACGGGCATCCCTGCGCCGAGTACAGCCAGCTTCTGTCTGTTAGGACTGACCCGGCGCTCTAAAGCACAGAAGGTACAGCTTCGCTTTGTGGATCTGGCCCTGCTTATGGCTAAACGTTCTATCACCATGCGGTGGAAATCAGCCAAACCTCCACCACTTCATGGCTGGCACTGGAAAGTAGTGAGATGGGGAAGCGCAGAAAGCGCGGCGATTAGGCGCGAGGAAGCCCGTGGACTGCGCAAAAAAGTAATTTCCATGGAATGGGATACCATATTGGAAGCCTTCAAGACACTTGCACCGGCACCAGTCCCTATGGCGCAAGATCAATAGAGCTCCCTATAACCCAGTCCCCTCCTCCCCCCCCCCCCCCCTCATCCCAGTGAACACAACGTAGTTTTGCAAACAGATTTACATTTACCAAAAGGGAAAAAAGAAATACCCGGTGTACACATTCACACTGAATAAAAGATGATCGGAGGGACTGTAGAAGCACAGCACCACAATGAAGGGGTAGGGCTGGGCCAGCTGAGCTAGGGGAAGGGAGGGAGGGGTGGGAAGAGTTTTAAAGCATAATGTCAACTATTATCGTCCCAGGTTTCCTAGTACAAATGTAACACTGTCAGGTAGCCCGCTTGATACTAAAAATGTACAATTTCAACTGTCAGAGCTGCCTAGCACGACTGTATATTGTTGCATAAAATGTACGATACTGCACCCAAGACCTTCCAAGGATGCATTTAAATTAGACTGTACGGAAAGCCTGATGAAAAACATATATATGCTGGTTTATACATGATGCTAAATGTTTAAAATTAAATAAAGTATGTTTTAAAAAAACTAAAAACTTCTTTACTTACCTTTTCTCTAGGAAATTCCCAGTGTGATATCTAGGCATATCACACTGAGTAGAAAACGTAATCTGAAAAGTAATCAAAAGTAATCTAACAGAAATTTCCACTGTATTAAAAAGATTTACAAACCTGTAACAGACATTTTCATTCAGCTTGCTTGTATTGTTCAACCTGTCTTGAAAAGTACCATTTACACTTACCTGTACCAGGCTTGCTTGGTTCTAGAAAATAAATATAACTAAATAATATTTTTTTATACAAACAATTGGTCTGAGTTCAGTCTTTGAGTGTGTGACATCATTTGCTGCCCGAGTGTGTACAACAAATGCTTAACACTACCCTCTGATAAAAGCCTTACTGCTCGGCCACACTACCACAAATAGAGAGTAAGGTGCTATCTACTTTTACCTCTGCTTACCTTTGGGGTTCCACTGGACTCTGTGCACACTATACCTCATTTTGGTATAGTATATACAGAGCCAGCTTCCTACATCAGCCAAGGGGACTGTCGCCCCATCGCTGTTCCAGTCACACCCAACAGTGCATTTGTTCTCTGCTCATTAGCTGCATCCTTGCATGACACTGTGGAAAATACAGCATCCCCCTGCGTAACCTGGGCTAATTGTACTTTGGTAAAATCCAACAGTGAATTTCAGTAAAGGGAAAATCTGAAATTTGCATGATAAGATCAGGCAAGGCAACCGAGAAAGCCCAATTAGAGATCTGAAAGTGATCCAAAATATATCGAAGGGCACGTAGAACACATAGTACCCTTCCTTTGCATTGTCCCTGTGGAATTCAAGGTGGTCCTCCTTGACTCTCTGCGTGTGTTAAGGCCTATCTGTACACATAAACGCTCAACTTTGTAAGATGCATTAATTTATACTATCCATTTCTAGGAGATGTGATACTTGTTAAGACTTGCCTTTTATTCCACTTTCTAGGAAGACTTTCCTTTTTGACTATAGAGCGCATAGGCTGTCCTCCCAAAGATCTGCATTACCCTACAGCTGCCTCTTAGGATTGTACTGCCTGTTGATAGTTTCTTGGAATTGTGTTAGAGATTTAATATGACTGATGGTTCCTTCAGTGCTGTTAGTAGTCTTATAGTTAATTGTTTTGATTATTTGATAATATGTTTGGCAATCTGTACATTTCTTGTCATTATATGAATTGTGAAATGTATTGATGGGACAGCATGCCTTTGAATGGAATCCCTCAAATTGTCACCCACTTTGTAAATCCACCACAATTAATGAATCCTTGTTCTGGCCTTCTCCACAGGCACAGCATAGAGCATGTCATCAAAATGGTGGATGAGCATGGGAGTGATGTCTGGTGGACATATCCTCTAGAACAACTGCTGCCAAAAGATGTACTGAAACAGGTAAGGACCAGCCCTAGAAACAGAGTAAAATATAAATTTTTAAAGTCTAGTAAGTACAGTGTTTAGGTTGTGAATATGGAATGTCAGTCCATAAACCAAAGGCATGGAGGGGGTATATGTCTGCACAATAAGTAAACTTCATGGTTCAGCCGAGGACTGCTGAGAGTTGTGCAAGTAATCACAACCTAAGCTGCTTGTTAAATTACTAAAAATGCTCAGACTACACCCTATGTATGTGCCTGGCAAAACATTGCTGGTGGCATTGTAATTATTTCATTATTTATTTATGGCATTTATAGATAACAACCCTACAAAGAGCTGCTTGAAGGTTACATATAGCAATTCAGTTACAAAAGAACATCTTTATAACTTCAGCTAACTGCATTCTGGGAAATCATCCTAACTGGGACATAGGTGCAAGGGAAAGGAATAATCTAATATAAAGAGAAGGAGGTTTAGTGTTTTTATGGATTGTGGGATCTCGATTCATGGTGGGGGCTAGGCAGGAAAAAGCCTGTTTTACAGTCTTGGTTTTCTTTATTTTTTGACGTCAAGTGTCAACCTTGAGTTCCCTCTTGTTTGTTTCTTTCCCCTTGTGGTATGAAGTTTTTCTTGCCGTTAGCATGAGAGCCATTAGTGTAAGCCTCATATGTTATACAGGTGATCTTTAAATTGATGTGTGTTTCTAGAAGCAGCAAGTGGAGTTGAATTAGGATTGGGGTTTTGTGATCTGATTCTGTTGTGTTTGCTACCAACTGTGCTGCACCATGTGGCATGACTTTAAGGGGCATGACTGAGGTAGTGGATACTTGTGCTACAATGGGGTTGCTGCTGTCTAGATGGGAGGATACCAGAGCTTGAGACATGATCTGAAGTCTTCTGGTTGGATGTCGTTCTTGTTATCCTTTAAGAGGTGCAAGTAGTATGTAGCTGTTCTTGTCAGCTTATTGACATGCTCTTTGACATGTAGGTTCTTATTTATCATGAATCTCAAGGATTTTGGTACCATGGCAATTGTGGGTGAAATCTTTTAGTGGCCCAGAGCTTCAAGATATTTTTACATTGATGGGTAAATGTCTTTGGAATAGAGAAGGACACATTCAGTCTTTCCTTGTTGGGGTTCAGTGTCAATTAAAAGTTTAACATCCATTCAATTAATTAGTGTAGAGATTGATTATTGTTGGACCTGGCCCTATCTGCAGGTAAACCCCTATTTTGCCTTTACTCTCCATTTTGTTCAAAATAAATTTTTTTGTTGGCCTTAGGACTCTGTCCAATTTACCATTGCTACCCATGGCTAAAGTGCTTGTGCTCTCTCCTTTAAACATGGTGAAATTGCTCTACAATCAATTGGCACATTTAATTTACTTGTAAGTCACTAGTAAAGTGATACTTTATGTACCCAGGGCCTGTAATTAAATGCTACTAGTGGGCCTGCAGCACGGATTGTGCATCCCACTTAAGTACCCCTTTAAACATGTCTCAGGCCTACCTGTGTGTGCAGTTTTAACCTGCCATTTCGACTTGGCAAAATAAACCTTTTGCCAGGCCCTAACTCCTTTTTAATACACATACGTCACCCCTAGGGTAGTCTCTGAACAGCCCAGAGAGCAGGGTGCAGTTTATTTGAAACGTTGGACATATACTTTTAAGGTTTACATGTCCTAGCAGTGAAAAAGTCTTAAATTCGTTTTTCATTACTGCAAGGCCTGCCTCTCCCATAGGATAACATCGGGTTACCTTATTTTACATTTAATAATTGCTAACTTTTAATTGGGAGCAGGTAGACATGGCGAGTTTGGGGTCTAAAGAATTGTAATTAAAAGCCCTCTTTAATAGTAAAATCGGAATTTTATTCTTAGTTCTAAAAAATGCCACTTTTATAAAGTTGCCTTTTTCTTGTCCCGACAACTTGGTGCCTGCAGCCTGTTCGTGGGTCACATGACTAGGTGTAGCTGGCAGTTGGTCTTTGTGCATTGCTCTTAGTGAGACAAAGGGAAGCTTGGTGTTGGCAGAATGGGCCACTCTGACTTAACAAAGGGTAGGAGCTATCACCTACCACACTTGCACATCACAAAGGCTCTGTCTGAGCACTCTCACAAAGGGTTTGTCACTAGTCTTTTGTTTCCCCAGACAAGCTGGTGCCAGGGCAGGGAGGAGGGAAATGCCTGAATCATCCAGATGTGGAAGCCTCCGGAAACTTCTCCTACTTCAAAGTGGGCACCAGATACAAGTACTGGATCTCAGACCCCAACTCTTCAGTACACTCCTGGACATGGGGATGCTACAGAAGAAGGACTGCTGTGCTGCTTTGCTGCCAGATGGTCTGCCTCTCTGCTACCCTGCTTGCTCAGAAGGAAGACTGGACCTGAACCCTTTATCCCAGGCTGCAGTGACTCAAAGGGTTAGTCAGGTTACTTCCTGTTCTGAGCTAGAGAGACATAACAAGCTCCAGAGCCTCCCTGCAATTGCCCAGCTGACCTGCTATCCTGACCTGCAATTGGACCTACCTGAGCCCTGCTGGTCTCTGCTTGAGTGAGTTCCTGATCCCCAAGTGGTGCCCCTCAGGTCCTGGGCCCTTGGAGTCGCCTCAGTTGAGCTCCTCTGAAATGTTTGATCTCCTGTCAAAAGAGCCTGTTCGTACCAAGATCTTGCCAACTGTGCTGCCCACCAATACCAAGTTCTGGCGAACCAGACTCTTCACGCAACAGCAACCGCCAATGACAACCGGCAGCGCTAGAGCAGCACTTTACTCATCAGCATCAACAGCTCTCCGGGACTGCCAACGCGAAGCTACAGCCTGACCGTCCGCGACACCCAACAGGATCTTCACACTACAGCGACAACTGTCCTAAACGCCCAGCCTGCTTTTTGCGCTACTTCGACGGCCATCCGTGACAATCTCCCTGCTCCTTGCAGCCCCTTCCACTGCGAACAATACTGTTTGCACTGGAGTGTGAAGGCAACTCTTTCAGCAGGACTAACCTGGTCCCTGAATCCAACTCGCATTCCATTATCGTCGGCCTGAACTTGTGACTTCCACCCAATCTTGCATGACCAGATAACTGCAAGTGGCGATTTGTGCGTTTTGATACTATTTTCACGTAAATCTTTAAAATTCCATATCTCGAGTTCTACTGATTGGATTTTTGTTGGTTTTGTGTCAAATTATTAATTACATTTTGCTCTGTTCTAAACTGGTGAGATATTTCTTGTCTGGTGCTTTCATTTTATTACTGTTTGAATTGTTGCATAAATACATTACATATTGCCCTCTAAGTTAAGCCTCACTGCTTTTGTGCCAAGTTACCAGAGGGGTAATCACACGTTAATTTGAGTTTGCTTGTGACTTCACCCTAACAGAGAATTGTGGTTGATGATTGAGAAGGTTTTCACCTCCCTCATCTGGTAACCCCATTTCTTGCAATTCTATCAAATAATTAAATATCGTCCTTGTAATCATCATCAGCATGTTTCAGAATGACATGCTTTCTGCTTGTTAGTGAATATGAACACACCTCACTACTCTTGACTCTTGCCTAAATATTTCTGGCTTTAAAAAGCTGGAAATACGTTATGGCTACATCTGTGATTGCTAGCGTCTGCAGTGTGGGAATCTGCATTATGAATGACAAAAGCAAGTTGGTAGCATTGAGATCTCACAGTTTAAATAACAACTTGGGGTTATCAGTGTAAGAGCATAGGTGGAGGTCATGAGAGTAAATTAGGACTGCAGTTAGTTTCACATAGAAGTTAAAGAGGGGAAATTGCAGATCCTCAAATGAACATCACACATGATGTTGAAGGTTTGGAAGTGAATGAACTTGAGGTGACCTTTTGTGAGCGATGAGATAAAGAAGAGAATCAGTTCAATATTGCTTGCCCTATGCAATTCTTTTCATTTGTTTGATGCAGGAGACTGTTGGGAGGTGAATTAATATCAGAGAATTGACACTGTCTTTATCAGTTGCCAGCCAAGGATTATTAACTTGGCGACCACAGCAGCCTTTGTGCTAGGACTAGGCAGAAGCCCGTCTGGATTTTATCCAGGATATTGTCAGATAGAAAAAATAGTTTTAGCTTATAACGTCAATGCATTGATGAAAGACATTGGTCAACAATTTGAAGGACAACTGGGAGAAGGCTTTATTTTATGAGAAGGGATTAACCCTGCCTTCTTTCAAAGAAACACTGATGATGGAACCAAGTAGCGGGCCAATGATAGGACCATTTTGGAAGAAAAAGCATAATGGTCAGGGTTTTAATGGGATCCAGACATAATTTTTGAAGAGATTGCTGTTAAATGATCAGAATAGGAGAGAGACAAAAATGGTAGCTTGGTATAGAGATAGTGGTTGAAGAGAGATTAGACAGGTTACCTATACGTGCTGTAATACTTGTATTTTGTTTAAATTGCGAACTCTTCACACAATGTGAGTGTCAGCAGTTTTAAATTAACTGATAGAATTGTTTGATGCATTCATAATTGTACAAATTCCCTTTTGGCATTTGAATGCTGCAGAAATTCCAGATGAATAACAGGAACAGTAACCCGTTCATTCATATTTATAGCATTACAAGGTACATTCATACGTGCTTGTAACTGTAACATTGCGGTCAAGGTGCCATTCCCTGTCTGTTTAACTTCTGTTTTAATTTGGCCAGATTTTCAGTAGGCTGAAGGGTCATAGGGGGAATAAAGGTCGTAGCTCTAGAGAAGCACTCGCATTCATCAGACCTCACACAACATTTTAGGTTTAAATCTATTTTTGTTGTCACAGGTTTAGCTCATTACATTGGAAACATGTCCATATTGGCGGGCTTATCCCTCCATTAACAACATTATAGAGCATGACTTTCCAACGGGAAATACCCACCCTCCCCAAACTACCCTCCCTTCCTGGGATCAAGTAACCGTGAGGATGTACAAAACCAAGAGTCTCGATACCACATAGTTTAATAAGTGCCCTCTGGTTCCTCTGGGGGTGCTGGTAATCGTAAATAGCGGGGACAAATCAGCTCCCTGAACTCTTGGGATAGCAGAGCAATAAAGGGTTGCCAGATCGTTCTGTATGAATCGACCTGGGCTGTGAGTGTGAGCCTCTCCATTCCCAGTACAAACCAAAGGCGCTGAAGCCATCCTAGGTGTGTTGGGATGGTGGTCGTTCCCCAAAGCAATAGAATAGTCTGGTGTGCCAGCCCTAGAGCTATACTGATCTGTTGCCCCCTACGTGATGTGAGGGGGTAAGTAAGGGTGTTGGGGAGACCTAGCAGGGTGTAGGACGGGAACCTGGGAAGCTGAGTGGCAAACTGGGCATCAATATTGTCAAGGACAGAGTCCCAGAACAAGGTGATCTTTGGACAGTCCCATAGGATGTAGGTGAGTGTGCCATTCACTCCACATTGTCGCCAACAGTTCTTACTGCATGTCGTATTTCCCCTATGTAGCCTGACAGGGGTCAGGTACCAATAGGTTGTGATTTTTACCGCCGTTTCAATGCTAGCCATATTGTATGCAGAGTGTATCGTTCTGTAGACGATGTTGTGCCACTCCTTATGAGTGAGCTGGGCAGGGGACTTGTCTTCGGCCTGGGGAGGCCGAAGCAGACCATGCAGTTATGTGATAAGGCGTCTGATTTTTTTTTTTCTTCTCAGGAGCCATTTCTCGTATGGTGTCAGTGGACGTTCAGCACCCCCTCTCATAGATGGATTAAGCAGCCAGTGTCTAATCTG
This sequence comes from Calotriton arnoldi, assembly GCA_963921515.1. Taxonomy (NCBI): domain Eukaryota; kingdom Metazoa; phylum Chordata; class Amphibia; order Caudata; family Salamandridae; genus Calotriton; species Calotriton arnoldi. The sequence goes on from CAWUFW010000721.1 coordinate 1,906,658, forward strand.
TAGATAGTGGAATCGTTCCATCTCAGGGATAGAGTAATCCTTTTTGAGAGTTCCGAAGGGGATGGGGCCATCCTGATCAAAAAAGTGTCCTGCAGCCTTGCAGACCGATTCCCCGGGCGCAAAGGCAGGATTGTCGATCACCGGGGTCCAAGGAGATGGGAAGGTGGTTAACTTCCCCTTCCGTGTACATGCGTCCCACACCTTCAGCAAAGAGCACGTGACTGGGGAAATATAAAGGCTAGGTGCCCGATGTACCCGTTGAAGGAACGGGGCTTTCTCTAGCGAGGTCCCTGCTAAGGCCCTATCCGTGAACAACCATGGCTTTTCTGACTCTGCTCAGGCCCACTCCACTAGATAGCAGATCTGGGCTGTCTGGAAGTATTGGAGCAGGCATGGGACCCCGAGTCCTCCCTCTGCCGGTGGGAGCCAACTTCGCTCTCTACTCGTCCAAGGACGTTTGCCTGCCAAGATATAATGATGTAGCATAGCCTGCAATGATGGGAGTGTGCCTGACGGGGGGGTCGGGGGCAAGATCTGAAACAAGAATAGTATTTTGGGAAGGGTGGTCTTCTTCAGAGGCGGGATGCTGCCCAGCATGGAGAGCGGCTAGTGCTGCTACCGCTCCAGCTCTGCTTGTATTCGCTGCGTCAGATCCCAGTAGTTGAGGGTATTCGTCTTTTCTGGGGTCGAGGCAAGTTGCACTCCTAAGTTCACACAACATTTCAGAAGGATCTTCTTGAGAAGGAAGGGCAAGTCCAACTGAATGGCAAATGCATTGAGAATCACAGAGCACGGATAATGCTTTGTTGATGATAACTAGAATGTTTGTGGGCAAAGATGGCATCAGTTGAATGGCCTACCTTAAAAATGGAAGCACTAACCAATTTGGATTGAAGTAAGACAAGTGCAGAGATCCGACGATGAAGTGCATGGTGCCCATTCAGCCCCCGAAGGACTTCCCTTGGGTACACGCACAGAATGCTGTTGTTAGGCCTCATGCTGTAAAGAAGCCAGGTGGCTTCTTAAATTACCTTGAGAGGAGGCACAAGACTGAGCTGGTATTGGGCACAGTCATCCACCCAATCAATTCAGATCTGCACCTCTAACGCAAACAGAATAGAGAGGAGAAGAAAGGGACAAACTTCCAAAGAAAACAAACAACTAAAACAATGTGGTATGGATTCCTTTGTGAATTCTTGGCATGGTTTCTATTCATTATTTAGATCAATATTGGTAGAAAATATTTTTTCAAATCTGGAATGCGTTTCTCAAATCGGGACTTAGCCTGTCTAAAATATTTTGCGCCTACTTTATCCCTCAAAGTCAGGAAAAAATCCATTACAAGTATTGAAATTGAAGGTGTAGTCATGAACTTTACAGTTCAATTCATATGCAGAATTTTCAGTAGCCTAATACTAGCGCAGACATGTGAAGTTGAGAAAGTGGATAACAACGATTTCCACCTTCCAGGTATTGAATCTATGGCCTCTGACGGACTGAGACTATGAATCCAGAGTTATGACACATCGAGAGAATGAAAAAAACAGTCATTAGAAAGAAGTCCTTCAGCCTCCCCTCTGTACTTTCTGTATTGTAGATTTAGTAGAGACCCTTCCTAGGATAGAGGTTTTGTGAAGACAGTATATCTATATTGTAATAAAATACTAATGTCACCAGTTAAATAAGCAATTAATTTTAAGCTGAAATGTTTCTGGCCTATTTTGATTGCAGGTTCCCCATATAATGAAACTTGAAACACTAAAAACATAAGCCTGATTAAGCCACCTTCATATTTTTTATGTGTTGTGTATATTGAGTTGCCAGTTTGAGGCTGTGGCTGATATAATGCTGGACAGTTAAAATGTTGCCAGGGAGTAGAAGAAGGCCGCCTCCTTAACTTGCATGCAGGAAAAAGGTATGGACCCCTCAAAGTGTGATCAGCTGACCCCAAGAGGGACCAGTAGTCTCCTTTCATAAAAGGAGTTACACTTTGTTGTTTACATCCATCTCCAGCAAAGTTGAGTCAGTGGCTCCTGCAGAGAAACTTGTTTTTTAAACCACTTTTCCTTGTTAACCTTCTGGCTTCTCTCCAGAACATTCACTAGCTCAGTGAGCTAGCACATTCACTGAAAACAAAATGTTATTCATGTATTTATTTTTGACTGGAAGAGTGTATATCACCCAGTCTGCCATCACCCAATCTGTGTCATGGCACCCAGAAAAGGGTGCATGGCATGCAATTTGCAGCAGTGTGCTGAATTGACACTACCACTGCCGGTGTCTTCTATTTCCCTATATTTCTGCTACTGTTACAAGTTAGTTATACTCTGTGACATCTTTATGTTTGTGGGGGTTGGAGAGGGAGTTGTGCAGAACTCTGATTGTTATTTGTCAATATTTTACCGGCCTTCGTGCCGTCACTGCCAGGGCCAAGGCTCATGTTTGGGTAGGCCAGGCCCACCCAAACATGAGCCTGGCCTACCCAAACATGAGCCTTGGCCCTGGCAGTGACGGCACGAAGGCCAGTAGTAAATGACCACTTTCATTTAAAACGTTCCTCCGAAAGTTGTTTTTCTTCCTGTTCTGGGAGTTGCGTGATTGGGCCTGGGCTCTGTCTCACAGGCACCCCAATCACGCATCTCCTTTTAGAAAGGTAGGCTGTGTCCCACCCACTCGTGCAGTTAAAATATGGGCATGGCGAAGGGGACAAATCCTCTCTTTGGCACCAGGTAACCTTAACCGTTCTGCTGTGTGGATATTTCTTTTTCTATTCCACGATGGAGAAAAAAAGTTTGTTTCTCCGGATTCACCTTTCCTGGCCCCTGCAGCTGCTTATCATATCAGGCTGTGACTAGGAACCGAGCAGGTGAGAGAATGTCTGGCTATTTGTTCTTTTTAAAATCATCAGGGAAGGCCCAGCAAGACACATACTTCCTGTATGCTTTATTTAAACAGTCTTTATCATTATCAAGGCCTCTCTGCCACGGATATAAGACAACAATAAAAATGTCCAGATAACTGGTGAATAATGATCCTGCCAATCCTTTGTCTGTTGGTAGTTTTGAAATGCAGATAAACTGTATTTTATGTGGATAGCTCAGTGGGTTACTGCCTTTGTCACAGATATTCTTGTGTTACCTGCAGTTCAGAAGTTACAATCCTATCATTGAACAGTGACCTATGAACTGTCATCAAAGAGCTGCATGCAAACCTGAATGATATAGTTAGAACGTAGCTTTTTTTTGTGTTGTAATATAGTTAGAACTTCCCCAGTCTTTCATTATTCTAATGTTGCTAAAAAGAGTTTGTTTGGGCAGATATACATTTTTATCAGTAAAGCCAACCCCTAACCACTGGGGTATGCTTAAAATCCCGAGTTTGTGCTTCTCCAGACCAAACCCTCTTAAAATATACTGCGCACCAGTATGGATGACATGTGACTCCTACACCTTGTACTCCTAATTGGCTTATGTGGCATTCCCTGTAGACTGATTTACATACTTGCATGATTGATTGTCTCTGTATAATGTGTGCATGATGTAAAGTACTGTGACACCCTACACTGATATGAGTAGCGCTATACAACAAATGAAATGCATATGAGAGAGCGGCTACGGAGAGATGAGGGGCGCTGGTGGAGGGTGGTGGTGAGGGTGTCCGCGAAGGTCAATAGGGGAGGGTCTATGGAGAGATGAGGGGCACTGGGGGAGGGTGGCAGTGAGGGAATCCGAGGAGGAGTTCAGTAGGTGGGGGCTACGGAGGGATGAGGGGCACTGGTGGAGGGTGGCAGTGAGCGAATCTGAGGAGAGGTCAATAGGGGTAGGGGCTATGGAGAGATGAGGGGCACTGGGGGAGGGTGGAAGTGAGGAAATCCGAGGAGGAGCTCATGAGGGGGAGGGGCTACAAAGAGATGAGGGGCACTGGTGGAGGGCAGCAGTGAGGGAATCCGAGGAGGAGGTCAATAAGGCAGTGGAGGAGGGTGGTAGTGAGGGAGTCTGAAGAGGTCATGAGGGGGAGGGTCAATGGAGAGTTGAGGGGCACAGGATGAGGGTGGTAGTGAGGGAGTCCGAGAAGGAGGTTAATAGGGGGGGGCTACGGAGAGATGAGGGGCGCTGGTGGAGGGTGGTAGTGAGGAAGTCCGAGAAGAAGGTCAATGGTGGGGGTTACGGAGAGAGGAGAGGCGCTGGTGGAGGGTGGCAGTGACAGAATCCGAGGAGGTCATGAGGGAGAGCCCGAGAAGTCTCACTTGCGTGATACTCCCTCCTCAGAAACCTCCTCTTCCCATCAGAAGGACATTACATGGAAAAAAACACTTTTTGAGAGTGATAACATTTAGAAAGAGATTTGAAAAGAAAAGAATGCGTTTTACTGGTCCCTTGTAAGACTAAGGAGAGATAAAGGAGGGCCCTGAAGCAGGCCTGGCTAGACATATAGGTGACAAATCGGGCCCGCAGTGGCCCACCCGAATGCATCCTTGGCCCACCCAAATAAAAACTCCTGGAGCCGGGCCTGAGAAGGGCCCGAGAAGGGCCTCCCTTCCTAACAAGGGGGCCCTCCCTACTTTCTGTGGAGGCAGCTGTCACAAATCTCCCAGCCGCCTATCACCGCAGCCGAGGCCAGGAAGTAGCCAGCGGCCAGCCCCGTCTTCCGTGTTTATTTGGCCCTCTCCCACTCTGATGCTGTAATGCACAGTTCTGCTCCTCCGAGGATCCCCGTAGTGTCAGGAGGCCCCGCCATCACCAGAGCTGGGCAACCTGCATCCGCATCACAGATAGCAGCCTGGCCGCTTTCACTGTCTATCCAGAAGGTAAGGGATGCAGCAGTACAGTGGTGCTTGTAACTTGCTACCATCTTGGGCAAAACCCCGTTTTTGCGCTTTGAATTTTTTTTTATTGCAAGCGGTTGAAAGGCACAGATTATGAACTGTGTTTGGGGAAAGAGTATCATTGACTTAAATAATAATAACTGGAATTTACAGCACTACTAACTGGAAAGAACAGTACTCAAAGGCGGTCTATCAAAGAATAGGCAATTGATATTTTAGTCAGTCCTGACCTGTTTTTACCCCCTAATCTGCTAAAGCACCTCTGTTCCGGCCCACGATAGCTCCACATAGTGCAGTATTGACAAATCACCACTAACTGCTAACATCACTTCCGGCAATACACCTTGATTGTGATGTACATGAATACTGATTAGCAAACCTGCATTCAACTCTGCTGATGTACTGAGACACTGATCTGGAGCCTTTTTTTGTAGTTTTATGTAGCGCGAACTTGACCCGAGGGTATCAGAGCGCTTTACATGAGTAGCAGTTGCGTTACACAAGGACACATTCATTTTTGTTAGGCACGGGGAGATTAAGTGATTTGCCAGAATCACAGGATGTTGAGCGTCATTGCTTGACTCGAACCCGGTTCCCCAGGTTTGGGATCGACCGCTCTAGCCGTTAGGCTACATCCTCTCCCCTTCCCTGTTCTTCTTATTTTCTATGAAAGTGTGAAACTCTGGTGACATTAAACATTTTGCTTGCTTTTCCTTACTTTGGATGAAAACAAATATAAGTGTCAATTCAATATTGTTTGTTGTGGCCGTTGTTCAATATTTTCCTCAGGCTTTTTTGTCCCAGAAAATCCTGTGCTAATGTGCTCACTTTTGGCGAGAAAACTGGCATTGTCCACACCATAGAAGTACACAATATGCGTACAGGAAAAGTCCGACCAGTTTCTGTTCTGGCTCGAAGGCCAGCAGCTTTAGTTTAGACCTGCTGCTGCTGCTCAATGACGTCACCGAATCGGGAGTCACGCGCAGATATCAGTCACTACGAGGGTACAGTTGCGCGGCTAAAGTCCTTATCCTAGATGGCAAAGCGCAGCAATTGAGCTGTCGTTTGAAGACTTTCCTCTTTTTAACCTCAACACAACCTAACTTCTAAACGTGGGCGTTGTCTCACTATGAACAAAGCACTGTTTACAGTACGCCTATTGTACAAGGCAGTATGTGAAAATAAAACTTCAGCACATTGTTGTATGATCATGCACCCTAGGTCAATATGTGATGTGGGAGCTAAGGTGGATCTGTTGAACCAAGAGTCCAGTGTGAATCTCAGCTTCCAAGCCTGGCTTCATTTAGTGAGCCTTTGGAGATCGATTCAGCTCCTGCTGAGCCAGATCCATTATTTATCAACACTGTGAGCGCCTAGACAGTATCCTATAGAATATGCATTTATTTTTGCAGCTTCAGTTTAGCCATGATGTTCACTTATCTCAGGTGGGGGATGTTTCCTACTGCGGAACCATGCCTGTGTCAGTTTTATTGAGACTCCATCATAAAACATTCTTCTCAGCCTGTTGAATCTAAGGTTTTGAAGTCAGGTTTTTGGAGGGTTAACCCACTGAGGTGAATGAAAACGAACTGTTTGGGGGTAAGAGTTTGAGGTTCACTGAGAGAATGATACCTCTGAACGCAAACTCCTTTTTAGGTCGAGCCTCGAGTAGCGCGCAAGCGTTGCTCTAGCAAGACTTTATGTTGGGGGGTTTGAAAAGCTGACCAGACGCTCGTGCGTCATGGCCTTTTCCCTGCGGTTACGCGCGCGGCAGACATCTGTTTTGCATTATCGTGCCCGATAATGCAAAACAGATGTCTCGCTGTGGCGCGCGCGCGCGCACCACTCGCGTCGCCCCCACCTCCTCCCCGCTCGTCCTTTCAGCGGCCAGCTTTCAGTGCTCTCTCAACGCTCCTCCGCACCTCCCCCGCCGCGTCTGCGTTAATTTGAAACATATGTGCTTTCACTTTCGCAACCACTGCCCAGCCTCAACCTCTCATCGGCTCAGCCTGGCAAGCGCACCTTCCATTGCCTTCAAGAGCTTACCCCAGCCATTCTAGCACCCACATGCACAACACGCCACATGCACACACGACATGCACACACGGCCCTCGAGTGTCCGCAGCGAGAACCACGCACTTGGCCTGTAAGTGCCGAGCGCGGGCAACCCGTCAGCGACGACCCTCAGAAGCAGGCAGCACATGGCAATGCTGATTTAATTCACAGAAAACGCGAACTAATTCAAACATTAATCTACATTAAACTCATCGTGTCAGGCCCCTCTCAGTGCTGCATAGTGACGATCCCTGCCCTGAACCTAGGTTAGCAGAGGGGTCCAGTATATAACAGGGCATAAACACTAAAGGCGGACTAGCCCGGGCACTTAGTGCGCAGCTGCGCGCGCCCGCAGCCAGCAACGACAATCCTCAAGTCTCGCGCTGCAAGTTATTAGCTCAGATCCCAGACTTCCACAGCTAAGTTCTAGGACGCAGGACAATTTTATGGCTCCTCGGCATATGGCAGACCATTAGAGCAAAAGCGCCGTGCAACCACCAGAGCACGATGCCATTTCAGCCTCCACCGCTGCGTCAAATCAACAACACATGGTCCCGATGGCACAATGATCGAGCCGTGCAACACCTCGCAGAAATTCAAGGCCTGAGTCTTTGCTAAGGGCGTGCGAGGCTAAGTTTACTGTGCTCCTAGGGGAGGCTTTGACTCAGGGTGTGCTTTTTGCAGTTTTATATAGCGGGAACTCGAGCCGAAAGTATTGGAGCTTTTACACGACCTCACTACACAAGGTCACATTCATTTTTTTCTTTTTTGTTTTATGGCATGGGAGATTAAGTGATTTGCTCAAAATCACAAGATGCTGAGCCATATCCAAGACTTGAACCTGCTTCCACAGTTCCAAAGATGGCTGTTTAGCCACATCCTCGCAACGCAAAGGTGTGTTGCACAGATAAGGTGTGCTTCATGGCCGCTGTGCGCTGCGAGGGGTGTAAAGAGTGGACCACGCGTGCAGCAGGGCTATGGGTGCAGCTAGTGAACTGCGTATGATATACGGTCAGCAGAAAAATAAGGTCTCTGGATTTTGCTGTTACGGAGCTAACCCATTAGAATTTGGTTTTCGAGGTGTTTTGATTTTCTGGGAGTGACCTCAACACTCCACTTTCAAGCGATCGTCGGTAAAGTAATCAGGCCCACTTTTTGAAGCTCACACAGTCCGTTTCATGCAGAGAGCCATTCAGTAATAGGTGCTTTCAATTGTGTTTAGTTATGCAACATGACAGCCAACACGTGGTTTGCAAGGGGCATTTTCCCCACAAGCTTTTCCCAAGGCCAAAGTATTGCTGCACTATTTTGTTTCTTCCCAAAGTGGGCCTGATTGAATAATATCAGGAGTCCTATGTGGGCTGGCCTCGTTTAGGCCTTGGAAGCATGTCAGTGTCTGGGCATATGGTGTATAGTTAGGGCCTTTTGTGAGATGTGGGTGTGGTTCTCCGTGCAGGTGACTAGGGTATGATGAATAGCTATGGTTCCATGAAGGATAGGCTATTGTTTGAACTAAACAAAATATTAAAGGTACCTCCTCAAAGGGGGTTTGATAAACCTATAGAGATGTACTAATCGCCACTTTCAAAGCCGGGCTTGTTTACAAATTATCTCGATTCATTCACTTTAGTGTGGTTCTGCTTTATTCATCTATTTACACATTCTGCTGGAGCTTTACAGGCCGTGTTTCCCCATATCACCGCACACATGTCCATGCGTCTTTCTCTCATCCCTCTCGCCCCGCCCCCAACGCGTATACTCTCTTGTTTATTCTCTATTTCTGCTTTCACTCGATTTCTTAATTTCGTCTGCCTCTCTCTACAACCCCCTCCACCCAGACCCCCCCGCCTCGTGGTCCTCTCTGCCATTCTTCCGTAGTCCCTCCCTCTTTCACCGTTTCCCCCTCTCTCCTCACCCCCCCCGAGGTCCGTCCCTTGTCTCTCTCTCTCTCTCTCTCTCTAGCTCTCTCTCTCTCTTTCTCCCTAGCTCTCTCTCTCATTTTTCCGTGGTCCCTCCCTTGTCACTCGCCCCCCCTGTCTCTCTCTCTCTTTTCCCCTCCCTCTCTCTCTTTTCCCCTCCCTCTCTCATTCTTCCGAGGTCCCGCCCTTGTCACTCTGTCTTCCTCTTTCTTTCCTTCTGTTTCTTGCTCTCTATCGCCGACTCTTTTCCAGTTTTCCGATTGTTTCTTCGTGTCTCTCCTTCTACTCTTTGTTTCTGGGTCTTTCCTGCCGCTCCGTGTTTCTGCTCCCCTCGGTTCCACTGTGTGTGTGTGTGTGTGTGTGTGTGTGTCCTTCTCTCCCCCACACTCGTCCCTCGCTCCCCTTATTCCCATCTCTCATCCCCTAGCTTCTCTCCTCTACCCTTGCCCCTCTCCTGTCCCATTGCCCCCTCTCCCTTCTCTGAATCCACTTTCCCTCGCTCCCTCCCCCATCTTTCCTATTCTCATCTTTACTCCTAATGAATCGATAAAAAGCGCATTATTGATCTAATTTAAGGCTCCTCCTCCCACCGGTTTCTGCTTCTTAACACATTTCTCCTTCCTGCCCTGGTGGGTGCACTTTCAGGGGTCAGGGTCTCGCCCTGCAGACCCCACCCATGCCAGGAGGGGCATAAGGCAGTCAGTGGGGTGGGGGCATCTGTTGGGGAGTCCTGCCTCCCTCTACTCCAGTCCTGCTGAGGATGGAGACAGTTTCTACCAGACATACCCTCTCATTACTGACATCCTAGTTGTTCGTGTGGACTATTTAAACATTTTAAGGAATCCTACCTCCCGAACTCCAAGCGCTGGCGAACAATGGCCCACTGTGCGCACCGTACAATGTTAACCATTTACTCCCACGCAGGAGAGGACGTCCTGACAGTAACATGACCACGCTTGGCCGTCAGTGCACACAAGTACTGCCTGTGCGTGTGCGTGGGGGATCAGGCGTGCTCGGCCGTGCTGGCAGGCCCCAGAGGAGGCCTTGTGTCCGTCAGCCTGGCCACCTCCGGGTGCTGTCAGAACAGGAGACAGGCAGGGGGTCTGCGGATCACAAGCTCCCAGCATGACTCGTCAGGCAGCTCCTGCTGATACAAGTTTGTGTGTTTTGCAGAACACTGCAGGGCACATCTGGATGCTGTTTTTCGGCCACCTAGACATCCGGTAGTGAGGTCGTTGAGCGCATTTGGCTTATTCTGCACTGACACAATAGTCACAAGCATTGGCATAGCCAATAGGTCTCGCCTTTGGGACCTTATACGTGTTTAGCCATGCAACAGTTGATGTTGTTGCACCAAGGATATTGTGCAGCATAACTAAATACTTATAAGGTCCCAAAAGCGAGACCTGTTGGCTATGCCAATGCTTGTTAGACATGCTCTTGCCCAGAGTCGTGACCTGTTCGAATGCTGGCACCTTTCAGAACCTGGATGACCCAATGCTTGTATCAGATTTTGTTTAGTAGCTGGATTTTTATGGAATCTAAATTCTCCCTCCCTTTCATCAATCTCCTGGTAGGTTTATATTTAGAGCGTGCTATTGCTTAGATGAGTTTCCGTTTGTGGCAATCACTTCTGTACAACATACAGTTTCTTCCCTGTCCCCCTTCTTCGTTGAACGAGATGATTAATTATGGTACCTTTGCAATTCGAGATAAGCATGTTTTTCTTGCATTATTAATTCATTATTACCACTTGTTCCACTAGGCTGGCAGCGATGCAGACCCCGCGGATTACACTCTGGGTCAGGATGTCCTGGACATTTGGTTTGACAGTGGAACTTCGTGGGCACATGTGATCGGAGGTAGGCAATGCGTACATCTTTTGAGATTTGATTTGTGGATCTCATTTGAGAAAGAAAAGTAAAGGAACAATGGTGAAGTGCAAGTGACATCTTTTGTTTAAGTTTTTAAGAGATTAACTCTGATAGGAGACAGGCGGCCAGCTGCCAGAGTGCTGGCCTCTTTTGACATCTGTATTTTATGTTTAGATTTGTGTGGTGGAATCCACGAACAGGAGATCGCCCGTATACCCAGTTGAGACCTGGGTGATAATTGTGTATAACAAAAACAATGTCTCAACAGGTAATGTTTAGAGGACCGTTAAATAAAGCATGCACATCAAGCTGCAAAGAAAGAAAAGAGAGACTCAAGGGTTTGGTGGGAGATGCAAGGAGCAATCTGTATTTAGAAAAAAGTATAAGCAAGGGAACAGTATCAGCACTGTTTCCAATAAATGTGGGCGTAACCCGAAAGAACTTGTGCACATGAGTCCTCGTGGGACATACGGTGAGCGTATCAAGTGACACATCGAGGAACGGCGCAGAGCAAACACACTTAGCAATGTATACAAGGTACTTTCTGGTTCATGATTAATTTTAACAAGAGTAGTTTTACAAGGGATAGACAATTTCGTGAACAGTAGATCTGCGCCAAGGATTGCGCTGGAAGGTCAACGACGTTTCGACCTTTAATGAGTTAAGGTCCTGTTCAGGACCAGGTTACTGTTAGTTTTCGTGCTGAGCTCGATGTGGATCCAGGAAAACGAATAAGTGAATCCTGGAAGGGAGATAGGATCAAAGTGGGGAATCAAAGATTTGTGTGGTAGCATCATTTAAGGAAAGTGGCTTATTGGATGCTGCTATTGTACTTTTTTAAGGCCAGGCATAATCTGTCAGCGATGCCTGTATGGCAAGCATTGATGCATCTAAAAGGTTTACCACATCCAAGCTTGCAATGTCTTTTGCCTGATCTCACATTTAACATGTTCTGTTTGTCTTCGAGATTGGAAAAGCGTACGAGTCATGCTAAATTTGTCAGAGTTCTTCCATATACGGGCCCGTGAAGTAGTTTGCAGTGACTGAGGTGTCATGCATGTTTTTTTTTTATTTTAAACTTTATTTACCAGTTTCAAAATTAGTACAAGACATTTCCCAGCTCCAGTTCAAAAATATTTCGGACATTGCAGTGCGTGATACAGTGGTTCGCACGTTGCATAACTTTTAGCTCCACATGTTTGTACAGTCTGAACAATCAGCTTTACAATTGCTTAACCTTCACACACGCTAATCGCAACATCAAGTACATATTACTACAGTGCAAATCAAATCGCAGTATGAGAAGAGAAACATATATGTAATTGCATATCACATTTCTGTGTCAAATGCACACTTTTTAGTGGCTCAGCCAATACCCGCAGGCACAATCCCGTGTTCTAGCTGCGTGGAAGGCTGTGATCGTGTAGCTGCCGTGTATTGTTTAAAAGGGCCCCAAATGTCTCGCGGGCGAGATGTGCTAGGCAGAGTGGAGGCAAACAGATCGTAGTTAATGTTGCAATATGCCAGACTGCTCAGCCATTCTTTGCACGTCGGAGCAGTTTTGCGCCCCCATTTTAACGCTATTTCACGTTTGGCCAGCAACAACCCCAAGGCAGTGAATTTCCGGACCGGCTTTGGGATATTGGTCACGTAGCCCAACAGTGCTACTTCTGGAGTGGGGTCGAGATCTAAGCCTATCATTTCTCAGAGAGTTCGGTGTATTTCAGCCCAATACTTGTTTATTTCGCAACAGGTCCATGTGAGGTGTGCAAAATCTGCATGTGGGGATAGACAACAGTGGGGTCTGTCTGGGTCTATTTTGTGTGTCATCTCAGGGGTAATATATATTCTCCGCAGAAATTTGAAGTGGATAAGTTTGTGGCGGCTATTCAAGGAAACCTCCTTGGTTTGTAGGCAGCATGCAGCCCACTGGTCATCAGTAATAGGGTGTCCTAAACTTGCCTCCCAAGCGGCCCTTATTTTATCATCGCGGGCTGGAATAATCTCGACACAGGCGCGGTACAATTTGGAAACTAAGTGGTCCCCACTGGGACTGTCCAAAACAGGGAAAGTGGGATGAACGGGTCAGGTTTGACGGGAAAGCCAGGGATCTTAGCTCTCAGGGGTGCACGAAGGCGGGTAAGTACAAATTTGTCCATGAATGTTGCCTCATTAAACCTATCCCCGTCGGAAACTGAAAATACTTGGCCCTCAAGGTAAAGGTCCCCAATAGCATCGAACCGAGACAGAGTGCGTTGCACTATTCTTTCCCCAGTAATAGGTATCCAGCGTTTATTCGGAATCGATAAACTCTGGGAATAGAATGCTGGCGATCCCAGTACCCTGATCAGTTTTTGCCAGGCCCAGCTGGTGGTGGAGACCGTCTGAATGTCTATAGGGTCGCATGGGTACCCCAGGGGTAGTACCGTATTCAATGTGTCCGGCAAAACCAGATCCGCCTCAGGTCGTAGATAAGGAGTTCTGGCATCGGGGTGGAACCAGGAGTGTGCCCACTGCACTCCTGGTTGCACCCCTGGTTGCACTGAGCAATCAAGTAGTATAATTGAAAATTGGGGACCCCGAAGCCACCTCTATGATATGGGAGTGTCATAACCTCCCAGCGGACCCTGGGTCGCATAACCCCCCCCCCCCCCCCACCCCCAAGTCAGCCGAATAAGATGGGTGTATATCGATTTGAAGAATCGATTTGGTAACGGGATGGGTATATTATTAAAAAGATACAGGAATTTAGGCAGGACAATCATTTTAATCAGCGCAACACGCCCAGCAATCGACAGTGGGAGTCTTAGCCACCTGTCTACTTGATTTTCCAACGTGTGTATCGCCGTACCATAGTTCGACAGTATAATTTCGGTGGTATTTAAGTGCAAGTTTATCCCCAGATACTTTACGGAGTCCAAGCACCAGGTTAGTGGGTACTCGCATTCCCATCTGACCGTGCCCGTGGTAAGGGGAAATATCACAGACTTGTGCCAATTTATACCAAGGCCGGAGAAGCTGCCAAACCTGATGATCTCTCTAATTAGGGGTTCTAGATTGTTTTGGGGGTCCCTGACATACAATATAACGTCATCAGCGTATAATGACACTAGTAGAGGCCCGGTGTTAAATTGGAGTCCTCTCTGTAGATGATGCTCCTGGAAATGTCGAACGAGTGGGTCCATTGCTAATATGAAAAGTAGTGGTGACGGGGCAGCCCTGCCTGGTTCCTCGGGATAACGTAAAGGGTCGGGAGAGCGTGCCATTTAAGCGCAGTCTGGCAGTTGGGGCCGAGTATAGCAGCGCCGTGAGATTGATGAACCCAAAGGGCATACCCAACCTACGCATAACCGCCCATATAAATGGCCACTCCAGGGAGTCAAACGCTTTCTCCGCGTCGAGCAGAACTGCCGCTGCCGGTGCCGCTGGGTTGATTCGGTGCAGAACCGCGAAGAGCGTGCGCAGGTTTAGGGAAGTAGACCTGTGGGGTACAAACCCCGACTGGACTGAGGATATTATTTTATCCAGGAGCAGGGCGAGTCGCATAGCGATCGTTTTCGCCAATATTTTATCATCTAAATTTAATAGTGACGGAGGTCTATACGACCCGCACTGCAAGGGATCCTTGCCGGGTTTCGGTAATAAAACGATCACTGCTTCTCTCAGAGTGGGGGGCAACTGATTCCGTTCTAAAGATTCGTGATAAACTTCTAAAAGCTTCGGAGCTAATATATCTTTGTATCGTTTATAAAAGTCCCCGGTGAAGCCATCAAGGCCGGGAGCAGTGGAGCCGTTTAAAGCATCAATTGCACTGATTATTTCGTCAGTGGAAAATGGCTCGGCGAGGAAGTCTTGCATATATTTATCCATGTATACCAATGCAATATCCGCAAAATAATCGTCTCGCTCAGTGGAGGTATGCACAAGTTTGGAGGTGTACAGCTTTTCATAATATGCTAAGAATGTGTCACGGATATCCGACGTTTCTGTTAAGGTACGCCCAGAGTCAGCCCGGAGTTCTGTGATTTATGATTTGGAGTATGGGGGTCTCAGTAAATGTGCTAATGTGCGCCCCGATCTCTCACCCTCGCCATACCGACGAGCCACCGCATATTTGCTGAGGAAGTGAGTTTCCCTCTCTGCAGCTTCCCGAAACTCCACCAGTAACGCTAACCGGCGTCTTTTCCCCTCAGCAGCGTCTGGGGAGAAAAGCATAGATGCATCTAAATCCGTCAGCTGCTGTTCGATGGCAGCCAGCGTTTTCCTCAGATCCTTTAGTACCCCAGCGTGTTTTGAAATGGCAATGCCCCTGATGTAGGCCTTAAAGGCCTTCCAAAGCGTTGCCCATGTGTCCACTGATCCTGTGTTTAATTCAAAATAATCCTCAATTGCTTCTCTAATTTCTGAATCAAACAAGTCATCATTTAGCGCCCTACCCGGGAATCTCCACTGACGCTCATGTCCTTCTGGTCTGGGAATACATAGCCTAAGCAGGACTGGGGAATGATCGGAGTAAGTCCGGGGGAGTATCGCAATTGATTTGTACCATGTGAGTGGGTTCGGGGTGAGTAGCCAGAAATCTAGTCTGATCCAGGTGTTGTGTTGGGCTGAATAGTGTGTGAATCCTGGGTTTGTCGGGTTGCGTGTTCTCCAGATATCCGTGAGTTGGAATGCCTCGCATGTGTCTAATAACACCTGACGCGCCCGGAGTTTGGGGTCTGCAGCCTCGGAGGAGCTGTCAATAGTACGATTAAGAAGCATGTTAAAATTCCCCCCCAGTAGCAAACTACCAGTACCCATGCGTACAATCGTGGCGTCCAGCTCGTGAAAAAATTCAGGGCTGTCAACGTTGGGGGCGTAGATGCATATCAGAGTAACAGTGTGGCCCATCAGTCTGCCCACTACTATTGTGTATCGACCTTCCTTGTCACTATGACAGCGGGTCAGGGAAAAAGGAAGTCTCTTATGGATTAAAATCGCTGTGCCACGGGCATAGGTGCTGTAGTTGGAAAAAAAACGGTGAGCACCCCAGCTAGCTGCAAAGTGTGTGGTGTCGGACCTGGGCAAGTGTGTCTCCTGCAAGAAAGCTACGTCGACGTTCTGCCGTTGTAGATAATGTAGCACGTGTTTGCCCTTTTTGGGGTTGTTGAGTCCCCTTACGTTCCAGGTGATGAGGGACCGATTCGAGTGATCCACTAAATTAGGGGCAGTAGTCATTTGTGCAATGAAACAGTGTAATGAAAGTGCGGAGAGTGTCGTGTAACCTCAGAGCGGCGTTCATGGAGCTGGTAAAAAAATAACATCGAACAATATGAAAAACATCCCTACCCTCCACCCCCCTCCCAACCTCGCGTCCCCATTCGCAAGGCCTGAACCCAAGAAACCAATAACCTAATGCATCCCGTAAACATCTCGTTTGGAAAGACCAAATCTTAGAAGGATGCATTGTAATCTGTGAGTTCAACAGTGTGCTACGCACCTAGGGGGGAGGCAACGCTCCAGTGGTGCCCAGCATGCCAGAATAGTGAGAATGAACATTACTCATACTGTCTCAAGTATTATATTAACTCACCTATGACACAGTAGCGCTGTGTGTGAAAAGAAAAGACAGCGACTAATGCAGAGAAACTATATGGATCATTCATGAGAAAATAGCTCAACACTTGCAACAGAGCCGCTGTGGGGAGGAGAAGCGACATTTCCAGTATCTCTCCGCTGGCTGTAGGAGTTTTTGTAGGTCTTGCAGAAGGCCTGGACTTCAGTGGGATTGTCGAAGATGCGGGACCTGCCGTTGATGTCGACCCGTAGTCGTGCAGGGTACTGCATGCCATACCGGAGACCCAAGTTCCGCAGTGCCGCTTTAACACCAGTAAACTTTCGACGAGCTTCTTGGACCATAATTGTAAAGTCCGGGAATAGTGACACAGCAGAACCCTGCCATGTAAGTGCACCACGTTCTCTGGCCAGCCGTAATGCAGTGTCCCTGTCCTGAAAGTTCATGATGCGTGCTATGATAGGCCAAGGTGGACAGCCAGGATTGGGTCGGGGGCCTAAGGAGCGATGCACACGTTCCACAACAAATCCGGGGGTGAAGACATCTTTACCGAAAATGCCAGCAAGCAACGATTCCACAAAGATATCCATTCTTCCCGTGTTCGTCGACTCCGGAATCCCAATAATGCGGAGGTTGTTGCGGCGGCTGCGAGCCTCCAAATCTTCATTTTTAATTGCAATGTCTTTTAAAAGTTTTTCTATGCGGTCCAGTCTTTTTGTTGACTGCGCGGCTCCGTCTTCCAGGTCGGAGATTCGACCTTCCGCTGTGTCCAAGCGTCGGTCGTGGAAGTTGATTTTGGACCCTAATGAGTCCAGGCGTTTGTCCAGCGTGTCTTTTTTGCCCATGCCTGTGTGACCTTGGCCGAGTAAATAACTAGCCGTCAGTGACAACAGCCAGCCAGTGGCGAGAATACGGGGAGATGCTGTATTGTCAAATTGCTGCCTCAGAAGCAACGCGGTCGCAGGCGTGCAGGATGTGGGGCACTGTCGTGTTACTTCTCAGGTATTCACTCTGCCGGCAGGGCACCACTGCAGGCACCAGTTGTATAGCCGCTTATAGAGCAGCCAGCACTCGGGGGTGAGTCTCCCTGCTGAGAGTGAGCGTCGAGCAGGGGGTAGGCAGCAATGTACGTCCCGGGCAGTGGTGTGCGATAGGCCTGGTGCAGCTATGTAATGTTGCGTGTTGAGGGACCCCGGTGGCCCAGCGATCACTACGTCTTCTGGCTTGTTAGTGGAAGAACCCTCTCACTGTGGACGAGCGCATCCACCCGGTCTCCTGCTGTCTCAGTGGTCTGCAGAAGGAGCAGCACATCAGCCCAACAGCTCTGCTAGTCCAGGAGCGGGGGGGGGGCCCCCCAGATAGTCATCCCTCCACCAGCGATTCACAAAGCGAGCTGGATCAAGCCCGCAGGGACCCCAACAACGCACCCTCCCCACAGTCTCCATGCGCAGCCGGGTGGCTGCCTCCCTGGCACGCCCGAGGACCCTGTCACCCTGGGGGCCTGCGGGAGCGTCGGCGATGGTGTGTGTGGCCCCCGCGTGAGCTGAAAGCGGGGGCGCGCTGCAACGGCAGTAGTGGGTTTAGAGAGGGGGGGGGTAGCATGCGTCGCACTCACCGCCGCTCCGGGTCAGAGCCAAGGATTCCAAGGTGGGCTCCACCGGGAGCCGCAAGCGCGAACCGGATGTCAGCGGTCCGGGCGCTCAACCAGGCCACGTCGTAGGCTGCAGCAGGCTCCTCCCCTCCAGTGCCTGGAGCAGGTTTTTAACAGATTGCGGGCAGACTCTGAGTGCAAAAAAGTACTCTGCTGCGGCACCTTTGGATGTGGTTTAAGCGCCCCGTGTCACACTGTCTTGGCAGTCCATGGTTGCAGAGACAGACGGATTTTGCTGGAGCTTCCAGCCGGAGCTTCAACGCCACGCGGCCATCTTGGTCCGCTGCTTAGCCACACCCCCGTGCATGGGTTAGTATGTACACAGGACCAATCCTTACTCCTGGCAGGAAACTACAGTACAAAAAGATAAGTGGTTCCCCTGGAAGCATTTAGACATCCGATTTAGTGTGCATGTGGGAGTCCTATCCATTCATGCCAACACTAATGGAGAACTTAATTCATATGACTTATGAAATACTGTAGGTTAGTCATTTAGCAACAACTGAATACACGTACAGATAGATAATAAACATATCCATTTTTTTTTTTTTTTTAATAGTCCAATAAAGTAACATTAATATTGTAAATGTTTAAGGTGCATACAAAAGTGCATATTTCCACAGGTACAGTGCACACAAAGTGATTAAGTGAATAAATACAACACAGTACAGGTAGGCGGCAAGGCTGAATCTGATTTACGGCCGAGCAGCTGCTTATGGGTGTAAAATCAAATTGCTTCTGGATGTGATTGCTAGGTTCAGTCATGGATTAAAATGTCGATGTTTCAACCCTGTTGGCAGATGCAACCATAGGAGTCATCAGGTCATAGGACCGCATCACGATAAACCATATGTCTGAGATCACATGGCAAAGAATGCTACAGGTGGTCCAGCCTAAAGGTTAACCAAAAATGTTGCCAATCAGCTGTTCCCAGCGTTTTCATTTGTATACTCGGCACTGATTTAAATCAACTGCGGTAGATGTATCTATACTGACCGTGGTTGCTGCTCTCAGTAGAAAAACATATCGCTAATGGAGTTAAAAAAACAAAACAATTCTGTTTAAATTATTTAATTGGAATGAATTTCAAAACCTTAATTGCTCATTATCTATAGCATTTTGTTGTCATTTCATACACTGAAATCGTATTAATTATAGCATAGTAATCTTGTTCAATTTAAAATAGATATTGCTATGTTATTCCTTTTCTAAGGTTTTCTGCTTCTTTTCAGCAAGGAAGGGTACACCAGTACCCACACCTCCTTAATTATATTGTCTAATTTTCTTCATATTTCTGTCCTTCTTATTGTCTGTTTTTTCTTTCCGTATGCTCTGTTTTCTTTACACGGTAAATAGCTGACCGACTGCTGAACAGTTTGGCAGCAAAATTACATTTTCTTTTCTAATGTTTGTTTATTGTTAAGAAGCGTAAGGATGAAAGGGGCTTTAGAAGGGTTCAGAGAGCAGGATGAGGTCCAGGTGATAGCCTGAAGGTTCTAACTAGCTGTGGGTTAAGAATGTAAATTGTGTGGCAAACATGAATATGAATAACGGGTAGAGATTTGCAGAAAATTTTACAAACCTTAGAGCAGGTGAAGGGATTGACATTTTTGTGGTAGGCTTTATTGTATTGGAGCATATATAGAACGCTTGCTACCCCTATCTGGGCCTCTGAAGCGCTTGCCTACATGAGTAGCATGCTACACCAATAGGGTTAGTGGTTGGGAGGATGTTGTTTTTGTTTTGATCCTATGTGGGAGGTGTTTCCATGTCATGCGTGATGACCACTGAGGTGTGGTTACCATGCTATGGAATGCGGCGCTTAGCAGTGTGTTGGATGTTGAAGTGTAAGAGATAGACGTGCTGTTTTTAAGGTTTTCAGTATGCTGTTAGCTTTAAACAGCTCTGCAGGTCCCTTTATGGTATTTCATATGATATAGTGTGCCTAGCTGGTTACTGCACTTGCTTGTCTAATCTGAGATTTTGTGTACAGTTGTGGTCCTGAGCTGGCATGGTTGAAGGGAGAGAGAAGTGGAGAGATCTTTTGGGGCGGGCATTTTTATTACCATCCCATATCTGAGTGTCTTTGTAGCTAGATGTGGATCCATCCCCTAACAGCCAGGTACAGTGTTCTGAGGACAGAAAGCAAATGTGACCTTGTTTTTAGCTGATCAGCTTCGAGTTTGTTGAAAGAATGTTGAATGGAACTGACAATTTCTTTTCCAGTTTGCCTATTTGGTGAAAAGTAGAAATTTATGAGTACCATCTTGTCAAAGACCTTGGTAATAACTTTGTGTTCAGATTGCAAGTTGACACTATTGGAGGAGTTAAAAGTGCTTTCAATCTGTTGTTTTTGGCCAGTGACTTTCATTGACTGCCCATGATCGATGCCTGCAGGAACTAAGGAAATATCTTACATGCACAGCTTTCACTTGTGCTAGTTCTACAACTGCTGCAGCTTAAATACTAACCAAAAGGGGGGTTTTCGTCCAAGCAGACGCCAGGTATGGACGTATAAATTATAACAAAGGACAAGGAACCTGACTGTCGATTTATAAACCGCTATTTATTTAAGCGGGTAAAAGCAGCGACTATTTAGTTCATATGCTTTCTGAGCATGACTCGCTTATATTTAACATACATTTTGTATACATTTTAGATAAACATTTGATTCATGTCTAAGTTAAATACATTTCAAATACACAACATATAAGATACATAAAACTGTTTTGACAAAAATACCCTTTGTGGCACAAAGGGCATTTTGAAAAACTTGTATTTCTGGAGAGGGCTTACACTGTTAAATATGCCCCACAGACCTATACTTTCCCTTGTGGCTGTAGTTCCTTTCATTTTTGCCTAGTGATATGGTTTTCAGGAACTGCCAAGTATAAATTCTTTATACTAGTATACAGCTGGTGTAATTTTTTGAATTGTTTTGAATTTTTGGACTTTTGCACAATTCATGTTTCTATTGTATGTTTATAGTATTTTTGTCAAAACAGTTTTATGTATCTTATATGTTGTGTATTTGAAATGTATTTAACTTAGACATGAATCAAATGTTTATCTAAAATGTATACAAAATGTATGTTAAATATAAGCGAGTCATGCTCAGAAAGCATATGAACTAAATAGTCGCTGCTTTTACCCGCTTAAATAAATAGCGGTTTATAAATCGACAGTCAGGTTCCTTGTCCTTTGCAGCTTAAATACTGGCATATATTGGAGTATGGGTCATCTTTAATAATGCTAGGTAAATTATGTCTTGAGTGATTCAAGTTCTAAAACCATATTTTCACCAAACATTTTGTTCTAGTCAATTGTTTTATTCACTTAGTTCAGTCTTCAGCCCACATCTTTAACACTTGTCTACATCCCCACCACATGAGTGTCGGCAGTTCACACTAATAAATTCAGATGCCCGATGCGTAGGCTGTGTGAGTTGCAAAGAACGGAGGCCCTCTAGCAAATGAAAGAAGTCTTCGCATAACAATAGATAAAGTCAAAACCATAAAGGTTTCTTCAAAATTTAGAATCATTACAGAAGCCAGAAAGTTGTTAGATTAAAATCAGCATCAACAACTCATTTCATAAGTCAAAGAATAGTATTGAATAAGAGGACCACCATGTAGTCTGCCTCTAGTGTTGAGCTTGGATTGTGCAAGTTGTTTATCTCAAGGGAGTCTTTTTACTGCTGGTATGACTTCGAGTCTCCATATCCTTGAGGGAATGCATGTGTCCAACGGCTCCTTTGTTAGATTGATTTTTTCCACCATCAGGTTCAGATGGATTGCGCTGGAGCACTGTGCGACTTCGCGCCTATGTACGTCTAGCGATTCGGAACGGCCTCTACTCCTCGGACGTGAGTTTAACGTATCATCGGCGACTAGCGGAGCCGAGTTCTTCTGACTTCGCAAGACTTCTGCTGTCTACTTCATATATACAAACTCCCTTCCAGGACCCATCGAGAATATTAGGCTCTGGGTAATAGAGGTAAAAAAGACAGTCTCTTCCGTAAGTTCCCTCAATGTGGGGCAAATACGTGTACTCAGACACATATGACGTCTGAAATCTCTGCCTGTCAGCAGTACCCAAGGAACAGCACTGCGTAGCCTGCAGCCTGTTCAAAAACAAAAAGACACTTCGGACCAAACGAGACCGCTGGTGAGCCCATAATATGAAGATGGTGGCGAAAGCAGAATTTTCACCAGAAGAACAACAACAACATCAATCCTTCGGAGAAGATGGAGAAGGTGATGTGATAGAGGGCATCATCATTGCCAGTCCGCAGTATGTTGACTCTGATGACTCCAGAGGAAGATGAAGTGTCTGCCTTGCTGGTCATAGAAACGACACAAGAACAGAGAACATAGGGGTTGGGGCCCAAGATGAAGACAACGCCAAGGGCCGTGAGTACTCAAGACCCCCCCCCCACATACATAAAGTAATCGCCCAGCCCTCCTAACATCGCCTTAGTGTGCTACAACCTTCAAGTTTTGGTTGACACTGCAAGTGTGCCTTGGTGCCGAGAACGGACGAGTCACTATTCGATCCTAATCGGGCTACTGGCCATAGGGACAGTCATGGAGCCGACATAGAGCATAGAGCTGACAAACACCGCTCCGGATACCCAAACTTACCTAAAACAGCAGCAGCGATACCATAAGCAAACTGCCAAAAGCTATTAAAAGGGAGGGTTTAAACAATGAGGAAAAGGTAGTGGAACACCCGCAAGGGGAGCCTTCACCTCTGAGCAGTGACTTACCTTCATTCCCACCGATCATACAACATCTGTCAGGGTAGGCTACAACAGTTCCACCAGTTGTGGCCAGAAGTATTATCCAATCAGTGGGTGCTGGACATTATCCATGAAGGATATTGCCTAGAACTAAGAACCCACCTACCAAACATTGCTCCGCTCAAACAAACCGTCAGCATATACACCTTCTCAAGGAAGGAGTAACAGCTCTGCTGCAGAAGGGGGCCATAGAGGCTGTACCACACAGTCACCAAGACAAGGTATCTGTGTAGTTTCACCCAGGGGTGTACTCCCTATATGTTTTAACACCCAAAAAATATGGATGCTAAGACCAATACATGTGCCCTCCCACCTCCCTGGCAGATATAAGATGGCATTAGATGTACACATATAAAACAACACGCATATATATATATATATATATATATTTTTTTGTTTTTTAATTATTAACGTTTTACACGCATGTTCAACAGCAACAACTATCAAGACTGCATCCTCAATCTCCAACCGCCAACATGGCAGGGGAAAAACTGAACAGCCTAATAAAGGAGCCATTGGACATGCACATTCCCTCGAGTATGTGAAGACTCGACATCACACCAGCAGTAAAAAGACTCCCTCGTGAAAAACAACTTGCAAAGTTTGAGCCCATCACTAGATTACAGGAGTGTGCATAGCATATGAATCTGCAGCACTACACAATATGAATAAATGCTTACGGGGTAAGTAACATACTCCTTATATAGTTTGGAAACAGTCTGATGCAGGGACTGCTCGGTTATAGTCTTAGAAAAGTCTGGCAAACAATTCAGAAAGGGCACATTTTATAGTTTCAGAGGAGTGGAAAACAACACCCTCGACTTGGCTTGACGTGGGATCATAGGATTAGACTAACAAAGATATATGCCCTAAACCAATTAACTTTGTAGAAATTGTTCTACATAAAATAATTGTAGATAAATGTTAAATATCCTTTACCTTACAAACACGGGAAATGACATTGCACTATTGAAGCAAACCTAACAATAGGCCAAACATTTTAGAATGAATGAAATATCCAGTTGAATGAAAATGCAGTTGTGGCTTGGGCAAAAGCAGCATTGAATATTGCAACATACGAGAACATGTCGACAAGGCTTCCTCCTTAGGCACACAGATAAATTAATACATTTTATTCAGTACAAGAAAACAACGCCGTGGAATGAATTCCATTTCCATAATTTTATGAAAAGGGAAGGAGAAACATGCATGTAGGAAACTTGTTCATTCAATTTGAAAAGCCACATTTTCTTCAGCAACTTTAAAATGGATGTCAGTGTAAAGGCCCAGTAAATTAAATTTGTGACCATGTTATGCTAAGAAAAACACACATAAATAAACATTGTTTTGTAATTAATAAACCACTTTCATATGAGCATACCTGCTTATCTTACCTTTCTCCCAGCATTACTCCCACCAAGACCTAACAAGATGGTCTCATGCTTACATTCAATAATACATGTGACCTAGCAAGTTCCAATTACCATGCTATGTTAGTGCATTGTTATACAATATGACCATTTTCGTAGTGCATCACCAGTATATACCAATTGCAAATATATGACCTCCACAGCACAGAGTGTGCTTATGAGCGTAGCATATCAAGAAGTCTCGTGCACAAGGCAGGAGTGCGCACCATCAAGCAATGCTTCCCTCTCGTGGTATGGATTGCATGCGGTAAAGGAGGAGGAATAGACTCGGCCCCCCACCTGCCCAGCAGCCTCCCATTTCTTGCGCTTACCTCCGTGCACTTTAGGCACTTGTCTGAAGGGTGACCTCCGGCATCCAATGGGAACATTTGCAAATTTGATCTCAGTGGTTGCAAATGTTTTTAGGCCAGAATGCTTGTGGCTGAAGAGAGGCATATATGTCGCTTGTGCTGTCACAATTGACTAAATATTGCATCCAGCACTTGACTATGGGGGAATTTGCGGCTCCCCAGTGCATAGATACCTGTTGCTTAGCCAGTAGTAACACAATGGCAGTGTAGCGCCGGATGCCCTTCGGCAGTGGTCCGACGTAGCCCAGTAGAGCCATCAGCAGATCGGGATCCAACTCGGTCTCCACCATCCGCGACAGGGCCCGAAACAGCTCCTCCACCATGCCAGCACTGGTGCACAGTTCCAGGTTAAATGCATGAAATCAGCCTGAACCAACGCACATCTTGGACAGGTGTGGGGCTTGGTGGGGTCAAATTTTGGCACTAAGTATGGAGTTGAGTACGAATGATGTAGGTATTTAAAATGCAATAATTTGTGTTGGTGATTATTGAAGACCAACTTGGTCTGCTGTCAACAATAGAGCCATATCCTGTCCAGCAATTGCATTCCCATATCTCTCTCCCTGGCCACCCTCGACCCCCTGTCCATGATTGGCCTCATATTGGATGCTGTGCGGTAGAGTCTGGACACTAAGTGTGTGGCATCAGGAGTCGTAATAACCATTGCTAGCAGGGAGAGTTCGGGAGGTTCGAGGGGTGCGGTAGCAAACTTGGCGCACAGTGTGCCGTGTAGCCTACGTAAAATGAACCTATCCATTTGTGTGACTGAGTCCCTCCATTAGGGATGTAACTGTGCACAACCCTGCCTCGTCAAACACATCCCCCAATTTGTGGATATGACAAGTAGATAGGGTTCTCTTGGTAAGCAACTCAGTTGTAACTAGTAGCCATGGGTTGTCCGATATCGGAATGTATGGGGAGTACAGGTGTTCATAACCAAGGTACCATTGAAGCTTGGCCCATGCCCGACATGTGGTTGCAATAGTTTGTATGTCTGTGATACTTCTGGGAAGCCCGCGCGGTAAGAGTGTATCTAGGGGATAAGGGTGGATCTATGAACTTTCAGGCTTGAGGAATTGCAGTCTTGCGTCATGATGATACCAATGGTAAGAAAAATGTACTCTCGCTACTAGATAATAGAGATAGAAATCCGGTACTCCAAACCCCCTGTGCTCATAGTGTAAAGTTAAAGGAGCCCATCCGATCCTAGGATGCCCACCTGCCCATATCAATCAGGCGAGCACACTATGAAGGTTATCGAAAAAAGCATTGGTGAGTGCAATTGGAATGTTTAAGAACAAGTATAAACAAGCATTTGCAATGCAATAGTTCTCGCATTTTATTTAGAGCTATTGGCGTAATGGAAATGTTTTTTACTTTTGTGTTTTTTGAATTAAGCGGATGTATGTGATGGCAATTTTATGTTTTACAATAAATCTAAAAAGAAGCGCGTTGACGGTTGGATGTAGTGTATGGGGCATGTGAGCCGCTATGTGCGCTATGTAAATATATTGTGAACAATGGTCCAAAGTGAGGTGACATGGTGTGCAAAATAATGATGGAATAATAGGGTGCGGCCAGTGGCTGAGAATAATTCAAGCATTCCATCCATCACTTTTTTCTATACGTCAGTTACAGATTTGAGTCAGAACATAACATAATTTAAACGGTTACCGTACCTGCTGCAGAGCACAGCAGGTAACCTTTAGGGCAGAAGTTCTTGTCTTTGTTAGATATTTCAGTAGGTTAATGTATACCTATGTTAACTGAAAATTAAAGGTTTCCACTTTGATAAAGTAGGTCAAAGGTTTGTGCACCCACTATGAACAGCTGCATGTAACTTGCAAGTCATATGTTTAAATCCTTGCTGGTAGCAATTCAAGTTTGCCTTCCTCATCAGTTCTTAAAATAATTTCCTATAATTTGTGTAATAATTAAAAACAATGTGCAGTGCCGAAAAGTAATAGTTTGCATTGTGCTATTTGAATGATCTTTATAAAGGTAATGACAAACTAGTCCAACATACCTTACACACACACAGAGTTTACATATACTACAGACATGTAGTGGTTGTATTTAATTGAATGCAAATAATTTCCACTGAATGCACCTGCTACTTCTGTCCTGGTACATTTTTGTGGAAGGAGGATACACTCAAATGGTTTTCACGTACAGCATCAAAGTAATGTTTTCATACTGCAAACACATTTGCATCCTTTAGGATAAAGAATAGTGATGATATGTTTTTGTTTTTACATGCCTAATTCTGTCTTCCAGGATAATGTTTCTTCTGTGATCTGGAGCACGCCTGATTAAAGCTATGCAGTCTCTTTCACTGAAGCATGGCTTGTATTTAATTTCTGCAGAAACAACACAACCGTAAATAACCAGAGCATTGCTACCCCTACATCTTACGAGGATGAAGGTTAGCCTGCACGGTGACTTTAATAACTTACACAAACACTGCTGTTGTGTTGTCACAAGTTTATTCGTTAGCTAGGTTAGGTTTAACAGAAGCAGCCCTGGTGTCAGCAGAGCGATCTCTGAGTGGAGGGGGCGGGCAAACAAGGCACAGGGAGACAATCCTAACATAAATTAAAGATCAGCATCCTGACCGCAATCTCGGAGGGTTGGTGGGGGCGGGCAAACAAGGTGCAGTTAACACGCCTAACATAAACTAAAGAACAGCGTCCCGCGATCTGCGAGTGGCAGCGCTGCGTTGAAGCAAGCAGCACCCCCTCTCCCTGCACACAGTTCACCTCCTTGTGCATCTCGGCCCCGCTTGCACTCCTTTCCCTTTAGGTCTGGCTAAATTTGGCGATCCAGAAACTCTGTGTTGCCGCCGCTGCTTCCCCCACTTCCTGCTTTAGAGCCACGCTGCGACCTGTGCGTGGAGTGAAAAAAAAGCAGCGATCTCAGAGCGGAGGGGGCGGGCAAACAAGGCACAGGGAGACAATCCTAACATAAATTAAAGAACAGCGTACCAACAGCGATCTTGGAGGGGTGGTGGGGACGGGCAAACAAGGCGCAGGAAACACGCCTAACATAAATTTTGGGCTTTCAGTAACTTTCAGCTATGCTGAACAGCAGATGTGCTGTTGACATAATGGCTAAAAGACATTCACATTGTCAAAGCCAATAGCTTGGGCATTGCCGCGTCCATTTGGCTTTGCCCATGCTTGTTTTATGTTGATCACATTACTTCTGAAAACAGCTGCCCCATCAAGCCAGATCTAAAAAGAATGTAGAAAATTTTACACAATCATATTTGAGTACAAGCTCTTGGCCTATTAAAATCTGAAAACATGAAAAGGGGTCACTGTTTTCTCTGAAAAAGGTGGAAACTCTAGTAGCAGTGCATTGTTCTAGGGTAGAGGATGCGTGCACTAACATAAACAACACAACCCGTCCGCCTTAAACGCATCGCGTGTGCTGTGCAAAACTGATCTTGACGCACATTTGACAATTTCAGCAAGTTCTGAGTCAACCATTAATAATTCGTAAATTGTGATTCTTTTTTTTTTTTAGATGGTTTTGTGATATTAAAAGCGAAACTAGAAATCCCAGAAAGCGGCGTGTTCTTGGGTTTAAAAAAAAAACTGACGCGTGATTCTATCATATAATAACGATGGGCCGGCCCCTTGTTATGCTTGGCAGAAGGTTGGTCTAATGTGCTACATAAACGCACACTATAAAAGCAGCGGCATGTCGGGAAGTTTGTGGCTTAGAAGCAATCCATGTTATTTCTAACCCGCACCGTGATATGAGTGCTGTCTTTGCAAGCAACCCAGCACATGAGTGTTTCTGTGTGTAGCCCAGCAACGATACGGGGAGTAGCGAGGCTGCACCTGCTGAGAAGCCAATTCCTGGTCGCTTTCATCTACCGCTACGTCACAGCCTACACATGAGCACCAGGACCCGTCCATGGCTCGCAAGTGCACTGCAGAAGAAGCAAGGCCAATCCCCACCTCGTTCTTTCAGGACCCCACGCCCCCAGTGAAAGCATTTCAGTTGTCACGCTCATCAATTCCACTTCCTGCATTGTGAGGTTAGCGCCACTACGGACGACATGTTAGTCAGGCAAAGTTGTTACTGTTTTCTAACGCCAGCATCAACGATGTCATGTTTGTCTTTTACAGCTAGTATTACGAGCCATTCATTCCTCTATCTTTCTACGGTGCTTGATCCAGTCTTTCAGAACATACGCCAGTAGTTTATAACTGGACACGTATGCTTTAAACATTCATCAAACTTAAAACGTCCACTTGGTCTTCGCGCGGCCGTAGGTACAGGAAAGCCGTTAAAGAAAAATATTTGCAATGCAATAGGTCTTGCATTTAAATGTGCGAGACCTATGGCACTGGAAAGAAGTGGCCGCCATTGTCCCGGCTGCTTGAAAAGAGAATGCAGGCATGGCACGCTGAATGTAAGCAAAGCACGTCGTCCCTACAGTAAGAGAAACTCAATAAAGAAAATAGTGCTTACAGATTGATTAACACGTACCATGTAACAACCGAAGTAAAAGGGCCAGTAGCCATGGGAGGTTACAAATGAACACAGGGCGGTACTAAGGAGGGACTAACAAGCCGATTACTGAGTCAGAAGCCTGCATTTACGAAGGACAAAGACAGAAGCCAATGGCAAATATGAGCAGAGAGTGGGCGGGGCTTCTATTCCTTACTCCAGTACAGCAAGTCTCGCAGAGCAGCGCATGCGTGCTGACTCTAGGCTCGACCTAAAAATGGGGGAGCACCACCATCTTTATTATTGCAATACTACCGGCCATGGACAGGGGGAGTTTTATCCATTTGTCAATTAATGTAGTTAATTTGTCCACCGCTGGAACATAGTTCAGTCTGATCCCCTCAGAGCTAGAACGGTGTAAGTAAACCCCCAAATATTTGGGGGGGTCCGAGCACCATTTGAGAGGGAAGTCGAGAGTAATCTGGATTGTAGCGTCTGTTAACAGGAAGATTTCGGACTTGGACCAGTTAATTGACAACCCAGACGATGCCCCGCGACGGATCACCTCTGTCAGTGCTGGGGCCAGGTAGGATTCCGGGTTCCTGAGAAATAGCATAACTTCGTCTGCATATAACGATGCCAACAGTGGGCCGCGCTGGAATTGGAGCCCTTTCGCCAAATGCCGTTCTTGCAACTGGCGAAACAGTGGGTCCATGGCAATAATAAATAATAGCGGGGATAACGGGCATCCCTGCCGTGTACCCCGGGTCAACGGGAACTGGTCCGTTATGGTACCATTTACTTTTAAGCACTCCATGGGATTTTTATACAGGAGTCGAACTAGGTTCCAGAATCCCTTAGGGCAGCAAAGTTTGCTCAAAGTGGCGAGAAGAAAAGGCCATTCTAGCGAATCAAACGCTTTTTCAGCATCTAATAGGACTGCAACTGCCGGAAGCTCACGATTGATTACTGCGAATATAGTGCGCAAGTTTACTGACGTGGAGCGATTGGGCATAAAGACTGACTGCAGTGGAGATATAATCGCATTCATTAGTAGGGACAGGCGAGTAGCCAGGACTTTGGCTAAAATGTTGTAGTCATGGTTTAATAAAGACATCGGGCGGTAGGATGTGCAGGATTCTGGGGGTTTGCCAGGTTTTACCAGGAGGGTTATGACCGCTTCTCACATTGTTGGGGGGAGGATACCATCAGTCAAGGCTTCCGCGTAGACCTCAAGGAGGTGTGGGGTCAATTCAGTTTTATATGCTTTGTAAAAGGCTCCGGTGCGGCCGTCCAGTCCGAGGCACAGGTTCCATTGAGAGAGTCTATTGCTTGAACAATCTCATCGCGTGTAATAGGCGCAGCTAAGAATTGTTGCTGTCCTGTTTCTCTCCAGACCATGGCAATCTCTGCTAGGTAGTTCGCAATGGTTTCCGCAGAATCGGAGCACTTAGACGTGTATAACTGGGTGTAATGATTCATAAATGTGTGAGCTATATATTCTGAATCTGTGACGATGGTTCCGTCTTCTAATTGCAGAGACAGGATCATTGCTGCTTGATATGGCGGACGCAGGGTAATGGCCAGGGTGCGACCAGGTCTCTCCCCCTCCCCATAGACCCGCGCTCTAGCATATTTACCCAGGTATGTAACTTCACGATGAGCGAGAGCTTGGAATTCCTGCATTAGTGTAGCCCTTCTACGTAAATGAGTCAGATGGTCCCCTGTGAGCTTCTCAGTGTCAAATAACCTCAGCGCCTTCTCCACTTGTGCCAGGTCCTGCCTTATTGTTCTAAGCACCTCTGAGTGTTTCGCTATGCACACCCCTCTTATGTATGCTTTGAATGCGTCCCATAATGTCGAGTACTTCTGCACCGTGCGCTTATTATGCTGGAAATACTCCGTGATTGCGTCACACACTTCACTTCTGAAGACCTCGCCTAGTAAAGCGTTCGTAGGAAAGTGCCAGGGTGCTCGTGCCAGCTAGCCCTCAGGCATCTGTAAATTGAGTTGTACAGGAGTGTGGTCTGACAGAGTTCTGGGGAGATGTACAATATCGACTAGTGCTAATGATAAATTAGGCGTGAGGTACCAATGGTCAATATGGGACCAGGTTCCATGCGGTGCAGAGTAAAAGGAATATTCCTTAATGCTTGGATATTTGTGTCGCCATCCATCAATTAAAAAATTGGATTTTGTCATCGTGGTCAAGGCCTGCAAGGAGTATGGCTTTGTTGCAGGGCCCAGGCCTGTAGTGTCAAGCAGCGGGTTCGGGGAGAGGTTAAAGTCTCCACCCATGAGCACAGTGGGAGTGCGTAGTCGAGTGAGGTGCGCAGATATGCACGAGTATACTTCGGGGGAGTCTGTGATTGGCGCATAAATGTTTACTAACAGTAGAGGAGTAGTAGCCAGTGTGCCTGCCACTAATAGATAACGACGCCCAGGGTCAGCGATCACTTCCTGCGTTGTGAAAGGTATAGACCTGTGTAATAGGATATATACCCCCTGGAATACGTACTGTAGTTTGCAAAAAATCGGTTTGTGCTGTCCCCCAAGCAGAAGCAAAGTGGGGCGTTGTCCCTGGGGCACAGTGGGTCTCCTGGAGGAAAGCGACCTGCACCCTGTGCCTGGTTAAATAGGATAGTACTTGTCGGCCCTTCTGAGGGTTAGAGAGCCCCCAAATATTCCAGGTAATGCATTTCAATGAGCGCCGCTCTGTGGTTTTAGTAGAAGCACACATCGATGGCTGGAGCTAGTGTGCCGGAGGCCAAGTATGCACAGATCGCCCTCCCAAAGTGAGGTAACCCGTGCACATAAGGCACAATCTATATGTCGTGTGGATATAGAGACCAGTTGAATAAGAGAAGAAAACAGATAGAGAATAGCAAAACAGTGCAATAGCCCCTATCCCCCACTTCGGCAGCGTAACAGATACTACCAGAGAATCCCATTAAACATAACCCTATCAAAGAACAAAAAAAATTGTAGGAGTCATCCTTGGGGCGAGGCAACACCAGGAGGGAAGCACCTATTGACCGTGGTTATGCATCAATTAGTAATGGCCTGATGTTTAGTGAGTTCGAAGTGCTCACGCAGACTTCGATGCCGTCAACAGTACAAAATCGTGGGTACACGCATCTGGTGAAGTGAATCATCGCGCTTCCGCTAGCCCAGTGAGAAAACAAAGAGGTCGGACATCAATTCGCAACAACCCGAAAGTAATGTGGGTTAAATGTATTCCCGGCTGCCGCCGGCCGTA
This sequence comes from Calotriton arnoldi, assembly GCA_963921515.1. Classification (NCBI taxonomy): domain Eukaryota; kingdom Metazoa; phylum Chordata; class Amphibia; order Caudata; family Salamandridae; genus Calotriton; species Calotriton arnoldi. Next base: position 1,938,840 of record CAWUFW010000721.1, read on the forward strand.
GAGCAGTGCTATGTGGTTGATGAGTGAGCAGAGGCAGAATCGCCAGTCGCTTCGTTCATGGTAGTGAATTCAGTGCGATGTTGCTTGCAAAATTGGGCAGCCTCATGTGCTGTTTCGAATATGTTCACCTTGCCATTGTATTGCATGCGCAGTTTTGCTGGGCATAGCATTGAATATTTCACATTGGCTTTACTTAAGATTTTCTTGAACTCTGTGAATTTGCGCCGCGCTTCCTGCACAATTGGGGTGTAGTCTGGATAGATTGCTAATCAAGGTATGGCATTAGCAATCTATCCAGTCTTTCTCTCGAGCGAGCCGCAGTGCAGTGTCACGATCCTGATAAATGATTAATTTGCCGATTATCATCGGGTGGGGTGATGGGCGCAAGGGACCGGCCTCGGTCCGAGGGTTCTGTGTGCCCTCTCTATAGCAAACGTGGTTGTGAAGAAATCTCTACCGAATTGGTCAGCGAGGAGTCGCTCCACATAACCGCTCATGCGCCCCGTGTTGGTGGTCTCCGGAACTCCTGATATTAGTAGATTGTTCCTGCGTGATCTCGCCTCCAAGTCTTCAGCTTTTGCCGCTGTTTGTTCAAGCTGCTTTCCAGTTTGTCTAGCCGTTTGGAGCTGGAGGAGCCCACATCCTCCATATCAGAAATACGTTGTTCAGCTGCGTTTAGCCGCACCTCTTGCTAGTAAAGACGCTGGTGCATGCTCTCCAGCTTAGCAGCTATATTATCTAGGTGGGTGTCCACCGCTCCGAATCCCGCATTCAGTTCGGCAAGTATCGCTACAGTTCCCTCAGCTGCTGCTGTGTCTGCGCATGTTGTGCGTGTGTCAGTGTCCCCACTCGATTCTTCCACCCCCCGTCTAGGGGACTTGGATGAGCCAAACGACAAAGGGCGCTGGCGACGATCTCTGCGCCCCATCACGGCAATTACCCACACTGGAGCCCTCGGCTACAGTTTTAGTAGTCAGGCAGACCTTGGTATTCCACCAATGTGTAATGTGGCTTCCCCTATGATGGGGCTATACACTGTTCAGTAGGCACCTGTGCCACCACAGTGCTAGTATAGGGCGTTTTGGCTCAAACAAAGTCAAACTTCTTCCTGTTTTGTTCTGCTCACTGGAGTGATTAGTGCTGCACATGAGTATGCAGGCATAGCAGCATCTGTGATCCTTATTTGTCAGGCAACGGCATGCGGCGGTCTTTCACCACCACCACCGCCGCCGAAAACAGGGCTCGAGGTGTTGCCCCAGGGCTCAGGGGGACAACCGACGCTCACCTCGGGCCCGCGACGCCATCCAGTATTGTTCACGTTACTGATGGACCCCACCTGCGCTTCAGAGCTAATGGCACGCACTACTGCTCCCCAGCTTGATCGCTCGGCAGGCCCTGCCGCACCCAGCGGGGGACGGAGGCGGTTGCAGAGCGCGATCAGGGCCCGACTCACCAGCACTTCAGGGCTTTCGTTCCCAGCACGGAGGCATCCGGGTGCCATCCGCCATGCCTCTCCCTGCAGCGGTCAGCACGTGCCGCATCGCAGGCCTTCGTGCCAACGGGCCTCGATTTCTGCACATTTGGCAGCCGCGATCGCAGGCTCGCCCGCGACCTGTGTGGCCCCAGGGCCTCTGAAGACCGCGTCAGGACGCAACGGCTGCCAGTCGCGCCTCCGCTTCTTTTGGCTCCGTACGGCCCCCGCCAGTCTCAGTTACTTGCCGGGGTGTCCTACATGTCTCACTGGTGTGATGGAGGAATTTGGAGATGTTGTGGCGATGCTATGCCTTCAGATGTCGGTGCGATCTTCAGAGCTTCGGGCTCAAGCGGCCATCTTGTCCTCGGCCAGGCCACGTCCCTGGTCAGTCATGTGACTTTTTAAGTAAGAAAAGAACTTAAACACTTCTTTTCCCTCCTTCTTTTCTGAAGAGCTTCAGTAATATAAATCTCTTTTCCTCTAACAGTTGCCTGGTCATTTGAATATTAACATTCATTCACTCTAGAACCTTGAATGTTTCAAAGTGTCATTCCTGAAATGCTGGCTTCAAATAGAGCTAAGAGCGTGTAATCAGGAACAGAAATGAGAAAGTGCTCTGTTCTGAGCTTTTGCTCAAACTTTCCACTATAATTCTGATGTGCTTGGCTCTTTAGTAAGTTTGTGCATCCGAAAAAGCTACTTCAATAATGACATGTGCCACCTGTTCCTTTCTGCTTATTTAATTATTTTTGATATCTATGGTTTTCATTTTTTTTTATTATTTAACTCAAACATCGCCCAAGAGTATTACAGCGCTTCACATGAGCACTACATTTCTTTTGTTGTTATAGAGAGATTTCGTGATTTATACTGAATCACAGGATGTTGAGCTAAAGCTAGGAATCAAACCTGGTTCTCCTGTCCTTAGTCAGCAGCTCTGGCCCATAAGGCCACATCTCCTCCCAGTTTCCATATTACGAAAACTTCAAGGCACCTCCAGAAGATAGCTGGGAGAGAGAGGAAAAGGTGTTTGGGGGGTGTCACAACTCAGATAAACAGATACTCTAGCTTTATAAGAGGTTTTCAGATGCATTTAGAATAGTCAGAGGTTACAGATATTTTTGCGTAGTACTAGTGTGTTCCAGAAAAGGATGGTGGTGGGGCAAGGGGGTCATCAAACTGCAGTTTTATTGGCCAGCAGTGGAGAAGGATGTGAATGAAGGACAGTCCAACAGGTTTATGTTAGTTGAGCAATGAGGTCTCACAGCCTTGTGAGAAGTGATAACGTCAAAGCTGCATTTAGAGGCTTTGTTGTGTATAAGAAACAGAACTTAGACTTTTCAGTGATTAGATTTAACAATTTTGCAAATGGTTCAGATGTTCAGCTTTAGAAATGAGCTGAGGCTCAGAGTTCTGTGTCTCTGAAATCTTTTGAGACAGTAGAAAAGTGTGTGTTGCAGAAGGAAATTGTAGTAATTTAGTTTAATAGTGATCAGGAACTGATTAATGGTTCTGCTATTAGAGGCACGTTTTCATTGTTATTTTCTTAAGGTTCATCTTGAGTATCAAATCATTAAATTGATCAAGTTTATAAACAAACTTTTAGCAAGTGAAATACTTTCAGTTTAAAATCAAATAAAAAAGCTTATTTCACTTAACATAACTCTCATAAATAGGGGTGGGCGAAACTCACGGAAAGAGGTACATGAAAACTCTGCGCTATTCTGCAGAGTTTCATGAACGGATAAAAATCGGCACGGCGTGCTGATTTTTAGCGCCAAGAGCTTGTTCGGCACTGAACTATCAGGCACGCCATAGGCTCTGCTTCTCGAGTTGGTTTTGCTGCCACTCAAGTAGATTTTCTAATTGACCGTCTGCTTTCTCACGTAAACGGTTGCCACCGCCTGCTTTGGGAAAATCTCTCCAAGTGCCCTCCTAGCGCCTGAAAATCATGCTAGGGGACCCAATTCTCACTCTCCGACTTACCATTGGCGAGACATGTGCAAGAAAAAACTCCGCCACGCGGCGTTTGACAGAATTTGGTTGGAACTCTAAAGTACATGCATAACGCAGAGTGGCCAAAAATCTGCCAACTCCGTCGGCGGAGTGTAATTTATCCCCCACCCCTACTCATAAACAGAATTCATCACATCAAATTTAGTAAAAGCTACCAACAAAATTGGTAAGGGGTGTGTACCTTTTTAACAACTGAGCAGTTCCCCCTCAGAAACCCTGCAGGCTTAAAATTAATCGGTGCATAAGTAGCAGACTCAAAACTATGTTCCAGTAGCATTTTATCTCACTACCCACGCAAGCACTGTAAAAGGAATATGCAACCAGAAGATTACGTTTTTAAGAAGAATTTCATATAAACAATCCTGCTGCCTATAATCCATACATAATGCATCCCAAAATAATGTTGCCAAAGCGCTTTGAATAGGTGTTTGGTGTGCATCTGTAAGAATATCCCACTTCTGGTATCGTTGATACAATGCTGAATAAGTGTGGGTTTTAAATAGTTACTTATTTCACCTTGAAGCTGAGGACATAATAGAATAAATGAATGCATGCCTTAACCTCGGTACATCAGGCCAAGATGCCGTCATGAAGGTAAGGAACTTCTACTTTGAGCCAAGCCACATTAAAAGACCCCTCCTACAAGCAGACCTGCATTCACCTCCTTGAAAATTCCTGATTTACCTGTCCCTTCCTCATCCTTGTAAGCAATACCTGATGCTCTTGGGCTAACTTTGAGCCTTATCCCCTGAATAAATCTTGATTACCCTCACCCAGTCCTCCAGGGTCCAGTCCATAGCCCGATAAGTGCTTCAGACAGTTCTGATACTCTACCTGCTTCCTGGACAACAAGTATAGCTGAACCTGTTCACTTCAGCATTATATCTCAGCAAAGCACTGTTTGCACAGAGACACAGGCAATAGACATTGGCCAGGAAACACTTCGCTAATACGCTGTAGGAAGCATCCAAGTTCAACAGGAAACCTCCTTCTCCGATTTGTGAGGACTCCTGTTTATCCACCATGCCTTCTCGCATCTGGACCCAAAAGTCAGGCACTCAATTTGTCAAAGACCCATTGGAGTGTGGCACTTACGGCATTCAAGTTCTGAAAGGGCACCTGATAGTGAGCTGCCCCTCTGCAGCAGGCATAGTTATAGTAGCATTTTGCTTCCACTAACTTGGATGCGTATCTACACTTGCCATACCATAATTAACTGTGTCTGGCAAAGGGGAAACCTACTTTAATTTCTCAGTTTCATCACAGCTGCATTCCTAAAGACTTTGCAACGCCTCTAAAACTCACAGGGCTTATCTTGTTGAAAGACCACTTTTTGTGTCTGTGTTTCCAAGGCTTCACATCATGCATGATTTGTCCTGCAATTTTTTAGAGAGGGCCTTTTCCTCAAAAGGTAGGTTTCAGTGAACGCTTGGCTCACCCCTGATAGTTTAATGCATCTGAGTTACCTCAGAATAGGAAAGTCAAATATTTTAGCAGCACCAAATCAACAAAGTCAATCATTCATACAGGAACATTTCCGAACCAAATTAGTAAAAAGGCACAAAATACACACCACAGCCAGAACCAACTTCCACAGTGGAATGGAGGCTGTTGCGACATGGATGAAAGACAGCTTCCTCAAGCTCAACTCAAACGAGACCGAAGTTCTCATCCTGGGACCCACTGTGTCAGCCTGGGACAACTCCTGGTGGCCAGCTACTCTGGGTGTTCCCCCAACCCCGACTGACCACGCACGCATCCTTGGCATCATACTGGACTCTCCGCTCATGATGGACTGCCAAATCAACGCAGTCTCCTCAGCCTGCTTCCACACGCTCTGCCTGCTCCGAAAGACTTTCAGGTGGATCCCCACAGAATCTAGGATGGTTTCCGACGCACTCATTACCAGCAGACTCGACTACGGCAACGCACCCTACGCCAGCATCACCCATTAAACTACAGAACCTCCAAAACTCCGCCGCCAGACTGGTCCTCGACATTGCCTGCCGCAGCCATACCGCACAACACCTCAGACAGCTCCACTGGCTCCCAGTCAACAAGAGAGTCACTTTCAAACTCCTCACTCATGCCTACAAAGCCCTACACAACGAAGGACCAGCGTACCTGAACCACCGCCTCACATTCCACATACCCACCAGACAACTCCTATCCTCCCAACTCCCCCTCGCCTCCATCTCCAAGGTCCACAAGACCAGAACTAGAGGAAGATCGTTCTCCTACCTCGCCGCCAAGACATGGAACACCCTGCCCCTGCACCTCCGGCAATCAGCGTCACTGACCCAATTCAGGAAGGACCTCAAGACCTGGCTCTTCGAATGATCCTCCACCCAGTCCGACCATCAGCCCCCCACCCCCAGCGCCATGAGACCCTCTAGGGTGAGTAGCCACGCTTTGCAAGCCCCTGATTGATTGATTGAAAATATAACTAATAAATTAACTCGGAAATTCCAAAATTGGATCTCGTTTTCTGAAGATCTGAGTTTTTACAGTAAAGAAATGAAAAAGTGTCAACAAAGTTCAAAGCACTCTGGAGGTAGAGTTGACATAAGCACCTTTTCAGGCTGCACGCAATAGATTTGCGATTGGGTAGCTATTTCCCTAGTCAATAAAGTTGCCTTCTTATTTAGTCACAAAAATTAAAGTCCTAATTCTCCAACTGGGCAAAGCAGGTCACAGTGCTTGGCGAGGTCTCTAAGAGGCTATGTTGATATCCCACTGAAGTGCCGAGCGGAGTAAAGTGAAGATTATAGGTGCCGAAGTTACGTCATCGCTAGCGGTCCCGTTGGCATTTTTTCCCACTGACTTCTTCCATGTCCACGCTAAAATTATTAGATTTTGATGAGAAATTAATTTCGGTGTTGTAATGATCCCCCAAAACAGAGGTTTGTGAGCCAGGAAACCACCATTTTCCTCCTCTTGAAATTTTCACCTAAGTTCCATTTACTCTATCAGCTGTCCGGTAGCGGAGCTTGATGCTCTGATGAGCCTGCTATATTTTTGAGCATGTGCAAATTCATCTAGTGGAGAAATTGGCAAGGTGAATCATTAAGCATCAGAACACTGTCCCTACAATGCCTAAGTGTTTCCTTCTCATAGTTGACCCTAGACTCACCTGCAGGTAGATCTCGAACGTCCTGTTCTTGAACTGAAGTCGCCTCCTTTTATTTTGCTTTTCCAGGACTGAACATTGGGGTATCCAGGTTTGCTGGTCTAAGAGATTGATTATGTAGTTGCTACAATACAGTGTAAAGTGTGTCATGTTGTGTGTGAGAGTTTGAGATATTTGGAAGCAGAGGCTGAAACGCAATGCTTTAGGTTTCTGGTGAGGCCATGTTAGGACCAATGTGCATACTTATTAGTGATAGAAATAAATAAGATACCATTTTCCTAAAGCTGCCTTTAAGATCTCCTTGTTACACTCACTCAGACAGTCTGACTAGAATATTCTGCACTGGATGAAGAGGTTTTAATGACTGAGGATGAAGGTCTCCATCCCACTATGCTTTTCAATTTATTTACCTGCAAAATACTTGATGGATTTGCCGTTCATGAATAGTGTCCATGCCTTATCCTTTAGTTTTTCCTCATTATCTCTGTGAATGCTTACTGCTTCATTCCTAGTAATCATCCTTTCTTCTTTACCATTTTTACTTCCTTCTCACCGTGCTGATGTCTTTACTGCCAACTCCTTCATTACCTGCCTCCCCTGCATGATCTTTGGTAGTTCCTCCCTCTCCACCCACACAAATGCTTACAGCTTAAATTATGCATTTCCGCCCGATGATCCCAACTTCTTTCTTCTGTACCCTTCCCACTTAAAGTGGTGTTTGAACCAGATGCTCCTTCTAATCTTAGACGCTGTGTGCCTCATTGATTCTTTAGATCTTCACTGCACTTTTCCTGCTATTTCCCCCAAACCTTTGAATCTGTCCTAGAAGCGTGTATTGCCTGTTTCTCTTTTATTGCTACTATTATAATATGTTTAAAATATTCAACATTAGGGGTCATGTTTTGTGGTGGTTGTATTCTCTTCTGACTATGCACAGTCCTTCACTTGTTGCAGGCCACCATTTTAGGAAGGTTTTTCAACAGGATGTGGTGGGGAAAGAATAATTCTAGCACCTATTTCTCAGTCAATGGAGTTATTGCAGCGACTGAAGCAAAAGCATTACCCTCTTGTTCAGTGGACATTCATATTGTTAACCAGAGGTTTCTTTTTTATTTATTTTTATTATGGAATGAGAAGTTCAGAATACAAAACAAAGCCAACAAAGGTTCATTAGGCATGGCAAGCATTGATAAGCAGTAGTATGCATGAAGTTAATGAGTCACCCTTTTATAGCAAAACATACATTTAAAATGCTTCTTTTGGACAGTGTCAGTTGAGACAGTGCACTCCAAATTCGAACACATACGCAAAACGCCCTCATCGTTCCTCAGCCACAGTCAAACCCCACGGGGGTCCTCATACAGTCAGCCTAAGCCTGTTGTCCACCATTTATCAGTTCAGCACGCTCCAAATTATACAATGGCCAAACTGTGGGGCCAGCATCTCCTTGTGTCAGCCCCACCGTTCACCAGGCACAGGAGGGAGAGGGGGCCCCAGGTAACGGTTCCTTTTCCACAAATTGACCATCTGGGACAAGCCACAATTAAAGCATCCCATGTGGACAATATAGGGATCTGGCGTGCCCCCCTGGCTTCCTCCCTCCGTATCGCCTCCCTCTCACTGCCAGCCCATGTCATCAGTGCCAATCGCCATTTATGCACATCGGGGCCTCAAGGCGATTTCCAACTCATGGTCAGTTGCCTGCAAGTCCGGATGAGTGCCATTTCTAGGAATCTGTCTGTCACTTTATGGGCACACTACGGGCATGTAGGCCCAGTAAACGCAACTGGGGGTTAATTCAAACGTCCTCCCAGTGGCCCGGCATACGACCCGAAGGACTGTGGACCAATAGACGAACAACAGAGGGCAAGACCAGACCATGTGAAAAAAGGCTGCATCTTCCACTAGGCAATGGGGATACGCCAATGATGCACCGAGGAACATAGAACGGAGAAGTTGAGGAGTGAGGTATGCCCTATGAAGGTAATAGAACTATGAGTTTGAAACAGGAGTTCCTGGATACTTTGGGGGTGCATTCCAGCACCCTTCTCCATGCCTGGTCAGTCAGTGGTGTTCCCAAGCCCTCCTCCGAATGTTGTATCAGGCGCGTGAGATCTAGTTGTGCACGCTTCAACAGTGCTACATACAGTAAAGAACCCACCATTCATGCGTTCTTTCGGCAGCTCGCATGTCTCCTGCAATGCCGAGAAAGGACAGAATTCTCCCTCTACAAATAAATCGTTCAAGATAGTAAGCCCCTGTTCCACCCAGTGAAGCCGTCCCGACCAACCCATGGACTGTCAAAAATGCTGAATAACAAACAACGGTAACTCAGTGGTATAGGGGAGTTTAGTGCACGTACATTGCTGTGCTCTTTACCAAACATAATGTGCAGTTCGGATTAAGATATTGGCGTTATGGGTTATGGAAAGTGGTCTAAGGTTTCAACAAGATAGTGGTCAAAAGTTCTTTGGACGGTAGTCTGCACTCAAGACAGCTCACTCCTTCCCATAGGACAGATCTCCAACGTGAGACCCACTGCTGTTGCGCCACTAACGGCACTGCCAAACACCCCTCCTCCACTGGTAAAAGCAGAGTTTTTAGTGCCACACGTCACCAGGAGTTCTCCCAATACGACGTCAGCTTGAGACTATCCAAGTCTTGGAAACATTTCCTTGGGATCTCGATGGGGAGAGCTGCAAAGTAGTGGAGAAGACAAGGCAAAACTACCTTTTTAAAAATTGCTATCTCGCCGCCCACCAATAGCGGAAGGGCTGTGCAGAAAGCCAACCAACATCTCTAGACAGCTAGAGAACAGCACAGGTTTCCCTCATATAGCAAATCGACAGTACAATAAATTGCCACCCCCAGATAGCGAATAGTTGCCTGCTCCCACCGTAATGTTCGGGTCGGTGATATAGGCCTATGCCCTATATAATCATCCCGGAGAGGGTAGATACATGATTTATTCCAGTTCACCTCTAACCCCGAGTAGCAGCCAAACTCCTTCAGGGCTGTTACTGCTCCCTCCAGTTCTGAGTCCCCACCTCACATGTATAGTAGCATGTCATCCGCGTACAATGTAAGGTAGAGGCAATCAGAAAATAGAGTTAAGCCCCGATAAAAAGTACCTTTCTGTATCTGTGCAAACGGTTCCAGGGCCAACACAAATGGGTGATAGCGGGCATCCTTGTCTGGTGCCCTGTTCTACTACACATGCCTCCAAAATCACCGAGCCGATACGGACCCGAACCAGCGGGTCCGTATAAACCATCCATTTAACCAAGGACAGTCCGCAGCCCGTGCCAAGTAAAGTAGGATATAAGAACTCCAACCAGAGAGAGTCAGATGCTTATTTACTATCTGGTGGAAGGTGCTCCCGCTGGTCCTGGACGAGTAGTAGCTGACGGATTTTGGGCACAGTGGTGCGAGTAGGGATAAAGCCGGCCTGATCAGGGTGGACCAGGGTACACATATGAGGTAATACCCAGTCAACGAGTATCTTACTGAGTATCTTATAGTCAGCGTTGAGCATCGAGAGGGGGGGCGATATGAGACCAAGAGGAGTGTGTCCTTGGGCAAAGATACTATTGCTGCCTCAGGCAGTGAGAGAGGGAGCACCCCTGTGCCCGGGAGATGTTATACAGGCTCATCAATCTGGGGACCAGTTCCGTTATTTATTGGCAATGTTTTGTAGCCACGCTGTAGAGCAGGGTGGATGCTTTGCAGTGCGGTTAAAGCAAATTAAAAAAAGCAATGTGACGCAGTGAGAGATAATGTGCTTTTTTTTTTATAAACTCATTAGCACACGATGCATCATGATCCTTTCCCCTTTTTTCTTCCTTGCTGCCTCAGTGCTTCTCCCCCACTACAGGATGTGGCTCTGCTCCAAATCACTGTCTGCTGCTCAAGGTTTTCGCTTTGTCTTGCTTGTTGATTTGTAATAAGCTTTAGCGAAACCAACAGCTTTATCAGGCCTTCTATATTGGGGAAAAATAAATCATTCCAATAAGGCAGGCAAGCTTGCGTGTGCATACCTGCACGGCAGCCATCTTCTATTGATTTTTTCTTATGCTTTAAGAAAAATCATTACCAGATGGGTGCCCTAGTATATATACATGCAATGCAGTCATCTGGGGGGGGGGGGGGGGAGGAATCAGGAAAGCTAAGAGGTTGGCGCCCGGCATTACAGTGCGACCTGCTGGTTTGTTGTGAGCCAGGCACAGACTCCTAGTAGGGATTCAATCCGGTTTCTGAGGCACTTGGGTCGAATCCTCAAAGCTTTTTCTTTGAGTAAGAGTGGTCAGTTGCAGAGAAAAGTTGCCACGGGTGCCTGAGTAACTTAAACAGTATTCACCAAGATGCATGCATCTATGGTACACGAATGAAGCAAATAAAATAGAAGTTATTACTGAAGAACTTGCTGACGAGTTGGATATAAATAGTGATTAGGAGTTGTAGTTTCAGAGGTGTTATGAAGAAAAAGGGGAGTGTCACAGTAGTGGTCAAGGACATACGGTGTACATGTTGTGAACACCCTCAATATGTCAGAGAAATGACTGCCTTGTACAGTGCGTGTCTGGTTAAAAATATATTACACGTCCTCCAGTTTTTATGAGCCTCAGATTTGTTGAACTTTGAACTTCAGTGCCTTGTGACAACAATCGGGCTAAGTTTGTATAACTAGTTTTATTCCCTAGCAACGTGTTGTAGCAGCAGTATCAATGTCCAACAGTCTGCACATGGCCTCTCCCTTGTTGAACTTCACACTAATCCTCGATAGGTGATGTGAGAGGGAAACCTTCACCAATACGCATCAGAAGAAGCAAGCCTCATGATGTCTTTAGTCACCCCTAATCAACTACTTCTGTCCCTCAAGACCAACTTTGAAATCGTAGTCTTCAAAGCTCTCTAAACTTGTTATGAGATGATGTTGCAGGAGAAGATGATTGCTATCTAGTGTGTAGTGCTTAGCTTGTTCAACCAAGCTCATTGTGGTTAGGTTTTACTGCCTTTCATGCTATGCAAAGTAATGTTAGTCATCCCAAACCTCATTTTACTACTACGATCTCCCTAATAGCTCTTTCTAGACTATTGCCTCCTCTATCCCTCCTTTGACTCATCCCAAACCTCATTTTCTACTATGATCTCCCAAATAACACTTTCTATGCTCTTCCTTCCTCTATCCCTCCTTTATCTTATTCAATCTAAGTAACAGACTCACATGTCCACTGATCGAATTTACAACTTAGGTTTCCCTATAGTAATCCACCACTAATTCACTTTGGGTTCCGGAGTAGTGTGCTATTTGCCAAAAAGCGCTTCAGCTCCTCATCAGGGGTAGCAAGCTCTATAAAAAAATACAAACTCTTCCTTCTTCTATCCCTCCACTATCCTTTTTCAATCCAAATAATAAACTCTCATGTCCACCGCTCAAATTAATTTCATATCTCCCTATACTAATTCACCACTATCCCTTTTTGAGTTCCGGAGTAGCGTGCTTTGCGCCAAAAAGCGCTTCAACGCCTTGTCAGGGATAGTAAACGCTATATAAATACAATTGCAGTTGCAATTACAATCAACTGAATTATAACATCCAAAAATGTACTATTGGTAGAGCACAACTCCAGTTTTTTTTCCACAAATCTAACATCTAAAGTGTTTGTGTTCCCTTCTTTTTCAAAGGATGTGTCCTTCAGCGTAGATTTTTTTTTCTTTCTCTATTGACAAACCTATTTTTTCTGCAACAGCCTTTGCCAGCAAAATATTTTGTTGCTCCTACTCACCAGCCCGTTACTAAATAAAAGCTATTTAATGGTGCTTTTAGCCGTCAGAATTTAGGGTTCAAATTACATTAGTACTGTGGAACAGTTAGTTACATTAAACGCATGAGTACGCGTAGGCCGATAATTATTGCATCCAATAAAAATCCAATACCGAGGTGTTTGGAATTTATCAGATGTGACAATTATTGCCTATTTTGCCTATTACGATTTTTGAGGAATAATTTGCAGATTTTGGTGCTGACTGTACCAAAATCTGCAATGCTTGTTAAATTCTGGCAGTTTGATCTGCAACTCAATGAAGAATGCAATCTTTATCTCACCTGGTAATTACGGGGTGGGATAAACATCACTTCGCTTGTACTTATGATCCTTGCGCAAACCGGTGTTTGGGCGGAGATCACAATTTGATGAACCACCTTTAATCAGGCCCTAAGGGTCCATCCCAGTGGCACTTTGAGGGCCTCATTTCTCCTTGCTTTCTGAAGTAGGGTAAATTTTAAGCCATCTCAGCTCGTCTATGTGCTCATTCCTATCCTTGGTGAAATATGCACTGGGAAAATCTTTCGATGTGTGATATGTTTGCATATTTTATGATAATGATTCAAGTGCAAAAACGTATTGTCATTGCCAGACCTCTAGGAATGGGACCCTTAGCGGTTACCTGAAATACAGAACTCCTTTTCCTAGAAATCTTTTTTCAAACTGTTTTTCTTGTATAAAAAAAAAAGCAAAAAAGAAGGAAAGCAATAACATTGAAACCAAACTTCTTATCGTTCTCTGTTTCCACTGTCCGTTATCTCTCCTTGGTCGAATTTATTGCCTATACATAAAGCTGTTCCTGCAGTGGTGAAATCTTTCTCTCCAAATGGTATTAGTTGGTTTGTGGTCCAGCAGTCAGTAAGCTCGCGTGGCATTTCAATTCCCTTAGTTGGTGAATTCCGGCTGCAGGGGTACAAGAAGTTTGGGAATTCAGGGGCTTCCGTGATGGAACATTTTTTGGAAAAATAATCTACCCACGAGCCTGTGACCATTTTTGGAATCATTCAACCTTTTTAACTGGTGCAGCATTTTTTACTCTTCTTTAGTGATTCTGAGCGATGTACACGTCATTCTTTGGCTTAAAATGTTTGACCAGATGCTGATTGCATTTCCCCCCATATTTTACATCAGTAAATTACAGAGTAGCAAATCAACCCCTTCCAAGATCTACTCGGAGAAAATGGTGTTTCTAAGAAAAGTAGAAGTGTTACATTACAGTTGGAGTAATTGAATGTGGTGTTGTTGAGTTAGGTCGTAGAGCAGGCAGTTGTAGACCTTGTTAGTAAATAATTGGTGTCTTAAATTTCTTTTTTGTTATGTGGTCTTGGTATTGTATGCTCCTAAAAATCTTGGAACCACAGTCTCCAGATCCCCTATTCTGCTATTTGTGGTGCATCAACTAATCACTGCGACAGGGCCCTTTTCATATTCCAGATAAGATATAAACAGAAACCAGACATGCAATTACCCACAGAACATTTGCTCAGACACTGGATCCACAAGTTGCTAGCCTCATAGTAAGTCTGTTTTGTTTGCAAAATAATGGAAGAAGGCGTCTTCCCTTTCTTAACCGAATAATATCGAGCACTACGTTCTCCATGAACGCCATGGAATACCTTGTACTTAATGAGCTCTGCAGCGCTCTTATAGCTTCTTGCTGAGCTCCACAAAATGCCTCTATTACTTCCTGATAATCTTCAGTACACAGAGTGCTATTATTCCTAGGCACAATCTTTACCTGTCTCCCCGTCAGACACAGGCACCTACACAACCTAATACTCACAAAGTCATTATTTTATTTAGCTCCTCGCTTTCCCATCCAAAAAAGTGTATAAGCTCACCCTTCTGAAGTACATCCTGTAAAATAGCACATAAGTACATTGAAATCTCTGCGTTCACCGGATAGGTCTGGGATGATAAAGTGTAATGAAGATCACCCGGAAGTAACCACAACATTACCACTTTGTTCATCTTCTTTGTCTCAGTCCTTATCTGTTCTGATACAAGCAGTACAAAGGCCATTAATTCAGCTCACAGACAAGTAAAGTAATGCTGCACAACTCGTGATCTCTGCTACACCCTTTAACCTACTTACAGAATGTTTGGTCACCAGAGTTATGGAGAGATCTAGACACCCTCCGAGAATGAGCTTTTTAATCTGCTTTTCAGATAAGAGTTATCCACCTCACCTTAATCCTTTGTACATTGATTTTGTGGGGGAGATGGACTCTGGGTTAATGTACAGTTGCAGGTCTTAAATACACTGTTACGACATGTCGTCCGTTGCAACTTTCTGAGAAGCATCTATGCAAATTCTAGTAAAAAACAATTTAGTAAAGGAAAAGAAAATTTGTGAGCACACAAGTTGCTCATGCTAGGCAACCTAGTAATATGTTCACCTTTGCATGCGAGAAGACCGTATCATCGGAGATACTGTCTCCTCGTTGCTGGTTTCAGCAGCCTGTAAGCTGTTGATGGCATCATGAAGTAGACTGGAGAAGTGGCTTGTATTTCGAAGTACTAATGTCACCTCTCTTACAAGCTTTGTAACCTCTGGCCCATGCTCTGTGAACCATGTGGCACTCTTTGCATCCTTATCCGACCCTGGGTCGTTGGACATGGACATCAGGAGAATGTGTTTCTAAAACTCTGCACCTTTACCCCAGCAGCCAGAAACGATTAAGGGGACAAATCAGTGATTGGTTAATATCAGTCTTCCTGGTTGGACATGAGTTACACTGTATAGCAAAATTGTGCGGTGGTTGTTTATAACCAGATTTGGGTATGTGTTGGGGGAACTATGAAGATTGAGCAAGTCACACATGCATGGCCTTACAATCTTTTAATGTGATTATTGTTTCTGGTAAGTAGGATTATTTGGACACCCCCTGTATTTCTGCTATTGAATACTTAAATCAAGTTGTCCCTGGTTTGTGGTCACACAGTACCGGCCCAGACTGTGTCTCGAATGAGCCCAGTATTTCCACCCTCCTACTGGGTATCAAGTACAACTACCACGCTTTGTACTTTTTCAGGTTTGCTTACAAGGCTCTATTAAACTTGGGAAGACGTTTCAATGTACATTCATCTTTTATGTGCTTTTTATTCCATCTCATAGCTATTTATAAATCCAGTTTAATAATGTTATATTATCTCCAACATTTATACAAAATCTCCAATGAATCTCAAGCTAATAGCTCTTGTTCAGGAGAAAACACTGAAGCTTTTCAAATCTACAGGAAAATAATGTCATTTATTTGCTGAGGAAGATAATACCAAACTGGAGTTCAGATTACCCTGTTTCAGAAAAGAGTCACTAGGTGGCTTAAGGTTTAAGAAACCAACATACAACCAGAAAAGGGCTGCATGTTGTGCACCATAGGTGTTAATTCATTGTACATATCAATACTCCATGTAGGATGAGTTCTATGAAGAGATAGAATAGGACCTTCCTGAAGATATGTCTGCATGATTCCTGGTGGAAATATTACACTTCACCTTGTATCAAAAATATTTTTTTCGAGACAAAAACAACAGTTTCTACTTTCAGTTCCATTGGGCTTTGGGGCAGCACATTCATGCACAAACAACTAAATGTATAAATAAGAAACTGAGCATAATAGCCAGATAACCAGATATTATAGCAGCCCTTCCCCATGGCTACTCCATTTTGAGGAGGGATAGACCCAACAAATCACAAGGGGGATCGCTATTATGTTTAAAAATACATACAATTGTAAAAATGTAAGACCTGTATGTTCCAGCCTGCGAAGCAGTCTCATTTTTGCTGGAACTAACCTCTAAATTTACCATGTCTGGCGCTTTAATATATCGGCCTCCGGGATATACAAGGAACTGTTGCACACTATTCCCCGATATACTAGCTCCCCTTATTGTTAAATCCTCTAATTTTACTCTCTTAGGAGATTTGAATATTCACTGAGCACAACGTCTGCAGCTCTGGTCAGACCTTGTTGGAGGACCTCAGAGCCCTTAATATGACACTGATTAACTCCACCCCAATCCAGATAGTGGGTCACCTTCTAGACCTGATCTTTTAGAATGTAAAAAATCTGGCTACTACTCCCACGGTGCTGCTACTGTGGTTGGATCACCACACAGTACCTTTTACTGCTTGGTCCACAAGTGGCTGAGCATGATCAGCCCAGAGTTGACGCCTGGCTGCAGGACTCGCTGGACACTATTTTGCCTGCTAAGATTACCCGTTCTGCTAGGACCCACCCTCCCTCTCCATGGTTTACTGAGGTGCATCGCTATGAGAAATCTAGATGTAAGGGTTTGGAGAGAACCTGGAGGCTCTCGTACAATGAAGACGCCAAACTTAAATATAAAACCACACTGAAAAATTACCATGGGCTTTGCAGAACAGCTTGAGCCAACTTTTATTCCAACAAAATCACCACAGCTCAAAACTGCCCTAAAGCACCCTCTCCAATACTGTCCCAGAGTCAGTGCGAAGAAGTGACGTGCTTTTTGTTTAGAAGGTGGAGGATATTTAGCTTTAGTTAAAAGTGGGTGGGCATGTTTTGTCCCAGTGTTGCTTTTACCTGGCACCCTCGCAGTCTTCCTTCACTCCTGCCATAATGCCTACCTACACGCTTAACTACTGAACTACTCAGAATCTTGATGCATGGGACCTGCTGGACCTACTGCTATTTAGATCACTGGATAAGATCAGGCTCCCCTCCTGACCCTCTTCCCCCATTGAAGCTTAATACCCTGGATCCTGACATTCTGAGGCTGCTGGTGGGTCTTCTTAATTCCTCCTTACAGGCAGGGCATATTCCTCACCCTTGGAAACATGCCAGGGTCTTGCCCCTCCTGAAGAAAGCCAATTTGGATACCTTGAAATGGTCCAATTATTGGCCTATCTCCATGCTTGCCATTATGGCTAAAATCATGGAAAAGAATGTTAACAGTCAAATTCCCTCCTTTGTGGAGACCCATAACCTGTTTCACCCCTCCCAGTCAGGGTTCAGAGCAGATCACAATACTGAATCTTCCTTTTTAGGAGTGACAGAACATCCTAGGTGGCTCCTGGATGACGGCAAGATGGTAGCACTGATTTTACTACACCTCAGCACTGCCCTCCAAACGGTGTCACATGCCACGCTGTTAGAAAGACTGGTCAGCCTAGGTATACAAGGTACGGTCTAATTTTGGATGGTTTCTTTCCTGAGTGATCAGACTTTTCAGGTTTCTTCAGGGAATGTGTCCTCCTCAGGACTTGCCCTTACATCAGGGGTTCCTCAAGGTTCAGCCTTAAGTCCGACTCTTTTCAACATCTCTGTCAGAACTTTGGCTGATCTGGTTGAAAGCTTTGGCCTAACATTATTTTCATACGTGGACAAAACGCAAATTATCTTCTCTGTCTTCCCCCAGGACCATAACTGTGAGGCCCTGAATTCCTGTTTGGCTTTGGGTGGTTTCATGGATCAATGTGAATTCTCTCAAGCTTAACAGAGGAAAAACTGAGGTACTGGTGCTGGGAAAGAACGTGTCCCTATAGGGGCCACAGCACTGGCCTCAAAACCTAGGCGCCCTTCCCACACCGGCCCAAAAGGTGAATAACTTGTGCTTCCTGCTGGATGACAAGCTGTCAATGAAGCCCCAGGTTGCAAAGACAGCTGCTACTTGGTTTGCCATACTGAAATGGCTGCGGAAAATCCTTTGGATTCTTCCTTTCTCAGCCCAAAGGACAGTCATCCAGGCATTTATTCTATCTAGATTGGACTACGGTAATGTCCTCTGTTTGGGAGCAGACAGAGCCTCCATAGGAAGGCTGCAAGTAGTCCAAAGCTCGGCAGCTAGGATGCTCTACAGACTTCCCAAAAAATGCACTTGCTTCCTTTCATCTGAGAGAGCTGCATTGGCTCATGGTGGAGAAAAGGATCCAATTCCAAGCTGTTTGCTTTGTGCATAGAGCTAGATCAGGAGCTGGCCCCAGTTACCTACACGGATTGGTGAGACCTGATTTCCCGGCTCGCACCTTCTGCTCCATGGATCTCTCCTTATGCACGGTTCCGAGAGTTAAATGGATTTGCATGGGAGGCCTATCTGGGCCTTAAACTATGGAATAACCTTCTGTTAACCTTGAGAAGGTATACCGCTCTGTCTTCCTTTCGGAAACAGCTGAAGACCTGGATGTTTTGAGGTAATGGGGTTTTGATTGTACCCTATCTGTCTCCTAGCGCTGGGTACCCCCTTGTAGGTAGCTGTTTCTGCTCTACACTTTAAAAAAATATTAATAAGAAGTAGTTAATTGGCCTCAAATTATGTTTGAGGTTCATCAACTATATGTTTCTCTGGAGGAAGACCAAAGAGGCACTCTTAACTAACATTAGACATTTGAACGCAATAAATGAACATGCAACTTTCACTCACAAAATCAATTGATTTCCTAGATGTGCGAATTCAAAAATCTACTGATTAATGGCAAACTGAGTTATTTTCTAAACCTGTGGATAGAAACAACATGATTCATTATCAATTATTCCATTCATGGAATTTAAAAATAACCTTTCACAATTAATAAGAATGAAGAGAATAACACCTGAACCAGAGAAAATTGAAACCATTATAATCACATTGACAGCTCATCAGTACTCTAGGGGGTCCCCCACGATAGCGTATGAAAAGAGCAGAAATATTAAGGAACTATGAACAGCAACTAAAAAGTTTAACTTCATCAGTCCCTTCATGGGAGCGCAGCCATTCTACAACTGCACGAATTACAATAACATTATGAAAGGGGATTTGGTATATCACCCATTGAAAGGCCAAAAAATCAAGTTAAGATTCTCACCAACATGTGAGACCTCATCTTGGGTATATATCTGATTGAGTGCCCATATGGGCTAGAATGCGAGGAAAGACTGAATGTAAGAATATAACCCGTATAAACGAACATAAAAGTACAATCTGAAACTGAAATAAAAAAGCAGAAATATCAGCACGTTTCACGGACAAAGGGCATAACCTATTTCAATTATGCTTTAACATTTTGGAGACTGACCCAAATGTAGTGCCAGGTATGGACAGAACAAGAAGGTTGTTACAAAGAGATATATACTGGATTAACAGACCGAATACCATGAGTTCCAAAGGAATGAATGACAAAGTAGATATGATAAGTTTTGTGCAATACAACGGAGCAGCAAAGGTACATGTGTAGTATGGTCAGAAAGGAACTCAATGGACTCAGAAGGGGAATGTTCCAGCATTGATGGGACCTTATTCTGGATAAAACACCCCTACTGTTGTGAATATACAAACAATTAATTTTTAATTATTTTTTGAAGACGGTATTTTGTGTAGCTTACCTTACATTTTAAGGTTCCCAAATTTGTATTTGTAAGTTCACATGGGATATATTTTGTCCTACACAAAAGCTACGTTAATGGTTCTTGTATGTGAATTGTTACTCAAAAGACCTCTGGCTAAGAGGCAACATTGCACACACACATCTCCAGATCATTCATAAAGCAAGGTTATCTGATAGAGACATCTAGCCGCAGATTCCTTAGCTTTGAATTCTCCCCAGGTGCCAGACTGGATCTGGAAATTTTTTCAGCAGTACCTCTGCGTGCCGGGGGACGGCGTCGTACGGCCCTGCGGTGACGTCATCTTCGGATATGACATCAGCGGAGCCATATAAGTCCCCTCCGGCGCGCGGACGTCAGTTTCTTCTTTTCCGCGCTGCAACACGGATCTGGAGAAGGGGTTCCTTGGGTCGTTTTTTCCTAAGACCCTACTCGACACCTGGAGTCGGTGGAACAGTGTGCCCTTGTCTGATGTCAACAGATTTCTAACCTTGTGGGTCTTGTAACCGACATATGTCGCTGACGGACCCACATACAATTTGTATGTGGTGTATAGGTCTACACCACAACGCCGAGGATTGTGGTTCCTGCCAGAAGTTAAGACCGTTGTCGTTGAAGGAGCAGCGTCTAAAATTGATGATGGCGCGTGTATCGCAATCCTTGGAGGCTTCCCAGCCTCGGCTTCGTCGTCCCGGGAAGAACATGTGCGGGGTCGATCTAGGAGCCGAAGCTGGTCTAGAGGATGTTGTTCTCCAGGGAAGTCGAAAGGTAAGGGGCGGTTGAAGTCGCGACATTCACGTACTTCACCGCCTGGAGACTCTGTCTCCCATGGTGCCTCCTGCTCGACTGTTGAGGACCCCATACACGACTCCGCGTCTCCCCGTATTTCCGGGAGCAGGGGCGTCAATGGCACAGATAAGGGAATATTATGATTCCTTGCACCTTTGGGACCCCATCTCCCTCTGGAGCGCCTCTAGGCCCCAAAGAGGCGAGTGGTGTGACGTCGGAGGATTTGTCCTCTATGACGGTGAGGCCATCTGAGTCGATGGATCGGCGTCAGTCGACGTCCGCTGACGTCGCTTTAACGGTGGCTCTCAGTCCTTCGGGATCTTTGCCTCCAACGCTGGTCCTTGACCAACCAACTCCGACACTGACGTCGGTGGCGCCGGTCGAAGACACTCCTCCTTCCCCTACCGATGTCGTGATGGCGCCGATTTGACGTTATGGACGTCGGCGGCGGAGTCGGTTATGCAGCCTGAGGGGATTATACCATTTGTGGCCCCTTTTCAGGAAGAGGCGTCGGTAGGTCCGCCTGTGTCGACTGGGGCAGGACTTTTTCAGCCCATTTCAGACACCAATGTGTTTCAGGTGGAGGAGTGCTGGCTTACAGCTCTTGGTGAGGCTAGTGATCTGGATTCTTCGCCAGCCTCGGGGTTGCTGTCTCCCCCTAGTCTTGCCACAGAGCCAAGTTCCTCCTTTGCAGACATGCTGAGGAAAGTGGCTGCTGTTTTGGATTTATCACAGCCCACGGTGCAGAGGTCTACAGACCCTTTATTCGAGATCCTTTGTCAGGGGCAGACGGGAGAAGAGCCTGTTTTTCCGTATAGTGAGCCCCTATTTGATGTTTTGATAGGTGCATGGGCCAAGCCAGAGGTCTCAGTGGACCGTAATGTTGCCCGTAAACATGTGCCTGCACCTGGGGACCCAGTTTGCTTGCATAGGCATCCTTCCACTAGTGGCCTGGTCACTCAGGCTGCAACGTCTTCTCAAGACATAGATTATTCTCCTAAGACTCTGGTGGGTAAGGATGCTAGGGGTCGTGATGCCTGTGGTAAGCATATTTTAGCCTCAGCCACCTCAGCATTGAGAGCCACCAAAACGTCTTGTGTGCTGGGGCGCTTTTCCTATGCCTTATGGGATTCTTTACAGCATATGCTCCCGTCTCTTCCAGAAAACCTTCGTGCTGAGGTGGGCAACTTGGGTAGAGATGGTCAGCAGGCTGCTAGGCTTGCCATAAGGTGTGGCATGGACACAAAGGACTCTGTGGGTCGGGTCATGGCATCTGCAATGGCACTAAGGCGTCTGGCTTGGTTGGCATCTTCGGGTTTCTCGGAGGCTGTCCAGTTGGCTTTGGCCGACGTACCATTTGACGGTGCCCTTCTTTTTGGAGCTCAGGCAGATGCGACATTAAGATGCTTCCGTGAAAGACGGAAAACTACAGAGTCTCAGTTCTGCATTTCTGTCACTGTGTTCTTAGCTTGTACTTGAATGTATGATTTTGTTGGGCGAGGTGTTGCCTTTTAGGATGTTGTATATGTCCAGTTTTGTTTATTAGAACTACCATGTGTACTCTGGTGAGGAGTGATGGTTATGGCCTCAGTGTCATTTCTTTTTGGTTGGTAAATGATTTCAGTGTCTGAGGGAGTTGCCCTTTGTTTTCTGGCCTCTGAGGATGAGCTTTCCGCTCAAGAGGCTATCATTAAGAGAAATGACTTCCTGTATGGAAGCAAACCTGTTGCCTGCTTCTTTGGAGCAGTTCGGTATGCAAGTTATATGGCTTCACTGCTCATTTAGAGGCATATAGTTGTGCCAGTTATGACTGGTGTATAGTGATTCTTTGGTTCTACTCCTAGAGTAATCTGTGCTTCAGCAAGTTTAAGCGTTGCTCTGGCTCAGAGCATATGCTGGCATCATTTCAATGTCAGTTGCTTGCAAATCCTTCCTCAAAGAAATGCCACTGCTGGAAGTACGAAGAATGTCCGGTGGAATCCAAACGTGGATTCTAGACGAGAAGAACCTGAAAGCAGAGGGGACAGAGTCTGGGTCACTTTGGAGTGACCAGGGGCTCGATAGACGAATGCCCACCGATGTCGGGTGCTTCAGGTGCGTTGACGGGGATCTTGACTCCTCAGCTGCGATGACCAGTAGACGTCTAGGACGACCAGGAGCCGGAGGCGAGCTGTCCCACGAAGGATGTCGAGTGCTGAGGGGTCGGTGTCTGGCTGGAGCATCAACAAGCCTTGGCAGTGGCAACCCGCGAAGATGGTCAAGTTGTGTCGATCTGACCCAGCAAGGACCAGGAGACTCACAACAGCAGGGGGAGTCAGGGCAGGCCTGGAGCAACCAGGGGAGGCCAATTAAAGCAGTGTTGACCCTCAAGTGGACCCACAGGCCGGAGGCACAGGAGTCGCGAGGGGACCTCAGGCGAGTTCACAGAACAACAGCTAGCAAGGCACAGAGTGCGAAGAGGCCGGAGTCCTTTGTGGAAAAGGTGCGCTGGGGTCAGGGCTACAATTAGCCCAATGCACGGAATTGTTGCACAACAACAAGCATGTGCTGCTGCAAATGAACGCGGTGCACAGAGGTACGGGTTATGCGGTCCCCACGAGGGATACTGGCCTCAAAATCGGTGAGAGGGCAGCTCAACCTCGGAGACCTTCGGAACCCACCTCCTGTGTTGCTGGAGCCTTCAGAGTCCGCAGGAGCTCAGGATCAGCAGACCGGTCAGTTGCGTTACGGTGCCTGCGAATGCAGGGGAGTGACTCCTTCACCCCAAGGGAGGTTCTTCTGATGTCTTGGAGGTCCACAGGGTCCTGCACGGAGCCTGTATGGAGCACGGACACAGATGAGGCTTTGGACGGAAAGGGAGACGAAGTCGAGCCCAGTGGAGGTCCAGCGAAGTCCAGCGTGTCCAGACGTTCGAAGCTTAGTGGTTTCTTCTTGTAGAATCTTGTCCACGTAAAATCCAATATCATGTAGCCAGGTAACCCATTTTATACTCACGGGAGAGGGTTGGACAGATTCTAGGGACCCTCCTAGGAGAGGGTCTGGACAGGGGGGAGGCTACTCCCATGTCCTTTGTCCAGTTTCGCGCCAGAGCAGGAGCAAATGGCTCCCAGAACTGGTTTGAGCTGGACTATGCACAGGGACACCAAATGTGCCCCTCGTGCAGACTTTCTGGCACTGAGACAGTGCACCCACCCAGCCCCAATACACTAAATCCTGTCTGGGAGGTGGTCACACCTCCCTGTGACAGGATGCCTATTGTGCTGCCTTCCCCTGCTCGAGCTTGGCTCAGCAGCAGGAGGGCAGAATCGTGTCTGTGGCTGGCAGCATCCATTTTGTGCTATTCGGGTCGAGAAAGCTGGTACCGGTATACTAGGTACCCCCAGAAGCTTGGTTCTGAGGGCAGGAATCATACCTCCCACACCAGTTACTGTTGTGGAGGTATGATTCCAAGGTGTTTGATACCAAACACGACATATTTTGTTGCAGCCGTTTTCGAGATAGCATTTACCGCGAGGTTATAATGCACCTCTACCTATATGTCTGGCTGTATCACAGACAACCTGGGAGAATGGTCTCCGAAGGCTGCAGAGGGGCCCTGCTCATGCAGGAGCACCCTCTCATGTAAAACCCAGCACCCTGCCTTCAGGATTGGTAAGGCCTGCTATAGGGGTGACTTATAAGTTTTAAGTGTAGTGATGTATATAGATATAGTGAACCTATATCTCTCGTAAGTGGTGCAAGCACCAGCTTACACAGGTTGCAGTAGCACACCTGTAGTTCCATTTTGCATGGCCTCTCATGGGTGGCATAATACATGCTTCAGCCCATGGGAGGCCTCTGGGGTACCTATGCCCTGAGTACATGCGTACCATATACTAGGGATTTATAAGGGTGCCCCAGTATCCAATCTGGAGTGTACCAAAGTACATGCATAGCAATTTAAAGGAGAAAGCAGATAGGCTGGGGTCCTGAATAGCAGGATCCCAGCCAGACTAGTCAAATCAGTGGGTGCAAAAAGTGGGTGTAACCATAAGAAGCAGATCCTACTTTCCTACACCCCCCCCCCCCAATGAAAGGAGAGGAGACTAACCTTTCCCAGTTGAGTCTTCATGTTCTAAGTGGAAATATCTGGAGAGTCCATCTGCATTGGCATGGTTACTCCCAGGTCTATGTTCCACTGTATAGTCCATCCCCTGTAGGGAAATGGACCACCTCAAATGTTTGGGGTTTTCACCCTTCATTTGTTTTAGCCACAAGAGGGGCTCGTGGTCAGTCTGAACAATGAAGTGAGTTCCAAATAAGTATGGCCTCAACTTCTTCAGAGCCCAAACCACAGCAAAGGCTTCCCTCTCAATAGCTGACCAACGTTTCTCTCTGGGGGTCAACCTTCTGCTAATAAAAGCTACTGGTTGATCCTGACCCTCTGCATTCAAATGTGATAACACAGCCCCTACCCCCAACTCAGATGCATCAGTTTGAACAATGAATAGTTTGAAATAATCAGGGCTTTGCAGAATGGGAGCAGTGCACATGGCCTGCTTGAGGTCATCTAATGCCTTCTGACAGCTAACTGTCCACTGAACGTTCTTGGGCATTCTTTTTGATGTTAGATCATTCAAGGGAGTCACTATAGACCCATAGTCCTTGACAAATCTTCTGTAATACCCAGTCAGGCCCAAGAAAGCTCTGACTTGAGTCTGGGTAGTTGGCGCAGCCCAGTTCATGATGGTCTGGATTTTGCTCTGCAAGGGTTGAACCTGGCCCCCACCCACAAGGTGGCCCAGGTACACAACAGGACGCTGCCCTATCGGCACTTAGTAGCCTTGATAGTGAGGCCTGCCTTTTGCAAGGCCTCCAAAACATTCTTTAGGTGGACCAGGTGATCCTCCCAGGTGTAACTAAAGACAGCTATATCATCAAGATATGC
Organism: Calotriton arnoldi; assembly: GCA_963921515.1. Classification (NCBI taxonomy): domain Eukaryota; kingdom Metazoa; phylum Chordata; class Amphibia; order Caudata; family Salamandridae; genus Calotriton; species Calotriton arnoldi. The sequence goes on from CAWUFW010000721.1 coordinate 1,964,344, forward strand.
TGCACTATATTCTTCCAGGCCTGTAAGGACTTTGTTCACCAACCTTTGGAATGTGGCAGGTGCATTCTTCAAGCCAAAAGGCATTACCACAAATTGATAATGCCCACTAGGGGTTGAGAATGCTGTTTTTGGCTTGGCATCCTCAGCTAGTCTGATTTGCCAGTAGCCAGCAGTGAGGTCAAATGTACTTAAAAACTTGGCTGAGGCCAAAGTATCAATAAGTTCATCTGCCCTTGGAATTGAATGAGCATCAGTCCTAGTGACTGCATTGAGTCCCCTGTAGTCAACACAACACCTCATCTCTCTTTTACCACCCTGGGTGTGAGGTTTAGGTACCAAGACTACTGGACTAGCCCAAGGGCTATCTGAGGGCTCAATGACTCCCAGTTCCAACATCTTTTGGACCTCAGTCCTGATGCAATGCCTGACATGGTCAGGTTGTCTGTAAATTTTGTTCTTTACAGATAAGTTTTCACCTGTGTCCACTTCATGGGTACACCAGGTGGTCTGACTTGAAGTCAGGGAAAACATGTGCCTATACTGATTGAGGACCTTCCTGCAATCAGACTGTTGCTGCTCAGTGAGGCTGCTAGCCAAAGCTACACCAACTACTGAGCCATCATCAGGGTTCTGTGAGAGGAGATCAGGGAGTGGGTGACTCTCTTCCTCCTGTCCCTCATCAGTAGCCATGAGCAAGCCCATGTCTGCCCTGTCAACATAAGGCTTGAGCCTGTTCACATGGAGCACCCTATGGGGGCTCCTGGGAGTTCCAAGGTCCACCAAGTAGGTGACCTCTCCCTTCTGCTCAAGAATGGTATGGGGTCCACTCCATCTGTCTTGGAGAGCTGCTGGGGCCACAGGCTCCAACACCCATACCTTCTGCCCTGGGTGATAAACAGTCAAGACAGCCTTTTGGTCATGCCAGGGCTTTTGCAATTCCTGGCTAGCCTCAAGGTTTTTACTGGCCTTCTTCATATACTCAGCCATCCTGGAGCGGAGACCAAGTACATAGTCCACTATGTCTTGTTTAGGAGGTTTGAGAGGTAACTCCCATCCCTCCTTCACCAAACACAGGGGACCCCTAACTGGGTGCCCAAACAAAAGTTCAAACGGGCTGTAGCCAACCCCCTTCTGTGGGATCTCTCTGTAGGCAAAGAGAAGGCAGGGTAATAGAAAATCCCATTTTCGCCTAAGCTTCTCTGGGAGTCCCATTATCATGCCCTTTAGGGTTTTGTTGAACCTTTCAACTAACCCATTGCATTGTGGTTGATAGGGTGTGGTAAATTTGTAATTTACACCACACTCCTTTCACATTGCAGTAATGTAACTAGACAAAGTCTGTACCTCTGTCTGTTAAGACCTCCTTATGAAAACCCGTCCTGGAGAAAATCCCCAGGAGGGCCATAGCAACCACAGGTGCTGTGGTGGTCCTAAGGGGAATAGCTTCTGGATACCTAGTGGCATGGTCCACCACCACTAAGATGTAAGAATGTCCAGATGTTGTTGGAGGGTTCATGGGACCAATTATGTCAATCCCAACCTCTCAAAGGGAACCCCCACCACAGGTAGTGGTATCAGGGGGGCCTTTGTAGTACCATCTGCCTTACCACTGGCTTGGCAAGTGATACAGGAGTGACAAAACTCCTTTGTGTCCTCTGACATACGAGGCCAGTGAAATTGAGGGACAAGCCTGTCCCAAGTCTTACTTTGGCCTAAGTGGCCTGCTAGGGGAATGTCATGTGCTAGGGTGAGTAGGAAGCCCCTAAACTTCAGAGGTATAACCAACCTCCTGGTGGCACCAGGCTTGGGGTCTCTGCCCTCTGAATATAGGAGTCCCTCATCCCACTAGATCCTGTGGGACCCACTGACATTCCCTGCAGCCTCAGCAGCAGCTTGCTGTCTGAGGGCTTCAAGAGGTTTGCTGCTCCTGACTGAGATCTGCCCTGGAAGGGCCCCCTGTCCCCAAGAACTCAACCTGATCAGGTTCAAGCTCATCTGGGACAGTACCTTCACAAGGCCTGGTATCATCTTCCTCAAAAGACTGATCCTCACTCTGAGCCTGGGGTAAGACACAGCCTTACCCCTCCTGCTCCTCTTCTTGGAAGGCACCTGGTCCATCTTTTCAGGATCCAGGGCCTGTTCAGTGGTCTTCAGTTTGGCCTGTGACCTAGTCATAGCAAAAACATCTGCAGTGATGCCCAACATTGCTGCATGTGTCCTGAGTTCCACTTCAGCCCAGGCTGAAGTCTCCAAATCATTGCCCAACAAGCATTCCACAGGGAGGTCTGAGCTAACCACAACCTTCTTAGGGCCAGTTACCCCTCCCCAGCTGAAATTAACAACTGCCAAGGAATGGTCTGTCCTGACATTGTTAGCATTGGTCACTTGGTACATTTCACCAAGTATGATCTGGTCAGGGCCCACAAGATCTTTTGTCACCATAGTGACACTTGCTCCTGTGTCCCTGTATGCCATGGCCTCCTTACTATTTATCAAAGGCTGTTGCCTGTATTTTCCCAGGTTACTGGGACTGACAAATAAGGAGGCAATATCCATGCCTCCATCACAGACTAGAACAGCCTGAGCTGGAGTTCTGACTAGGCCCGAACCCACCTCAGAGCCCAAGGTTAACCCTACTATTCCCTTGTTCCCTGTACCACCACTTGAAACTGTACTAGGGGGAGCAGTGGTGGTTGGAGTTGAATCCTTGGCCTTTGGACAATTGGCATCTCTTGTCCAATGGTTTTTTTTCTTTACATATGTAGCACCAAGGTTTCCTTTTGCCTTTTCCCTTGTTGGATTGTGACCCCCCCTCCCAATGCAGGTTTTTGGGGCCCTGATGAAGACGTTTGATCTTTATTTTTATCCCCACCCTTATCTGAGGTTTTAGAATCTGTTTTCTTCTGGTCACCACCATTGGTCTGAGTTTTCTGCTTCACCCTGGTTCTGACCCACTTATCTGCCTTCTTTCCCAATTCTTGTGGAGAAGTCAGATCAGAGTCAACCAGGTATTGATGCAACAACTGGTTTTGGCAATTATTAAGGATCTGCTCCTCATAATCAAGTTATATAATCCCTTAAAATCATTTACCTTGCTGCCAAGCAACCAGCCTTCCAGATCCTTAATGGCACAATCAACAAAGTCTACCAGGTCCTGAGTCTGTGTCTTCTGGGTGTCTCTGAACTTAATCCTGTACTGTTCAGTTGTTAAGCCAAACCCTTCAATGAGAGCACTCTTCAGGACTGAGTAATTGTCAGCATCCTCTTCTCTTACAGTGAGGAGCTTATCTCTACCTTTGTCAGCAAAGGAGAGCCACAAGATAGCTGCACACTGCTCTTGAAGGACCCTCTGTACTTTACAGGCCCTCTCTAAAGCAGTTATCCATTTCTGGATGTCATCCCCTACATGGAAGGGAGGGACAATCTTGCTGAGATTCCTATGATCAAAGGTGTGTTCCCTACCTCTAGGGACACTATTGCTGCCACCATGGGACTCTAGTCCCAATTTCTTTCTAGCTCTCTGGACTTCTAGGAACTCTTTATCCAGGGCCAATTGCTCTTGCCTGAGCCTAAGCCTACGTTTCTCAAGCTCAAGAAATTGGTACTCCCTGTCATAAGAGTTGTCCCTCTTGCTAGATACAGAGGTCCCTATAGAATATCTAGAGTGTGTTGACTCAGCAGAGGGAGATCTAGATCTCCTTGGTAGACTCTGCACTCTCCCTGGGGGAATGAAGTGAGGGTCTTCATGACCCTCTCCATCTTCCTCCTGGAGATCTGAGTTATTCAGGGGTGGATCATTTTGATCCTCCTGTGCAGGGTTTGAGTCTAGGTCATAGAAGGTTTCCCTCCTGACCTGTCTTCATCCCCTGTCCCACCCACTCTGTCCTGCTCATCTGACCCAGGAGTCTTCCTAAGGTCGTCTAACAGTAACACCTCAATGAGACGTTGAGTGTTGGCATTTCTCCCTGTCTTCAGCTTCCTAGATACACACATGGCTTTCAATTCTGTGAATGTGAAGTCATCATATCTACTTGGCAGAGGGCCACCAGTGGCACCTCCTTTAGAAGACATACTAAGTGCGGTGTGGTGTATGCACCTACCTAACCTAGTGGGAACTAAACTCTCTTAGGTTGGAGAAAGGATGTGCTAGACCCTTGACTACCCAACCCCAAGTTCAGTAGAACTTACTTATCTAAGCTAGTATTATATGTGCCGAGAGACTAGTGGTTTTTCAGTTAATACAAAGATTTATCTGGTAAAACAATGCAGGTTTGAATCCCAACCGCTGCGCACCAATGTGAGAAGTTGGCCTGGTATATGCTGTCCACTAGTTAAAGTGGGCACCTTGCACCAGTCCAAACAACCCTTATGGTGATTAGGTTAAAGATAACCTTTATAGAAAGCTATCCTAGTGGTAGCTATGGAGAGCAGCCTTCAGGCTAAGTCTTGAAGGAATGTTAAGCAGCTTGTTTTACCAGAATGCAACCTTATTGTATTGGTTAAATGAAAGGGAAACCACACACTAGTTCTAAAAATATGTATTTATTATATATAACACTCTCTAGTATCCTCTACACGAGGGTACGACACAAATCAAGTAATACAGTTGCAAAGAAACAATCGTAAATAGCACAATGCACAGTGGGCTCCAGGGGGAGACCAAACCATATACTAAAATAGTGGTATAAGAACCACTACTCGGGACTAGACCTAGTCTAGGAGGTGTAGAATTGCTGGGACCCCAAGGAACCACCCAAGATGAGTATGTAGGGACCCCACGGAGGACGGGTGCAGAGTGAGAACATGACCGCGTGCTCCGTACAATTCTATGGGGAAGTCGCAGTTGGAAAATTAAAGATTAAGGACCCTTCCCAGTGGATGTCGAGGAATTCCCTTGGAACTTAAGAGGTTGGAGAGCCACCCCGCCCGTGGATACCTTTGTATCAGAGTTACCTATCCCAGAGGAGCCGGGTGCATAGGTACGAAGTGGCGTCGGAAACCCTCGTCGTTTTCTCTGGAAGACCTCAAAGAAATGCCACTGCTGGAAGTACGAAGAATGTCCAGTGGAATCCAAACGTGGATTCTAGACGAGAAGAACCTGAAAGCAGAGGGGACAGAGTCTGGGTCACTTTGGAGTGACCAGGGGCTCGGTAGACGAATGCCCACCGATGTCGGATGCTTCAGGTGCGTTGACGGGGATCTTGACTCTTCAGCTGCGAGGACCAGGAGACGTCTAGGACGACCAGGAGCCGGAGGCAAGCTGTCCCACGAAGGATGTCAAGTGCCGAGGGGTCGATGTCCGGCTGGAGCACCAACAAGCCTTGGCAGCGGCAACCCACGAAGATGGTCAAGTTCAGTGTCGATCTGGCCCAGCAAGGACCAGGAGACTCACCACAGCAAGGGGAGTCAGGGCAGGGCTGTAGCAACCAGGGGAGCCCAATTAAAGCAGTGTTGACCCTCAAGTGGACCCACAGGCCGGAGGCACAGAAGTCGCGAGGGGACCTCAGGCGAGTTCACAGAACAACAGCTAGCAGGGCACAGAGTGCAAAGAGGCTGGAGTCCTTTGTGGAAAAGATGCGCTGGGGTCAGGGCTACAATTAGCCCAATGCACGGAATTGTTGCACAACAACAAGCATGTGCTGCTGCAAATGAACGCTGTGCACAGAGGTACGAGTTATGCGGTCCCCACGAGGTATACTGGCCTCAAACTCGGTGAGAGGGCAGCTCAGCCTCGGAGACCTTCAGAACCCACCTCCTGTGTTGCTGGAGCCTTCGGAGTCCGCAGGAGCTCAGGATCAGTAGACGTGTCAGTTGCGTTACGGTGCCTGCGAATGCAGGGGAGTGACTCCTTCACCCCAAGGGAGGTTCTTCTGATGTCTTGGAGGTCCACAGGGTCCTGCACGGAGCCTGTATGGAGCACGGACACAGACGAGGCTTTGGACGGAAAGGGAGACGAAGTCGAGCCCAATGGAGGTCCAGCGAAGTCCAGCGTGTCCAGAGGGTCGAAGCTTAGTGGTTTCTTCTTGTAGAATCTTGTCCACGTAAAATCCAATGTCCTGTAGCCAGGTAACCCATTTTATACCCACGGGAGAGGGTTGGACAGATTCTAGGGACCCTCCTAGGGGAGGGTCTGGACAGGGGGGAGGCTACTCCCATGTCCTTTGTCCAGTTTCGCACTAGAGCAGGAGCAAATGGCTCCCAGAACTGGTTTGAGCTGGACCATGCACAGGGACAACAAATGTGCCACTCGTGCAGACTTTCTGCCACTGAGACAGTGCACCCACCCAGCCCCAATACACTAAATCCTGTCTGGGAGGTGGTCACACCTCCCTGTGACAGGATACCTATTGTGCTGCCTTCCCCTGCTCGAGCTTGGCTCAGCAGCAGGAGGGCAGAATCGTGTCTGTCAGCATCCATTTTGTGCTATCCGGGTCGAGAAAGCTGGTACGGTTATACTAGGTACCCCCAGAAGCTTGGTCCTGAGGGGAGGAATCATACCTCCCACACCAGTTACTGGTGATTCCAAGGTGTTTGATACCAAACATGACATATTTTGTTGCAGCCGTTTTCGAGATAGCATTTACCGCGAGGTTATAATGCACCTCTACCTATATGTCTGGCTCTATCACAGACAACCCGGGAGAATGGTCTCCGAAGGCTGCAGAGGGGCCCTGCTCATGCAGGAGCACCCTCTCATGTAAAACCCAGCACCCTGCCTTCGGGATTGGTAAGGCCTGCTATAGGGGTGACTTATAAGTTTTAAGTGTAGTGATGTATATAGATATAGTGAACCTATATCTCTCGTAAGTGGTGCAAGCACCAGCTTACACAGGTTGCAGTAGCACACCTGTAGTTCCATTTTGCATGGCCTCTCATGGGTGGCATAATACATGCTTCAGCCCATGGGAGGCCTCTGGGGTACCTATGCCCTGGGTACATGTGTACCATATACTAGGGTCTTATAAGGGTGCCCCAGTATCCAATCTGGAGTGTACCAAAGTACATGCATAGCAATTTAAAGGAGAAAGCTGATAGGCTGGGGTCCTGAATAGCAGGAGCCCAGCCAGACTAGTCAAAACAGTGGGTGCAAAAAGTGGGGGTAACCATAAGAAGCAGATCCTACTTTCCTACAGGTCCGGGAGACACTTTTATGATATAGTTCTGCCTATTCGCATTTTCTGTCTTCTGCAGAAGATGTACTTATTATTTTCTGCATTCTTTATTCGTGAGGGATCATGACTGTTCAATCTTGTGGTGTCAGTTATTTAGGATACCATTTGACAGGCAGTTATTTCTTACGGCATAGTACCTACGGTGGTGTGTTGGTGACAGAGTATGCCTTTTCTCTCTGGGTTGCGTATTTTTTGTCGAACCTCTCATTTCAGAGTTATTTTTAGTATACGGTGTATACGTGTTAAAATGTGCTACTGTGTTATATATATTGTCTTGTTTCACAGGTGTCGTAGGCGCCTGTTGTACAAGGATTTAATTTATGAGATGTTTGGGAGCTGCACTTTTAGGTGCGTTACCCTTTTTTCAATATTTTGAAGGAGCGCTTTTGAAACTGGTTTTTCAGTTCTAGTTAATTCTTATGTATAGAGTATACATGATTGTGTTGTGTTACGCATACTGCCAAAAAAAATAAGAGGGAGAAAAGAAAACCAGTTTAATCAAAGATGCCGTTGATTCTCTTTTCTTGCTTGTCTTGGTGTTGAGCTTAATCAGAGCTTGAAATTGTGTTCAGTCTGTTGGACTATGGCACCGAAAACTGTACGGAGGCAAGCTTTATACGTTCTTGCGTACTGGCAGTTGTTACTAGGCAGTAAACTCCTGTGAATTGCTGAGTCAATCGGAGTGTCTGATGACACATTTAGGTGTGTGTGTGTGTGTGTGTGTGTGTGTGTGTGTGTGTGTGTGTGTGTGTGTGTGTGTGTGTGTGTGTGTGTGTGTGTGTGTGTGTGTGTGTGTGTGTGTGTGTGTGTGTGTGTGTGTGTGTGTGTGTGTGTGTGTGTGTGTGTGTGTGTGTGTGTGTTTGTGTGTGTTTGTCTGTTTGTGTCTGTTTGTGTCTGTTTGTGTCTGTTTGTGTCTGTTTGTGTCTGTTTATGAATCTTTGTGAATCTTTGTGACAGGATGTTATACAATTGGTGCATAGAATGGATTTGAGGTTTCATTTTGTCCAGACTAAATGATTTATACCAAGGAGGTGTTGTGGATCATCTTTCCCTTGGGGAAAAGGGTTCTGTAAGTCCTGTTTTGAGGATTTTATCAGGACGGTACTTTTTCTGATTCTTTTTTGTCATGAACTATGCAGACTATTTGACTGTTATCATGTGTTGTCTCTTTTTGGTCATCAATTTTTCTTACCCCTGTGGGTGACGGGGACAGATGGTTCTTCAGGGGCTTCAACGCTTTTTCCTTCTAGGGCCGAATCTTTCGGGCTTGTAAGGTTGCTTTTTATTTATATGTTCTGTGACCGTGATCATGGATTCTGATGAGAGCCTAGTGCTTGTTCTGCTATTCCTACATACTTCTGGCCTGTTGTTAGCTTTAACCGGCTAGTTCTTTTTGAGAACTCTTGTAGGATTAGTTTGCAGACCCTCCTCCAGTGGGATATAGCTATGGTATTTAATTCAAAGTTAAAGAATCTGCAGCGAGATGTCTCAATCAATCAGGGGTTTATAAAGCACGCTACTCACCCGTGAGGGTCTCAAGGCGCTAGGGGGGAGGGGTGGGGGAGCGGCTCTGGATCAGTCGAAGAGCCAGGTCTTGAGGTCCTTCCTGAACGTGTGCAGGGTCGGGGAGCGTCTGATGTTCACAGGGAGCTCGTTCCAGGTCTTGGCTGCGATGGAGAAGGCTCTCCCGCCTGTTCTGTTTCTGCGGATGCGGGGAACCTCTGCCAGGGCGAGGTCGGTGGAGCGGAGGTTCCTCTTGGGTACGTGGAAGGATACTCTCTCGTTGAGGTACTTGGGTCCGATGTTGTTGAGGGATTTGTAGGCGTGGGTGAGGAGTTTGAAGGTGACCCTCTTCTCGACGGGGAGCCAGTGGAGGTCTCGTAGGTGTTGGGTCATGTGTTCGTGACGCGGTGTCCCGAGGACGAGTCTGGCTGCGGCGTTCTGGATGGTTTGGAGTTTGTGTAGAAGGGTTCTGTTGATTCCGGCGTATAGGGCGTTGCCGTAGTCCAGTCTGCTGGTTATGAGCGCGTGGGTGATGGTCCTTCTGCAGTCGGGGGGGGGGGATCCATTTGAAGGTCTTACGGAGGATGCGCAGGCAGTTGAAACTAGTGGACGCAACGGCGTTGATCTGGCGGTTCATGGAGAGGGAGGAGTCGAGGATGATGCCAAGGTTTCGTGCGTGGTCTGTAGGGGTGGGTGGATTTCCGAGGGCGGAGGGCCACCAGGTGTTGTCCCAGGCGGAGGTGCAGGGTCCGAGGATGAGGACCTCGGTCTTCTCTGAGTTGAGCTTCAGGCAGCTGTCTTTCATCCAGGCTGCCACATTCTTCATTCCTTCCTGAAAGCAGAGTCTGGTGTCTTCGGGATTCTTCGTGAGTGAGAGGATGAGCTGGGTGTCGTCGGCGTAGGATACAATGTTGAGCCCATGTTGTCTGACGATGGCGGCGAGGGGGGCCATGTAGATGTTGAAGAGCGTGGGGCTGAGCGATGATCCTTGGGGTACTCCGCAGTTGATATCGGTGGGTTCGGAGAGGAAGGGAGGGAGACTGATCCTCTGGGTTCTGCCGGAGAGAAAGGATTGGATCCAGTCGAGGGCGGCTCCTTGTATCCCTGCGTCGTGAAGGCTGACTGCGAGCGTGCGATGTGAGACGGTGTCGAAGGCTGCGGAGAGGTCTAGAAGGATGAGGGCTGCAGTGTGTCCCTGGTCGAGTAGCATGCGGATGTTGTCAGTGGCGGCGAGGAGGTCGGTCTCGGTGCTGTGGTTGCTGCGGAATCCAGACTGGGAGGCGTCTAGGATGGAGTTCTCTTCGATGAAGGTGGTCAGTTGGGCGTTTACGAGTCTCTCTGTGACTTTGGCCGCGAAGGGGAGGAGAGAGATGGGCCGGTAGTTTTTCAGGTCCGTTGGGTCGGCCGTTGGTTTCTTGAGGAGGGGTTTAACCTCTTCCCGCTTCCAGTCGTCTGGGCAGATGCCGGATCTGAAGGAGGCGTTGATGGTCCGTCCTAGTTCGGGTGCGATGGCGGCGGTGGACCTGTGGAATATGTGCAGTGGGCAGGGGTCCGTTGGGGCTCCTGAGTGGGTTTTCTTCATGGTCGCGGTGATGTGTTCGACGGTGGCGGGATCCCAGGTCATGATGGTTGGCCTATCGGCGGCGGTGGGGAGAGGGGTGGTGTCCGGCGTCTGTTCTCTGAAGTTGTTGTAGAGTACCTTGATCTTCAGATGGAAGTAGGAGCTGAGCTTGTCGCAGAGTTCCTGGGAAGGTGTGACGTCCGTGGCTTCGCTGGGGGGTTTTGCGAACTGCTGTATGACGTTGAACAGTTCCTTGGCGTTGGTCGCGTTGGTCTGGACTTTGTCTCTTATGAAGGTCCGTTTGGTGTCTCTTATGCGCTGGTGGTATTCCTTCAGGGCGCTCCTGTGGTTGTACTATTAGATGTAAAAGTAACTTACCTTCAGTAACGCTTTATCTGGTAGAGACACAGTCTAGCCCAAGATTCCTTAATGCCCTGCCCATCCTCCCCACTCTGCGAATTACCTTTAGGGTAAGGGTTATACCCTTTCAGCACTGGATTTATATACCAACCTGGACGAAATTGATTGACTAAGGTTGTCTCCCACAATGACCCTTAAGTCATCGATGAAGACGAATAAAATAAATATAATATGTAGACCGTATTTAGTTTCTCATGCCAATGGGCGCATTGATGTCATTGCTTTATCTCCTGCTGATCAAAGTAATTTTGTTGCTCACTGTGCAGGAGGTGAAGTGAACCATTGCAGGGGCAATCACCATCAGGTGGGACTGAAGGACCCATGTAGTTCAACAGGGAACCAGGGATATGCAGTCTCTCACGTTATTGGGTGTACTGATGCTTTTGCTTCATCCTTTGTTGATTCAAGTAAGTTCTGTGATCCCTGTGCAGGGGAAGAAGCGTCTAATCGCATGGTTAACTATCGGGTGGGGCTAGTAGATTTAACAACTCCAGTGGGGATTCAAGGCCATAATGAGGCAAACTCAATATTATCAACTTCTTGTGAATTGGACAAGAATCTTGTAGACAACAGGTGTAAGTATTATGGTGTTAACAGTATCAGCTCCACAGGGACCCTTGACCAAATGGAGATATTAGCTGTCCCGACTGGAAATGGGCTGAATAGGCAGAACAATTGCCCACTCTTTTTTAAATTATTACCCTGGAATATAGCCGGCTTGGGGCCAAAATTAGTTGATTCGGACTGGATGGCATGTATAGCCAATCAAGACATTTGCTTGCTGCAAGAGACATGGGCGACAGAAAAAATATTTATCGACGGGTTCACTAGTTATAGTGTGGAGGCAAAACTGGCAGCCCACTTTGGGAGAGCTATAGAAGGGCTTATGATTCTAATTAAGAACGGTTGTGTTAGTAATTGCACGCTGATGGCGATTGATAACCTGGACCTAATGGGGATTACTGTGACTTTTTCATCGGGCCTCTGTTTGTCTATTTTCAACATTTACGTTAGGAGTTCCAGGGGAACAGATCCCCCACATTAACCCTCTCGGAGGGACTTATAGATAATTTGGAACCCAATATAAAAATTGTTGTAGCAGGTGATTTTAACACTTCCTTTGAACCCTCGCCATATTTAAACAAGATAACAAAAGAGGAGGATGAAACCTGGGGTATACCACCCCTCTTAGGTACCCCCAAGAAAATGTTCTCAAATGCTGCCCTAGAACTGGCATAGTTTACATTAAGTAAGGGTCTTAGAGCATGTAATGGGCGCACTCGCTCTGATCCTACTAGGGCAGCAACATTCAAAAGAGGGTATGTACCAGCACTATTGACTATGTTCTGGTTGATATAAGATTATGGCCACTCATGTTTGATAGGAAGGTGGTGGTGCGTTTGGACAGTGATCACAATTCCCTTGAAGTAACTCTGACTGGTGACTCTTTAAACCAAGACAAAAATGACCAGACAACTATTGTACCCGCCCCCTTGGTATCAAACAACCGTCGCTACGTTTCGTGGCCGAATGTTATGTCTAACCAGAATTTATTGTTACAGATTTATAAACTCTGTTACATTTCTTGAAGCGTATGTAGGATTGTGTGAGAATGTAATCCCTATTTTAGATATACATGCTGGCCTGTCGAAAGCCCTACGGGTTTTTTTAAATCAAAATAGCACTGTTAAGACTTCCAACTCCTCCAAGGTGGAGAATCGGTTTAATCCGGCTTGTAAATTAGCAAAGTCAGCTCTGAGGAAGGCTATAATAGCGGGAAATAGTAACAACGTCAAAGCAGCAAGATCAAAGCTAAGAGGAATTGGGAAAATAATTTATGGCAAGATATCTTGGACGCCGGTAAAAATAATGATACTAGACTATTCTGGCGTCTTGTTGCTCAAACTAAGTCAGAAAAACCTAATTTACATCATTATAATATTCCCCCGGATAAATGGGTGTCACATTTCTCTACCCTTTATGCTCCAGGCGATTTTCAGGCTCCTAACGGCCTTAGCAGTTTAAATGCACGGCTTACATTGGATTCCACTTTTCCCATTGTTTTTAGTTTAGAAGAAACAACTAGAGCGATTGATTCACAGAAATCTGCCAAAGCCCCTGGCCCAGATAAAATACATGGGGACTTATATAAATCTGATCCCCTGATCTGGTCCTCTTATCTTAATATGTTGTCAAATGCTATTGCAGCTGGGGGGAAGGTACCAGATTCTTGGCTTGGGGCTGAAATCATAGCTATACATAAAAAAGGTGATCCAGGGGAGCCATCAAATTATAGGCCTATCAGCCTTATCTATAACGCCCAAAACAATTTCTCAAAACAAATCTTGGTGAGACTTTTTGACTGGGTTGATACCAATTAAATTTTATCCCACCTCCAGGCAGGTTTTAGGTCAAGAATTAGTACAACAGACCAGATTTTTAGATTTGTCGTTTTATGTTGGAAATATGTCTTACTTCAGAAACAAAAACTCTATATGGCTTTTATTGACCTCAGAGCGGCATTTGACCTCATACCACGATCCGCTCTCTGGCAAGCTCTGACACATATGGGGGCCCCAGTCTAATAAATAGACTGCATGTGAATAACTTTGCACAAGTTTGCTGGGGCCCAAATGGCGAACTGACGGATCATATCCCTATAGAGAGAGGAGTTCGCCAGGGCTGTGTTTTAGCGCCTAACCTATTTTCGTTGTATATTAATGATGTTGTGGACATTTTAGAACATTGTAGAAACGACTCTCCAACCTTGAACAACAAGAAGATACTTATTTTACTTTTGGCTGATGACTCACTTCTTATATCGAAATCACCAATGGGCCTCCAAATTTTAATTGACACGTTTTTAAACTTTTCCAATTCAAGAGGCTCAGAATTAAACATAAACAAAACCAAGTTTATGGCGTTTGAAATGAAGAAAAAGAGAAGTCGTAGTATACATGCAGGTGGCGAAGCCCTTGATAGAGTACACAGTTTTGATTATTTAGGAGTTAGGCTCATGGACAAGTCAATTGGAAAAATCTAAATTAACTATTGAACATAGATCCAATGCCATTTTAAGGTTCTATAATCAAACCAAGTCGCTTGCAATTTCCCCTGCTGTAGAAGTTTATCGCGCAACTGCTCAGGGAGCTGCTCTTTACGGGGCAGCGATATGGGGCTATGGCAATTCACATCTGCTAACTATTGCAGAGAATAATTTCTTTAGAAGGCTATTAGGTCTACCATCCAGTTCACCACTAACTCCCATGTACCTCGATGTTGGGACAAAAAGAGTCGCCGACCTGGCTATCTTATAAACCTTAGCATATTGGACCCGACTTTGGTCTACACCTGAACTTGGAGTCTTTAAAGATTCATTGGTAGAGGTACTGAATCTCCAAGGAGCCAGGGAAATTCCATGGGTTAAATCCGTCTCTGGATGGTTTTCTAAACTTGGAATGCAAAATTTGTGGGATGATCCCAATACTATTTTAAAATCTGATAGTAAGTTGCTAAAAATCCGGTATTGGCCTTATATTAACGACCGATATGCTACGAATAGCCATAATGGGTCTGTAACTAGTATATTCCTGGCTCACAAGTATACCCCAATATTTGAAGAATTGCTAGATTTAATATTTCCATCTTCAACTAGGAATTTGTATATAAGATTTCTCTATGGAATTCTACCATTGAGGTCCTTTACAAGTAAATGATGCACTAATCAAGAATCTAAAATCTGCCCCACTTGTGGTTTGGGTAATGAAGATGAGAAACATGTATTGTTCTTTTGCAAGGAGTATCATCTCATACGCCGTAAATGGATAGTCCCTATCTGCCGCAGTATGGCCACATGCAGTCACCTAGAAGCTTGTAGGATTCAAAAAAGCGACACATGGCAAAAAATTGTATTTGCTGTAAGTAAATTTTTATAAGCTATGTGGTACAAGAGACTACAAGTTTTAAATGCTACAGAATGATGTCTGTTAATAGTTGATGCTTCCCCTTATGTACTGTAATTCAACTCCGCATTGCATTATGCACTATGCACGGTCACTTTTTTGCATTAGTTGCACAGCCCTCATCGTATAGGTGAGGGCAGTATTTGTAAATGTACAGGAGGCATATTATTGTTGCTTCTTTTATAGAATCAAAAATGTGAATCCTGAGGCCCCAGTTACTCGCTTGTTCATTATCTGAAGTAATACACATTTGAACTTATTTTGTATTTTTATATTTGCTGATTTTATTACGTTTTTCTGCGTATTTTAGCATATTACACTGCCTGGAGGAAAATTATGGATATTATGAATTATAAGGAATGTATTAATGAATTGATTGAAATTTTATTAAGGTCATTGTGATGTTGCTGTATTGGGTGTACATAGGTCCCTTTTCAATGGAAAAATTGAGCCACGTCTATCATTTTTTCCTTTTTTGTAAACTGATTGCTGGTGTTTTTGCTTTTATATGTTTGCATATACTTTGATGGTTATTTTAACCAAATAAAGTTATTATACTATACCAGTGTTCACGATCTCAATTTATGTTGGGGCTAAAAAAATTGCTTGACCTGGCCACTTAGCTTTTGTTTAGATGTTGCAATGAATGCTTTCCCAAATGTGTGTGATTGGTAGAGTGGGGGTGTGTTTTCTCTTTTCCTTTGGATGACACACCAGCGAGTAGTATTAATTTCTTTGTTCTTTCTATGAAAGTCTTCTTGGTATTATCATACCTTTACATTGGTACTGTCATTATGTCACGTAATGGTGTGATTTAACACACGTCCTGGTGTTGTTTTTGTAGGTTGTGTTTGGCTTTTGACATGCCATTTATTACCATTGCAGAATGGTTTATAGAGTGCATAGTTCTTTCCCTCAGATGGGGGTTATTCACCAGGGCGTAGAGTTTCATGTAGCCCTGTGTTTGTGGATTTTATTGTTTTTTTTTCTTTAAAATCCATGTCTGGTAATTATATACCATTTGATGTTACCTCTTTATTAATGTTTCAAAATCTTTGGTCTTTTTTGGCACACTGTTTCCACAACCAGTTTCTGTAGTGGCTCCGCGTTCAGGTGCGGAAGGTTTTACAGAAGAAATTGACGTCCACACCCTGGAGTGGACTTATATGTCTCCGCTGACGTCATATCCGAAGACGACATCACCGCGGAGCCGTACGATGCCGTCCCCGGGCACACAGAGGTTCTGCTGAAAAAAAAATTCCGGATCCAGCCTGGCGCCTGGGGACAATACAAAGTTAGGGAATCTGCGGCTAGACTGTGTATCTACCAGATATAGCGTTACCGAAGGTAAATAACTTTTACTTCACTGCCTTTCTAAAGGAAAGGTGTACAGGATTCCCCTTTATACTAGAGGGTAAAGAATTCCATATTTTGGCTACTTAATAGCTGAATGCTAGACATCCCATTTTAGATTTCTTAATCTTGGGGAGCACAAGATTACAAGCAGTGGCTGATTAACCAGGCACAAAGATTTAAATGCTATCCATTTCTCATTAGACAGCCATTGTAAACTAAGTCTGAAAATGGACACATGGTTTCTGTCTTCTCAATCCAAATATCAGCCAGACAGCTGAATTCTTCTATACCAGTAGTTTGAACAGAGGCTATTACAGTGATCCATTCTTAGTAGAATGAGTGCCTGTGCAGCTAATTTCCAATTCTCTAGAGTAAAGACTGGAAACATCTTAAACAGTTTAAGTTGTAAGAAGCCTATTAATGTCATTTCATTTACAGCGGAATCAAAAGCTAACTCTGTTCTAAATAAACCCCAGCATTCTTTACCACTGACTGTGATATTGAAGTGGCACCCAGCCCTTGTGCTACAAATAATCTGACTATGTAGCCTTATTCTTGCTAAAGACAACGACCTCGGTCTTGTCAGAGTTACATTTCAAAGCATTGGTATGCATCCCGTTAACTGTAATGACAAGGAAGTTCTTAAATCGTAAGCTGTTTGACCTCTCGTCCCCATCCAACCTGATAATAAGCTGGATATCGTCCAAGTACATTGCAAAACTGTACTCAAAGCACAAAGGGCATGATTTAGTGTTTGGCAGATGGGTTCTACAGGGTACCACATCACAAATGTGATGGAGTATCCTGCCTGCCAAACCATCGGTGGCCCGCCTCATTAAGAGACTGCCAGACCTTTCGTATTCCATCGACTGAGGCGCCATTGGCTCTGTCGATGGAATACTTCCGATGGCCCCGCAGAGTAGGGCCGTCGGATGAAGGACACTACACCGTTGCCCTATTAAGGGTGAACCGTGTACTGCTTTTTTCCCTGTCACCACCAGGAAAAACCTGTTGTTGAGGGACAGGAAAAAAACAATGACCCCAAAACCCTTGGAGAATCTCTCATTCCTTGAGGGTCATTAGTTTTTTGTTTTTCTGCTGAACAATAAAAGGAAAAGGCCTGGTGGTCACCTGTGGATCAAATGCTTTTAAAAATAAATAAACAGGAGGATTGCCTAAAAAGGTCCTAAGTCCAAGTTTGAGGGCTTTAAATTATGCATCGACTAAATGAGCAATGTGCTCTCTACTTGTGGATGTTTGCTACAGTTCTGTGTTTTAAACATGACTGTGCTTCAATCATTTGTAGTGCACAGATGCTCTTCTCCAGGAATAGAGTTACAACAATTCATTTTAACCTGTTCAGTTACTCATGGAATTGAAGTACTCTGGAATTCTGACAGGAATGAACAGATATAGAGAATAAGATTAGTGCTATGAAGCAAAGGCCAGACATTTGTTTTAATATAAGTATCCATAGCCAAAAAGGAGTCCAAGGTAGCTCGCAGTGTCTTAACCTTTGCTGTCTGTTAATCAAATGCAGCTGTACTGGGTTAGTTTGGCATATATCCTTTGTTTTCACATTTGTGGATTTTGAGGCAAGGATGAGCAATTCAATCTTACCTTCATTTAGGCTGAACCAATTTTGTCTTGGTTGATGGAAAAAAAAAAAAGATTTGATTTATGCATTGCACTAACATTTCATTTCTTGAGAGTTGAAACAATGTTTCTGTATGCTGTGAAGGTTTCTAAAAGCTACTTTCTAGTGATGGTAGGGTAAGTAACGTTTTCCATTTTTGGCCAATGAGTGAGATTGAATGAGTTTATGAACTATGCATTGACGAAGTTGGAAAGTGGATCTACTCTGTCGTCAGCCTACCCAATGAGCTTAGGATGGGGGTGTTGCGGTTGAAGCATCGGCCCCCAAGATTAAACATGCTGCGGTATAAAGGAGGCGTTAGGAAATGTTTCTTGTCAATGTGATGAGATGGTTGTGATTATCAAATCTCTTGCCCAAATTTAGCCAAGTAATTGGCCCAAGCAGTTTTTAACGTATGAATATCGGAGTTCATGTTTGACAGCATGGAATACCAATGAAAGATCACGTACGATTGGCCGGAATGAGTCCTCATTGTCCATGATGCAGAGTGCATCATCAATAATTAGTAAAATAGCTGTCTGTGTCCTGCAACCAGCTCTAAAACCAGCCTGGAAATTACTGAGAGGGTTGCTGTCTTTGACAGGTTGCTAAAGTTGAGTGTTAATGCAATTTATCAGGATTTTATTGCGAAGAATGGAAGCTCAGTTTAGATCTTATGGGTCTGCTGTATGTTTTTTAGTAGAGGAAATGCTTGAGCCTATTTGTTGGGAACACTCATTGTTTTAGGGTTAGATTAAGTGGTATGGATCTAAGATGTTGTGCATCTCTTGGATTAAGCTTGGAAATAGTATTGAGAAGTTCAGTCTGTGAAATGTCTCTGAATACGGACCAGTTGTTCAGTGATTTCTCTTTTTTTTTCTTTTTTATTACTAGGGCAGGACAAGGATTGTTGGGCTGTGGTGAAAGGGACAGTTTTTTTATTTTAGTATTGAAAAAGCAAGGATATTCGTCACATTTCTCGTTGGGCTCAGCTATTTCTAGCAAAGGGATGAGCTTTGTTGCAGCTTCAATCATCTTGAAGTGCTCTTCTGGTCTATATGTGGCAAACTTGATTTTAAATTTTGGCTTCAAAGGTATGCTTTTAGGAGATCTTCTGACTCAAAGATTGTTCATTCAGTCGAAGGTGCTTTTTTCTTCATTTGTCCCTTTTGTATACTGAGGGAAGATCATTTAGTCTTGGTCCTTTTCTCTTTAAGGCAATGACAACATTCATGATCTCAGGCAAGGCAATATGAAAGTTGTTGGTTTTCTCTTTTATATCTTGATGGTTATTTGCCTGGGGAACCCAGAATGCAAAACGAGCAACAAGATTAGTATTTTTGGTGTCCCTAATCAGGTGTTTTGGTCTTTAATTTTGACCTTACATCATGGTTTTAGAGAGGGCAAGGTTGAATGTGATTTAATGGTGATCACACTGCTCAATGGGAACGGGGTCCGCAATTTAGATGTGATTGTTTTCTGCAGTAATCAGATCCAGAGTGGCATCTTTGATGTGAGTTAGTACTGAATTAAGTCATTCTCCATAAACGGAAGAACATGCTTGATATTTATTGCCTTCAGGATTTCCCCAGCGTAGATTGATCTCCCCAAGAAATATATGATTATTGTTAGACAGGATGTGCTGTGAGGTGATAGTCTATACATTTTTCAGCAAATGACTTGCTAGCCACATGTGGATGGTAGATGATATTCATTTTTGTGAATTTAGCGGCAATAACCTTAATGTCCGCAGTGAGGCACTGAAAAGTGGCAAAGAACTGACACCACCTGTCTGCAATTCATAGACAGTTTGGATATTAAGCAACTCTACCACATTCATCTGTCCTGATGAATGTTAGCATACCCAGCAGGATTCAGATTGTCCATGGTGCATTGGAGAGGTTGCATTAAGTCTGGCCTCTGCCGGTATCATGAAATTCAGGTCCATACAGCTGGAAATGAAGCAGGCGAGCCGACTGAACCTTTTATTGCTGGAACATTTAATGACATTGTGTGTGGGTCAGATAAAGGAAATTTACAAGCTGCTATTCCGATTATAGGGAGCACGGATACGTCTACATCCCCATCGCCACACTTACAAATGCCGACAATTATAGACAGTGAGCCATCTAACTTGGTGGATAGTTCACCGGCTGGCATGGAACTATCAGTTGAGACCTCATTATTCTCTTTATCATCAGCGAATATAGATGACTCACCTGATCACTCTTCAGAGACTTCTAATACACAGCCTCAGTCTGTAAAGAAGAAAAGCGCAATACTAAGCTGGCAAAAATGGCAAGGGCTGGTCATAAGGCTGGAGTATCTGCCAAAAATATTTCTACTTACTCACAACAAGGCAAAATCACGACTGCTGTTAAAAGCAATCTAAATAAAGCTAAATCAAATACGCAAGATAGTCCTTTGCGAAAGTGGGTTACATCAAAGGGAGAAGTCAGAGCAATTGTTTCGAGGCTATCTGGATTAGTTCAAACTTTGCCTAATACCAGTAATCAACTTGTTTCCCTCTCTCCCTCTGCAACTGACTGTTTGTCTAAGCGCATAAGTACGACCGGGAGTTGATACGGCTGAAACTCTCGTGATTTCTAGTCCAACAGCGGCTGCTGACGCACCTAGTTCTTCTTCAATACCAATGATGCCGTCAGAGCCCTCATTAGCATTAATTATGCAGGCATTATCAGAGCAAAGATCTGAGGCACAGGAATATTACACACAACTTAGAGCGAATTCAAATTCAAATTTATTGCTTGATTACTAAAAACCATAACAAAATGTTAAAACCATGTAGCTCATGTGTACACAGACAAAGGTTTAAAAAAGAGAGAAAGAAAAAAGAGGACCCAGGTTAATGCAAAAACAGTGCAGTAATCTTGCTGTAAAATGGGTTGTGGTTAAAAGATGTCCGAATATTGAACTTAGAGCAGATAATGCTATCATACAACAGTCATTGTCAGCAGTAACCAGCAAAGTCTCAGAACTCGCAACTGAAATGACAACTTTACAACAAAGGCTGTCTGATAATGAAGACGCAGTAGCACATTCCACTAAGCTCCTACAAGAACACGATATCCAACTTAATGCTTTACAGGGAAAAGTTGAAGATTTAGAGAACCGTCAACGCCGGAATAATCTACGAATATTTGGAATTCCGGAAGGGAAAGAAGGCTCTGACCCACGACCATTTATTGTACAAACATTTCAGAAAGCTTTTTCTGACTTAGCAGATTGGGATTGGGACTCCCAAATACATAGAGCTCATAGGCAACCAGCTTTCCTTAATCAAATAGATCAGACCGGTTCACGTCGACCACGACCAATACTTGTATATATTGGTAACTTTCGACTGCGTCAGGCCATAGCAATCAAAGCCCGGCCTAATACACCAGTTTCAGTGGACTCTTTTTCCATCATCGCAAGGTCGGATCTGTGCAAAATTACGATGGATAGAAGGTGGAGGATGAGACAACTTATCGACTCTTGGAAGGCTATTGGTGCATTGGTTTACCTGCAAGAACCTGCCCGGTTGAAGGTTATTAAAGATGGCAGGTCACAGATATATCATACCGATCAGGAGGCAAAAATGGCGCTTGCTAAACTGCAACTAAATTCTTAAATAAGAACTGGATCTGAAGTACTTATTAGCTCTAGAATGTACGATGCAAGCTCTTTTTGAATTATTACGAACACTGTGGGATTATTAACTTCTCTTCTATGCTTGTAGGTCTTTTTTTCTCTTATTTTCTGAGCTTTTTTGCCTTCACTCTTTTCACTCTTTTGTTTTTTGTCTTCTGACTGCTTAGGAACTGCATTATCAGCCAATGTCGGGAGGGTCTTGTGGGGGTTCTGCTTCTCTGTGCTGTCATCAATCGACAGCAGGTTAGTGGGGGTGATTCCTTTTCTAGGACACGGGGTGGTGGGGTGGATAACCTGTCAGGTTTGGGGAGGGGTGGAGGGTGTAGGTGGGGAGGGGTGTTGCTGACTAAGGGATTATGTGTTGATAGACAATGGTTAAGGGGGTGTAAATCAAGGGGTGTACAGACTAAACTAGTGCGGAATATGGATATAAGCTACAGAATTTGCATGGGCAAGAATAATCTGTTTGTGTTTGTTACTCAATTACTTAAAAAGCTATTATTTTTAAAATTATCTTTGAAGCCCTCTATGGAGAGAATTGGGGTGAGCCCGAAGTGTTTAAAATCTATATAATGGGTATAATTAGATGCATAAGTTGGAATGTGGCTGGGTTAAACTCATCTACTAAGCGGAGCTTGGTGAGAGAGGAGCTTAAGATGTATTAGCCACATTTGGCTGTTTTAGTAGAGACACACTTGGCGTATAAAGACAGGGGTTTGTTTAAACAGCTTGGTCTAGAAGTATTAGAATGTACTTCGCAGGGTGCAACAGTCAGAGGTGTAGCTATCCTCAAAGATAAACATTTTGTTTGTAAAAAACTTTAAAAAGCTTCAGACCCAGGCGGCAGATGGGTAATCTTACAACTTGAAATTAATAATAAGAAACTAGTCCTGTGTGCATTATATGGGCCAAATCAGGATGATCCCTACTCTCTTTGATAAACTAATGCTGGAGCTCTTGGATTGGCAAGGGGAAATTATAATCCTGGGGGATTTTAATTGTACTTTAAACTATTCTATTGATTCAACAAATCGACTTGCCTTTCCAAGAATGAGTAGGGTCCGAAAATCAATTTTTGAATTGGCTCGGCTCCACGGGCTGACCGATCTATGGCGTGCACTATACCCTGCTACGCCCGGCTTTACGTACTATTCCAGACCACATCAACATTACTCTAGAATTGATCTAATTTTTGTGAGTAGCTGCCTCTTAGAAAAATCAAACTTAGAGGTTTGTCCACGGATAACATCTGATCATAACCCTCTATTGATGTACTTGCAGTCCTTTACTGAGGATAAGAGCAATCGCCCTTTTTCATTTCCTAGGTACTTGCTGTCTGATCCAGAATATATCTCTCATACTCAAGGGGTTCTTACTGATTTTCTTCAACATAATATGGATACTGCTTCTCCTTTCATTGTATGGGATACAATGAAAGCTGTTATACGGGGGTCCACGCAGCAATATATACATCATCTGAATAAAATCACCCAAAAGCGGATGAAGGAGCTCTGCAATACTTTAACAAAATTGGAGTTATCACATGCTCAAGAGATTATGTCAAATGGATCTAATAAAGAAGCCATATACTTTGCATTAATAAACACATTATGACTCGACAATTTAAAGAGAAGGCTGCAGCTGCCTACAATAAAAATCGACTGAACCAATGCGAATATGGGGATCAGGTTGGGCGGCTACTGGCTTATCAGATAGCGGACAAGTAAGCTAAAACCCAGATAGATTTAATTAAGGGTAGAGATGGTCAACTGTATAACTTGACTAATTTAATTCTAGAGCAATTTTACCATTTCTACTCAGAGCTATATGCTTTGTCTGACAATTTTGAGTCAGAGGTGGCTGAAGAATATTTACAATCACTGAGCCCTTATGTTCTTGACTCGGAGACTATAGACCATCTTCAGCTTGATATAACAGAAGAAGAAATCATAACTGCCATAGCTGCGCTACCCTCAAGCAAGGCAGCTGGGGATGATGCTCTACCCATAGAATTTTATAAAGTCTTTAAGACTTTATTTCTTCCATTGCTTCAAGTCGTCATATATCAGATAGCTGAGTGCAAGCAAGTTCCTAAATCTTGGGACATGACTAATATTGGTTTTTTTCTTAAGAAAGGGAAGAGTGCTGATGATTGCGGGTCGTACCGCCCAATATCCCTTATCAATACTGACGCTAAAATTTTTGCTAAAGTGCTGGCGAATCGTTTGACATTGTATATGCCGGGTCTGGTGTCAGAGCATCAACATAGATTTATTACAGGCAGGGACACCATTGCACATGTTAATACAGCCATAACTGCTTTTGATGTTGCTAATAAAACTTCTAGTAATATGGGGATGATTCTGTTAGATGCTGAAAAAGCATTCGATCGGGTGGTATGGGATGCACTATGGCGGATATTACGCGGCAATGGCTTACCAGATCGATTTATGAATTGGATTAAGGCATTGTATATTAACCCGCAGGCTAAATTAATATATGCTAACTTGTATTCCAATACATTTTTAATACAATGCGGTACAAGGCAGGGGTGCCCATTATCCCCTTTGCTTTTTGCTCTCTATATTGTGCCTTTCATCCAGACTTTAAACCAAAATAGAGATATTATTCCATTTAGTAATGGTATGCATCAACTTAAAGCTGTTGCATTCGCGGATGATATGGCGGTTTTCACATCAGACCCAGCAACAACCGTTAGCATTATTCAGGAAAAAGCTAAAACTTTGGGCGCTTCTCAGGATATAAACTTAATATTAGTAAAACCCAAATTGTACATAACTTGGAGCTGGCTACATCTATCACTGGTACTTGTACTGTGGCTACATATTTAGGCGTCAGGATTACTAAAAATGTAGATCAAATTTGGAAACTTAATTACGAAACACTATTACAGACAGTAATCAAACAATTTAAGAACTGGAATAAGTTGCCAATAACTATTATTGGTCGAATTAATATAATTAAAATGACAATTTTACCTAAATTTTTGTATTTGTTTCGGGCTATCCCTATACGGGCTCCTAATTATTTTTTTCATAAATTAGAGGGCGCAATTAGCAGCTTTATTTGGGGATATAAGCAAGCTCGTCGCTCGATAAAATCTCTTAAGTTTCCTTATAAATATGGCGGTTTGCAACTTCCTGATTTTAAATTGTATTTTTGGGCAGCATTTACAGGGCGCATACAAAGTTTATTAACTGACAAACTGCCATACTATGGGCTTACTTTAGCATTAGGTATAGATAGCCGTATGTTTTTGTATAGGGTCAATGATCCTAACTATTATAAAAGAGTTCGATTTAAGACCATAAGGGACATTGTCCGTATTTGGAATGAAATCCTTGGTTATTTTTCACTCACCTTTGAGGATCTTACTAGACATGAGTATCTTAAGTTATGGAATAATCCATCTCTCCCAAATATATTTCATGACATAGCTGCCTGCAACTGGGCTAGATATGGCATTGATAGACTGGGACAGCTATATGATCACTCTGGCTTCTCTACTTATGTATCGCTGCAACAATCTTTTGGCCTTCCTTACCAGTCATTTTTCAAATATTTACAATTCAGAGATTACTTTTTTAAACAAAAATTAACACAACTGCCACACTCATGTAGTTCTTACATGTTTTTTAAATGTTGCTTACAAAACTAGAATTAGCACAATGTATACACATTTATGTGGCGTCAGAAGTGCTGATCTTAGCAAATTTGTAAATAAATGTAGTCAGATTTTGAATGTGGACATAGACGCATCTGAAATTACGCAGGCTTTAGATAAATTAAATAATTCTGTTAACCTAAAACTGCAACAATTTCGTACTATTTGTTTGCTATACTACACTCCGGATAAAATAACAAAGTGGCAACAATCAGCACAAGTATCTGGTAGTGAGAGTACGGATAGAACAAGCTGGCCTAAATGTGGCCAAAAGGCTGCTGATATTTTTCACATGTTTTATCTATGTCCTAAACTACAGGATTTTTGGGGAAAAGTCATACAATATATTGGTCAATACTTGAATCTTGATTCAAATTTTTCCGTCAAAGAGATTATGCTGGGGTTTAAGATATGTGACGACCCTTATATGGGATGTTTAATGTCCATTTTATTAGTAACGGCCCGTCTCTGTATTGCGAGAGAGTGGATTAGCCCTAACTCTCCTTCATTATTTGATTGGTTGATTCTTATGAAGCATATTTACGAAAAAGAACGTGCACTTGCTAAAACACAATCTATCCGTTCAATGCTTAGATTTAATCGCATCTGGAATTATTTTGAACATTAGTATTTGTCATCAAATCGACAGAGGATGCTTTTAGAATATCTTTGTATAGCATTTTTCCAGGATCTATTTAGTGTGGCTATGATTTCCTTTTTAAGCCCTGTATAGCCTTCTTTGTTTATGCATTATTTAATGGATTGCCTAATTTATGCTTTTTTTTTGCTAAAAATTGTCTGTACACCTTGTTAAAATAAAAAAAAAAGGAAGAAAAAAAAAAAGGAATTCTTATAGGTTAATTTGTGCTTGGGAAGGTAAGGATGCCATGGCTGTCCGCAAAGTGCAAGGATTTTCGCCACAAGAGTATGTTGCCCTGTTTTTGTTAAAGAGTGTTTTATTATTATGTGCCTTTTTAATTTGTGTAAGTTCAGTTTCAATAGTTTTTGGAAGGCAAGCACACCAAATTTAAATTTCTCAATTTGTAGGCTTTATTACTTTTGACTGTAATCTGTACAGTGATTTTGTCAGCAGTGACTTCAATACAAAGTATTTCTGTCTAAATAAATGGCATATCTGTTGTTTGCAAAAAAAAAAAAAAAGAAATTCAGGTCCATACTCGCATTTAAGTCAACTATTTCTATCCTATGATCTGAAATAAACTTTGTAGTTTGGAAGTGGAGATGGATTAATAAGGGATGGATTCTAATGGGATCTCAATGAGATTTTTATAATCTGCCCTTTTGATTGGGAGACTGATTCAAGTGTGTCCTTTCTTGACAAGTCTATTGGAAATCTTTAAGATGGTCTGTTTTCTCTAGACTCTGCAGATGTCCCTGTCAAGTTGGTGATCTCTGGATCAAACTTCCTTGTAGCTATAGCAACAAGTTCAGAGTGACATTCAGCAAATGGATTGTTTATTTCTTCAGAGAGGAGAGGGTACCGTTCTATATGAATGTGATAAGTAATTAGATATGGGAATAATATAGCTATCTCTCTCTCTGTTAGTTTATGCAGTGTTTCAATCCCTTTTGGTGACTTTAAGATAGTTCCAATCCGGCCTTTTATATCTGGATATTTTTGTTGTAAAATGATCAACTTCTCGGTAGAACGACTCTATTATATCTGCTAGCGTGCTAAAAAAAAAAAAAAAAAAAATCCGTATTTGTAAAGCGCGAACTACTCACCCTTACGGGTCTCAAGGCGCTGGGGGCCGTCGTGGAATTTAAGTGAGCTATTGCCCAGAGTCACATGGTGCTGAGCTGAGCTGCCGCCGGAGCCGGGGATCGAACCGTGAGCCCTGTGCTCCGAAGACAGCTGCCCTGGCCGCTGCACCACACCTCTCCACTAAGAACATTCTATAAAGTAACAAGAGTGTCTTCACCATCCAGGGTGCTTTTGCAGTTAATTTGAGGTTAAGACTTATGAGGCAGAAGGGGTGGAGTCTCGAGGGAAGTGTGTTTTCATGAGGCTACGGTAAGAAGCTGGTGGAAGATTTCCAGGGTGTAGAAAGTGTCCAAACCTTTTTCCCGGACCTGGGGAGGACGTGTTGAGGTTTGCGATGAACAGAAGCTAGGGATATGGCCTTATGAGGAAGATTTGGAGGAGGTGTTTCCTGATTATTAGACTTCAGGAAGGCAGTAGAGGAAATGCTGGAGAGAGTTGAACGCTAGTGACATCAAAGTTGGAATGGGTAAGTTGTGGTTATAATGGAGAGATTAAGATGCAATCAAGTTTCACAGCAGGTAAGGTAGAAGAGAGGAATGTATTAGGAGACAAAAACATGAGATCTGTTTTTGAAATCCATTTCTCATACTTTGTTAATGGTCCAGGATCAATGTCTCATGATAATCGTGAAGGAGCTTGTGCTTGGACATTTTTATCTATGGTAGAAGATTTTATAGGAGGTGGGTCCTGATTTGGGCACATTTGTTGGAATGTTGAGCAGTGTCAGGATTAATGTAGTTAGACTGTTTGCCAGGAACAGGACGCAAGTACAGGACATAGGGGTGAACATGCTTATGCTAGCGTAGACCGCTTCAATGGGGTCTGTACATTTCTGCTACAGTTAAGACAAGATTTGGGAAGAACACCGGAAAATATTCTTTATCCTTGGTTATACGACTTAATTGAATATAGGGAAGGAGTAGAATTCACGGATTGGAACTGAAAGACCTACGTTCAAGTTTTCAAAGGTAAGCCGTTTGTTGAGTGGCAGGTAAAAAGAAAGCAAATTGAGTCTTTGTCAGTGGAAGAACTGTACAATATCATGGTACCATAGATAAGCTTCTCATATAGATATCTCTGGTAATATTATCCACAAGCAGTTGTAGCTCTAGAAACTTGGTATCCAAGATATGTATAGTATTTCGGTCAAATGAGTGAGAATTTATTGATGATCCTCAATATCTTGTTTAGATAAGATCCCTTTGGTTTGGGCTCAGCAGTTCTTGGATGCAACTGCTGGTAGTCCTATTTTGTGAATCCATGCGGGGATACTGATGTCCCTTTCCTTTGACTAACTATCCACTTTTTTTACCATGATAATTTAGAGTGCTTCTTTTTTATTCTTTTATGATTTATGGATCGCCAGAGATTCTTTCTCCCAGTGCCAACAAAGAATGTTAAAAGAGCATAGCACTCCAACTTAATATGGACACCACATTGTTTCTTGGTTCTTGTATTATTTTTGGAGTATGTGAATACAACTACCATTAGTGCTCTAGTTGTTTCCTACTGCTTGTAAAATAAATATGGCTGCCACCATTTTGTGGTTTATGGCTCTTTGTGCTTTCATTCACATTAAGTATTCCTTCGAAAGAGGCGACTGTTTGCACAGCGGAAGAAAGGAAATGGGTGGCAGGAGAGAGAATAGGAGGAAGAGTGTGCCATCACCACCACACCCAGCCTGTGTCAAATAGAGCTGCCCTCTTGCTACTCTGCTTTACATTACGTGTCAACTAGATCCCTGCAGAGCTCCTCTTTGTCAGCTCTACTGGTTTTTGCCGACTTCACACAGCTACAGTTTGGTCAGAACCATCCTGACTCACCAGCTTCAGTGCAGATGGTCACCATCCCGTTGTCACGCACAGCCTCTGCAGTATCTTCAATGTTCCAAAGCTAGGGGGCATTGGTACACTCAGCAGTGGTGAGCTCTGCACCTCCAGGGCTAGCAGTGGAGGCTTCCTGGAGAGCTTCATGGGATTCACAGGTCATATATTTCCTCCCGGTCTGAATGTTAATCAGGTAATTTTCAATGGCTTAAGTGACAAGCAGCAGTGTACCTGTGTGTGGACGTGCACCAATATGGGTGTCCTTTGGCTGGAGGAGCTGAGAGAGGAGCTTCCTTAATGTTGGCCATCTTATTTCATTTCAGTTGTATGCCAGTACGCCATAACTCACGCTGGTCGCTGCAGTCAAAACACCACTTTGCCAATGGCACAGTAGAAAAGACTAACAACTAAGAGAAGCATGTGTCATTGTTTGAGTTAAGGCATGCATTCTGTGTGCTGCAAACGATAGCTGGCGAATTTCAGATTTTTTGGGGGATTATTCTCAGAACCATAACTAACCTTTAACTGTGCTTTTTCATTGATGGATATAAAGCTGCTTTTCAGCATATTCCTAGCTATCTGACATGGCGATTCCATTTAGTGGATGGTTCATATGTGGCCAGGAGTAAGCACCTCGGTTAATGGATATAATACGATGTGATGAATTAAAGACTCCAAATATGGCCTTTCCCTGTACCAGCCGTCTGTTTTGGGACATGTTAGCACTGTGTTCCAGACTTTCCTTGATATACTTTCGAAAGGAACTCAAACCTCATGTTTATTATTGGGGAAAGCTCTCCTTTTGTATTATTCGTGGGTGCTCTTAGGTAGAGTATGCATTTTTTAGAATCAATGTAATAATGCATTCTGTATGTTGTGATTTATATATTTATTAGGCAGATCTATTTTTATGTAATTTGGTAAATTTTATCTGTTTAGTGTTCTTTTGTGTATGAAGTTTGAGCACTCTGAAACAGAAAGCTATAATAAGATCACACATGACTGTGCTTTTCTTTGACCAGGGTGCTACACCATGGGGTTCTCTCTGTTGTCTATTTCATCTGAAAACCTATTGAGACCTATGGTCTCGTCAGGTTTTAAACGTAGTGTGATAATTGACCTAAGACCACTCCCCTTGGCACAGAATTCGGAATCGTTGACTTAGACTTATATTCAGCATTTAGCCTGTGGATAAAAGAATAGTGGGGTCATATGTATTAAGCATTTTAACAGTTACAAAAACTCCAGCTTGGCATTTGCACCTGTTAAAATGCATTTTATTTCTAGGCATGGAGCGTATCTCTCTCTAATCAGGGAACTTCATTCCCTGACCTTTGGAAACCATTTTTAACAATGCTCTCTGAGGAATTTAAAGAACTCGCATGCCCAAAGTACTTACGACTCTTACGACTCACAGAGCCTCCACCGGCGGTGCCCCCAGAGACAACACAGGCAAGCACCGGTTGATCCGGGGGTTGGTAGAAGGGGAGGGACGGGGGGAGGGAGGGACCAGTTTTGGGGGGTGAGGGGGGAGGTCGGGGATGTTTGTTCTGACGTTTCTATAAGCCTCCCTACGATTGTGGGGCACCATATTTGTATAAGATTTCCCTGTTCTTTTTGTTCTTTCGGAAATTCAATAAAGAAATTATAAACCTAAAATGCTTTTTATTATGATTCAATCCCTTTTTAGGAGTGTGAAAAGTTTTACGGACTCCTAAAATGGGATTGCGAATGGATGGTTGAGGAAGGGGTGTGCTGTAGGCACCCCTTCCAAATACTAAATTGATATTAAATGTATCAATGTTTTCAGACCGAAATCTGGTTGCAAAACATCTATATTTTTCTGACACCTCAAAGGAGGTGGCAATGCATTTGCAAAAGGGAAGGAGTCCCATTTGTGAATGTAAAAAGGTTTGTATCCATAGGACCACTGCCAGTTCTTAAACAAACCAAAAAAAGTAAATTTTTCTTTTTAAATTCTGTCCCATTTTTTTTTAAGGAAAACAAGCTGCATTTTTTTAAAAAATTTATTGAAAGGCAATCAAATATATGAGGCTAAGTGAAGGCCTCCCAGCATTGTGAGACACAATTTGCATTTACCTTCTTAATAGCTGTAAAGTGGGTATGATTACGACCCACTACGATTCGGATCTTGTGTATTGATTGCTGCCTGTAGCCATCAGAGTCCTGGGCTAACAGCGTTCTGGGTGATTGGATTGGCAAGCACAGTTGATTTCTTAATGGGTTGGTTTAGAATTATTTTCTATTGTAACTTCATGATTGTGGAATGCCCTTTCCGGTTATCTTCCGTATATACCAAGCATCTGGTTTTCTTGCTGGATGTGCAATTTTCCCTTTAAATGTGTATTTTATTTTACTTATTGTGTCGTTTAAGGTTTTATTGCATTTTATTGTAATGTGCATGGTTACTTACCCTAAGCAGGGCCACTGGAATTATGCAGCAGGGAAAGACCGAATTATGCATGGGGGTGGAGGTCACGATCATCAACTTCATCAGACAGCTATATGGGGGAGCAACGGCAAGGCATGTGTGCGGTATGGGGAAAAAGGGGAGTACACGAAAAATAATATTGAAAAGGGTGTAAGACAAGGCTGTGTCCTTGCCCCCTTTTCTGTTTGCCTTGTACACAAATAATTTGGAAATTACTCTGGTGGAGAGCGCAAAGGATACTCCCTATGAGAAGCAGCCCCTTTACCAATTCTCCTCTCTGACGACGACGCAGTGCTCATGGCGAGAACCTCAGTGGCCCTGCAGAGCCTCATAGAGAAGTGTACATGTTTCATGAATAGTTTGGACTTGCATGTTAACGAGTCAAAGGCATTTGTGTTAACCATAGGGGCTTGTCTTAGGAAACCAACAAAGTTCTTTATCGGGAAGAGAAGAACAGAGGTGGTGAACAAATTTAGTTATTTGGGAGTCATTTTCGATAGCAAACTAAATTGGAAGGAGATGGTGACAAACAGGGTGAACCTTATGGGAAAAAGTTTTGCCGTCATTTCCAGATTCTCTAAAAAACTGGGTTCAAAACCAATACCTGAACTAATGATGTCAGAGTAGTCTCTATATATCTCAGCCAGGGAATTCTACGTGCATGTTCCATTTTTAAAATGTAACTTACCACTGATTGGTTTAAACCAACACTGTCACTTTTCCAAATTAAATTCCAGAGTAAAATTGAGGCAATTTGATCACATCGCTAATAAAAGGTAGGCCTAGTTCTAGATGACAGATAATGTTTGAACAAGAACTGGGAACAGCTAACAAGCTTTGGCAGAAGGCATCCTCCCTACATTGTAACTCTCCAATGTCCACCATTCCCCAAATTGCAGCACCATATGCCAGCAATGGCTTTAGCCTTCGCTGAATAAATATTCAGCATTTTTGTGCCAATTGTATACTCTCCATCTTTGTGCGCCACCTTCCCGAAGTCTAAACTTAAAGCGCTCTTTCTGACTAAGGCAGAAAATGATAGAATAACCAAAAATTGGGCAAAAAGCATGTTTACACTACATCAGACTTTACCTCTTATAAATCACCATGCATTTTCAAACTTGCGTAGTGTTCATAACTCACAACAACGATTTATTTTGGTACGATTTTGTTTAAACCTTATCCCATTCATGAGTGGTTTTCCAAAAAACATCTATTCACTGAACCAGCTTGCCCCCCTCTCCTTGTGACAGAAGATCCAGACAGTCCAACATGCATCTTTTATTTTTTTGTTCTTTTTTTAGGTATGAGAGGAAAAAATACATTATTCCATTACTACTCAGATATGATTTTAGGCAATGTGCACCAGCCCTTTGTTTTATTCAGCAACTAGGTGCTGTTCATGTTTGTTTCATCCTTGCATCTTTTCTTTGGGCAGCCGTCAAACGTAGGGACACTCTAACTGTGGTTATCATAGTTAAGCTTGCTGTTTCCGTTTTTTACTTTATATTACTGTATCCACATATGATGGAGTTTGATTACCTTTAATTATGGCTTAATAAGACTGCTTTTATTAATGAAGGATTGTAAAGGCATATGTGTTTAGAAGATAGTGATTTTACGATTTTTAGGATCCTCATATGTCAGTTTTTATTTTTTTTAAACGTGGAAAGACATATTGATTATTGTAATTTTATGCATTTTTACTGATGCGAAATAAAGTTTGTTGATGATGAGGCGAATTATTCAGTCGGGTTGACTAATGTGCGCCAATTAAAGGAAAATTATGCAGGGTAATGCAGCGCATTTGGTGTTAGCCTTACATTATTTTGGCATTTTTACACCTGTTAACATTTTCTGGGAAAAGGTTTCACCTCATTAGTACAACTTTAACACCCAAATACAGAAATAAGCACAAAAAAGTGTCCAGTCAACCTTTGCAAAGGGCCTTTCACTGTGTGCCAATACATGTTGCTGTGTTTTTAGTAACTGTTGATCCATTTGAGCTAGAGACAAAATATTAGTTTTTGCTGATCTGCAGATTATGCAGCAGATAATTGACTATGCAGCAAACGTGGCAAATCCATAATTATGCAGAAAGCGCCACAAAATCGTATATTTCCAGTGGGCCTGACCTTAAGTGAACTTATCTTAAAAGAACTTCAAATCCAATAATATGAACAAAAAATCTTCTAGAAATAGGTTTTTCACTCTCCTCTGAGGTCCAACGTCAATTAAGAGAGTTTTACTTGCTGGCCATAGAAACTAAAAGCATGACTGTCAATGTTCTGTCTAGAAAGACATCTTTAGGTCAGTGCATTGAACTTTGGAAAATCGAATAGAGCAGTCTATTATTTGATCTATTTAACAGCATGTTTTAATTAAGTAATGTTTTAATTTGCAACCTTATTTTGGAACGTTTAAGCATTACTACCCACCTAGTCATTCCAGCCCTTCTGCAGTTTGTTGCATTTTGTGTTACCTGCTATTCTTGGAGGTACTCCTGGATAAAATGTGTATATAATTTCGATAAAATAAATACATTGGTGTTACCTTTTAACAAAGTTTAATTTCTTTGATTCACCTCAATCCTTTGTGCTATGTAGTTGCCTAAGATTAGAAATATAATTTTTGTTGTGTTCCCAAAACGTTTATCTATGTTCTGCATCACATGAAGGTACGGTTGCTGTTCTTACAATATAAATATAGTTACATACATACCAAACATTTTTGGTTCAATGCAGATCATTTATCTTTGATAGCTAGACCATAAAAAGACTGCATATATCTCATGGTGTTCTTTCGTGTGTTAAAGCCTTGTTTAAAGTAAACATACATTTGCCCTTGCCTGTAGAAGCAGTGAGAATTTTTGGAGCTGCAATATTGTAGGCCTTCTATCTCTTAAATGATTAATGTTTAACTGTGTGAATGAGTGTATTTTTACAACCGGCATATCTTGTCTTCATTTTTATGCTGCTGACTGTTGTACCAAGAGCAGATATGAGGCTTAGTTTATACTTTAGTTCCCACCATACAATCAAAGGGGCTGGACATTTCATTTCAAGGTAAAAGCAAACAACATCTAAGATAAGATGTGTGGAATCTATAACTGATTAAGTAATTCTGTCCCGTTAGTGAGCATTGACTCCTGATCATTGCTGTAATTTTGCTCAGGTTAAACTCCAGACAGAACCATATTTTTTCCCAGCTTTCAGCCACAATTACTTGTTAACTTTAAAGTCGCAGGGAAAGAAGCAAAAAAACACTGACAATTGGTTCCAGTGCCGCAAGTTTAGAAGTGATTTTGTGACTATAAAAACTCTGTTCAAACTTTTTATATTTTTTCTGTCTAGTGAACCTTTTTGTCAAGAAAGAAACCCCTATGGCTTCAAAACAATACATTGGCTAACCCGATTATTTATTTACCAATAGTTTCCTTTAAGTAGCAAGAAGTTAAATGTTCACTCTGGTTCATGACAAAATGAAATTGTAGCCGATCATAAGTGGGGAACAGGAGGCGGCCCTGGATACGGACCTTACTAAGGAGGAACTGCTGGAGGCCATTAATGGTATACCAAAATGCAAGTTGCTGGGCTTGGATGGGCTACCCACTGAGTTCTACCAGACCTACCCGTACCTGCTGTTGGACTGGCAGGAGGCCTGACAGTCAGGGCCCTGCCGAAGTCTGTGCAGGAGGCCCTCATCATTATGTTGCCTAATCTGAAGTGCATGCCGGAACTTATGGGCTCGGATTGCCCGTTGCCCACGATTAACACTGATGCCTAGTTGCTAGCAAAAGCTGTAGCCAACCGTTTGAAGGCAGTGATCCTAAGTTTGATTCACGATGATCAGTGTGGGTTTATCCTGTGGCATAGTACCCTCATGAACTGACGCAGATTGTTTCAAGTTATGCAGTCGGTGCGGGGCTCGCCCCTAGAGGGAGCACTGATAGCCCTGGATATAGAAAGGGTATACGACACCCTGGATAGGGACTTCCTAAAGGCAGTGCTGAGGCCAATGGCATGTGGCCCGGGGTTTCTGAAGTGGGTCTCCCTGTTGTATGTGAGCCCTTTGGCAAGGGTGAAATCAGGACATTACATTTCAGAGACTTGGCCTATAGAACGTCGCACAAGACATGGCTGCCTACTCTGCCCTTTACTGTTCGCCCTTGCGGTGGAGTCACTTGCGATCTGCGTACAGGCTGAGCTGGGGAGATGGGCCATATGGGTGGGACTAAGGGACCACCTGATCTCCTTGTATGCAGATGATGCCTTTATATACTTACAACCAAAGTTCTCATTTCCACTCCTTCTTCAGGAGCTATGGGGCTTCGCTGAGGCTTCTGGTCTCTAAGTCAATCAGGGGAAATCGCTAGTGTTCCCAGTGGCAGCGCTGGAGGGGCGACCCCCAGAAACATTGCCACAGATCGGGTTGCGCTGGGAGCTAGAGGTGTTCAGATACCTGGGGATCCAAGTTGCACATGAGGAGGCGAAACAGTACTCCCTAAACATGGGCAAGGTGCTCTCTGGACTTCGAGCCTTGGTGGCGTTCTGGCAAACGCTGCCGTTATCAGTGGCTAGTAGAATCTCACTCTCTAAAAAGGTGTTCCTTCCGACATGCTTGTACACATTGCAAAATTCACAGTGTCTGATTCCAAGGAGCATTTGACAGTCTGTTGGTGGTGCTGGTCTGGGTGGGCAGGCGCAGCAGGGTGGGGCTCCCAGTCCTCAGCCTTGACCCTATGCATGGGGGACTCGGCCACCCAGATCTCAAGCTGTATTATCTGGTTTTAAAGCTACAGCTTGGGGCCAGGTGGTGCTCAGATGGGGATAACTGGGAGAAACACCTATTGGCTGGGATCCCAGATGCAGCACACCTGCCGTCTATATTGCTAGCAGGATCAAGGAAAAATAGAACCCACCCATTTGTAGTACAACAAGTGCCCCAGGCATGGGGGAGTGCCGTCAGGAGGGTGTTTCGGACACCGCTGTTTTCCAGAAGGATCCCTATGCTGTGGATGCCCGAGTTCACAGACCTTGACTGTGAGGTATCCTTGACTAGATGCAGAGAGGGGGGATGTGAGGATCTACTTTTCAAGAGGCGCAGGAGTCTTTCAGGGTGGGCCTGTGTTAGTTGCAGAGGAGGTGGAGCAGGATTCACATACATGATATTGGTTTGTAGCAGACTAACTCAGTATTGGCAGGAGGTACTTGATCACCTGACACGTGCCAATAATAGCCAACGTGAAACTATGATTAGACGCTGTCTATTGGGCCTTATCCCCTCCCCCAGAGAAGGTAGGGTACGCTATAGGTTTGCCCAACTGGGTCTCTTGTTGGCTAAATTAATGGTTGCCATCAGATGGCTGTCTCCCACCGGTCCCACAATTCTGGTATGTTTAAGGGACCTAGTGGAATGGTCTTGGGTGGAACTGAAAAAATAGTCGAGAAGTCCGTACAGACGGGCGCTTGGAGGATGAGTGTCAAGAGTGGGAGCGTGTGATAGAAGACATAACGGAAGGAGGAGAGGAGGCACCAACTGTGGCGTCACCGGAAAGGGAAATACAGTCCCTTATGACCAGGGTAGTGGAGAACGCCCATAATAACAAATGGTAACCAGAGCTACAGAAAGCACTGCCACAGATGGACACAGAGCCAGGTGACTGAGGCTGGTGTATTCTGGGGGTCTGCCCGTTGCCAGGAGAGGTTGGGGACAGAGACACTAGATGCCCTCCTGGAGATGCGGTTAAACCGTTTAGACAGTCAAGACCTTATTTCCTACTAACATTGAGGAAAAATATTATAAATCACCCCTGGCAACCCTGTGACTGATACATTCTCCTCCTATCATTGCAGCACTATCTCTTTCTTTGATTCTCAACACTGCCTTGTCACTAGATAGCTGCTGCCCTGGAACCCTCAACAATCTGAAGTCCACCCTTCAAGGCTTTCTTCCCTCCCATGCTCTCTAGGCATGTTTATTGTCCATGCAAAAATAGAGGAAACCTCATCACTCAAAGAATGGATTGTGTTGGGTCGGTTGCAAGTTCTCAAACCAAAGATAATTTATCGCAATCGTACATATTTATCCGGTTACATCATATAACTAGTGGTGGGGTAATACTTCCTCTACATCCTTAATGGAACCAAGACTTTCTGTCTCTCAAGCATTAAAATCGAAATCTGCACCCTGTGACATGGCTAGAGTCAGGTATTATGCTTTACCAAAACTTATCTTCATGTTAATTTTTGAGTAGAACTTCTTAGACCCATACTCCCCCAAGTGATCTTCTGCATTGAGAATACCCTCCAGTTTTTCCTTTCCCAGAAACACCTTTTAGGACATAACTGTTCGGTTGGATTGTCATCTAAATGTGAAATTGTCAATACTTGCTTGTTGAATGATCTATTTGACCCCTGTAACTAATTTTGAGAGTCATAAGAGTGCAGGGCTTCTGCATAGCTGGCTCATTTGTCTTAAGGCGCATAAGCTAAGGAGATCCAGAAACAAGGTGTATACTGACATGTCAATATTACAATTGGGTATCTTGGAAACAGTGAACATCACCCCGAACAACATGGTAAAATGTATGCTTGCTATGTCTAGGTACTTTCATCTGAAACGCTTCCAAGAAATCGGAAATGTTTATTGATCAGAAAAACGTGCCTTTCTCCACTAACTGAGAAACCATTCACTTTAATGTTTAAAGAGTGATTTACAAAGCACGTCACCTACGAGAACTGGACTATCTGGCCTATATACTGAATACAGCTGATGAAATGCACACCACTAAGTGCTCTTTCTTTCATGACTGGAAGTCCAAAAGACATACAAAGAAAGCACAAATCAACAAGCCTTTTTTTCTTGGTGTTTACTAAGACTCTGCACTGACCTCCCATTGCACAAAAGACGTTCGCCCTCATTATTGGAAGTCTGGACACTGCTAAAAGAAAATCCACCTTTTAACAATCATCCTATCCTCCCAGACACTATCCTTCTTCCCTCTGGGATAATTGTTTTTCTTCTACACTTTGCTTATATTTCTGGACCTATCTATATTCACATACCTGCATGCTTCTTACATGAACAATATGTATTCTGTTTGCTGTTTACAGCATTCCGCTGCACTTTAGTGCTAGGTCTGCACTGAATGTATGCTCCCAATAAATAAAAAATAAAAAAATCTACTCCTACCCATCAAGGTCAGAGTATTGTTTTTACAAGATATTTTGCAAGTTGCTAATACTGCGCACCCTAATAAGTTAATACTGCACACCCTAATAAGAGGCCAACCAACATTGCTCAGTTTGTACCTCATACCAGTAATATCCCGTGTTATCAGTTGCACAAATGGGAACATCTCATATGTTGATGTAATGCTGACCCAGCTGCTGGCTTGACTGTTATGGCATCCATCAAATTCCCATTCTCACTATGAGTTTTCCAACTGTTAGTTTGGAGGCTCTTGGGGGATCCATTTTCTCTCTGGATAAGATCACATTGACATCTGCGGGTACATTACTTCCAGGGAGTCCATTTGCTTACTCAGTGGAGGACACGGCAAGCATGTTCGTTTAGTCTTCTTTAACCAGTGCAGTGGCTTGTTCATAAAAGCCACTGTATCTTCAGGTTGGTGCCTACCTGGTGGAAGAGCATTTGTTAAAATACCCACAAGTAAGAAAATGCATTTTTGTTTCAACATGGCAGTGGGTACGCTCGATGAGAGGCTATGTGCAGCTGAGCTCTAGTCAGGCCCCCAGAGGCTTCATGGCTCCGTTCAGCTAAGACGGACAGGGCCTGAGAAATATTGGTGGGGACCTAGCGGCATTTATTGCACCAACCCCGAAAGTGAATCGAAGCACAGAGAAGGAACCTGCACCTTTGTGGTTCTTTCATTACAGTGTTCGATACCGTGGCAGACTGGCCCCCATGCATGTGGAGACCACGGACGCAGGAGCCTTGCCTTGGCTTTTGACGCAGCGGGTGTGTGTGTCTGTAGGGTCAAGGAGCCCCAGAGCTGTGAAATGTACCGCTTAGGACGAGAAGCCGCGGGCTACTGTGAGTGATGATTTATTTCAAACATCGGCAACTATTCGCCCTGGTCAAAAGACTATAATGTTCTATGCCTTGGCCACTGCACTGTCTTGTAGATTCTTGCAGCAACTGTTGAAGTGACTATTTATTTTTGGCTTGAAGGCTAACGGCTTCATATCATTCTTAAACCGGAGAGGAGACTGAAAATAAAAAGCCCGAACAAACAAGCCATGTCGTGGTTACCCGCTCTGCTTGTTTTGATTTACTTGTAGTATTTGCAGCCTGGGTGTAAATGATATTAAATAATAATAACTAATATTTTTTAAAGAGCTTTTTTATTGATTTTGTTCAGAAACACAAAAACAAATATATCAACAATGGCCATAATCAACAACGTCACAGAGAGGGTCGGTCTGTACAGCATATGCAAATCTAAACCGTAGCATAATACCCAAATCGATCTCCATCATGAACCTAGGATTAAGAAACCAAATCAAGCGGGGGGCGTGGCTAGCGCCCGAGAAGGATGGCCGCCGGCGCTTGACTCTCCCGAGTCGACGGAGGGACTTGCGGTTTCGACGGGCGGCAGACTGGCTGTGCGGCTTCCCAAAGGCTCAGCGCAGCTATCGGAAATGTAGCGGAGCCCATTGGTATACTCTTCTTTTGGCGGAATGTAGCGTAAGAGACATTATTTACCTTGACAGCGGCGAACGCTCCTCACTGATTTTCGGCCGCCATTTTGTCTCCATCGATGTGAGGAGAATTATACACACATCTAATGGGCTCTGCATTGAGGGCATTGAGAATATCGCAGACATGTTTAGCGCGCTACTGGAATGTTGAGGAGAGCGAAGTAGGCGCTATGAGTTCCTGTGTATCCTCTTTTTTTGAATGTTAATTGAGGTCGGTATATTTCTCTCACAGGAATAGCCGCCATTTTACTTTCTGCACAGCGCAAGGATATCAATATGAATACCCCATTTAAATGATGCTGTACTCTACTGAATGTCTGGAAGTTCTTTACTTCTTGAAGGAATGACTTACAATACTATGCTCTCTGCTCATGTTTTCATGCCTTCAACTCCTTGGAGGGCTGCTGCAACCTGATTACATCCTCTTCATGTTAATTATAGGTCATTGATAGTTATATCAATATATTGCTGACTCTTTGACCTACGCTCAAACTTATTTTTTGCTGAGGCTGACAGGAAGGGTTGCTAACAAATGCCACCTTGTTCTTTTACCTAGCAAACCCCTCTCCTTCCCTCATTTTATTACATGAGGTGTTGTTGTCGCTTATAATATACATAGAGGTGTGGAGGTGTCCATAGTCTTTTCCTCCCGAACATAGCTGGATGGGCAAAATACTCAAAGTTGTTACACTTCCATCGTCTCTGGTCCACAAATCTTTAACTCACTCTAAGTCTCGTCCACGCTGTGCTGTCATGGAAGACTCGACGAATGCTTCGCCCAAGAGCGTCACAGCCTCCACTATGGTGACTCCCTCTGGCACGAACAAAACACCAAGCAAACGCCTAAAGAAGGACCCTCCTTCCCCTCCTAAGCAAGCATCTTCTGTCTCTCTGGACTTATTACTTGAGGAAATCAGAGCTCTTCGCCCATTTGTTGAGGAGA
Source organism: Calotriton arnoldi (assembly GCA_963921515.1). Classification (NCBI taxonomy): domain Eukaryota; kingdom Metazoa; phylum Chordata; class Amphibia; order Caudata; family Salamandridae; genus Calotriton; species Calotriton arnoldi. The sequence goes on from CAWUFW010000721.1 coordinate 2,005,026, forward strand.
CTAACTCTCAAATACAAATCCTAACAGAAAGATGGTCTAGCCTGGAAGACAGAGTCACTACAGTAGAACAGAATCTCGAATCTCTGACCTCTGCAGGCGGTAAGACTGATGCTCTTTGTTCTCAAGTGCTGTCACTCCAAAAACAAGTTGAAAACTTGGAAAATAGAAACAGAAGGAACAACCTTCGTATTTATGGATTATCGGAGGGTTCGGAAGGTACTGACCCTATAAACTTTTTCAAGTCATTCTTGCCCAAAGTTCTTAACTTATCACACGACACCCAATTAAACATCCAACGAGCTCATCGGTTGGGTCCTCCTTCTACATCGTCTTCTACCAATATGAGAAAACCGAGAGGAGTTATCTTATATTTTCTAGAGTACACTGATCTACTCAAGATTCTAGCGGCAGCCAGAGCGGCAGGTCGCATTTCTTGGGCTGGCAATGCTTTGTTTTTCTCCCAGGATTACTCAAAGCCTACTGCGGACCGACGAAGAGACTTTTAGCAATGAGACCCCAACTTCGGTCTATTGGAGCCCGATATGGCCTTTTTCATCCTTGCCTCTTTAAAGTTACTCTCAATAACAAGACTACCACATATGAAGATCCTCTAAGATTGAAGAGTTTTCTCAACTTTTGCCACGCTGATTCTATGGACACCTCTGCATCGTCCTCATCAATCAACAAATAGATGTTGCTGTTATGTTTTGATCGAACTCTTATTTGATCATTAGATTTTTGCATAAATGCTATAGATATTGTCAGCTGTTCCTAATTGTTCCTGTTTTGACTATAGTTGATGGTCTCAACCTTTGGTTTAGGTTGATTTGTTTACCATCTTCCTCTTCCTTCTCCTATTTGCAAGTTCCGCTCCTATGATGTGATTTCTCATGTGTTGTTTCGCCCGTCGTCTCTCGCCCTCTCTCCCTCGCTTGAAGTCTGGCGTCGTCACTCCTTCATGTGGCCCCTTTTCCCCCACCTTATATGTGTTTTGGACTATCTGTAAGTATGTTCATTGTGTCTTCTTTATTGTATTATGCAATCTTTCTGTTCCTCTATCTTCTTTTCTTTCTCCTCTTCATCCCTCTTTTCCTCTGTCAAATTGGCTATTTCTTTTGTTGCTTAAACATTCTTTCACCTTTCTTGGGATCTACTATCTACACTTATCCATTCTTTCTCTCCCATCTTGTTTATTCTTCCTTCATTTTCTTAAGTTTCAAATTTTATATGCTTTTAATGGCATCTTATTTATATGTGTCTGGAATATGCATTATAAATGGCTCATCTTATTATTTATTTTTTCCCCTTGATTTATGGCTTTAAAAATTATCACATGGAATGTTAAAGGTTTAAATTCCCTATCAAGAGGCAACGGGTTTTAGCCTATTTATCTAAGTTAGACGCTAAAATTGTTTTGCTACAAGAAACTCATCTTACTGAATCTGAATCTTTAAAGCTCAAGAAGAACTGGGTTGGTGAACTATTCTTTTCCCTGGTGATGGCAAACGCAATGGTGTTATTACATTGATTCACAAATCATTGCGGACCACCCTTACTGCACAAGAAAGGGATGAAGAGGGTAGATGGTTGTTCACTAGGTTAGAGATTGATGGTGTCCCAATCTCTCTCTTTAATATTTATGCACCTACCTCTGGTGATGCTCCCTTTGGTCTCATTTACAACATTTAATTTCCCATAATTTCTCTACTAATGTGATCCTAGCTGGTGACTGTAACCAAGTTTTTGATCCCTTCCTTGATCGCAAATCCACAGTACCCTTCATTCCCTCCAGGGCTCATAAAACTTTCACGCAAACTATTAAACACTCTCATCTAGCTGACGCTTGGAGACTATGTAACCCGTCCTCACAAGAATTTACTTTTTACTCCGCACCTCATCAAACCCAATCAAGAATCGATTACTTATTTACATCACATAACATCTCTCAATCACTCATATCTGCAGACATAGGCCCTATTCTCATTTCCGACCACGCCCCTGTTTCCATCCTGTTAGATTTACTGCCTTATTCACCGTACCCCAGAAGATGGCGATTTAATAATACTTTGCTTTTGGACCCTCACTTTAATACTTCCTTTCTTTCCTTTTTTAATGAATATTTCCTCTTCAATAATGATGACACTTTGCCTTTCCATATAATTTGGGACGCTTTCAAGGCTTCCGCTAGAGACTTTATTATTAGATACACTTCTAATAAACGGAAAAATACACGGGCTTTAAATAATGATCTCCTTGTAAAGATAAAAAATTGGAACATGCTTATTACACTTCCAAATCAAAGGACTGCTTGACAGACCTTATTAATGCCAAGATCCAATACAATAAGGACACAACAGATGCTGCATCTTTGTATCTTTTAAAAACTAGTGCTAAATTCTATGGGGGACAGAATAAATCTGGTAAATTATTAGCTAATTATCTAAAGACTAAACAAAACAAGCTTCACATTGATTCCATAATGTCAGACACTAATACTTCTATATACAAAGATGTTGACATCTTACAAGAGTTTGTTAAATTTTATGAACAGCTCTATACTCCTGAATATCACCCCAATGAAGAGGATATCTCCCTTTATCTCTCTTCAATCCAGAAATGCTCAAATACACCTTTAAACCTTGACTTTCTTGAATCAGACTTGACCTCAAACAACCTACTTCGTGCTCTTAACTCTCTCAAGAAAGATAAAGCCCCCGGTCCTGATGGTTTCACTGTCGAATTCTTTTTACACTTTTCTCAAATAATCATACCCAAATTACACACCTTAATATCCTCTTTTCTTTCTTCTGGCAATTCATCTGGTACTTTTTAGAAGCCTTAATTTGTCTTATCCCAAAGGAGGGTAAAGATTTACACTATTGCAAAAATTATAGACCCATCTCCCTAGTCAACATAGATTATAAAATCTTCTCGAAATCATTAGCCCTTAGACTGGATTCTTTTCTGCCCCAACTTTTGGGTAAGGAGCAGTCGGGCTTTGTTAAAGGTCGTTCAATAAATGATAATACCCGTTTGTTTTTTGACGTCATTTCCAAGTCGCCAAATCTTGCAGAGCCCCTTGCAGCCATAGCCCTCGATGCTGAGAAGGCCTTTGATAGAGTATATTGGCCTTTCATTTTTCAGACATTAAAATGGTTTGGTTTTGGTCCAAAAATCATCTCCATGATCTCTTTGCTATACTCATGCCCTAAGGCCGCTATTTCTGCTAATGGTCTCACATCTTCGTATTTTACTCTACATAGAGGAGTCAGACAGGGCTGTCCTCTATCTCCTTTTCTTTTCAATCTAGCACTAGAACATTTCTTGTCTAAATTGCGACAAGTCGTTGGAAGTCAAATTAGCTGCTTATGCGGACGATGTTCTTTTATTCATATCCCAACCCCTTACTTCCATACCGTCCTTTCTTAATGAGGTTAAATCATACTCCTTAGTCTCGGGATATAAACTAAATAATGATAAATGTGAAATCTTGCCTTTGTCCAAATACACTTTTAAAGAAGATTTCTCCTTATCTAATTTCACTTGGAGTCCTCTTTATATCAAATATCTTGGCATATGGTTTACTCCTTCCCTTAAGTCATCAATTCCTCTTAATTTTAATAAATGTATTGAGAAACTTACTTCCCTTACGACCAAATGGCACCCTCTATACCTCTCATGGTGGGGCCGCCTAGACACCATTAAAATGATGCTGACGCCTATAATTCTTTATCTTCTGTCTAACATACCCATGCCTATCCCCACAATATGGTTTCATAAAGTTAACTCCATTCTTATCTCTTTCCTCTGGCTGAATAAAAAGCCAAGAATGTCCTTATTAAAGCTGTCACGTCCGAAATCTGAAGGAGGTGTCCGCTTCCCGGACTTTCCTAAGTACCACAGGGCATTCTTATTGAAGCAATTATCCAAGTGGATGTCAGCCCCGTCGCTTGATTGGCCTCTCTGGGTGGAGTTGGAGAGCTCCTTCCTCCTCCCGTTTTCTTTTCAAGAATTCTTATCCTTTACAAGAAAACCACAAAATTTACATACGCCTATCATTAAATATTCATGTAGCAACCTGAATAAACTCCTGCATATTGAACCGCATGACTTAAACACATATCTTAAGTCCTCCATATGGCACAACAAACGTGTTTGTATTAAGGGAAAGCCAATTTATTGGAGAACTTGGAGAGATAGGGGTATTTTATGGATACATCAATTATTTGAAGATGGCACCTTTCTTACTTTTTCAAAAATACAATCTCTTTTTCACCTACCATCATCATTTTCACATAAATTCCTAGCCCTACGTATTGCTATATTAGAGTCCTATAAACACTTTCACTCCTCACCTCAGACCCCTCTACCATTAGACCACGCCTGGCTAAATATTATTTCCAGGTCATCGAAGGCTTCCACCCTATATACATGCCTACTATCCCCACTCTCACAAAGAATTAAAACTAAGGTTGAACTCTGTTGGGAAATTGATTTAGGCGTACAATGGCCCATTTCTTTTTGGGATAGGATTTGGACAAAAATCAGGAAATCTTCTAGAGCAGCCAGCACCACACAAACTCTCTTTTTATTTACAACAGATTGCTATTAACACCAGTCTCTCTGCATAAAATGCATTTTGGTACCCCAGACACTTGTTGGTCTTGTTCGTCTCCACAAGCAGATCTCCAACATTTACTTTTTTCATGCCCACAAGTTTTTCAGTTCTGGGAAGCAGTTTGGTCCCAAATTAACACCATTATTAAGACTAACACTTCCCTGACATTTGCTATTATTTTTTTGGGTAGTCTCTCCATTAGCTGGAACAAGCCGAAATCACAAACACAAATTATTGATTTGCTAATTGCCACTGCTTTTCAGCAGATTACAAAAAACTGGAAAGATGCCTCTAAACTTTCGTACTTGGCCTGGTAGTATTCTGTATGCCATAACCACAGACTCGACACAACTTTTGTTTTTCCCATGTCCTTGAAGCAAAAACGACTACTTTTATGGTCCCCTGTTACGCTATTTTTAGACAACAGTGCTAAAAGCTCCTTTACTCCAGCACCATCTATTCAGGAAGTTACCAAACCCCCTTGAATTGCTTAGTTACTACCTTAATCTATCCAATTGTAATTTTGTCTTAGTTACATGCTTATTTATTATTTCAATATTGAACTTATCTCATAGACCTACTTTCCTAGTTGCCATTGTTATATATGCTAAACATTGTCTTTTTTTTTTTTTTTTTTAATGATTCTTAACTTGTCACTTGATGCTATTTACTTATTGTATTCCCAATAAACTTTCTTTTGAAACTTAAAAAGAAACCAAATCAAGCAACAAGGCAACGCTACACCCCACAGAAACAAAATCAGTCTTCCTCTGTCTCGGCAGAGTCCTCGTCATCCATTGAGGAGTGGTTTTGAGGGCCTTCAGGGTCCTTGAAGGTGGCCAGACGTTCCGCCCACACTCCCAGATCGTGCTCTACCTTATCATCGCATCTGTACTGTTTCAGCTGCACCTCATCTGCCACTGCCCATTTACCCACATCCACCACCCAACGCTCCACACTGGGACCCACCTAAGTCATCCAGGTGATCGCCACCCGGCGCTTAGCCAGCAGCAACAGCAAGTGCAAGAACTTAAATGCTATTTTCTGGCCCTTCTGCTTACGGAAGGCCCCAACAGGTAATTGGCAGGGTCTGCAGTAACTGATATCCGCACAACTGTCCTCACCGAGCCAACTCACCAGAACGCATGTACAGCAGGTCAAGTACACGCCAAATGTAAACAAGCATTGGCATAGCCAATAGGTCTCGCCTTTGGGACCTTATAAGTGTTTAGCCATGCAACAATTGTGCTGCATAACTAAATACTTATAAGGTCCCAAAGGCGAGACCTATTGGCTATGCCAATGCTTGTTTTCTATTTGTTTACTTTTGCTATAATCGTGGCACCGGCGCTTTACTTTTAACGTTAAAAGTAAAGCGCCGGTGCCGCAATATAGCAAAAGTAAACAAATGGAAAAACATATATTTCTTTACTTTTGATATAATCGTGGCACCCGCGCTTACTTTAATGTTAAAAGTAAAGAGCGGGTGCCGCAATTATATCAAAAGTAAAGAAATAGATGTTTTTTCTATTTGTTTACTTTTGCTATATCACGCCACCGCGCTTTACTTTTAATGTTAAAAGTAAAGAGCGGGTGCCGCGATTATAGCAAAGTAAAGAAATAAAGTCAGGCAGATGGCGGTTGCGCACGTGCACGCGCGCGTAACCGCATGCTGGTAGCCAGCAAAGTAGCACTTCCAAAAGCCCCTTACTAAAGGTCTCGCAGAGCAGCGCATGCGCTGGCTCAGCGAGACCTAAAAAGAGGCCACAGGGGCCGTCATCTGGTACAACTACCCGACCTACTAGGCTCCATTTTATGTAGGAGCACTGTGGTGTAGGAAATGAAAATGTATCTGGCATTGCTCGATATTGACTTCACCAGCTCACAATTTTCACCCATTGCGCATCCTCAAGATGTATCCCCAGATCACTATCCCACGCTGCCTGGGCAGGGAATGGAATGCACAACTGATAAGCTGTCATGACTTTGTAGAGGAGAGGAATACATACCTTTACATCGCATGCGTTTACAACACATGCGATTGCAATGCGGTTGTTACAACGGCCGCGTTGTTACATCGCAGTACCATTACAACGCAAGTCGTTACAACGACTTGCTGTAGGGGGCGCGCTGGATTTAGGAATAGTATAATTTACTATTCCAACTCCAGCGTGCGCAACAGTAGGGAATGTGTTGGAATAGTAAATTATACTATTCCCTAGTTTAGAGCGCCCCCTACAGCAAGTCGTTGTAACGACTTGCGTTGTAATGGTACTGCAATGTAACAACGCGGTCGTTGTAACGACCGCGTTGTAATCGCATGAGTTGTTACGCATATGATGTGATGGCTGTTTCCCAGAGGAGAGAGACCAAGTGACTGCCTCTCCCAGTTCTAACAAACCCCAAAATGTGAGTGACGTGCAGGGAGCCAGGGGGCAATATATCTCTGATTATGGCTGTAACATTAACATATTGCAGGAACTGTCCCGGCCGTATGTGAAAACTGTCCTTTGCTGCTTCAAATGTGATAAACTCTTCATTGGGAACAAGTCCCCCAGTGTCTCGCAACCACCCTCCCACCAGTCAGACACATCCACAGACTCCACCAGCACTCAAAATGCTGGCTAGTCCCAAAAAGTGAATTCCTTGGCAAAAGAACCCTCCCCAGAACCACCCTGACAGTCCGTTCCCACAAGGAATCCTTATCTCTAATAAAGTAAGGTACCAAGGCTGCATCCCGATCTCCCACCAATAGAAGCTGAGGAATAGACAAGCCCCTTGTTGTGTCCTGTAAAAGAGATTTCTCCCAGTTACCCCCTCCACAAATCAATGCGCAGCATATTGGATCTGGGAGGCCAAGTAATATTGCTCCAAATTGGGAACCACTAGTCCCCCTCCTCCAGCAGCTGGGACAGAAAGTCTCTCACCACTCTACTCCATCCCCCTGCCATATCAGCGAGGTGAGGAGGGAATGCAACCTCCGCGCAAGGAAGAGTGTCAATCGAGTGTTGCATACAGTATAGACAGCGTGGCAAAAACACCATCTTGAAAACGGGCACCTGGTCCATGAGGGAAAGAGAGAGGGAATTCCAGAACTACACGGAGGACCAGGGGACCTCAGTAACTCTCTCAATATTATACTGCAAGCGTTTCTGTGTCGTGTGGGCACCATCACCCCTAAGTATCGAAACCAATCAGTCTCCCAACGGAGGGGCAATTCTGGCAATGTGTCTGGGGTGCGTGCAGCCAAGGTCCCTAAAGGAAGCACCGACAACCAGATTTCCTGTGATTAATCCTAAAACCTGAGAGCTCCCCAAAAGCATCCAGATAACTCAACAGAAGAGGAAGGGACAGCCTACAGGCCAAGAGATAGAAAAGGATGTCATTGGAATATAAGGACACCAGTTTATTAATGCCCCCACCCTGATCCCCCACCCGTTCATAATCTGTCGTATCTGAAAGGCCAGGGGCTCCAGGGCAATAGCGAAAAGGAGGGGTGACAATGTACAGCCCTGATGTGTTCCACTGTCAAATACCCATGGGTCAGAGCTTAACTTAACCACTCGCACTCGAGCCGTGGGACCAGTGTACAGGAGACGCACCAAGGTGCAAAAACGCATGCCAAACCTCATCGCCTCCAACAGTCTTTGCCAGTCGACCGTGCAAAATGCTTTGGCAATGTCAATAGAGACGACAGCCACTTCTTTCTCTCTATCCTCCACCTCATGCAGTACATGTGTGGCCACTTATAATGAATTAAGCAAAGATTTCTCCGCCGGAGCACAGGAGTCAGGCGGGTGGGCCTGAGCGTTTTGCTTCATTCACTCGAAACGATCGACTCTGCAGTCAAGCAATCTTTGTGGTTGGAGGAATATTTGCTTAATTCATTTCAAGTGACTACATTCTCCCTAGATAGTTTGATTTATCTTTGCCCTCATTTGAGGTTCCACAGTCCGGGATGATCCAGCACAGCGCTTTGAGGCAACTCCTCGCTACAGGTTACCTGTTTCCCATTTTCTCTTGTTGAGAAACCTAATTGTGGAGTGCTGTTTACTGCATACTGCCTGGCTCCGACTTGGAATCCCACATTGTTGCATACATGTTCTAATTGGGGACCACACAACATAGATTGGGCTTACTCCCAACCACTCCCGAGCCGTCTCATGCGTCAGTACCACTTTTAAGCATCCCATGCATCAGTAGCACTTTGAAATATCTCTTCATTCATCCTATACATTGGGAAGGTGCTTCCCACACTCAGTTGCAAAAGTTATCAGAAAGGGTGTAATACTTCTGTTCCTCACTAGAGGTCCTTCTGAAGACAGGACAAAGGTGCAGTGTCTCAGGTTGTTACTAGCTACCCCTTTAAAGTCTGCACACGGGTATAGAATCATAATCGGGTACTAAATGCAGTGATGCTGGAACAATTTTCAGAGTGGGGGTCAATGGTACATCACCCAAGTTACCTAAGCAGAAAAGTGGTAAAGGTGTGGTATGTAGCCAGCTGGTGTGAATTTTGGAACACACTGTCACTAATATATTACTAAAGCATGGCATTTTTTATTGATATGGCTGCTACATTTGCTAGTTAAAATATATAGAACACAACTGGGAATGTGTGAAAATCAGGGTTCAGCGATTAGTTAGCATTTCCACATCACTAAATAAAGTGTATCTTGATTTGATCCTATTAAACATGTTTGTTTCTAGCACATTTTAGAATGACAAAAATGCTTCATTTGTGCTTTAACTGCTTTCTTAACTGCTTAAATGTTGTTTTAGAAAAAAGACAAACTTCAGCCTTTCCATTCACACCACACCCCTTTTACTCCAGCAAGATTGCCACATAGCTCAATTTACAAAATGCTCTCTTTGTATTTAGAGAATGAAAAGTAAACACCAACCTCCAAGTTAATCGAATAAGCAGCAATTTTCTTAAAGCTAATTGACCTCTGTCTTTGAATTCACTGCAAATGTAGCAAAATAAAGACAAAATGTAAAGGCATCTTAATTTCTCATCCACCTTTTGAACTGCATAGTTATTTTTGGGGGAGCTGCAGCCCCCCTTCTTCCAGCGCCTATGACTAAATGCCACGTGCACACTGAAGCCTTCACTTCACATCAAGAAGAATAACAATGAGCTTTCTTTTTGTCTCCCATATTATCAATGTTTAAAGTCAACCCTGTGCCTGTGAAAATAAGCTGCGTGTTCTATATTCTGTGAAGAGTGTCTAAATAAACACATTGAATAAAAGGTCAGGACCTCGCTAGTCCTACAGACAGCAGCAGGCTGTGGAGCTAGCATGGCCCAAAGTGACGGGTAGAAAGGAACTGGCCAGGTACATTAAGGACATTGGACCTGATGGCCCGACAGATGCAGCGTTTAGGGCCTCACTAGTCTTACAGACAGCAGCAGGCTGTGGAGCTAGCATGGCCCAGAGTGATGGGTAGAAAGTAGCTGGCCAGGTACATTAAGGACATTGGACCTGATGGTCCGACAGATGCAGCGTTCAGGACCTCACGCGTCCTACAGACAACAGCAGGCTGTGGAGCTACCATGGCCCAGAGTGACGGGTAGAAAGGAGCTGGCCGGGTATATTAAGGACATTGGACCTGATGGTCCGACCGATGCAGCGTTCAGGGCCTCACTAGTCCTACAGATCGCAGCAGGCAGTGGAGGTAGCATAGCCCAGAGTGACTGGTAGAAAGGAACTGGCCAGGTCCGACCGATGCAGCGTTCAGGGTCTCACTAGTCCTACAGACAGCAGCAGGCTGTGGAGCTAGCATGGCCCAGAGTGACGGGTAGAAAGGAGCTGGCCAGGTACATTAAGGACATTGGACCTGATGGTCCAACAGATGCAGCGATCAGGGCCTCACTAGTCCTACAGACATCAGCAGGCAGTGGAGCTAGCATGGCCTAGGTGACTGGTAGAAAGGAGCTGGCCAGGTACATTAAGGACATTGGACCTGATGGTCCGACCGATGCAGCGTTCAGGGCCTCACTAGTCCTACAGACAGCAGCAGGCAGTGGAGCTAGCATAGCCTAGAGTGACGGGTAGAAAGGAGCTGGCCAGGTGACTGGTAGAAAGGACCTGGCCAGGTACCTTAAGGACATTGGACCTGATGTTCCGACAGATGCAGCGTTCAGGGCCTCACTAGTCCTACAGACAGCAGCAGGCTGTGGAGCTAGCATGACCCAGAGTGACTAGTACAAAGGAGCTGGCCGGGTACATTAAGGACATTGGACCTGATGGTCCGACAGATGCAACGTTCAGGGCCTCACTAGTCCTACAGACAGCAGCAGGCTGTGGAGCTAGCATGGCCCAGAGTGACGGGTAGAAAGGAGCTGGCCAGGTACATTAAGGACATTGGACCTGATGGTCCGACAGATGCAGCTTTCAGGGCCTCACTAGTCCTACAGACAGCAGCTGGCTGTGGAGCTAGCATAGCCCAGAGTGACTGGTAGAAAGGAGCTGGCCGGGTACATTAGGGACATTGGACCTGATGGTCCGACAGATTCAACATTCAGGGCCTCACTAGTCCTACAGACAGCAGCAGGCTGTGGAGCTCGCATGGCCCAGAGTGACGGGTAGAAAGGAGCTGGCCAGGTACATTAAGGACATTGGACCTGATGGTCCGACAGATGCAGCGTTCAGGGCCTCACTAGTCCTCCAGACAGCAGCAGGCAGTGGAGGTAGCATGGCCTAGGTGACTGGTAGAAGGGAGCTGGCCGGGTACATTAAGGACATTGGACCTGATGGTCCGACAGATACAACGTTCAGGGCCTCACTAGTCCTACAGACAGCAGCAGGCTGTGAAGCTAGCATGGCCTAGGTATTTGATATTTATTAGTTTATATAGCGCCCGAATCACCCCGTCAGGGGTATCTCCGCGCTGGGGCAGCGTGCTTCAGCCAGACGAACACACCTCAGAAAAGATAGGTTTTTAGCAGCTTCCTGAAATGTAGGAGGTTCTGGCATTCGCGTAGTTGGCAGGGAAGTTCGTTCCAGAGAGTAGGGGCGAGGTAAATAAATGCCCTGCCACCCATGCGAGCTTTTTTATTTCTCGGGGTGCAGAGAAGTAATTTAGATCCTGACCGAAGAGGCCTAGAGAGTGTATACCTTATTAATTTGTCAGACAGGTAGGGGGGGGCCAGCCCGTTGAGAGCTTTGAAAACGGTGCAGCAGTTCTTAAATTTCACTCGTTTCCTCACAGGGAGACAGTGGAGTTTATTTAGAAGCAGTATAGAGGCCGTTCTGGGAGGGGCATTCGCTACTAGTCGGGCCGCAGTGTTCTGGACTACTTGCAATTTGTCCAAGGAAGCCTCGTTGGCCGAAACCAACAATGCATTGCAGTAGTCCAGTCGGCTTAACACTAGAGCTTGCATCAGTGTTTTTCGTGTGGAGGATGGTAAAAGAGGAAACACTCTTCTGAGGAGGCTGAGTATGTGAAAACATGTTCCTGTGGTAGTGGTGGCTTGTGCTTCGAGCGTAAGTTTCTGGTCAATATGGATGCCCAGATTCTTGACCACTGTTTTCGGGGTGGGGGCCGGGCCCAGTTCCTCCGGCCACCAACTGGGTGTCCAGCTTATTGCCGCGCCTCCAAACAACATAATTTCCGATTTCTCTGCATTCAGCTGAAGGAAGTTGGCCCTCATCCAGGCAGCAATGGTCTTTAAGCCCTCTGAGAAGATAAGTTGAATATTTTGGCTGGATTTATCAAAAGAGAGTAAGAGCTGGGTGTCGTCCGCATAAGAAATGGGACTGAACTCTAGGGTCTTCATTAGTTTGGCCAAGGGAGTAACATAAATGTTAAAAAGGGTAGGGCTCAGACAGGAGCCCTGCGGTACTCCCTTGGTTACTCTGGTGGTCTTGGATCTAAAAGTGCCCATTGTAACTGTCTGAGTTCTGTCGGTTAGGAAGTCTGCCAACCATTTCAGTGCAGCCCCTTGAACCCCGATGTCCTGAAGTCTCTCCAGTAGGATTTGGTGCGAGATGGTATCAAATGCCGCCGATAGGTCAAGCAGCACTAAAAGTGCTGCCTGACCCTTATCCAGTGCCATTCTGATGTTATCAGTTACCTCTATCAGGGCGGACTCGCTACTGTGCTTGGCCCGGAAACCTGACTGGGAGACATCCAGGCAGTGCGAGGTGACTGGTGACGGGTAGAAAGGAGCTGGCCGGGTACATTAAGTACATTGGACCTGATGGTCCGACAGATGCAGCGTTCAGGGCCTCACTAGTCTTACAGACAGCAGCAGGCTGTGGAGCTAGCATGGCCCAGAGTGACTGATTGAAAGGAGCTGGCCAGGTACCTTAAGGACATTGGACCTGATAGGCCGACCAATGCATCGTTCAGGGTCTCACTAGTCCTACAGACAGCAGCCGGTTGTGAAGCTAGCATGGCCAAGGTGACTGGTAGAAAGGAGCTGGCCAGGTACATTAAGGACATTGGACCTGATGGTCCAACAGATCCAGCTTTCAGGGCCTCACTAGTCCTACAGACAGCAGCAGGCTGTGGAGCTAGCATGGCCTAGGTGACTGGTAGAAGGGAGCTGGCCAGGTACATTAAGGACATTGGACCTGATGGTCCGACAGATCCAGCGTTCAGGGCCTCACTAGTCCTACAGACAGCAGCAGGCTGTGGAGCTAGCATGGCCCAGAGTGACTAGTACAAAGGAGCTGGCCAGGTACATTAAGGACATTGGACCTGATGGTCCGACAGATTCAGCGTTCAGGGCCTCACTAGTCCTACAGACAGCAGCAGGCTGTGGAGCTAGCATGGCCCAGAGTGACTAGTACAAAGGAGCTGGCCAGGTACATTAAGGACATTGGACCTGATGGTCCGACAGATCCAGCGTTCAGGGCCTCACTAGTCCTACAGACAGCAGCAAGCTGTGGAGCTAGCATGGCCTAGGTGACTGGTAGAAGGGAGCTGGCCAGGTACATTAAGGACATTAGACCTGATGGTCCGACCGAAGCAGCGTTCAAGGCCTCATATTGGGCTTCATTTCATGTCTACAAGTACAAATCCTTGCACCCTTTACAGTGTAATGTGCTGAAAGAATGCGTGTGGACCCCTAGATGCACCACAGGAAGGCATTGAATTTACTAATAATGCTTCCTGAACTATCGCATTTTCAGTTGAAATACTGTGTGGGTAAAGCTGATGGTGAACAGCGAGGGAGTGGTAGTTGTGAGCGTGGACAGGTGAGGGAGGATCAGATATCTCCATAACCACAGTCCTTTGTATTAAATATGCATGCTGCAATCCTTGTGCACAATCACGAATCCATTAGGTTCTATTTTATTAGAACAGGAAAAACATTTAGAATTAGTTGTTCATGATATTGTTTCTAAAGTGCTTTTGCATGACCATATGTGGTTGTAGTTTTGAGAATTTACACACTCTACCATTGCTTAAATCACGCTTTTAGGACCGCAGTTCAGCGACCTAAACATCTTCGAGAAGAGGAGATTTTATACTGACTTTATCCTGGATTCTGATGAAGGGTTTAAGAATAACTGAAGTTTTCAGGATAAACGGAGATTAAAAATCCTTGTGCGAATAAAGGCTTATTGGTTTAGTAACTGATCGTAGAGCTGTTTCAGTTTAAAACAGGTTCAGGCTGTCTACAAAGAGGGTCTATTTTCATACATGTGATACCCTGGGGTCGGGTACCTTTCATCCCCGTTCATGGCTGACCGAAAGCTGTGTTTTTGTAGGTGTTGATAACATAACCTGTGGCACATGGCTAAAGTTGAAAAAGTTAGGCAGCCGGCCTTCCGTCTCTACACACCCAGGATCTGAAGCAGCATCCCATATGCATCATTCCTGCCCCTACCTTTCTTCAGAGTAGGGAAGCTGAAGACACTCTTTGAAAGGCGCTAGATCGCAGTGCTCTCTGGATCTTTGCCTTCAGTCCTCTATCGATAGCATTGCTCTGCCTTTTGGCTAGGTATACCCTATACAAATACATTCATAACAAGGTATGTAATGACTACTGCTGTCTTCGTCATTGTCTCCCCGAATTTACCCTCTGTTGCAAATTGGCTAAAGGGAAGTGAACACCTTTCAAAAGGCTGCTTCTCTTCCCGTTAGGGCCAGACCCCTAGCCAATGTAAAGTAATGTAAAGCACTTCAGGGGCATCTTGACATCCTGGTTCTATGTTTTTATTTTCATTTATGAAACCGATCCTCCGCATGTACGCGGGCCTCTGGGGTGTCCTGCTGTGTCCTTCCTGTATATTGACCATTGCCTGCATAAGCACTGTCCTCATAGAATACATCACTTATGCCTGATTGGCCTACCGTGATTTCCTGGCTTGTGATGGAAGTAGATCCTTACTTGTGCCTTAGAAAACACTCTAGGGTCCTACACGTCCTATGCCTTACACTATTGAGTTTTTAATTGATTTTCATTGGTTGTAGCTGATGCTTGGGCCAATATTAGAATTACAAAAGAGATGGAAAGCAACTCACCAGCGCTTAACAAAACAACTGAATGAATAAACATACCTAGTTAATAATCCTAGAGGGAACAAGCTTTCAATATTTTGAGGCTTGGATTAGAAGTGAACCTTCATTTGTACAGAAGATTTCAGCTTAGCCGCTGATTCCTTAAATATTGGACCCTTTGTTAGTAATTTACACATCTTATTGGTGTCCTGGGAAACCGGTCTTTCTGATAACTCAAACATACTCCAACTCCTTGCGCTGGATAGTGTCACTCAGATTCTTTTGAGCTGCAGCACGTAAACATGGATTTGTGGATGAAGGACAAACACTACAATATTTTGTGGTTTGTCTTTAAGTATTTGATCGTATTTCCCAGAATGACAGTTGTTATATAGTGGAGCAATTCTTTGAAAACACATCCAGCCAATAGGCTTCAGTAGCTTGGGAAGCATGGCCATGTAACCTGGTTAACCTATTTATAACCTACTTTATAAGCCTTTGGAGCCATATATGTTCGCGCGTGGTTCTGCACTCTACTGCGAATAGCAGCATTGCTCATCTTTAAACAGACCTCGCTTACTTTTGAGGAGGCCACGTTATTTTCCCAAGACGTGATTGTGAGGTATAATTGGGAAGTGAGACCAAGTTGGGGAGGAATACAAGATGAATTCTTTTCTCCTGTGGACAGTGCTTGATTTGTAAAAGAATAAGTGCCGGTGCCCAAAGGTTTGCTCAGAAGTCTGCAGCCATCGCTACAAATATCGCTATTGGAGCCCTGCCAAGTTTCCCAGGTCCATGCGTGATGTGCTGCTCCAGTCCGGGTTTTTTTTTTTTATTTCTGGGACTTTTAGTCTATTGCATTATAAAACAGGACTACAAGTCCCACAATTCAAAGAAATAAACTTAAACTGGAGCAGAACATCACGCATGGACTTGGGAAACTTGTTAGCTATGAATCAGGGCGGCTCCTCCGTTGGAACGGAGGAGCGTCGTCCCACTTAAATTACCCCATACATAAAAAATAAAGTGGTAATTAATTACCATTTTATTTTTCATCCGCTAGCCCTGAACCGAGCGTCAGGACGGGGGCGGGGCCCCTGCTGAATGACAGCAGTAGAGAGTCGGGTGGGCTGTTCGTGCACTTTTAGAATTAAATCAGTTTTTATTAGCAGAACACTTAGCATGAAAATACAGTGTATTGTTGCCTACAACCCAGCGGGCCGGCTATATGACAATCAGAAAAGAAAGGTGGGGCCTGCGGTTCATAGGACATCTGTTTAGCTAGTTGACACAGCATGCCGCCTACAACCCAACCTGGGCCGGCCGCGTTTGATAAGAGGAAACATTAAACAGTCCTGACTCTGTGAGATGTGAAGAAGATGAAGATCCATAGCACTATGTGCATGCTGCGGCAATGAACCAAGGACTCGTTATGGCCAACTTGAGGCGATAAAGTCTGCCTTTTAAGAAAAAAGAAAATTGCAAACGAGACAGTAACAAAGTTTTTAAAAAAAGCCCATTTCCCCCCTCCCATCCCCGCCCCTCCTCTCCTCTGGTGAGCCTAAAGATACATTTCTACATACAGGTATGGTCCGTTGTGATGGCTGCTGATTCTATGGGGGCCCAAGAAATCAGACCGGAACTGTATACGCTAGCCACACTCTTGACTCTCAGGGATCCGTTTCAAAATCCGAAAATAGGCGGGGCATGACAGTTTCCGAAACTCTGTGGAAAGAATTGAGAGAAAGGGGGCCCAGATCTTGGTGTATTCAGATTTATCCCCTAGAGTGGCCATAGACAATCTCTCCATGCCCAAAAGGGACCACAATTGGTGTAGCCATTGTGTATGGTCCGGGATCTTGTCCGTCCTCCAACTCGCTAGAAGTACCCGGTGCGCGGCATTCAGCGCCAGGGCAATCTGCCTGCCTTTGGTAGAGCGCAATGGGAAGGTTAGTGCATTGGGCAGTCCTAAGATAGTATAAGCAGGGAATCTAGGGATGGTAGTGTCAAATGCCTTATCGATTTCATCGAGGATCTTGTCCCAGTATCTCGTGAGCTTCGGGCAGTTCCAAAGCAAATGAAGGAGGGTACCTGGACTCCCGCAGCCACGCCAACAGAGGCCGTCGCACTGGGAATTCCACTTGGTTAAGCGAGCCGGGGTGTAATACCAGTAAGATACAATTTTAAATGCAGTCTCCGTATGGCCCATGGAGTGTGCGGTATGGTGGGTCCTGTAAAAAATATCCTCCCATTCTTTGTCCGAAAGGGTGCGACCTATTTCCGCCTCCCACCGTCTCTGTCCTGCGGTACGAGCTCCCTTAGTGCCCTGGGTGAGGTATGTGTAAATTTCAGAAATGAGTCTGCGGTCATCTTTTTTCAGGAAAAGCCACTTCTCAAACTGTAGCATTGGCCTGCTAACCAAGGGTCGTATTATGGGACCATTCACCCAGTGCAGCATTTGCAGATGTAG
This sequence comes from Calotriton arnoldi, assembly GCA_963921515.1. Taxonomy (NCBI): domain Eukaryota; kingdom Metazoa; phylum Chordata; class Amphibia; order Caudata; family Salamandridae; genus Calotriton; species Calotriton arnoldi. Next base: position 2,022,572 of record CAWUFW010000721.1, read on the forward strand.
GAAGAGGTCCGAGCCTGCAAGGCCATAATCCGCCCGAAGCTGCTCAAAGGGGATATGACCCTGGAGGTCAAACAAATGCCCTAGACGCTTACACCCACCCTCCAACCACCTTGTGCCTACCCCTTTATCCATCCCGGGTGGGAAATCGGGGTTTAAAAAGATTGGAGACATGGGAGATGGGATTGTTGTAAGATTAGCCCGCTTGGACACCCTGTCCCAAACTAGCATAGTGGGGCGAATGACTGGCGAAGAGTATAGCCCCCAGGAACGCGACGACTGAGGAAGCCAGGCCTCTCTCCAGATATGATGGCCAGCCACCGTCTGGTCCATAAATACCCCGTGTTTCTCCGTCATAGGACGGTTCCATTCCACGAGGTAGCGCAGCAGCGATGCCTGAAAATAGCGGGTGATGTTTGGCAAGGCCAGGCCGCCCTCCTTCTTAGGACGCCGCAGCAGAGTCTTCTGCAGTCTGGGAGAGACCGGGCCCCAAATGAAACGCTCAATCTCAGTTTGGATGCGCGAGAGCGAATTCGGCGGGGGCAGTAAAGGAAGAGTTTGGAAAAGGTATAAGGCCCGGGGTAAGACATTCATTTTAACAGCGGCCAGTCTCCCCAGCCACGACAGGGGCAGATGCCGCCATTGGGCGAGATCCTTGCGGATGCGAGAGAGCAGAGTAGCATAGTTTACTTCCACTGTCTTGTCCAGACTACTGTGTAGGACCAGCCCTAAATATGTAATACCGTCCGTCACCCAATCAAAGTCAAATTGGGCACGCAATGCATCCACTGTAGTGTGCGTTGCCGTGAGGTTCAGTACTTGCGATTTCTGCAGATTTATATCTGAAAGAGACACGTTAGTGATAGATTCCTTACCTTAGAATATCCCCAGGCGTCAGACTGGATCCGGAAAGTTTTCGTCAGCAGTACCCCTGCGCGTCGGAGGGCGTCGTCGTGCGGCTCCGCGTACGTCGCTGGCGTCGTAGCCGCCGAGATGACGTCGTCGGAGCTACTTAGACGCGCCCACGCGCGCTGACGTCAGTTCTTTCTTTTTCCGCGCCAGCAAGCGCAGATCCGAGAGAGAGCGGTACTCCTAGTTAATATTTTAACTTGGTTTCTGAGAACTTGTTTCTCTTGTTTTGTCGAGTACTCGACTCCTGGTGCAGTAGGGATGCCCGGGTTTAAGTCCTGTAGGGACTGCCGTCGGAACATGTCGGTGGCGGACCTGCATGACGTGTCTCTTCTGCTTGGGGCATGTCCATGACCCCGAGGCGTGTCCCGATTGTCGGCCATGGCGCCGAAGGCTTTGCGGGAGCGTTCCCGAAAGTTTTTGGAGGCCCGGCAATCGGTTCCGCGCCGCTTGAGGTCGAGGGACAGGTCGCGGGGCCAACACCATCGTTCGTCGGAATCGGGGACAGGTAAGTCACGGCGCCATAAGAAGTCGAAGAAGCGACGTCGCTCTTTGTCTACCCCTCACCGGTCGCGGGACGTGGTGCAGGGGGCGGGTGGTCACTCCCCCGCGGCTCCGATGGAGCCTCCGTTGTTGCCTGCGGCCTACCCGCCTTTCCCGGGCCCGCACGCGACTCCAGAAGAAATACAGGTATTCCTGTCGGCCATGGGCCGTTTATTTGCCCCATCGGGTCCCTCCGGAGCGCCTTCGGGCCCCGTGGACCCGTTAGGTGGTAATGCCCCCGTGCCGCCGCCTTTGGCCCCGGCTATGCCGGCAAGATACCCTGCGGCGCCGTCGGCTCCGGCCTCGGCGCCACCACTGGCGCCGGGCCCGACTCCGGACACGACGCCGTTGCCTACGGGGCCGGACTACGTCGAGCCTGGATTGGTCTCTTATCCTCCGATTCCAATTCCAGGTGGGGAGTTTTTTCCCTTTCCCCGGGCACCTCGTCCTTACCAGCCTCTTAAACAGCCGGTGGACGAAGGGGAGTACTGGGAAGGGTCTGAGGACCCTCTTGCAGCTCAATGCGAGGATGACCCGGAGTGGGAGGGTGATATGGAAGGTCCAGGAGATCTGGATTTCTCTCCACACCCTGGTACACTGTCCCCTGCTTCCGTGGCTACGGAGGAGGTTGGGACTTTTTCTGTGGTGTTGCGTAGGGCGGCTGAGGCTCTTAACCTCGAGCTCCCATCTGTGCCTATCAGGACCAATCTCCTGACTGAGGTGCTGCAGCCAGCGACCTCCTCTGCGGAGCCGCTACTGCCCTTTAACGACGCGCTTACAGACATTCTGTTAAGCACGTGGACCAAGCCTAACACAGGGGTTCCTGTGGATAAGAGTGTGGCACGACACCATCGCGACCCCAGTTTTCTCACGCAACACCCAACGCCTGAGAGTCTGGTTGTCCAGGCCTCTGCCTCTCCGAGCGCATTCCCTTCCGCACCTCCGGACAAGGAATCTAAAAAACTGGAGCAGTTTGGGAAAAAGATTTTCACCTCTGCCAGTTCCGGGTTGCGGGCAGTGAATACTGCGTGCCTGTTGGGCCGCTATTCCCGTTCTGTGTGGGACACCGTAGCATAGGTGCTGCCTCAGTGTCCAGTGGAAGCTCGGGTGGTGCTCTCCCAAGCCATTACCGAGGGGAGAGATGCTGCTAAATTCACTATCCGTTGTGGACTTGACACAGCCGACTCTCTCGGCAGGGCACTTTCCACAACAGTGGCGCTACGCCGTTATGCTTGGCTCAGAACTACTGGCTTCTCCGGGGATGTCCAGAACACTTTGTTGGACATGCCTTTTGATGGCACATGCCTCTTTGGTGACAAGGCGGATAGCACTTTGGAGCGCTTTAAAGACTCCCGGGCTACGGCCCAGTCCTTGGGTCTTGCCACCACGCGCGCTCCCGTAGGGTCTGCTTTTCGCTCCTTTTGAGGTCAGGGGCGAGGCGCCCAAACGCGTTCCTTTCAGAGCCGCCGGCCTGCGCAGCCGCAGTCTCAGCGCAACCGAGGTCGGGGGGCCTGCCGAGGTGAGTCACGGGGCCAGCGGGCAGGTCAGTCCACCACCTCCCCTGCCACCACTGCCTCAGAACCTTCCTAGTCCGGTGTTTCAGGCCCACCAGACGCCAGTGGGCGGCAGGATTCGCCATCACCTCCCCTACTGGCGTACCATCACTTCGGACAGGTGGGTTCTGCAGATAGTCCGACGGGGCTACTCCCTCCCCTTCCAGTCTACCCCTCCAGCCATGCCGCCTCAGTACCACCGCATGTCGGGGGATCACTTGGCACTTCTCCAGCAGGAAGTTGCGGCCCTCTTGGCCAAGGGGGCCATCGAGCACGTTCCGACGCCAGAAGTAGGTCGTTGCTGTTACTCCCACTACTTCCTGGTTCCAAAGAAGGACAAGTGTCTGCGTCCTATCTTAGACCTCCGGAACGGCACTCGCTTCCTCCGGAAGGACAAGTTCAAGATGCTCACGCTTGCTCAGGTCTTGTCTGCCCTAGACCCGCAAGACTGGATGGTAGCGTTGGACTTGCAGGATGCTTATTTTCATATCCCCATCCTGTCGGCCCACCGGCGTTACCTACGGTTCACGGTAGGCCACGAGCACTTTCAGTTCACCGTGCTCCCTTTCGGCCTTACCAGCGCCCCTCAGGTGTTCACAAAAGTGATGGCGGTGGTCGCAGCTCATCTGCGCAGATCAGGGGTTTCAGTCTTCCCCTATCTCGACGACTGGCTGTTGAAGGCGGGCTCGCCCCAGGCAGTCGTCTCCCACCTCCAGACTACGGCCGACCTCCTGCATTCGCTGGGGTTTTCCATCAACGTGCCTAAGTCGCATCTGATTCCCTCTCAGAAGCTCCTCTTCATCGGAGCGGTTCTGGACACGGCGCACTTTCGAGTTTATCCTCCCGAACAGCGAGTCCGGGACATTTGGGCTATGATTCTGATCTTTCTACCCTGGTCCTGGGTTTCGGTCAGGAAGACCCTGAGGCTGCTGGGCCTCATGGCCTTCTGCATCCTGCTGATCAATCATGCCAGATGGCATATGCGGGCTCTGGAGTGGGACCTGAAGTTCCAGTGGACGCAGCATCGGAGAAACCTGTCCGACTACGTCCAGATCTCGGAGGGCACTGCACAGGACTTGCAGTGGTGGCTCACGGACCAGCGTTGGGTCAGCGGCAGATCCCTCTCCCTTCCCCAACCGGAGCACACAGTGGTGACGGATGCGTCCCTCCTGGGATGGTGCGGCCACATGGGAGAGGCGGAGATCAGAGGCCTCTGGTCTCCGGCGGAGTCCAAGCTCCATATCAACCTTTTGGAGCTCAGGGCGATCCTACTTGCACTGAAAGCATTCCTTCCCTCTGTCAAGGGGAGAGTAGTGCAGGTGTTCACAGACAACACCACTGCCATGTGGTACTGCAACAAGCAAGGCGGGGTGGGGTCGTGGACCCTATGTCAGAAGGCTCTGCGTCTCTGGACGTGGCTGGAACATCAAGGCATTTCCTTGGTGGTTTAACACCTGGCAGGTTCCCTGAAAGCCAGGGCGGACGAACTCAGCCGCAGGTGCATGTTGGATCACGAATGGCGTCTTCACTCGGAGGTGGCACAAGGTCTCTTTCAACAGTGGGGAGAACCTTGGTTAGATCTATTCGCCACCGAAGAGAATGCGCAATGTCAGCGGTTCTGCGCATTGGAGTTTCCAAGGCGGCACTCGCTCGGCGACGCTTTTCGTTGCGAGTGGAGTTCCGGTCTGTTGTACGCCATTCCGCCTATACCACTTCTGCCCAGAGTGCTGAAGAAGATCAGGCGCGACCGTGCCCAAATTATTCTTGTGGCACCGGACTGGGCTCGAAGAGTTTGGTATCCCGAGCTACTCAGTATGAGCGTGGATCCCCCGATCCGGCTGCCTCTTCGGGAGGATCTTCTGTCGCAGCAACAGGGGACGGTCCTCCACCCGAACCTCTCCAGCCTTCACCTCCTTGCGTGGAGATTGAGCGGCGACAGCTGATTCCATTTGACTTGCCTCCTGAAGTCTGTAATGTGATTCTGGCAGCCAGGCGTCCCTCAACTAAAACTGTATACGCCTGCCGGTGGAACAAATTTGTGGCATGGTGCACAGCGAAAGCTGTAGATCCCCTTTCTGCCCCTCTTTCTGAGGTCCTCTTGTTCCTTCTCTCTTTGGCCCAGCAGGGCTCTGCTCTGGGCATTATCAAGGGCTACCTTTCTGCTCTTTCAGCCTTTCTTAGGCTGCCTGATCAGCCCTCTCTTTTCAAGTCCCCTGTTGTCAATAGATTTCTCAAAGGCATTACTCACCTTTTCCCTCCTATTCCTTTTGTGATGCCTCAGTGGGACTTGAACCTGGTTCTCACATACTTAATGTGCGCTCCCTTTGAGCCTCTTCATAACTGTCCTTTGCGGTTATTGACTTTGAAAACTGTCTTCCTGGTGGCCATCACCTCCGCTAGGCGTGTCAGTGAGCTCCAGGCTCTTTCGTGTAAACCTCCTTTCATGGCGATTCATCCGGACAAGGTTGTGCTTCGGCCACGTCCCTCCTTTCTGCCAAAAGTAGTCTCTGCCTTTCATCTCGGGCAAACTGTCACTCTGCCTACTTTCTTTCCGCCTCCTCACCCATCCAGGGAGGAAGAGAGGCTCCACCGTCTGGACCCAAAACGTGCACTTTCATTCTATCTCAACCGCACACAACAGTTCCGGGTGGATGACCAGCTCTTTGTTGGCTACGTGGGCGCCAAGAAAGGCCATGCTGTGCACAAGCGGACTATCTCCCGATGGGTTGTCTTGTGTATTAAAGCCTGTTACTCTCTGGCTAAAAAGGAACCTCAGGTAGGGCTGCGCGCCCATTCTACCAGGGCGACAGCTGCTACTTCAGCATTGGGACGCGGTGTCCCCCTGCAAGATATCTGTCAGTCAGCTACGTGGGCCTCGCTGCATACTTTCACTAAGCACTATTGCCTTGACAGTCCAGTCTGGAGAGACGGCTTCTTTGGCCGGTCGGTTCTCCGTGACTTTCTGGTGTGATTTCACTTTGCAGACCCACCACTGGGGATGGTAATGCTTGGGTATGTATTCTAAGGTAAGGAATCTATCACTAACGTGTCTCTTTCAGATGCACAAGTTACTTACTTGTGTAACAATATATCTGTAAGAGACATTAGTTAGTGATAGATTCCTTACCGCCCGCCCATCCTCCCCGTTCTGCAAACTGTTCTCTAGGGTACAGGCCATCCCTTTCAGGGCCCTAGTTCTATTGCACCAGTAGTCGGTCTCTGGCATGGCTCTGCGTTCCTGGCGCGGAAAAGTCGTGTACAAAACTGACGTCAGCACGCGTCTAAGTAGCTCCGACAACGTCATCTCGGCGGCTACGACGCCAGCGACGTACGTGGAGCCGCACGACGACGCTTACCGATGCGCAGGGGATATTCTAAGGTAAGGAATCTATCACTAACTAATGTCTCTTACAGATATATCGTTACACAAGTAAGTAACTTGTGCTTTAAATCCAGAAACCAGACTAAAGACCTGCAGGTCTGCCACAATGGCCGGTATAGAGGTCAAGGGGCGCGCCAATGAGAAAATGACGTCGTCAGCGTAGAGGCTAATTAAGTGGCGGTCAGCCCCAAATGGGACACCCTGCGCCTGGGGGTTGTCCCGGAGCCTTTGGGCAAAGGGCTCCATATACAGGGCGAAAAGCAGGGGGGAGAGAGGGCAGCCTTGTCTGGTGTCCCTCCCCACCACGAAGTCGCTCGATAGTATGCCATTTACCCTGACCGCAGCAGTTGGGGTGCTGTAGATGCTTGCCACCCAACTGCGGAACTTGACTCCCAGGCCAAAGCGCTCCAGAGTGGCAAACAAATACGGCCAATGCACGCGGTCAAAGGCTTTCTCTGCATCGACTGCCAGCAGTAAAGCCTCCTCCTTAGAGCGGTGTACCTTGTCAATTAAGTGGAAAATCCTTTTGGTATTGTCCCCGCACTGCCTATTCGGGATGAAGCCTGATTGATCCGGATCAATCAAGCCGGGCATGAGAGGGTTTAATCTATGGGCCAGAATACTAGAGAACAGTTTCGCATCGATATTTAGCAGGGAAATCGGCCGGTATGAGCTGCAGAACACAGGGTCCTTTCCCGGTTTGGGGATGACCGAGATTGTCGCCTGCAGCATAGAAGCCGTGAGGGTGCCCGTGTCCGCAAAGGAATTGAATAATCGAGTGAGCAGTGGAGCCAGCTGCACACAGCAAGTCTTTTATAAAAAAGAGCACTGAAGCCGTCCGGGCACGGCGCTTTTAGGGGCTTCAGGCGTCGATAGCAGAAATTACCTCTTCAATCCGTATGGGAGCCTCCAGCACTTCTGCTTCGCTAGGCGGAAGAGGAGTGACCGCTGCACCGCGCAAGTACTCACGAGGGTCCGCAAAGTGAGGGGACTCAGCGGAGTATAGATTCGCATAAAAGGACCGAAAAGCCGCCTCTATGCTGAGATCGTCCGTCACCTCAGAACCTCGCTCGCCCAGCACCGCTTTAATTGCCTGGTCTTTCCGTTGACTGCGGAGACAGTGTGCCAGCATGCGACCGCCATTGTTAGAGTCAACATAATATTTATGCTTCAATCTAAGCACCGCGTATTCGGCCCTGTCGAGGTCCAAACGCTTCAGTTGAAGCCGCTCCTTCTCCAATTGGCACCAGACTCGAGGGGCACCCGTGCGTTTGTGGATCGCCTCAAGTTCCTTAACTTTATCTTCGAGGTCCTCTCGTTTAGCCTGCCTGGTTTTGTTGTCATAAGCCGCTTTGGCAATTAGGGCCCCTCTCACGACCAATTTAAGAGCCTCCCAGACAGAGGCCAGAGACGTGGAACCATCGTCGTTAAGTGCTAGATAATCATTCAGTGTACGTCGAAGGTCCTCCACCACCTGCGGGGACTGTAGGAGGGAGTCCCTCAGGCGCCAATGTGGTGGGGACGATTGCGTGGGCGGCAGGCACAGTGTCAGAGTTGTGTGCATGGTCCGAGAGGGATCGGGCCTCGATAGTAGAGGCGGTGGTACACGCCCATGCAGCTTGGGTGACGAGAAAGTGGTCCAAGCGGGCGTAGGTCTTGTGTGCTGCCGAGTAGTAGGAATAATCTCTTTCATCGGGGTGTAAGCTGCGCCATGCATCCCTGATCCCACAGTCATCCAGCCAAACCCTACCGGTCCCCGATATAGCTCCTGTTCCGCCTGTATGAAGGACCTCTGCCAAAGCGTCCATCAAGAATTTCTCTCGTTGCTCATTTGGGGAGTAGATGGAGGCTATCGTGATGTTGGTGGACCCAATGTGTAGCCTCAGCGCGAGGAGACGCCCCTTGATCTCTACCACAGATCCCACCATGGAACCTCTGAAGTGTTTGGAAAGCAGGATGGCTACCTTCTTACTTTTCCCCAAAGACCAAAACTGCAAGGGAAACCCTCTGTGCTGCATGCGATGTGTGTTGCTGTGGAGGAGGTGAGTTTCTTGGAGAAGGCATACATCCCCCCCTGTGTGTTCAAGCAATGAGAGCACTGCCTTCCGCTTAGTGGGGCTGTTAAGGCCTCTGACGTTAAAGCTGACTACCCTGAATTCCATCGGTGGGGGAGAAGCTGTCGGGTGCTGTGATTCCAGCAGTGAGACCAGTAATAAGGGACAGAACCCAGAAGAGACCACATGTAACTGTATAACTGGACCAACCCAGACTGGGAAGCCCTAAGTAAAGAGCTCACTGAAGAGAGGACCCACCCTACCCCATAACAATAGAAACAAACCCCAAAACAATCAAACAACAACAAAGGCAAGCACACAAAGTCCATCTTGAAATCTGGTCAGTAGGAAGTGGGGGTTGCCAAAAGAGTGAGGGGCTCCCTTAAGTAGTGAGGAGAAACAATTCCCTCCGCCCCCGCCGGACCCAAAGAGGAGAGAACAAACCCATAAGCACGTTACCCTCAATCATTAGAGTCCAGGGAGTCCCCCTCTGCACCAGCAAGGGTTCGAAGAACTGCAGACCGCTCCTTGATGATTGTGGCCGGGTCAGGGCGGAGGCGATCCAGGCTCCGGGGCCCGCGCCTCGGGGGCTTCTGCGTGCCCGGCTCTGTGGCATCTGGCTGGGCAAGCAGTTCATCAGGATTCAAGTTCAGAACTTTACAAGCCTCGGCCAAGGAGTGGACTTGGTGCAACTTCCCATCGTAACGAAAAATGAGGCGAAACGGATGGCCCCAGGAATACGATACACTCTTCGAGCGCAGGTGGTTAGTGATGGGGCGAAAGTCTCTTCTCTTTTGAAGGGTACTGGCTGCCAGATCCTGGAAAAGCTGTGGAGAGTGGTCCCGAAAGCGTAGGGGTTGACAAGCGCGGGCTGCTTTGAGGATCTCCTCTTTCACTGTAAAAACGTGCACGCATACTAAGATATCTGCGGGGGGCGATTCGGTTGACGCAGTGGACCGACTCTGTGGCAGCGGTCGATCTTGACGGTGGATTCCGCTAGTGCGTTCAGGGCCGCTCGGAAGAGGTCTTGCACGTAACCCACGAGGTCTTCCCCTTCTGCCCCGGTTGGAACTGCACGTATACGGACATTGTTCCTCCTCAACCTATTCTCCAGGTCCTCGGTGTGCGATTGGAGATCCAATTGCTGGTCCCGCAGCCGCAGGATTTCTTGCTGCAGTGCTGCGATCTCTTCATCCCTGAAGGTTGCTGAGTCCTCCAAGGTGGCCACCCGCTCCCCCACAGCGTCCACATCTCTTCGCACCTCCCGGAGGTCTGCTTGTAGGTCCGTTTTAATGGCCAGGATATCCTCTCTCTGGGAAGCTAACAGGGCCTCCAGGAACTCCCTTGTGACCGCACCGTCTGGGCCTTCACCTGCTGGCGTCGCGGTAGATCCTGAGGCATCCCCCGCCGATTTCATGAGGAGGTCCCGGACGGACCTGTCCTTCTTGCTTTTGGCCGTCGCCATTATGGGGTCCAAGGCCGACCTTCCAAAGAGTCGGGGGCGAGTCCAGAAGGAGGGGTAGGTGTTGGACAGGCGGCCGCAGGTGGGGAAAATATGTGCGCTTGCTTCCAGAAGAATTGTGGCCAGTAACCAGGTGCTCAGCAGGGGTACTGACGTTCCGCTGCAATGAGACCTGGTCCCGGTCATTCCCTTAGCACGTGGTGGCGGCAGACGGTGTGACCCGTGGTACTCCCGGGGGCGGATTGCCCCCCGTGATGGTTGAAGTAGGACTCCGTTGGGGGCCGGCGCTTTCACCGGATACGCCGCCCCGCCGTTCACAGGCACCACCAAGCCTCAGGTTCAGGTATGCTTTATTTTTAATATTAATGTTTGTGCGCACTTGCCCGCCCCCCCTCCTCGTAGATGCCAGCCGCCACTGTGTAGCATACCAAGGCTGCGTAGTGTTATTCCACCTCTTGTCTCCTTAATCCACCACCAGACCCTCCCTGCCTCTTTATCTCAATCCTGTGGGTTCTTTGGCATTCCTGTTTTCTCCATTTGTTATTGTTTTTCAATCTATCTCTTCCTCTTTTTCCCCCCTTTTGTGTTTTTTCTCTCTCTTACTGTGGGAAAAGTCTGATGAGGAAAAATAAGTGCTGGTCTCCAAACATGAGTACCGGTGGGCGGCGGACCCCACCTGCAACCACAAGCTCAAATTAAGCACTTTCTGTGGATCAGAATAATCCAGATTTCTGCTAATGCACCGTACTTGACTGTAATACACATGGCTTGTATCGGAGAGTGGTTCCTTTAAATAGTGCGTCAGTGTGTAAAATCATTGGCGCATTCTGTGGCAGGATGAAACATTTTTTAAAAAAATTTTTTTTTAGATTCACTCAAAACTTAGATAAGCATATTTAGGAACTAAGTTAAAGAGATATTGTATTGTCACAGGTAAACATTCTCACTAACCTAGGCAGATTTTTTTCCACATGGTTTGGGCCTGCCCTGCAATCACCTCCTTTTGGGAAGGAATTGGGAGGGAAATATCCCGGGTGCTAGGGCATATAGTGGAACTCACTTCCAGGGTGGCATTGCTGGGATTGTTAGAAGATGTTGGGGGACAGAGATTGGAAAGAACATTTCTGGAGTGACCACACTGGTTGTCAAGATAAACATCACCTGCAAGTGGAGGTCACCAGATTCCCCCCTCGTTGACAGACTGTAGAAGGGGGGTGGACTGGTGCGCTTATTTGGATCAGCCAATCTATGAGGCGAAGGGTTGTCTGTGGAAGCACAACCAGATCTGGGGCAAGTGGTGGGAGTACCACGGACTGAGTGGGAGACCGTAATATTATGTGATTTGCTGATTAAATGTTGCTTACTATATTATGCCTTGATGTGAAAGTAATTGACTGTACATTGTTAAGTTTGAAAATCAATATAATGTGGTTATTAAAAGAAAATCCATTCTTTGCCAGGGTTTAGCAGAGAATTTGGAGATTCAGAAACTTTGTAATTAAGACCAGTACCTCATTCTTCCTGGCGACTCCTCTCGCATTCACCATCTCTTCAGACCGTTAGATGGTCGTTTTCCATGTAATAAGTGTGATTCTTGCACTAAGTTCATGTGACATATATGGTTCACTAAATATATGTCTAACTATGGGATTCAAGGTTTGTGTTCAGGTGGCTCTGTTGCAATACACTTTTAGATTTAGCACACAATGGTAAAATGTGGATTTACCTTGTGTGATCCACTATCCTACCACTGATTAACAAGGATTATGGTTAAATGTATTTTGTGTCGAGGAGGGAATGATCATGGAAGTTGGGGGTTGAGATTATGACTTAATTGTATGTTTTTGGGGACCTATTTGTTGTGCCACATGTATAACATTATTAAATATATGAAAAAAGAATTGCATCCATTACAGTTTCATGCAGCAATATTGTCCGTTAGGTAATATATCATATATACATGCAATGATATTGATATATCAAAAACATTAAATAGCATACAACAATACACTAATATGTTCTGCATGTGAATACAATCAAAATATGCTCTGCTTTTAAATTTCTACTTACGCATCACAGTCTATACTAACCTCCAAGGACACCAATGTTACCCCTGAAAGGCATGCCATTAAAATATACCAGCCTGTATTTTCTTTGTCTGCTTTTTTCCTGATTTTGATTATCTCGCAGTATCCAAAGCATGTAAACATATGGTATCTGATAGAGACATCTAGCCGCAGATTCCTTAACTTTAGAATATTCCCAGGCGTCAGTCTGGATCTAGAGAATTTTCAGCAGTACCTCTGCGCGCCGGGGGACGGCGTTGCATGGCTCCGTCCTGAAGCCCCCCACGGATATGACGTCAGTGGAGCCATATAAGTCCCTCCCGGCGCGCGGACGTCAGTTTTCTTCTTTTCTGTGTCTCAACGCGGATCCAGGATAAGTGGTTCCTCTGGCCTGTTTTTGTTCAGGCCTTTTAGACGCCTTTTGGCATCCGGGAACAGTGTGCGATGCCTTCGGGCTTCAAGCCGTGTAAAACTTGTACGCGGCAGATGTCGGTGACGGATCCACACGAGATCTGCATGTGGTGCTTGGGAGAGCACCACGACTCCGAGGAGTGCGACGCCTGCCGGCAGTTGAAACCGAAGTCACTGCGGGAACGTCGGATGAAGTTGTTGTCTGCCCGGATGTCCCGTTCGGAGTCCTCACGCCGCCGGTCTCCATCTCGAGCTAAGGCTCCTGTTCGGGACAGGTCACGGAGTCGTTCCCGCTAACGTCGCTCGTCTGACGCGGGTAAGCACAAGAAGAAGTCATGGAGGTCGTCGACCTCACATAGACGTGACGTCTAGGCCCGCTGCTCTCGGTCTACACAGGACATGGGCCCCCAGGTTTCGACCCCCACCTACCCTCCATTTCCTGGTGCTGGGGCGACTAGGACCCAGATGGAAGCCTATTCTCGGGCTTTACTGGCCATCTTTGGGTCACCCCCTCTCCCTGGCGCGCCTTTGGGCCCCACAGAAGGGGTAGGGTCTCAGGTCCGGACTTTGCCGGTGGATTCGCCCTCGGCGCCGATTGAGAACCCTGACTCCGGAGTCGCTGCGACATCGGGGCACGGCCCGGAGGGGCATCCCAGTCTGACGTTGGGCCTTCCTGTGGCGTCTCTGCACAGCCCTGTGAGGCTCTCTGCACCGACGCCGGTTGCGGTAGCAGTGCGGAGCTCGACTCCAAGTCGATGCCGTTCCTCTCTGCAGTTCCCCATCTCGGTGGAGGTCGAGTCGACACCGCCCCGAAGCCGGGTGGACGAGTCTTCGGTGGTCGTCGGACGACGCCGGTGCCGTCCACTGCTATTCCTGAAGAGGATTTATTTATTTATTTATAAAGTTTTATGTAGCGCGAACCTGACCCACGAGGGTATCGGAGCGCTTTACAATATACAATTATTTAACCTTAGAAGGTTGAGGTAGTATACATACATTCGGTATTCGCAATTCAGTACAAAGGAGGTAGATAATAGTACATGGATAGCATAGGTGACTAGTAGTCAACAAAGAATGATCCACGAGGGAATCAGTACGCTTCATAATACACAGTTATCAAACATTAAGTGATTGAAGTAGTAAACATACATTCGATAATCGCTTTCAATACAAAAGAGGTAGGCAGTAATATGTAGATCACATAGGTGACTAGATGTCAACATAGAGTTAAAAGTCTTAGGATGTGAATTTGTTCATTAGATGCATTTTTACTTCTTTTTTGAAGGAGGTAAAGGAAGAGATTCCACGTATCATTGGAGGTAGGGAGTTCCAAATCTTCGGTGCAGTCCCTGAGAATGCTCTGCAACCCGTTCTCTTTTTGTGGAAGGATTGTGGCTTCAGTAGTAGTGAACTCGCACTTCGCAATTGTCTGCATCCTCCCGATCGCTCTAGCTTTAAAGCTAAGTAACTAGGGGTATTGCTATACAGTGCTTTATGGGTCATGCAAGCGATCTTTAGGTGAATTCTTGCCTCGTAGGGCAGCCAGTTCAGAGCTTTCAAGGTCGGAGAAATGTGGTTATTTCTTTTAGTTCCTGATACCAGTCTGGCCGCAGCATTAAGCGATGCCCTCATCGGGGCCAGCTTGTATTTGGGGAGACCGCATAGAGTGGTGCATCCATAGTCTAGTCTTGGAAGCACAAGGGCTTGTACTGCCATTTTTAAGTCGTCTGAGGGAGGAGGGGTTTAAGTTTCCTTAGTATACTCAACTGGTAATTAGCTCCCTTGGTGGCATTAGTAATTTGCGCCTGCATGTTCAGGTGTTTGTCTATGGTGACTCCCAAGGATTTTGCAGTCTCAATGATGTGGGGAGCACAGCCAAAGGAGGTTAGATGTTTCAACCATAAGTCTATCTTGGGTGTGTGATTGGGCGGGGAGATGAGAAGGAATTCCGTTTTTTTGGTGTTGAGCAAGGAGGTGGTTGCCAGTGAGCCAACTTTGAGTATTCTGTAGAATAGCGTTGAGGGAGATGAAGTCATCTGGTGAGGAGATTTTCATATACAGTTGGGTGTCGTCCGCATACAGGTGATATAGAATGTTCGCTGAGTTCAATGCGTTTGCCAGGGGCTCCATGAGTAGATTAAAAAGAATGGGTGAAAGTGCTGATCCCTGTGGAACCCCTATGGTGACCATGGAGGGTTGAGAGAGTGAATGCTTCATCTTGATTCTTTGTGTTCTGTTATTTAGGAAGGAGGTGAAACATTGTAACACTGAGCCCGTAAGGCCCATCCTTTGTTCCAGTAGGGACAATAGATTGTCATGCTTAACCGTATCGAAAGCGGAGGATAAGTCAAGAAGTATCAATAGGCATGATTCGTTGTGGTCTAGCATTTTTAGTATGGCATCCATTATGTGAGTGAGTGCAGATTCCGTGCTGTGACCTTGACGGAAGCCGGATTGGTGTATGTCTAGGAGGTTGTGGTTCTTGATGTGGTTACATAATTGTATTAGTACACATTTCTCCAGCAATTTCGCCAAAGTGGGGATGTTGGATATAGGGCGGTAGTTGTTGAGATCTGAGGGGAGGGAGTCGTATTTCTTTAGTATAGGTGTGACCTGTCCTACTTTAAGACAGTCCGGTATGGAGCCTTGTCTCAGAGAGGCATTTACGATCTTTGCCCATAGGGGTAGAATAGATGTTTTTATCATTTTGAATAAAGAGGGAGGTAGGGGGTCAGAGAAGTGATTGGAGGGGTTGATTGCTAGAAGAGTGTTATAGATTTCTTGTTCAGGGATGGGCGAGAAGGTGTGCCAAGAAGCATTGTTTTTTGTGGTTTCCATCGGAGTACTAAAATGGACCTTGATCTGAGAGTAAAGTTTAGTATTATGAGCAATAGGTTGTGGGAGGGCCTTCTTAGATTGGATGTCGAGTTCAATGGACTTTGTCTTTTCTAGGAAGAAATTGGCAAGCTCATCGCAGTTGGGTGTAGCCGAAACGTTCAGTTCCATAGAGTTAGGCGTGTTGCGCGCTTGTTTGATGATTTCGAATAGTTTTTTGGGGCGGTTGATGGCTTGGTTCAGTTGGGTTTTGAAAAAGTCTGCCTTGGCCTTTAGAATCTTCCTGTTGTATGAATTCCTCATCACTCTAAGGTGGTATAGGTGATCAGCGGAGGGGGCTGATTTCCAAAGTCGCTCAGCTGATCTTAGCTTGTGCCGATGAGTTCAGGGTCTCATTGAACCATGGTTTGGAGATTTTGGAGGAAACATTTTTTACTTGGAGGGGCGCTGTAGAGTCAAGGATTTCAAGCATAGTGGAATTGTAAAAGACAGTGAGGTCATGGACGTCAACCATGTCTGTCGTGGGGGTCAGGGCGGAGTTGCATCGGTTTACCAGGGCGATGGGGTTAATATTGTGAATATTCCTTTTCCATTGTTTAGTTTTAGTGGGTTGGCCCCTTTTTGGGATTACCTTGATATTAATAGAGAAGAGAATGTTGTAATGGTCCGCCCAGTCACATGGAGTGATGGATTCTAATGATACAGTGTTCGTTTTCGCTATGATGAGGTCTATTGTCTCTCCCTTGTTGTGGGTTGGACTGTCACAGAATTGGGACAGATCCTGATCTGACAGAAAAGATTTAAGACAGCTTACACCATGATAGTTTGAGTTGTTCCAGTGGAGATTGAAGTCACCCAGGAAAATCTGTGGCACTTGTGAGTTGTCGTTGGATGAAATGACTTCCATTAACTCATCGATGAACGTCAGATTATCACCCGGTGGGTGGTAAAATATGTGAAGTTTGCTGGCGAGGCGCTTATCGTCGGAGATGTTGATACAGAGATATTCTCAGGAGGATAGAGAGATGGAGTCTGCTTGATTAACTGAGATTGTGTTTCGATAAATGCAGGCTAGCCCGCCACCAGGTTTCAAGTTTCTGTCAAGGCGGATTAAGTCGTGACTAGGAGGAACCAGTAGGTCGAGGATGGGAGAGGAGGAACTATTTAGCCATGTTTCGGTAAGGACGATAATGTCTAGATCATTCTTGATGATGAGGTTGAAAATGTCAGGAGCATGTTTGCTAGCGGATTGCAATTAATGAGTGCACACTTCATCTTGCAAGTCGAATGGGAGAGAGTAGTCTGCAATAAGTTGATGTTTGTGAGGTTTTCTCCATTTACGGATCTGTAGTTGTGAGTCGGTTCTCTGAAGGGGTTGGTTTGAATGGAATGGATAGTGCCACATCGAGACTTACTGTTGTCAGTTGGACTGGCAAAAGATATGAGGAGGTCGTCTATGTCGTTGTCGGATAGTACAGCAGTTGCCCTCCTAGGCCGGGATGGGTCATTGGGGGAAGGTATCGTACTCTGCCTAGTGTCCTTAGGGTGTGAATTCTTGGCGATGTATCTTCTAGTTTGGTGACTGATTCGGTGTAAGGTGGCGTTGGTGGTTCTGTGTGTGTTTAGAATTTCTGTGGTGATGGTTGATAGATTTTGCCTCAGAGGCCTCAGAGGATGAGTCCTCTGAGGGTTCCCCTCCACCAGGGTTGTTTCGATGCTCCTCGGAGCAGGTGCCCATGGGGCACTGGCAGGCCTTTGGTCGTCCTCGGGCTGTGGAGCCTCTACCGTTGGGTGGATGGGTTAGCCTACAACCGTCCCCTACAGATGGCTTATTGTTGCCACCTAGAATGGCCACAGAGGCTAGTGCGGCGTTTGCGAGGGCTGTTTGCAAGGCTGCAGATATCTTACAGATGCAGCCTCCCTCAGTCTCTCTGCCTTCTGATCCCTTGTTGGATCTACTCCACCAGGATGCTGTGGAGGTGGAGCCCTTGCTGCCCGTTTGCGGGTCATTATATGACACTCTTCCTGGGGCTTGGGCGAGGCCCTCATCGGGGGACCCTGGGGTTCGTGCTATTGCACATAGTCATCGCCCGGCTCCAGATGACCCGGTCTGTTTGTCCCTCCATCCTAGGGCTCAAGGGCTGGTAGTCCAGGCAGCTTCAGTCTCGCTACCCTCCTTCCCTCCTCCGCTGCTTCCTCCCTCTAGGTAGTCTCGCTGGTTGGAGCCGTGTGGCCACCATGTCTTTGCGTCCACTAGCTCGGGCCTTCGGTCCATGAACACGTCTTGCGTGCTTGCACGAGATACTTTTGCCCTTTGGGACTCGGTCAAGCGTCTCCTTCCTTCTCTTCCAGAGGGCCCTCGAGCTGACCAGGTTCGGCTAGTTCATGATGGCCGGGAAATGGCACAGTTTTCCATTCGGTCGGCCATGGACACTACTGACTCTGTGGGTCGGGCTATGGCCAGGTCAGTTGCTCTGCGTCGCCAAGCCTGGTTGCGCGATGGCAGTTTCCCTGAAAATGTTCAGGAGCGTCTTAGGGATCTGCCCTTTGATGGGGTCAGTCTTTTTGACAGTCCTGCTGACTCAGCGGTTCAGCGCCTCATGTCTGGGTTCCCATGACTTCCATGGTTTATAGTCCTCATTGTGGACTTTTAATTTCGTTTGCAGTATTGTCACTGTTTTTCTGGTATCCGTCTATAGGTTCAAGACGTTATTTCCTGGACGGACTGTACGGCTAATCAGCCGTTTTTTTGCTCTTATTTGGTACAGCTAGCCAGCTATTTTTGCATTTCTTTTTTGAGTCCTCTGTCTACGAGCTCGTCTCAAGCGGTTTACCTTACTTTTTATAGGGATGTGACATACCCTATTTGAGGTATTCGTTGGCTATTACATAGCTGCTCTTCCTAGCACGGGAAGTTTCGAAGGCTCCCGCGGAGTCTTCTTAGGATGGTTGCCTTCTGTCCCTTTGGGGAATTGTCCTATGGGTTATACTGTAGGCTTCTCACTTCGTTCCGCTCTTCCTACTGTGTGGGACGTCCCCTCTGGTGAGATCCACCTCTCTCCTGGAGCTTATGCGTTGTCATCTACGGTTGGTCCGTAGCGCACTCCTGCCTCTGTGGATGCAGACTTCTCCAGGGTATTGTGGGGTTTCTGCCATGCCTGGTTCACCCCGGCGTGTTCACGTCTTCATTTCTTGCCTTTGGCTGTTCTTTCGGCCTTTCGCTGTACTCTTTTTGCCTATGTCGCAAGTGTCCCTTGTGGGCATGTTGTTCCGTTCTGGGACGGTTTTCTTTCCGTGTTTTGTGCGGAGATGACATTTGAGTACACTCGGGGTATGTTCGCTGCCACTGGGTGCCTGCGGTGTACCTTGCGCCACTGACTTGGCTGCGTTCTATTCTGGTGGTATTGTCTACTCTTCAATCCCTGGTGTGGGGAAGTGCTTAGGTCTTCTCTCATGGCTCAGACCCTGACTGGTTTTTGCCTATGGGCAGTGGAGTCTACGCCAGACGCGTCTCTGCTGCACGTTGCATGGTGCCCTATTTCTCTGTGCACTTCCCAGACAGGGGCTCAAGTCCCTCTGCTCATTGCCGCGCAAGGGCTCAGGTACTTCTGCTCCTTGCCTCTGCTGATGTTATTGGTGGAAGTATTCTTCTTCAGGATACTCTTATGCAGTGTCTGTATATGGCTATTTATATACATTCTTCGGACACTCTGTGTATGTGTATTACTAACTCATTCCTCGTTCGTGTAGTGGTCGGTATTCCCGCCTGTCACGCGGGAGACCAGGTTTCCTTCCCCGACTGGGAGGATGATGTCGCTTTTTAGGTGTCTTCACATTGTTATGTCCTGCTATGCTTCGCAACGGTGCTGTTGATACCTATTATGCAGCCTCCTATTATCTAGGGCATGCTCTTTGAGATCCCCTTGTCTTTAATTTTTTGAAATTTTTTCATATATATATCTATATGTACATATGTCCTCTCTCTCTCTCTCTCTCTCTCTCTCTCATGGGAGCGAGCCTTGTGTGTGCCCGGCTTTTGCCAATATCGTTTCTCCTTTGTAGCTTTGGGTACTGTTGGCTGGTTGACTACCTGGTGATGCACCCGTCTCTCTCTGCCGACGCATATGTGCTGTTGATGCTACATTTCATTGGGCTTTAGCATGTGTGGTGTAGTTCTCACGGTATACACTTTCTGCTTATGTGTATCCCTGTCATCCACATACATATATATCTTGTTAGACATGGTTTTGTATATCTTTGCATGGTGACATCTGTCCCTTCACATGTCATTTTTGGCATCCACTGTGGTGCATGCTCAGTTTGTATGCTCTGACTCTGTTTTGTCCCTTCTCTGGGACTTTGTCTTTTGCGGATCCTTGGGATCCTGTGCTCGGTTTAACTTCTTTTTGCAGAAGTTTATGGATTTTCTTCCATAATGCACTGACCAGTCTGGTTCTGTGATTTCCTTTCGTACCTGTCTGGACGAGAGAGGTCTCGTTCCGTCATCTGACAGATTGTGGTGCCTTTGACTCCCCTTGTTAATGCTCCTTTACAGAGCTTAGTGGGTCTGGTGTCAGCCACGCTGGCTTTGCTGTCCCCACTGTGTTTCCGTCAATGTTATTGACGGATTAGCTCACTTTGGAACTTGGTGGGTTTCAGTCGCAGACCCTCCGCCAATGGGGTATAGCTTTGGTATCTATTCTAAAGTTAAGGAATCTGCGGCTAGATGTCTCTATCAGATGAACAAGTTACTTACCTTCGGTAACGATGTATCTGGTAGAGACACAGTTTAGCCGCAGATTCCTTAACGCCCACCCATCCTCCCTGCTCTGCGAGGACCTTTTCAGGTTGGGTTCTACCCACTTGCCTCCTTACAGGTGGCCTTTGTCTTCCTACGGGGTGGTCTACTTCACCTCCCTCTGGGGCAGGATGTTTCATTCTGTTTTATCAGTTGCTTCTCCACCCTTTCTCACAATTGGGTGGTGAGGCTTTATGTCCTTCCATGCTCCTCCACCCTGGTTCTTCCAGTGTGGTGGGTTAATCGTGTTCTTCTACCCTCCCTTCCACCCTCATCTATTTTTACCCGTTACTTTTGGGTCTCTTTGTCTATGCTACAATCGATTGGTTTGGGGGTCTATTTAACTATGCTACAGTCAGTAGGTCGTTTATGTGGTGTATGGTTGCACATTTTCTGTTGTTGCAGAAATGTGGTCAAATACCATGAGTCATGTTGCTCAAGTCTTGTTGCCCTTTACAGTTGCATCCTGTGGTTGCAGACTGCCTATCGTTTGTCATTATATTCATTTCCAATGCCGTTTTGCCTCTTAGGAGGGCATGGCTCTTCGCTTCGACGAGACTGTTTCTAGGGGCGAGTACTCTGTTCTCTCCCTTCAGTCCCTTACAGTATAAAGTACTCTTTTTCTAACTTACGTGGTGATGTTTCTCATCACTCTGTTTTTTGTCATTGTTATTTCAAAGATTTTTGATCTTTTTTGGCACACTGTTCCCACTTTCTCTCACAGTTTTTGTAGTGGCCGGGCCGAAAAAGTTTCACAGTAGAAAACTGACGTCCGCGCGCCGGGAGGGACTTATATGGCTCCATTGACGTCATATCCGTGGGTGACGTCAGGACGGAGCCATGCGACGCCGTCCCCCGGCGAGCAGAGGTACTGCTGAAAATGTTCCGGATCCAGACTGACGCCTGGGAACATTCTAAAGTTAAGGAATCTGCGGCTAGACTGTGTCTCTACCAGATACATCGTTACCGAAGGTAAGTTACTCATTCATTAATTGTTGAAGGACATTAGGGGCCTAACGTCTTAGAAGATAAATTCTAACTGTCAGAATTGAGTAACTTAAATTCTTGTTGCAACAGTGGAGCGTAAGAATATTGCTTTTAAGCTAAAGCCAACAAGCCTTTTCAAGAATCAAAGTCTTGAGGGCAACTTAAACACAGTGACTCTTTCAAAACATCCTGGATAGAAGTTTGACTACTGTACAAAAGTATGTCCCTGGGATCAACCCCAGTGTTACCTGAAACACGTATAACAATGTACAAAGTATTATCATTTTTGCCTGTGCTACTATCTGTGCTAGGGTGAGTGGAAGATGAGCACAAAATCCCACTGAGCCCGCTAACTTGTTAGGAGTAACCCACGTACAGCTTGCTTACTATTATTGGGGCTAAATGTATCTTCATCCCCCGGTATATAAATAAGTTGCTGACTAGATTGAAACTCAAACTGACTAAGGAATTGTTCACAAAGCCCAGTATCTGGAATATCACAGATTTAGAAATGTTAAAGCTCAGCCCTGACATTATGCTAATATTTTCTGTGTGCTCCGTATATTAGGACAATTATGTCCTTGGTTCTTTAAAATAGAAGAGAATATTCTTGAATCCTTGGCACAACAAACCCTCTGTTCAAAAATGTTTTTCTTTCCCATCTAGTCCATTGTTCCATTACCAAAACAAGCACTAGTGGAAGGAGGAGGGGCTTCTCTGTCTGCTATCCTGCAGAATAGGCAAGTCCAAAGAGACCACAGGGCCTGGTCTAATATGGGCTGTAATATCGTTTTGTAATACCAACGTTTATATGATAAAAGCAGGCCCATTTCATAGCTCTTTATAGCTGTAACTACGTCAACCCAGAATCAAATGCATTTTTGACTTCTAAACTTAATTCAGCATGATCTCCGTGGTAGGGTCTAACCTTAACTATTACAGAAAACAGCCTAAGTATGGTAAGACTGGTATTATGGCCCAGAGTTTACTCTTGTATAGTTTACTGAACATTTTGATGTCTACCCAATTAGTGATAGTCAAAATATGTCAAAGTCTAGAGTCTTTATCCAGTTTTAATCTCAAAAGTATGATAGATTCCTGCATCAACCCTGGACACCACCCCAATGACAGCGTCTCATTGTATACTTCCCCTCAAAAAAAGAAAGAATAGCTATGCAAACATTCATAGGAACCTACTGGAAGTTATCCCTACTTGATGCTTTTTCTTTGCTGTATATTAAATAACCCTCTAGAATTATTGGTCTATGATAAGTGCACTTGGTCCATCCTACTGCTCTGTTGTCAGTTGCAGGACGATTCATCCTCCAAGTTTGTGCAGGATCTACTCCAAGTTGTTGGCTTTGAAGCGTCTCATAAAAATACCACCTCAATCTTCACCTGACAACTTGTGACTAACCCATCTTGTTCCCTGATACCAGCTCTGCGTACAATTTTCTATATCGCTAGAACAATGGTCTTTTTCAGTGTGGGCCTCATAATAATGCCTGCTTCACCTCCAAAGTGCCCCCTAGCACTCTCCCTATTGTTGTATTTTGTCTGTACATGCTGCCTCAAGCTGTGAATCTTTGTACTTTCCATGTTTGACCTTTTAATTTTCAAATTTTGTGGCCAAAAGTATTCCTTGTTCACCATTTAATAGACATTATCACTCAGATGGTGGCATCATAGTCCTTCCTGATCCTCACTTTTGTGGGTTTTTGTTTTTTCTAGAAAAAAGGATATCGTGTCATTTCTCATATCTGAACAAATTATGGGTCTTGTAATGACGGGACGTGGAAACTCCACTTAGGAATTGTTCCTCTAGGTCTCGCTCTATGTATTTCAATCCGTAGTAGTCATTTACTAAATAAACATCACTCTTTGTTCTTGGAGGCTACCACTGTAAGCTTCACTCACTCTATGCTGAAACGAAAATATGTTCTTGGGTAAGAGTGGTGAAGCTGTGATTTGTAGGTTTCTCCTCTTCAAGTGGTTAGTGAGTTTGCCAAGCTTCTAGCAAAGTATATTGAGCAGACACACTAAGGTGCTCATTACGGCTGACCACTGAATTCTGATGAGGCTATGAACAGCAGTTACTAGACTGATCCAAATGATAACATCTACGGTAACACAGCAGATCTGTTCCCTTTTAACTAAAGATATACGCTGCTAACTCAGTAACTCAGGGCTTTGGGATACTTGTAATGAGGGTCTGAGTACCTTCCTATATTCACTTCAACCTAGCCAGTCCGCCTTATATATCTTATTTGCTGTCCATTAGGCAGTTGAAGTTTCCTAGTCAGAAAATGTCATCTTTCAAATTCTCAAGCAATTGTACTCTCATTTGGAGGATTGAATGTTGCATCATCATTATTAGGGGTGCACAACTTTAGAACATCTCTATACTTGAGTGTCCTAGTAATGCCAATATATTTTTCAGTGATACCTTTCTAATATTTGCTAAATTTAAATTAAACTATATTCTTGATCAAAATTAGAACCCTTCAAGCAGCCTTTAAGAATGCTGAAACGTACAAGTGCCCATTCGGTTTATTCTGGAACCTAATACTTGCCATGGGGAAGAACCTTCTTTGATATGCCCTTCACCATTTTCCTTCATCACTCTAAGTTGTTAGTCATTGGCATGATGAAGTTGTATCCTGCCACAGTTCACAAAAAATCTCTTCCTCTCTTGTAGTAGCTTGTGGAAGCTGAAATATGTGGCTGTCATTTCCCCCAACAAAACTATTTTGTGGGTCCATTTCGGTCATTGTAAGAAATTCAATCATTATTTGGGGTAGGTGACTACCCACATCAAGGTATATTCACAACCTTGCCAGAGTAAACCATTAAAGTCACTAAATTAACTTGAGCTCAATCCCCTGGTAGATATAGCACAGAGCAGATACGCTTAACCTATGGCAATTTGTTAAGTGTTTATTCAGTACCAAAACAGTAATAAAGTTGAAACGTAACACAATAAAAATCCCAAACTGAATTATAAAAATAGAGTAAAATTTAAACGTAATAAACAAAATGGCAAAGATTCAATATGGGAACTGGAGCTACATTTTTTAAACATTTTAAGTAGGAATAGCTCCAAGAAGCATAAAGTGCCAATAATAGTCAATGGCCGCGGTAGATCAGAACCGAGGGAGGGGCAATTTGACGCTGACTGCCATTAAGCTTGGGTCATATACACCAGCCAGCTTCGTCCTGGTCAAAGATGGTAAGTACACTTCGAATAGCTCCCCAAGACATCAGAGTAGGCACTTAGAGACTCACAGGGTGTCGGGCAAATGCCAAACAGCAGGGTCCAGTCTAAGTCCATTTGCCACTGGACAATTGCAGGAAAAAGTCTTTTCTAGCTTGTTGTGGCCGTGTTGCTTTAATAGAAGGTCATCCTTATGACCCTTAAAATCCATTTCTTTGTCCTGGGTACAAGCGAAAGCAGGCCTAGTCCTTAAGGGCTCTTCTCAGGTTGCAGACAGAAGACTCAGTCCTTTTCTGATCTTACTCAAGTCCAGGAGTGTTCTGAAGTGGGTGCCTGGAGGTGCCACATTTATGCCTGGCACGAGCTAGTGGGTGGGAATGACTCCTGGACATACCCTAATCAATGGGGTAAAAGTTCCCGGAAACAACTCTACCTCCTTTGGGCATTTTCAAAGATGGCAAAAGTCTTTGGCCAGACTAAACTTGGGCTGTGAGGGCTGGGCATGTGTGTGAGAGGAGTGTATTATAGTAATCCTAGTGTCCTCCCACACTTGACACTGAAATCCAGTTTGGGGATATTAAAACCAAAAACAGAAGTCTGGTAAAACAAAAGTAGGTTATTTCCAGCAACAGGACTGTGGATGCACAATAATTGTTTTGGGATCCTGTTTTCCTGCCACTGATGTGCCCCCCAGTGGTATATGAAAAACTCGGAACACCTGTCAAATAGGAATTGATATTCAAGTAGGATATGGCACTGTAATGTCAAAAGGATGCTCATTGCCCCACCCTGCATATTCTATCCGGTTCAGATGAGTCATCACTGCCCATTCAGGTCAGCCTATTGTTTGCTCTCGGGAAGCACATCACACCTTTTTCATACCTATTCAAATGCTTATTACTACACTGGCAGAAGTCAAAGTTCAAATGCAAATTTAGCCTCCAGGAACTTCAGGCAGGGAAAAGGTAACCGTCCCTTAATATTTATAAAAAATCCTACTTCACCAATTAACAATAGTTGTGTTAATATTTTTCTAGTAAGTCCCATTCCTCACATACAGTATTAGGATTTTTAATCCATCCTCTTGTTTTCTACATGGGACAGCTATGCCTTCCACAGTCAAAAATAGCTTGTGGTTGCTAATCACTGTTAGGCATGTTAGAATTAAATTTCTACATGTCTTACTTTTGAATACCATGCACCCTGCCTTGTGAGCGACAAGACTTATTGGTATTTAAAAGAAAGGTTTTGACCTGTCAAAAAGGTTTAGTTTGACAAATGAATTGCAGTGTTTGAACTGCCAGAGTCAAGCTACAATGGGAGGCCTGAAGCCATGTTTTACACTATGACCATAGTGAATGGCACAATAGGTGCTACAGTCGCACTAGTGACATTTAATTTGCAGGCCCTGAGTACATCTTGTACTATATTCTAGTGGCCTATAGTTAAGTTAAATATACCAATTGGGAATATGACAATTCAACCATGTTTAAAGGGGCAGCACAGGCACTTTACTGCTGGTTAGGAGAGGTAAAGTGCACAGAGTTCAAATGACAGCAAAGATATAGGGTTTAGCAAAAGGCGAAAAATACAAGGGGGACCACGTAGAAAAGGCAAATTTCCTGCAGTCATGATTCCTCCCAGTTAGTGCTTTGCCATGACCCACCACTAAGCTCTTTAATGTGTGTGCTCTAACAGAAGGTACTCCTCACCGTGCAATTGTTGTATGACACAGTGCTCTCCCAAGCTGCTTACCTATTGCCTGATCAGTCCGAGTTTGTAGCATTTCTTGCTCCCTCTATACAGCCAGTATTTCATCTGAAAGGCTTACTGAAGGCAGCCCTGCACAAATGGATAGAATTAATGCACTAAGCTGCGGCTAAAGCCTCATCCAATATGCCCCAAAGAAGAGAGTGGCAACAATGGCACTTCACCATCTTAACATGGGACACTAGGTCCTGATGGCCGCCACAGCCTCCAGCAGCCCACTGGAGAGGCATCTACTACATCTTAGCCTGCTCAGTCATGCTCAGCCATGGTTTGACTCCAGCTTACACCCACTGGCACCCAGGAATGACTTTTTTCTCCCTGCTCTAGGGTGAAATAGTGTTCCCAATGACATAGTCTGCAGGCCCAGCATGAGATCCCAGGTTTGGATGAGACAGCGTCAGATGTCATCCCTCAGTGCTTGCCTGCTGAACTTTCAGGCCTCTCCTGCTCTGCCACTTAATTCCTTTAGTCAACGCAGCACAGGTTGTGCCCTACTCCCCAGTTTCATGAGCCCAGACAGCACAGTCTATATCCATGTAGGGACAGGCGACAGAATGGACAGTGGATATGGAACCAGCTACCACCAAGCGAACAGCAGTAAATTCATTACAGGATCAGTATCGTAATCTCCATTACCTATTCCTTTAAGCTAATTTTACTGATTGTAATCACCAGCGTACTGGAGTCTTTCTAAGCTGTTGTGTTCATTCAGCTACCTTGGTCTCCACGCACATTTTGCTTTTGAGGTGTCTATTGCTTACCCACATATTCCTACCCGTCAACAAAAATACTATTGCAGTTTTGCATCTAATTCTTGTGTAAATATATTCAAAAGACATTTGTTTGAAGATTCTACTATTCTGACTTTTGCCATGTTAATAGAAGCAGTTTGTCATAATCTTTCACGGTCTTAACTTCTTCGTTTATTAGAGTTACTTTGTGGGCAATTGATGAAACCTTATATGAACAACTGAATTATGAATATGAAGACATAGTTCACTGCATGCTGAACCTGAGCACAAAAGTTTAAATCTACGCCACTAGATGCTATCCTGTTACACAAATGTCGCTTTGCTGTGCAAACTGTGCTTGATCTGTCAACAGTCTAGACTGTTTTGAGGGTGGAACTCATGCAGGGTATCAAAGTTCTGTACAGTTGTGTTGTTTAATGTGATGCATGCCGCAAGCACTTTGTCCTCTTGCTATCTTCAGAAAGCACTCAAGGCACTATCATTGTTTGACCTGCAAGTTGTGAGTTCAAATCCCTGTGAAGCCAACTTATTCATCTTTAGAGTTTGATAAATTAAGTACCATGAAATGGCTAAAATGTGTTACTGACGGCACTTTGAAATGGCATCACCTGTGCTAGAGAGATTTAAAAATGAGTGTTTTATCAAGTTTTTTATATACACTGGGCTCGCAGAAGTGATATTTCTGTGTAAGGATAATATCTTTAACCGGTGACACACAATATTGGTTTGTCTGAATAATTACATCAATTACTAGTTCTTAAGAGCTGGTCTCTGTTTGCTTATGTTGGTCAGTCTGGCAGGATACATTTGTTGATGCTATTGTTTGTGTGAGTGGACAGTGTGATCACATGGTTTGTCACCCTTTTACACTTGTAAATCACATTTTTGATGTTGTGATGTTTAAATTGTGTTTCTTTCTCTTATTTTTTTCAGATGCAGACCAAAGGGCTGATGTGTACATGGAAGGCAAAGATCAGCTTGGTGGTTGGTTTCAGTCTTCCTTGCTTACTAGTGTTGCAACAAGGAAAAATGCACCATATGGGTAAGCGAGTCACAGCAACAAAATTTCACTACACACTTGATCCATGTTGGCATGCCTCATCTTATATTATTATGTTACAACATGCCTTAAGTGCTTTCTTACCAGCAGAGTTGCTTCCTTATCCAAAGAGGGGACTTGAGAACCGAAAGTTCCTAGAAGCTGATGTAAGAACAAAAGGGGACATGTTCATTTTGCAAGATACCAGCACTGAGTTGCAGAAGATTGTAGCTGCCCTAGGGGGCTCTGGGCCCTGCCTGGCTCGGCTACATGTTGAATGGCAGTTACCTGATATCACTGAATCTTGATATCTCTGGTGCTGGTCGTTTCTAAAATACCCTGAAGTTAGTGAAATAAATAGACATCTCACTGAAATACTAAAAAATATCCCAAGTCACGTTGACAATGTGGATAAGTTGAAAACAAATCTAAACAAAGGGAAGCAGTTTTAACAGTAAAACTCATTTTGAGTGGTAAACAGATTAGTTTTTCCAAAGGGTTTCCAGGAAAATGCTGATTTATTTGAAAATAGACAAAACCATATAATAAAATGGACTCCCCTTTAGAGCCATCCTTCTTTTCTCGCAATGTTTTCATGGTATTCTTGAAAACATAAAGGCTGCATAATCATAATAGTTTTTCACTGATAAAGCATCAAGGATAAAGTAATTTGTGGTCTGCGATTATGCAATTACCCAGCACAGCTAAACATTTTTTCTTGAGAGTCGCAATATTGTGTGACACAATTTGGTACATTTTGTAAAAGAGTGGCGGTCCTTTCTCACAGCACAGTGTTGAGCATAAGGATGAGCATTTATTGAGGCATAGCAGGGATTATTCTGGTCATATAGGGGGCTAGTTCATATAGTATGATTGGCATATTCTGCAGCCATATATTGTGAAAATCGCTAGTGGAGAAAGTCACAATGTGCTGTTCTCACTGGACGCATGCCTTCCTATACTTCAACTCCAAGGCATTTGTATGGAAGTGCAAACCTTAATGCTAATGACAGATATTAGCTCCTTGGAGGTACGTAGCCGGACCTTTTGGCTTTGAAACTGTATTTATTATGTTATCTTTGCTTCTTGCTGACTTTAATGTTCACATCCAGCTAATTTTGACGTGACCCAAGTCACCAAGATAATTTTGTCATCAACATTATTAACTTTATTAAACGTATTCATTTTAATTTTTAAAAGGCAGATTGAAGCCAAGTGGACATTACTGTAGTCTAACTCAATTACAATAGATGATCTTTCTTTGAGTGGAGGATGGCAGAGGAGTCAGGGTGCTGATCATATAGATAACGTAAGTACCATAAGCAGACACCTTTGGCCATTCTTCAGTACAATCCACAGTTCTACATTAATATTTCATCCATACTTTACATTCACTCCCTCTCCTTACCAAGCTTACATTTTGGATGTCAGAAGGTTTCATGCAGCTAAATTCTTCTATACCCGAAATTTTTCTCCTATCCCACAAACACAGAAACAAATTCAGCATAATTGATTAATGCAGTAAAGGGGTGTGGCTTCTTCGCGTTACTTTTTACCTCAGTAAAATCGGTGAGATTTCACTTGATCCTACTCGGTTGTTTGACTCTTAAACAGAACCTCTAAATCAGATAATTGTACTTGGTGCCAGCACAAAAAGATCAAAAACCTCCTGTATACACAGCACACCTAAAAACTGCTGCTCATGCTCCATTGTAGTCTTGTCTGGCCTCTGGAAATGCCTACCTTGCCAGTATTCTGTAATCCTGACTGACCCCTATCAGGGTAGTACTTCATTTAATAACACTTTCTCTTTCAACAAACAGAAAATTATACAATATCTTACTCATCCTCAAAAATTGACATTGTTTCCCCATCGAAGCAAGGATTACATCAAAATCGAATGTCTTGCTTGCAATTTCAATCTTCTAAACCATTCCCTATATATAGATGTCCAATCAACTTATCAGCAGGCCTAAGAGGTGTTAGGAGCAGAACTGCTCTGTAACTCCGACATTCAAGACCTCTCAAGCGCTGATTCTAATTTTCTCAGGCATCCTGTAGGAACGCCTTCTCTGCAAAACTGAACTGCAGTCCCCTACCCTAGTATTCAGCAACTAAATAAGAAGGCACTTCTTCTGCGTTCCGCTCCTAACTCAAGGGCTGCTCCCACAATGTTACTGCTTTAAAGTTTGCTGTATTCTGATGTATACTGCATTACTATTTACTAGTTAGTTTGTATATTCATGTTCTCTGTACCACACACCAATGCTTCATGGTGAAGGCAGGCTATTAAAAAATGCTAAATAAAATAAATAAGGCCGCTCCTTCTCCTTCCTCGCGGCCAAAGCATGGAACGCCCTTCCGCTCCACCTCAGACAGACAACATCGCTCCCCATCTTCGCAAGAAACCTCAAAACCTGGCTCTTCGACAGACCCCCTCCTTGATGGATGGAACCTGCACCCCCTCCCCACCCCTAGCGCCTTGAGACCCTTACGGGTGAGTAGTCGCGCTTTAACAAACCCCTGATTGATTGATTGACTCCCTGCAGGTAGTGACCTCTCCACCATTCTGATCTTCCCCCACTCATTTGCCTGCATCCCAGGCATAATTTCTGACTCCATTCATTATTAACCAGTGCATCTACCTACTGGTCTTCCTGACTCCATCCTTTGGATTTCCTTTTAACACCTGTGGTGGCAGCACCCAGATCCTTTAGTAACTCTTGCTACTTTTAGATCATGTTGTTTTTTTTCTACCCAATATCTCTGTACACAAAGCATTTTTACAAATAGCTAGTGGAGCTGCAAGCGCCTTTAAAACTCTCACAAAGATGATTCCAAGGATCATGTACAGAATAGCAGACTATATGCTTCCTTCATAGCAATGGTCCCCAATAGACATGCAGTGCAGAGTATAAAGGGAAGAAACTGCATCTTACATTTAAAAAGCAGAATAGTAATGTTGACTTGCTGAAAAAAAATGACTATATTTATAATTATATAATCTATAGTTCTTATATTAGTGAGTTCCAAGAAGCCAGATTTCTTTTTGAAATATTTCTGTTATACATTGATTTTACAATATAAACAATTAGAGAAGGAGAAGTCTTGTTCCGTTCGTTCCCAAACCATAATACTACCAAACAAAGATAGAACAAATCAGCCAGCTGGCGTTTTTTTCTTCGATCCTTTTATGTCCCTTCTGGTGTTGTTTATGGGGACACAGGTACCCGCAGGGTTTTTTAAAAGAACCCTCACTCACCTACCTAGTAGGTGACATGCTTCATCATTGGGTCTCCACCCTGGTTGCCGAATGCTTCCAGGGTGTGCTGCGACACCAGAATTACTGCGGAGCTGGTTGTTTTTTGTGATTCTTGTGCAAGTGACGTGGTGAATAGTTAAAATTGGCTCGGGAGGCCTCTCAAAAGTTTATTTATTTAGGGATTCGAGGATTCCCGGTCAATGTTAAAAACAGGTGGTGGATATATATATATGGGATATTAGATTGATCCCATGTATCCTCATTTAGGTTATCCTGGGTGTGGTCTACATGTTTCAGCCACTTGTGGTAGCCCCGGAGGATCAACATGGCTTTCGTCAGGACCAGTGCATGTGGTACACGCGTCCTATAGCATGCGCAGCCAGGGTATACGTAGCAGGTACTTGCAGTATATCCTCGCGATTATTTTTTTGGGTCACAATGCAACTTGTATTCTGATCCGAAGGTAAGCAACTTGTCCTTTCACTTTATTCATGTTGTTACCTGCAGGACTACTGTGCCAATTATGCTGCTGAACTAAATGTACAGGCTCTCTTTGTAGCTAGGCCTACCGGTAAAAAAAAAATTATTTAAATACTTACATGTATGTCAAGAGCAGGAAACATCCCTCCTAGCTTTGAACCTGAGTTTATCGTCCATGGTGATTTCTTTTAAGGACATTTAGCGCCCCGACAGACCAGACCAGCCTGACCATCCGATGCATATCAATGTTTTTGAAAAATCTTCTTTTTCCATCAGGTTCTAATGCTTGATACTTACCGTGCCTTTGTGTTCCACCTAAAAAAAAGTAAACTGGGCATGGTTAGAATGCAAGAAAAAATATGTTGTTTATCAAAAATGTATTTTTCTTTTCTATCTCATGCACAGCAGTTCATAACGGATTGTGTGCTGCTTGTTACTTGAGGCATTCATGAAAAGCTGTCACGGGTGGCGCTCACAGCTAGTCATGCATAGTGCGCATCAGAGGAATGTGGTTCTACTCTCACTTGTGACATTGTGCTGCGCATTGGTCACATTCCGAACTTCACCCCGCTGGACACTTTGCATTGTAATTCCTGTCCTGATTTAACTGAAATTGAAGTCAATTGTTAACTTGTATGGATTGTAGGTGTGTTTACTGTTTGGCTCTTTTCGTAACTCTTGGTGCCACAAGTACGGTGCAAATACCGAATAAAGTGCTGGCCTCTGGTAAACAGGGTCACATTCTGCATACACCCACCCTGTGACATTTGGGTTACTGCCATGAATAGTATTCATTTGAGGAAAGCGGATCTTGCCTTTTAAGAAGCCTGCTCCACACTCACTGCTGGAAGGATACCTTACCTGGCATCAACTTTTTTGAGTACTTTTATACCCGAGCAAAGTCACCATGATAAACTGCATTCCACCCTGCCCTTGCACCCATTCAACAAGCTATTTAATCACATCTGAATTATCATAGCTTTTTTCGATTATTAAAAAACAATCATGAAAACAATAAAAACATACAAATATTAGATACGTAAAATATATAAAAACATCCAAAGAGGAGCGTGACCATTGGGTCATACTAGCATAAGCAAAAGAAAATTAATTTTAAAAAGGTTAAAACAACAGTTTTTTCCTATGACATAGTGCAGCTGTTTAGAAAGAGCAGACGCTGGCGCACACAAGGAGCGAGCCAAGTTGCTGAAGAAATTGTAGTGCAGACTTGCATGTGACAAAGCCCATTCTTCTCAATATTGGAAATAAGAACCTTTTTGCAGATGCAACATCAAATTAACAGAAGAAAGCAAAATGCAAAAAGGTTTGGGTGGAATACTCATCACATGGGCAAATCATAGTGGAAGGCCGATCAAACTACCCCAATGGTAAGCATAAATAACAATGAATAAAACTAAATCTAAACTTAGTAAGTAGGATCCGGTCGCAAGTGTTGATTACCATATCCAAATATGGTCCCTCTCCCACCTTGGTGCAAATTGTTAAGTGCGCCACATTAGAGCTATTAGCTAATTCAGCAACTTCCCTATCTTCCCTCCTTGAGGAAAGATCGTTCACTTTTAGCCAGCCTTTGTCTTTGGTGGTTAGGGTCCAAGGTTTCGAAAAAATTGATGGCCTGCCCAATTTGTTGACTGTCGGATAGATGAAAACCATGGTATCGGAGGCCCTAGATCACATGACAGACAGTCTTCACTGATCTCCCTTATGAATGCAGCCTGCGGATTACACCAGACCGAACCCCTTAACAACAGCAGGGCTAGATTGGTCGAATCCTCCTCATATGAATCAAAGCTAAAGATCTTTGTGTGCAAAATTTCACTTCGGACACTTGTTTAGATTCCAAACAAAAGAAGAAAAGTGCACAATCTAGAGTGATTTAGACTTAAATGTGTTAATTCCTAAGCAAATATCCAGTAAATAGAAGAAATTATTTCAAACTCAGTAAGAGCTTGCCTTGCCTGAAAAAAGCAGTGCTTGTTTACTATGAACTCTTATGCCAGCTTTGTGTTTGTTCCCCGCAGGACAGTGGTTGTACATGGATTTACCCTGAGTGAAAAAGGAGAGAAAATGTCCAAATCTGTTGGCAACGTGGTTGATCCTGATGTGGTGATAAATGGAGGGCAGGTGAGTCATACACTATTTTTATGAGAATAAGACTTGCTTGTGAACCACTCAAGTCTTATATTTCATTTTCATACCTGTTATTTTTGTAGGTTCAAATTTATTAAAAACTTCAGAACAAAGATACAGATCAAATGTTGTCCATAGTCTTGTTCATGGTGTTCGCAACTACTTAAATGACCCCTTACATTGATTACAAACGTTAGCATAATAATATACTGGATGGGCTCACATAATGAAGGCGGTATTCTAATTTTTTTTTCTTTAACTTGTCCTATTGTTTTATTCAAGCTTGTGCATTTAGTTCTATTTTTATGTCTGGCGTTAGCCTAGACCTTATATGCATGTGTATATATATATATATATTTATATATATAATATATATATATATATATATATATATATATATATATATATACACACACACTCACAAATGCGGGGGCCCGCATGGCCTGCCAATGCCCCGGGAACCCCCACCTTCCCGGTGGCAAATCACGCTAATGTAATGCGAGGGGGGCCTGTGTAGCCCCGGGGACCTCCACCTCCCTGGGGCAAAACATTTACTATGAATGCGGGAGGCCCGTATGGCCTTCCCCACAGGCCCAGTCAAACAACTCCTGCTTGCAGAAAGCTGAAGTTTTCATCTGTTTACCCTGCGCACAAATATGCGTGCAGGGCAACAGATGAAAACATTGCTCCTGCACGCAGGGAGCTCCATTTCTAGCAGCTTCCTGCATGCAAGAGCAATGCCGGCTCCCACAGGAGGCAGGGATCCTGCTGGTACCGCAGTGGCCTTGAGGCTCGGCCCGGGGGAAAAAGAGGAGAAAGAGGCAAAATTAAGGTCAGAAACAAGGCGAAAGATGCCTAATAAAGGTCAGAAACTAGCAGAAAGAGGCAAGATAAAGGTGAGAAACGAGCAGAAAGAGGCAGAATAAAGGTGGGAAAAGAGCAGAAAGAGACAGAATAATGATCACAAACAAGCAGAAAGAGGCAGAATAAAGGTCAAAAACTAGCAGAAAGAGGCAGACTAAAGGTCAGCAACGAGCAGAAAGAGGCAAGATAAAGGTCAGAAACGAGCATAATAAAGGTCAGCAGAAAGAAAGGTGAGAAACAAGCAGAAAGAGGCAAAATAAAGGTCTGAAACGAGCAGAAAGAGGCAGAATAAAGGTCAGAAATGAGCAGAAGGAGGCAAAACAAAGGTCAGCAACGAGCAGAAAGAGGCAACATAGAAGTCAGAAACTAGGGGAAAGAGGCAAAATAAAGGTCAGACACTAGATGAAAGAGGCAAAATAAAGGTGAGAAACGATCAATAAGAGGCAGAATAAAGGTCCGTAACGAGCAGAAAGGGGCAAACTAAAGGGGCGGGGCCTCTGACGAGGTCTCAGCATTCCCGCTGTGGAGGACTTACTTGTGGCAACAATAGGGGTTCTTGACCCATAACGACCCTCAGCAGCCAAGGGGACTTCATCCCCCAACCAGTAGTGCGCCAGGAGGCCCCTTTGCTGAGTGGTTAAAAAAGGAGGTGAGGCCTCCGACAAGGTCTCAGCAATCCCGCTGTGGGGAACTTGCGGCAACAATAGGGGTTTTTGGTCCCCAAAGACCCTCAGCAGCCAAGGGGACTTCATTCCCCAACCAGTAGTGTGCCAGGAGGCGTGCTTGCAGAGTGGTTGAGAAAGGGGGCAGGCCACCGATGAGGTCTCAGCAATCCCGCTGTGGGGGACTTACTAGTGGCAACAATGGGGGTTCTTGGCCCCCAAAGACCCTCAGCAGCCATGGGGACTTTATTAGGGGTTGCCGAGCAGTGCTCTGCCTGCTCATGGAACTCCACGGAATTTACTAGAGTTTTTCGGTAACTCCGTGAAACTCCATGAGCTCCACCCAGCCCTACAGAAAACGAGCAGATAACGCGCAGAACCCACTCTGGCACACATGCACCCACTCACAGAACAACTCGGACACTCTCACAGACCTATTCACTCATGTACCCAGTTACAGACGAACTCACACACGTACACCAACTCACATACACAGTCAGGCACTCATGCACCCACTTAAAGAATCACTCATACTCTCTCGCACCCACTCACATATCTACTCAGAGACACCCGCACCCACTCACAGATCTACTCAGACACTCATATACCCAGTGAGACACTCATGCACTCACTCACACACTCAGTGTCTAAGGTTAGTGGTTACAATTAGTAAATAAAAGTAAAAAACTTTACAAATTCACGTAAGAAACCAAAGGTTACAGGGACGTTATAGTTATTAAATAGAATTTTTTTTTAAAGTAGAAATTCACTGAAAAACACAAAGGTTACAAGGACATTGTAGTTAGGCTCAGATCTCACTTGTAGAAAACCAGTGACATTCAGCAGTTCTAGTTACCTGAGCTAACTATAACTTACACCCCCGCAATGCACTGCTTATGACCGCACATATTACATCACTCATGACATGGTCAGTGACATCACTGATGACATCACTGATGTGAGTGGGTGTGTGTGTGTATGAGTGGGTCTCTGAGTGGGTCAGTGAATGTCTAAGTGGGTCTGTGACTGGGTGCATGAGCACCTGACTAGGTCTGTGTGTGAGTGCATGAGTCTCTCAGTAGGTCTGAGAGTGAGTGTGAAAACTCTGTGTGGGTCTGTGATTGGAGGCATGAGTCTCTGAGTAGGTCTGTGACTGGATGCACAAGTGACTGAGTAGGTCTCTGAATGGGTGTATAAGTGTATTAGTGGGTCTCGGAGTAGCTGCATGAGTCTGTGAGTGGGTGCATGACTCTGTGAGTGGGTGTCTGAATATATGAGTGGGTGCGTCATTGTCTAAGTGGGTCTCTGAGTGGGTATGTCATTGTCTGAGTGGGTCTGTGACTGTATTTTTTTTGTGGCGATATTTGCGAATTCGTTGCAACATTACATGGGGGGCACGCTGATGGTCGCGACTAACCGTAAATATCGCTTGTGGTAAAACGAAACATTTTTGGAGGTGTTGTACACATAATGGGTCCCACAAACACCCCTATATTCCACCCATGGGGTCATGATACCTCTAACCTGACCCCTTATACCTCTTTTTACTTTTATTTTGAGCCCCCAGGGACTGTCTCCTGTTAGATATAATGGCAGCCGCAACTCTCTCCTCATGTTTCGGCCAACCAATCACGGCATTCTTGTGGGCGCGCTAATCTGCGGTTAATCGCGGAAACGTTGATAAATATTCATGGCCACAGATACCAGTATCTTGATTCTCTTAAATTTCTCAACAACTACTGAACGGCTTTACACCGGATAACTGAATGCGTGATCTGCGAACCAAAATCTAGCTTCCTGCCAAATTTTGTGTAATTCTGTCCAGCTGTTCAGACTGCAGGTGTGTCTAAAGGCCCTGTGGGAATTACCAAGGAAAACGCACTTATTTTTACCCCCCTTTTTCTCGGCCCCCGCTTGACAGATCACCCTGAAACTTTCCGTGTGCAACAAGACTCACAATGACACTTTTTTGGGAAAATTTCGTGAAGATTCGTCAAACGACGCCAAAATTATAAACAAGTCAAAAAACGCTTTTCCCATGGAAACATGGTCCTAACTATATACTACCTACTGGCAACTTCCAGTAGGAGATATATATATTCACAATCACTGTAAAACCCAAAGGTTAAAGGAATGTTATAGTTGGGTGAATTTAAAACATAACGTTTTAGAGTAACAAAACCACCAAAACTCTCCAGTTATAGTTATCTCCAATAACTATAACTCGTGCCCTAAAGTAACTAACTCGCACCACAGAGAATCGGCGGTGGAACCGCATAACTATATACACATACATGTTGTACCTTTATTTTTCAAAAACTACTGAATGTATTTAAACCGGATTGCAAAAGCAGACTTTCTGGATCAAGATCTAGCTTTCTGTCAAATTTGGTGTAATTCCGTTCAGGTGTTTTGGCTGTAGCTGGGACAAATTTTCAGATGAAAAATGCATTTTGAGACTCCCCCTTTTCTCAAACTTGTGTTGACGGATCACATTGAAACTTTCCAGGAAGGGGCTAAGGTGGATGAGTCTTTTGGGGGAAAGTTTTATGAAGATTTGTTAAACCGCCAAAGTTATTAACAAACCCAAAAAATCAATTTCTTATTGGAAAACACGGTCCTAACTATAACTACCCAGTGGCAACCTCTACTGGGTGAGCCCTCTCTCTCTCTCTCTCTCTCTCTCTCTCTCTCTCTCTCTCTCTCTCTCTCTCTCTCTCTCTCTCTCTCTCTCTCTCTCTCTCTCTCTCTCTCTCTCTCTCTCTCTCTCTCTCTCTCTCTCTCTCTCTCTCTCTCTCTCTCTCTCTCTCTCTCTCTCTCTCTCTCTCTCTCTTCCCCCCCTTCCCCCCGCTGTGCACAACCGGGTGGGAGACAGACTCACCCAGTAGAGGTTGCCACTGGGCAGTTATAGTTAGGACCGTGTTTTTCAATAAGAAATTGATTTTTTGGGTTTGTTAATAACTCCATATTCTCTCTCTCTCTTCCCCCCCTCGCTATGCACAACCGGGTGTGGGAGGGGTTAGCAGCGGGGTTGGGTGGAGGGCCTGGCCAGTCCTTGCGGCCCAACCCCTGCTGTGCACGGACAAAGGCCGTGCACATTCGTGGTTGGGTGCAGAACCAGGCACAAAGTCGGTGCACATGGCTGAAGGAGCAGCGGGGGATTGGCTCCCCTCAGGGGGTTTGGGGGCAGAGCCTGGCCATATTCAATACCCTGCAGCCAACCCACCACTGTGCAGGGGGTTTGGCTAAATATGATTAGAAAACCTGAGAAAATCACTGGAAAAAACGAAAGGCTAAAGTGATGTCTTAGTTGAGTGTGGTAATAAAGCCTTATCTTACATTGAAAACACTCTAGAAATTCACTGAAAAATACAAAGATTAAAATCACGTTATGGTTTGGTGTTGAATTGAACTAATGTTTAAAAAAAAAAAAAAAAGACATAAATCTACTAGCTATAGTTTACTGAGCATACTATAACTACGGCCCGATCATTTACTGCTCATGTCCTTACATATTACATCACTCATGGCATGTTAAATGACATATACCAGGGCAACTCTAGCCTCCTTATTTTGGACAATTCCCTTAGCCAAGTTTTTGTACCATGCTGCAATTTGCAGAGGTGCAGAAAGGCAGAATTAGAGCAGTACTTTCCAAATGCAAGTCCTCCACATATTGGTTTCTCCTACATTGTGTTCTGTCCTTAAATTGTGATTACATAGTATTGCTAAATCCAGCATCCCAGCAGGTTAGCTTGGGTTCAGTCTGAGGGACGTTAACGTGCAACAACAGTTGGGAATCTTACTTGGGAACAAAGAATTATCTTCTAAACTGCTCAGTGGATTTCTTTTTATTTCTGTTCTGTCTGAAAGGAGCCACTTGAATTTTTTTTTCTGATAAATTATTTCAAACACATTGTCCATATTCTCAACATTTAAAAGTCAAATCCTCAGAAAGGGGGTTTCTCTCTCTCGGTCAGTTGCTTTATGTCATCTTTTTTCCATGCAAAGGTAAATTGTGTGCAAAAAATATATTTACTCCTACTCATGCATACAGGTTCTTGCAGAGGCTACAGGCACCTGTTTCTAGGCATTGAACTGCTTGATATTTATATTGTATTATTTGATTTTGCTTTAGTCCAATCTCCTGTACATACTTATCGTATCCTCTGAGCCATGAAGTTTCCAAGAGTTCTCTTCCAGGGGATCCTCATCAATAGTCATAAGCACTGAATATTCCCGCCCATGTGCGGGGACCCCGGAAATAATATAAAATTATATATGGAAATCACATATATACAGCTCTACATATATGTATATACATATATCATTTTTTCTCATACCAATGCAGCTCCCAATAGGAGGCTAAACAATGTAATTACATACATAAAGACTGTATTTGCCAATATATAAAAAAACCAGAGGACAATTAGCACTTGAACTCTGTTTTTTTTAATGAGTAAAGTACTCATAAAGAGCAAAAACTGCAAACAAAGTAGACATTGTTAGCCTACAGGCTGCATTGTAAACCAATAGCATAGAAAATGAAAGCATTTTCAACAAAAACTGGCACCGTGCCTTTAAGGCAGCCATGACCCCTAGCTTCCCATCATGCCTCAGGGGTGACAGTTAGGTCAGTTGTTCTTACCGGCTCCTTCAGTCAGGACCCTGGATTTTCAGCTCTTGCCTTTTTTGACTTTCTGTCAAAAATATCTTATAGAGATCTAGTTTTTCTACTATCACTCGACGTCTTTTGGTCTTAGAGTGCAAGTAACACCTTTTTTGTGTGACAGAAAAGGTTTGTTTTTGTTAAAAATGCCTTCTTTATTCGACCCTTGCCCGTCTTGTGACAAGAAGAAGGCCAGAACAGATACACATCCTGTGTGTATCCTCTGCCTCCCCGAGTCCCACTCTTCTGACAACTGCCAACATTGTAAGAAGTTGTCAAGAAGGACCATCAAGGAGAGGGACAGGATTCGTCTTTATGGCCTCTCTGAAAGAGGTAGGTCTCCGGTGAGGCAGCAGAAGAAGAGAACTCGGTCGACGTCGAGAGGAAAAGTCCCGACCTGTTCTCCGTCGGCATCGGGATCGACGTCGAAACTGCCGGCGACGAAGAAATCGGCGTCGAAGACTTCGGTGATGCCGGCGCATCATCACTCGACAACGAAATCGTCGACGAAGGTAACAGGTCCTCCGTTGACGTCAACCAGGCGACGCTCAACGTCGAGAGACAGGTCTCCACCGGCGCAGGTTGTGCGTTCGTCGTCGAGGCAGATCACTCCGTCGTCGCATCCGCGATCGACGTCGAGGCACAGTGCTCCGTCGTCGCCTCACCAACGGCGATCGACGTCGAAGCACATCTCTCCGTCGTCTCATCGGCTACGATCGACGTCGAGGCACATCACTCCGTCGTCGCCTCATCATGGGCGATCGACGTCGAGGCGCAGGTCTCCGCCGAGATCAATCCAACGATCTTCGGCGTCGGGGCACAGGACACCTCCTTCGGCGTCGAAGCAGACTTCGGTACAAGGCTCTCCGACGTCGATCCATCATTCTTCGACGACGAGACGGGCAACACCGCCGAGATCAGTACATGGATCTTCGGCGTCGAGACCGAGACCTCCGTCTCCGGCAGCAGAGAACGTCAAAGCATGACACTGCATCGGCGTCGGAGAGACGTTCGACATCGAGAAGATGTTATGCTGCAGGATCAAGTCCACCTTCTAAGAGAAGAAAGTCAACGTCGAGGCATATGTCTCCGTTGAGAGGGCAGTCGGCGCATAGACGTTCCAGATCGACGTCGAAGCGCCCTTCTGGAGACGCCTCACCTCCAGTGAGCCTTTCTTCATCACCTTCAGGCTCTCCCAGTTCTCACCGAGGGTCAACGTCCAGATCCCCGGAGGTGGTTATCTCGACGTCCAGCAGCCCAGTGTCAGGGGGTCACCAAGATTCCCCAACACATGAAGAGGTGAACCTCACTCCTCCTGCACAGTCTCCTAAGGGAAGAGAGAGGCGCAGATCGCCTTCCATCCATTTGTCACCACGATGGTACAGGCCTTTGCATCACTGGGCTACTGACAAGGTCACGCCAGAGCAGCATTACTCGAGTCCTCAGCACAGATCTCCGTTGGCTCGTTTAATTCAAACAGCGGATAAAGAGCGATCTCCTTCAAGAGCCAGAGCTCGCAGCCGCACCCCTGTGCATTCACACAGGAGGAGGTCTAGATCAAGAAGCAGGAGGAGAGCACACAGATCCCCTACTCCGTCCTCTTCTTCCACTCATACACCCCATAGAGACTACTCACTGACTTTGACTGATAGTCCACCGTCGAGGGTCTCTCCGGTGGACGACGTCTACACTTTTCAGGACATTCTTGGCAGAGGAGCTGTAAAGCTGGGTATCCCTATGCCAACTCGTCAAAGCAAGTCCTCTGTGATTTTTGAGACTCTACACCAAAGAGCAGCAGCTAAACCTCTGCTTCCCTTGGTACCGGGCCTCATAGAGCCAGTGATGGACATCTTCCTCACGCCAGCGAGTGTTAAGACCGCTCCAGCGAGAATCTTAAAGTACCGTTCACCAGAGGACGACCCGCTCTTTCTCAGAGCTGACCCTCCACCGGATTCAGTCATAATTGCTGCAGCAAAGAAGACCCATGCGGTGGCATCCTCCTCCACTGTCCCACCAGACAAGGAGAGTAAGACGCAGGATTCCTGGGGAAAGAAGGTTTGTGGCACTTCAGCATCCATGTTGAAGGTCTCCAATGCAGCGGCGCTCCTGGGCCGCTATGACAGATCTCTGTGGGACTCACTGCAGAGATTCACTGAAAAGTTGCCACAGGAAGACCGCAAGGATTTTGAAGAAATCCTAACAGAGGGCAGTCAGGTGTCTAACCAGGTCATCAGTGCTGCGGCGGATGGAGCTACCCTTTCGGCACATGCTTATGCTCATGGGGTATGCGCAAGAAGAACATCTTGGCTACAACTTACAGCGCTCAAGCCAGAAGCGCAGTCACGCATCCTCAATCTTCCGTTCTCCGGTTCCTCTTTGTTCGGGGCTCACACGGATG
Organism: Calotriton arnoldi; assembly: GCA_963921515.1. Classification (NCBI taxonomy): domain Eukaryota; kingdom Metazoa; phylum Chordata; class Amphibia; order Caudata; family Salamandridae; genus Calotriton; species Calotriton arnoldi. The sequence continues at coordinate 2,064,830 of CAWUFW010000721.1, forward strand.
AAGAGATGGCACGGATGAAAACGGAACTGGACACGTGAAGGCTGTGGGCCTTGAAAAGAAAAAGGAATTCCGTAAGAGATTCCGCCCTTACAATCGGCGATCCTCCCAACAGAGGGTTCAAACCCCTCATTGGCAGAAAAATCAGGATCAGCAAGGCCAGCAAAGATCGCAGTATCGGGCAGACGACTCCTCCAGAGGAGGAAGAAACCAGCATCAAGGCAACAACTCCGCCAAGACACAGTCAAAGCAATGAGTACTCACTTCCTCTGTCGCCGTTCACCACTCCAGTGGGGGGAAGTATCGCAAATCATCTCGAAGAGTGGCGAGCTATCACAAAGGATCGGTGGGTGCTAGCTACGCTGCAGAGTGGGTACTCTCTACGTTTTCAACACCGTCCCCCCTCAATCCCTCCAGTTCCACCTTCGTGTCACCAGTTAAAACTCTTGCAGAAAGAGGTTGCCACCCTTCTCAGGAAGTCAGCCATCGAGAGGGTGCCAGTATCTCAAAGAGGGAAAGGGGTTTACTCAAGATACTTTTTGTTAAAGAAAAAGGGCCAAAAAGCAGAGTACAGACCCATTCTGGACTTGCGGACACTCCACCTATCCATCAAAAAGGAAAAGTTTCGCATGTTGGCTCTCCATCAAATATATCCACATCTCAGACAGGGGTATTGGATGTGTTCGCTGGATCTGTAAGATGCATACTTTCACGTCCCGATCAATCAGCATCACAGACAGTACCTGCGATTCCTGGTGGGATCCGCTCATTACCAGTTCAAAGTTCTACCCTTCGGGTTGAAGTCAGCCCCCAGAGTATTCACGAAGTGCATGGCGGTGGTGGCAGCCGCACTGCGCCGCAGGGGCGTCTTCGTGTAACCGTACTTGGACGACTGGCTGTTGAAAGGCCCTTCCACAGACAGCGTGAGGAGTCATTTCTTGAGCTGTCTCGCGCTGTGTCGCCAGCTGGGCCTGCATGTGAATTTCGCCAAGTCAACTTCACAGCCAACGCAGAAAATACATTTCTTAGGAGCTCTGCTAGACTCCGCGGTAGGAAAAGTGTTTCCTTCGGAGGAGAGACAGTGTTCCCTCATACAGAAATGCCAGCTGGTTCTGCACAACAGAAAACTGCCTGTGCGTCGGATTGCCTCCCTGCTAGGGTCGATGGCATCCTGCATCTTCCTGGTTCCCAATGCCAGACTACGAATGCGTCCTCTTCAGCAGGATCTGGAGGACAAGTGGGACCAGCAGACAGCTCGATGGGACGAAAAAATAAGTCCATCAAATGCGGCCCGAGCATCCATACCTTGGTGGATGAGAAAACGAAATATGCAAGTCGGAATTCCTTTCCATCAATCTCCGCCTGCTCAGACACTGATCACGGACGCCTCTCTGCAAGGTTGGGGGGCCCACATGGGACCTCTCCAGACTCAAGGACTGTGGTCTCCAAAAGAGCGATCCTACCACATCAACATGTTAGAGCTGAGAGCAGTTCACCTAGCCCTCAAAGCTTTCCTTCCCTCGATTCAGGCAACCTCAGTATTAGTACAGACGGACAACACCACCACCATGTACTACCTGAACAAACAGGGGGGAACTCGCTCACGCACACTTTCACTGGAGGCTCAAACAATCTGGCATTGGCTCCTGGCTCGGAATCTGTCAGTCACAGCAGTCCACCTGCCGGGAGAACAGAACGTGAGAGCGGATGCGCTCAGCCGTCACTTCGAAGACAGAGAAGACTGGGTTCTCAACGACGAGATCGTCGAAGACATCTTCCAGTCATGGGGTCGTCCCACCATCGACCTCTTCGCGGACGACGAAAATACCAAATGCCGAGACTTCGCCTCACGGTTCTACCGACCAGGATCGAAAGGGAATGCCCTTTTGATAGACTGGTCAGGGGCATTTGTGTACGCCTTTCCACCCCTTCCGCTGATCCCGAAGGTGGTGACCAAGCAGTCCCATTCGTGCACGAGGATGATACTAATTGCCCCGGACTGGCCGAGACAATGGTGGTACCCGGACCTTCTGCACCTATCAGAGTGCCCTCACAAAAAGCTGCCGTGCAGACCGGACCTGCTGTCCAAGATGAACGGGAGGATTCATCACCCCAACCTTCCCTCACTGAACTTGGCAGCATGGCTCCTGAGGTCCTCCAGTATGGCCACCTAGGACTACCGCAGGACTGCATGTCCATCTTGAAGGAAGCAAGAAGACCGTCCACGAGGCATTCGTATGCATGCAAGTGGAAACGTTTTTACATGTGGTGTATGCAAAACAATTGTAATCCAACCAAGGGTCAGGAAGAGGTCATCCTTCCTTATCTACTTTATCTGGCGAAAGCAGGGTTGACGTTTTCTTCCATTAAGGTGCATTTAGCAGCTATAACTGCATATAGACGTTCACCTTCTCAACCTTCCTTCCTTCCAGTTACAGGCTGTTAAGGATTTTTTGCAGGGTTTAAAGAAGGTCTACCCTCCGGTCCGGCCTCCTTCACCACCCTGGGAGCTAAACCTGGTGCTATCAAAATTGATGGGTCCGCCTTTTGAACCCATTCACAAAGCAACCTTACAGCACCTTTCTTGGAAGGCGGCTTTCTTGGTAGCGATCACGTCAGCTCGCAGAGTGAGTGAAATACAGGCTCTCTGCTCTAAAGAACCTTATACAGTCTTCCATCTTAACAGGGTTGTGTTGAGGACGCACCCCTCTTTCCTTCCAAAGGTGGTGTCAGATTTTCATGTGAATCAAACCATCTCTCTACCCACCTTTTTTCCCAATCCCTCCACTCCAGCTGAGAGGGCTTTGCATTCTCTGGACCTGAAAAGGGTTTTAAAATTCTATCTGGATCGGTCCAGGTCTATAAGAAAATCTGATCAACTATTTGTTAACTATGGGTCGATCAGAACTGGTTTTGCAGCTTCAAAGCGTTCCATCTCCAGATGGATAGTTTCATGTATCAAGCTTGCTTATCAATTAGCGCAGAAGCCCCTGGGGTTTACTCCCAAAGTGCATTCTACCAGAGGAAAAGTGGCTACTACTGCTTTTCTTCATAATGTGCCCATGTCTGAAATCTGTAAGGCGGCAACTTGGAGGTCCGTCCATACATTTACGAGGCACTACTGTCTGGAGTCAGACTCCAGAGCAGACACCCAAGTAGGCCAGGCCTCCTTGCGGAATCTGTTTAACAGCTGATTTCGGCTGTTATTTTTTGTTGGGTCTTTTTACTCTCATTTACCTGCAGGTGGTTGATGGGCTTGCTATTCTATTCAGTGCTTATGACTATTGATGAGGATCCCCTGGAAGAGAAGGATAAGTTACTTACCTGTAATCCTAGTTCTCTTCCAGGGGTATCCTCATCAAAGTCATAAGCAGCCCACCCGCCTCCCCAGGTAAATGAGGTGTTTCTAAAGTGTTAAAGGATATCTTTGTGCCCTGACATTCAGGGTTATGCAAAGAACAACTGACCTAACTGTCACCCCTGAGGCATGATGGGAAGCTAGGGGTCATGGCTGCCTTAAAGGCACAGTGCCAGTTTTTGTTGAAAATGCTTTCATTTTCTATGCTATTGGTTTACAATGCAGCCTGTAGGCTAACAATGTCTACTCTGTTTGCAGTTTTTGCTCTTTATGAGTACTTTACTCATTAAAAAAAACAGAGTTCAAGTGCTAATTGTCCTCTGGTATTTTTATATATTGGCAAATACAGTCTTTATGTATGTAATTACATTCTTTAGCCTCCTATTGGGAGCTGCATTGGTATGAGAAAAAATGATATATGTATATACATATATGTAGAGCTGTATATATGTGATTTCCATATATAATTTTATATTATTTCCGGGGTCCCCGCACATGGGCGGGAATATTCAGTGCTTATGACTTTGATGAGGATACCCCTGGAAGAGAACTAGGATTACAGGTAAGTAACTTATCCTTGCTAGCCATGGAAAAGATCACTAGTACTACATATGGCTCATATTCAAGTTATGTGGCTGCTGGCCCTTCTTCGTAGACAATGTCCAACACCGGTGCCTCAAACCAAACAGTTGTGTATCTGAGGTTTCCAGTTCCTATAATGTGGCATTTACATAAGCACAAAAACCTTACAGACTCACAATTATTTACAGGATTTCAACCTACAGGACGTCCCACTGGGCACATAAGGCAGTTTCCTTACAATAGTAAAATCCCCACCTAATGTTTTTTTTTTTAAACGGTTTCTCCCCCTTCCTACCTCATGCAGCTTTTGAATTTTTGCAGCTCTTCTTCGGACCTCTTCAGCTTTTGTGAAGAATTGTAGCTTTGTGACTAAATGGAGGCCAGCTGCGACACTGAAAAGAAGATGATCATCATCCTCTTCTTTTACTGAACCCCATCTTTTGACCACCTTCTTGTTTCTTTTTTTGTATGAGAGTACTTCATGTCCTGCCTTCCTTTTTGGTGTTGGGGGGGGTGTTGGGGAGGGGGCAGGGTTCCTCCCGTGCACCTTACTGTTGCACCAATGTTTCTTTTTTAATTTTTTTTATTTTTTTTTATCTGATCATGCCACGCTGCTGTGTCGTCCTGTGGTACAGTGCATGTGGAGAGATCATTGGCAGCCCAGTGCTGGTGTATTTTATTCAGCTTACTGTCAACCTGTTTTGATAGTAGTTAATCGCTTGATTATCTGTCATTATTTGCTACTACTTGTGAGGCTAGCACTGTAAATGTTTTTTTTGCTTGTTATGCCCAGTATTGCTTACTTACAGGCCCTTTCGCTGTTGAATTAAATTAATACGTTCTTCCCTTTTGACTATTGTAATGTTCTGTGCATCTCATCATTTTGCTGTGTGCCATGACTCCTCAATATATTATGGTCAAAAAAAGTTTCCCAGAGTTTGTTAGAACAGATGCAATGGCCTGCCAGTGTTCTACCCTTAATTTACCAAAAAGTTGTCTTAAGTGTTGGCCTGATGTGGAAACTGATGATCTTCAAATAGACACCAACAGAGTTGTGAGGGCCTAGAAATGAGTGCCACCCTAGTTGACAAAAGGATTGTACTTTTGAGACCTGGTGGTCTGTATAATTCTAATGCCATTAGGTAGGTTGAAGTGCTCTTTACTCATAGTGAGAAACCTCATTTTCTATTACATTCTTTCATGTTCTGTTTTGTGTATGGCAACTTTTCCCCTAGTTTGAGGTCTTGGGCATTTACATTCGTTTGGGCTGTTGGCCACAGGCCGCCCATAGAGAGAAAGAGATCCAACTAATGTCTCCTCGCAGCCTGACCAGTTTTATATATGGACATAAAAGGGGAGTAGCCTTGCCCTTCCTCTCATTGTTATTCTTTTGCAAAGTGTTTTTCCCTATGGAAGGGAGTCTGTTCATTGGTTCGATTGTAAGCTGAAGGTTCAGAGCAGTGCCTCGCCCCCTGCAGTCTCACAGTATGCAGGAAGAAATCACAACATGGCATCCCACCCGAACCCTCCTATTGGAACTCTATGGATTGTTCCTGCAAGACCTATCTTGGTCCCTGATACAGTTGTGTATGTCTGCTTCCTCATCCTCCTTCACGCACCACAGCCCCTACCTACCACATACGGCAGATTAGATGGCTGTGGACACCAGCATCTCATCAGTCCATCTCCTGCCTGCACTGCTTGGTGGCGAATCTGCAGTGTCTCTTCTGCTGCTGTCACCCTCTGTTGTTGTCCTCGAATCTCTGTGGAGCCATAGGAGATGGGCAACCCAGTATCGGAGGAGGGAGGTACATTGTTCCACAATACCCTACTTTTGACTTTGTTGAGGGATAGTCTCTTCAGAATGTAACATGTTAGGGCTTCAATGCAGGAACCCTTTAGACTCCTGGTGCATCTTTCTGAAAATATACAACACTGAAAACAGTCTTACACAGTATTCCTGTACGGGTTCTGAGGCATCAAATTGAGATCTGACATGATGGCGGACTTTTTGATCTGCCACATTCTACATCCTATCCTTTCTAGAATATAACATGAAAACCTTTCATTCAAGTGGTAGTTAAAGGAGCCAGTTCGTTCTATCATTAGCTGTGCATGACTCACTCAAAGTACTCACGTTTGGGTGTCCTGAGCGGATGGCAAATTAGCTTTGAATGTCATGGTATACGATTTTGTAGTCTTATAATAAACAATTATTCTTCATCATTTCCCCCCATCTGATATGAATTTTATGAACAGTTCCTGGAAGGTAATGCATATTTGTGCTTTAAGCGAAATCAAATTATAAATAAACACAAATGATTGTGATACATTTTTGTAGCATTTTCTAACACAACTTAAACACTGGTTATTTGAATATGGATTTATCCTTTCATAGGACAAAACTAAAGAACCTCCTTATGGTGCTGATGTTCTTCGCTGGTGGGTTGCCGAGTCCAACGTTTTTACTGAAGTTTTCATTGGGCCAGTTGTGCTTAATTCCGCCAGGGATGATATCAACAAGGTAAGATCAAACAAATGAAATAAAAAATATTCATTAGTATTTTTTCTCGGTTTCATGGGTCTCGGAGTTGCAACTTTAAGTTACATTAATCTCTCGAATTAAAGATATATTCATAACTTCCTTAAATCTCAGTGTGCAATAATTTTGAAAAAGTTATTTTTCTTGTTCCAACTCATACTGCAGGGGCACACGTTTTGTTTTAGAGTTATAATTGTTTGCGAATCCTTGAATGATCTATCATATCTAAGAATTACTGAAAAAGATTCATGTGGCTTTATATGGATAAAATTCCACATTTCATGTTTTTTCCAATTGTCCTTATTTATTATTAGCTCCGAAATACACTGCGCTTCATGCTGGGAAATTTGGCCAACTTCGATCCAGATACAGATTCCGTACCCACAAAAGAGATGTATGTTCTAGATCAATATATGCTACACATATTGCAAGATTATACTAGCAAGGTAAGAGTAGTATTAAATACTGGATGTTTTTAAAGATTTAACATAACTATGATGAACATGTTGTAATGTTCTAAGGTAATCATTACCTCAACATCCCAATTGCAGAATTGAATAGCTACACTACAGAAGATGATATTGCTTTTTAAAATATATTTATTTGCATAAACCAACAAATATAACAAACCATTCACAATGCATGTGAGTGACATCACCGTTTCCCTGTAGAATATTGCATCAAAGTACATACCATTATTTTTTCCATTCAACTCTTCTATTTATCACTAATGGTATCGCTAGCACCCACCCTTCCCGGACATACATATTTGACAGTGTGTAACACTGGTATACTACGTACACTACTAACATTGAGTCCATACTGTGGAACAAATCCTTATGCATATCACTCTTGTCGAGCAACACATCTCCCGCACACAGGCATAGCCCATATGCCCTCAGGAGCTCTCAGACCCTTCATTGCCACTGTAATCATCCAGTTTTGTCTCTCAGCTGAGAGCATTTGTAATTTCCACCCAATGGGAAATTTCCTCAGCTGCTTTGTCATCAGACCTAACCTCTTTCAATCTCCTCTCATATGCTAGTGCCCATTCGGTCACGTCCCTCAACCAGGCAGTGACAGTTGGAACTCTCGTGGATAGCCAGCAAATTGCTATACGCCATACTGAAGATGATATTACTTAAGTGAATGCAAGTGCATGTTGTTCAGTTGCTTTTTTCTTTGTTTGACAACCCTAAAAAATACCTAATTGATTGTCTTCTGCTATTTCTGGCTGTGGATAGATGGCAGTCAAGTATCTCGGAAAGCAACTATTTTCAATATGTTTCTGGGCTAGCATTGCATAGAATGCATCTACGTGTTGGTTGGTGGCTGACCTAGATTTCAAATCCAGCCTATTGCTCGCAGCGGGTACCCTTCTTCTTTCAACAATATCTGCAAAGAAGAAGTGTACCCGCTAGGCAGTTTTTAGGTCGAGCCTGGCGCAGCGCGCATGCGCTGCTCTGTGGGAGGCTTCTTGTAAGCACTCCAAACTTCCCCAAAAGTTCTTCGTGTGGGTCTGGTAACTCCAACACATTCGATTGGCCTTTGCGTGTGGCTTTCAATAATGAAAGCACGCAAATGGCCAAAGGCGGGTGCATGTCCCACCTCTTTGTGTAAAGGTCACTCCCACTTCGTTTTGGTGTCGGGAGCGAGCAGCGGCGCGCTTTGTGGCAGCTGCATTCCTTCCTTGTTGTTGTGGATCATGTTACTAATGAAACACAGCACGGTCGCATTCACTTTACGGCCGCGCTTGTTTTATGTTCCCATGATTTTTGTCCTTGTGCATATATTGCAAACGCACGCGTTATTTTAACCCCTTATTATTTTTTTGCAACGGTTTATATGCATTTGAGGCGCCCTTTTGTCTTCTTTCTTATTCTTAAGTATGATAATATTATTATTATTCCTAGCATCTTTGCCATTGACATTATTGCCCTTCATTATACTATTTGTTAGTCTTTAAATCATTAGCAGGAAAAGTAATATTAATACTAGTTCTACTAGAACTAATAATAATGACCACCTTAATAATTATTGTAGTAATAACAACCTTCCTTTAGTTGTCCCTCCTTGCCAAAATTGGTCTTGACTCTCTGACTGACTGACTCTCTCACTCTCTCTCTGACTGACTCTCTCAGTGACTGACTCTCTCACTGACTGACTCTCTCACTGACTGACTCTCTCACTGACTGACTCTCTCACTGACTGACTCTCTCACTGACTGACTCTCTCACTGACTGACTCTCTCACTGACTGACTCTCTCACTGACGGACTCTCTCACTGACTGACTGACTCTCTCACTCTCTTTCACTGACTGATTCTGACTCTCTCTCACTGACTGACTCTCTGACTCTCTCTCTCACTGACTGACTGACTCTCACTCTCTCTCTCACTGACTAAATGACTGACTCTCTCACTCTCTCTCTCACTGACTGACTCTCTCACTCTCTCTCACTGACTGACTGACTGTCTGACTCTCTCTTTCTCACTGACTGACTCTCACTCTCTCTCTCTCTCACTGACTGACTCTCTCACTCTCTCTCTGACTGACTGACTCTCTCAATCTCTCTCTCTCACTGACTGACTGACTGTCTGACTCTCTCTCTCACTGACTCTCTCTCTCACTGACTGACTGACTCTCTCACTCTCTCTCTCTCACTGACTAAATGACTGACTCTCTCACTCACTCACTGACTGACTCTCACTCTCTCTCACCGACTGACTGTCTGACTCTCTCTCTCTCACTGACTGACTCTCTCACTGACTGACTGTCTGACTGACTCTCTCACTCTCTCTCTCACTGACTGACTAAATGACTGACTCTCTCTCTGACTGACTGACTCTCTCACTCTCACCGACTGACTGACTGTCTGACTCTCTCTCTCTCTCTCTCTCACTGACTGACTCTGACTCTCTCACTCTCTCTCTCACTGACTAAATGACTGACTCTCTCTCTCACTGACTGACTCTCTCACTCTCTCTCACTGACTGACTCTCTCTCTCTCTCTCACTGACTGACTCTCTCACTGACTGACTGACTCTCACTGACTCTCACTGACTCTCACTGACTCTCACTGACTCTCACTGACTCTCACTGACTCTCACTGACTCTCACTGACTCTCACTGACTCTCACTGACTCTCACTGACTGACTGACTCTCACTGACTGACTGACTCTCACTGACTGACTGACTCTCACTGACTGACTGACACTCACTGACTGACTCACTCACTCTCTGACTGACTCTCGCACTCTCTCTCTCACTGACTGACTGACTCTCTCTCTCTCTCTCTCACTGACTGACTGACTCTCACTGACTCTCTGACTGACTCTCACTCTCTCTCACCGACTGACTGACTGTCTGACTCTCTCTCTCACTGACTGACTCTCTGACTCTCTCTCTCTCTCTCACTGACTGACTCTGACTCTCTCACTCTCTCTCTCACTGACTGACTCTCTCACTCTCTCTCACTGACTGACTCTCTCAATCTCTCTCTCACTGACTGACTCTCTCACTGACTGACTGACTCTGACTGACTAACTGACTCTCTCTCTCTCACTGACTGACTCTCTCACTGACTGACTGACTCTGACTGACTCTGACTGACTCTGACTGACTCTCACTGACTCTCACTGACTCTCACTGACTGACTGACTCTCACTGACTGACTGACTCTCACTGACTGACTGACTCTCACTGACTGACTGACACTCACTGACTGACTCACTCACTCTCTGACTGACTCTCGCACTCTCTCTCTCACTGACTGACTGACTCTCTCTCTCACTGACTGACTGACTCTCACTGACTCTCTGACTGACTCTCACTCTCTCTCACCGACTGACTGACTGTCTGACTCTCTCTCTCACTGACTGACTCTCTGACTCTCTCTCTCACTGACTGACTCTCTCTCACTGACTGACTCTCTCTCACTGGCTGACTCTCTCTCACTGACTGACTCTCTCACTCTCTCTCTCTCACTGACTGACTCTCTCACTCTCTCTCTCTCTCTCACTGACTGACTCTCTCTCTCACTGACTGACTCTCTCACTCTGTCTCACTGACTGACTGACTGACTCTCTCTCTCACTGACTGACTGACTCACTCTCTCAATCTCTCTCTCTCACTGACTGACTCTCTCACTGACTGACTGACTGACTGACTGACTCACTGACCGACTCACTGACTGACTCTCTCACTCACTGACTCACTGACTGACTGACTGACTGACTCACTCTCTCACTCTGGAGAGTTTTATCAACCTTCAACTCCCCATAGCTAGGTGTGAGGGACGTCCACCCACTAACTGGAAACTAATTAGAAGCTGGACAAAAATTGAGGGCCCTAAACTAGGAAACCTGCTCAGAGGAATACCCCCTAGGAGGCCGGAGAATGCAGATATTGAAGAGTGGACTGAATCCATCTCCAGCCAGTTAGTTTCTGCCATCAATATACTAGCCCCTGTCAAGAAAATAAAAATTGGTAACAATGGTAAGGGCGCACCATGGTTCACGGAGGAGCTCAGGTCTTTGAAACGTTCACTTCGCCACCACGAACGCCGTTGGCGCAAAGCCTACGAACCACAGGCCCTCGCAGATTACAGGGCAAGAGTCTCCACTTACAAAAAGGCGCTACTTAACAGGAAGGCTGAATATTTTGAAAATAGAATCTTGATGGCAACTAACAAACAAAAAGAAACATTCAAAATCCTCAAAGAATTTAGTCATAAACCGCCACTGGAGACACCATCCAACCTGGAACTATGCAATACATTTTTATCCTTCTTTTTCGACAAAATACAAGATATTCTGGCCGATATTGACAACTCCCCCTTTAAGCAATCTTACTATGAAGAGGTCATGACCCCGGGACAAGGGGTAGAGTTGATCTCCTCTTTTCAAACACTTGACTTAGAAACCTTCCGACGCATTGCATCTAAAATTAAATCTGGCTCACCCGCAGATCCATGCCCCCCTAGGATCTTTAAACTAGCCCTTCCAGAGATTGAGGGAGATATTGTAGCCCTGCTGAACCGCTCGCTGGAAACCGGGAAGGTTCCCAGTCTCTTCAAAGAAGCCAGAGTAATTCCGTTACTCAAGAAGGCAGGAGCGGATAGCTCCAATATGAAAAACTTTAGGCCCATATCTCAACTCCCATTCTTGGCCAAAATCTTAGAACAGTATGTCTTGCAAACCCTATCCAGCTTTATAGAGGACCATCACCTCCTGGGAGACAGGCAGACCGGCTTCCGTGCTCATCATAGCACCGAGCTGGTGATGCTGTCTATACTTGACGACATCAGGAACAAAGCTGACAGCAAGAAGCCATGTGCTCTAGTCCTTCTAGACCTGTCGGCAGCGTTCGACACGGTCAACCACTCCCAACTTCTGAAAAGAATACAAGACATTGGGATTGGCGGCCCAATTCTCCAGTGGATTACCTCGTTCCTGACCGACCGCACCCAAAAAATTCAGATGGGTGACTGGGTCTCAGAGAGGGGAGCTATCCCCTGCGGAGTTCCGCAGGGGTCAGCACTCTCCCCCCTCTTGTTTAACATATACCTCAGACCTCTGATTAAGGCCCTCGCCTTGATGGACTGTCAGGTTTTCAATTATGCGGATGACACGCAAATTATTCTCCAAATAGAAGACACCCCACAGGCCCACTCCAGGGCAAAAGACATACTGCGATTCACGGTTAAGTGGATGACTGCCAACTCTCTTAAGATTAACCCAGACAAGACGGAGGTCCTGGCCGTCACCAATGAGAGCAATCCTTGGAACTCCCTTTACTGGCCACTCGAACTGGGTGATTACCCAGTCCCAGCAACGGTGGTAAAAAGTCTAGGAATCAAAATTGATGCCAAACTTTCATTGGCTGATCAAGTTTCTACCGTGTTCGGTACCTGCGTCAGCCTTCTCAGGCTGCTGAGGAGACTTTCCCCCATCCTCTCCCTCTCTACCATGAAGACAGTGGTGGCCGCCCTGATCCTGGCCAGGCCGGATTATGGGAATTCACTCTATATTGGACTACCAGACTCACTGTTGGGCAAACTTCAGGTGGTGATGAACGATGCCGCTAGGCTAATTTTCAAACTACCTAGACGCACGCGGGCATCACCCCTTCTGCAACAACTTCACTGACTGCCCATCAAACAGAGGGCCAAATTCAAAGGACTCTGTATTACGCATAAGGCCCTCTTCGGACAGGCACCCCACTACATCAAAGAACGCCTAGAGAGATATGTCCCTGGCCGCTCACTTAGGTCCTCTACTGAGGGCCTCCTAAAATGCCCACGCTTTCACTACACTACTAAAGGAGGACGTGCCTTCTCTGTCCTGATACCGCCACTCTGGAACAAGCTGCCTAGTCAGCTCCGTGCGGAAGGACTCCTTCTTCCATTCAGAAAAAAACTCAAAACCCTCTTGTACACAGAAGCCTGGGCCTAACTATATTACCATCCCACCTGGAACTGACGCTGATCTTCTTGAAGCGCTTAGAGACCTGTTGGTATTAGGCGCTATACAAGTCGAAATTAACATAACATAACATAACTCTCTCTCTCTGACTGACTGACTGACTCTCTCACTGACTAACTGACTCACTGACTGACTCACTGACTGACTGACAAAATGACTGACTCTCTCTCTCACTGACTCTCACTCTCTCTCTCACTAACTGACTCTCAATCTCTCTCTCTCACTGACTGACTCTCAATCTCTCTCTCTCACTGACTGACTCTCTCACTGACTGACTGACTCTCTCTCTCACTGACTGACTCTCTCACTGACTGACTCTCTCTCTCTCACTGACTGACTCTCTCACTCTCACTGACTGACTCTCTCACTCTCTCACTGACTGACTGACTCTCTCACTGACTGACTGACTCTCTCACTCTCACTGACTCTCTCACTCTCACTGACTGACTCTCTCACTGACTGACTCTCTCACTGACTGACTCTCTCACTGACTGACTCTCTCACTGTCTGACTCTCTCTCTCTCACTGACTGACTCTGACTCTCTCTCACTGACTGACTCTGACTCTCTCTCACTGACTGACTGATTCTCTGACTCTCTCTCACTGACGGACTCTCTCACTGACTGACTCTCTCTTTCTCTCTCTCTCTCTCTCTCTGACTGACTCTCTCACTTTCTCTGACTGACTGACTCTCACTGACTGACTGACTGACTCTCTCACTCTCTCTCTCACTGACTGACTGACTCGCTCACTCTCTCTCTCACTGACTGACTCTCTCACTCTCTCTCTCACTGACTGACTGACTCTCTCACTGACTGACTGGCTGACTGACTCTCTCACTCTCTCTCACTGACTGACTCTCTCACTCTCTCACTGACTGACTGGCTGACTCTCTCACTGACTCTTTCTCTCACTGACTAACTAACTAACTAACTGACTCTCTCACTGACTGTTATACAGGTACTATTTCCCAACCTTCACTCTCCTGTTATTTATGCCCCCCCATAACATAAAAAACCATAACAAGCAACCATTGGGACAGGCAGATAGAAGTTGCCAGCATTGAAAGGACAAAAAAAAACTCAAGACATTATTTATTGTTAATACTTTTTTAATATGGTTGTTCAGTTGTACATAATGCTTTCTTAGTTATATATAAGGTAACAAAAATGCTTCTGACACTTCTTTATTATAACTTTTCAGCTTGCTGCAGACTTCTATACAGCACAGCTTAAAGACAAAGGCAAAGTCAATATCTCTGGCTAAACACTTATAAGGTCCCAAAGGCGAGACCTATTGGCTATGCCAATGCTTGTTGTAATATGGTGTGTGAGTTGCAAACCAGGCATGTCTAGAGATTTCTAAGAGTACTTTAGACCACACGTCTTTGAGCACAGTGCATACAGACCAGACACAGACCAGCTACCTAATGAGATCTGCACTGCTTTATATTTGAAAGTCCCATCTGCCTTTTCCCGTCTTATATTGCGTCATCTCATTCTTGGGCTGCACATTTGCATGGTGGAAGCTGTCCTTTTTGATGCCTTTGAGACAGATGCAAAAGGATATAAAAAAATATTTCCCACACACCTCTCTACCCTTCTGACCATGGTGGGGGGCCCTCCCCCTCGGTTGTAGTTTAACAGATGCAAAAGGAACCTGGCCTGGTAGTTCGGGCTGGACTGATCCCATGTGGAGCAGGGTCAAGACTGATTTGCATGTGGCTGGGTCCAATTTGGAATGGCGTGGTGAGCAAAAATACTAAAGATTTGGGCCCAGATCTCGGTACTGACATTGTTCACCATTCCGTCCATCAATTGTTGTTTTTGCATTTGTCACCCCGAGTGGGACGGATATGCCCAGATGTGGGTTCCGTGCTTGCCATTCCACTGTATTCAAGCTATCTTGGCTGAAGAGGGGTGATACCTCGATATTGGTCTTAAGATGCGTGTTTCCGGGGTTCGCCAAGGGCCAGTTGAAACTCACTCGTGCGGCACGTGACTCCCAGCTCACACATTTGGAAGCACAAGCCGCCCTGCTTGAGGCGCTGAACCCAGAGGATAGGTCTGATGTCCAGGAACGGGACTGGCGTTCCTACGGGACGAGCTCAGGCAGACCTCTCTGGAAGCCGCCAAGCTTCTTTGGCGCTCATCTGTGGCCCGAGTGTATGGCTGGGGAGACAAAAATGGGAAGCTCCTCCGCCGCCTCGCCACCTACCCTATGGCCAACCGTATCATACCGGAAATGGCGGACGCAAACGGTAAGCTCCACCGCGCCCCGGTAGCAGTGGCCCAATGCTTTGCCTCCTACTATGCCACCCTCTATTCGGCGCGGTCGCCTGGTCTTTCTCTCTCTGACCTCCTCCAACGGGAAGAGTTCCCTCTTCCACGCCTTAGCGGCTCCGACGCGGCTGCGTTGGACCTTCCTCTCAACCCTGTGGAGGTGTCTGATGCCATTTCGCGCCTGGCGGCTGGCAGGACTCCTGGGCCGGACGGGTTCCCCCAGGAGTCTTATTCGTCCTACCGCGATACCCTGCTTCCACCTCTCGTAGCGATGTACAAGGAAGCGGTGGAGTGCGGCTCATTCCGGCCGGAGACGGATCTCGCTACCATCGTAGTGATCCCTAAGTCCCAGCCCCCCTCACAATGCTGCTCGGACTACCGTCCCATTTCGCTCATCAATACGGAGCTCAAGATCTTCGCTTCCGTATTGGCCAATCGCATACGGCCGCATCTAGCCCAGCTTGTCCATCCTGACCAATGCGGCTTCATGCCTCTCCGAGGGACTAGACACTGTCTCCGACGCCTTCATCTTGCCCTTGCGAACCGACACCTGCTGACTCCATACTTGTCCCTTCTCCTTATTGATTTTGAGAAGGCTTTCGACTCCGTTGACTGGCGCTATTTAGATGCGGTGCTAGACCAGATGGGTTTTGGCACTCCTTTCCGCAACTTGGTAAGAATACTTTATCACCGGGCACAGGTCCTCGTTAACGGAGCTCTATCCCGCCCCTTCCCCATTGGACGGGGTACGAGGCAGGGCTGCCCCCTCTCCCGATACTTTTTGCTCTGGCAATGAAACCGCTCGCTTGTCTTATCCGCAGTGATCACTCCCTGACTGGCTGGAGGTGGCCCGGCCTAGCGGAGGATAAAATCACGTTCTACGCGGATGATGTACTGCTGTTCCTGGCTGACCTGGCCCGATCGGGACCTCGATGCCTTCGGGCACTGGCCATTTTTGAACGTGTTTCCGGCCTGCGGCTTAACCCGGCCAAGTCCGTCCTTGTCCCCTTGCACTTATCGCGCGAGTGCTTTGACTGGCAGTCGTCGATTCCCCTTCGGCGGCTGTCTTTCAGGTACTTGGGGATTTGGGTTTCCCTTCTCCACGAACTCGCATGGGAGCTCAATGTCACCCCGCTGGTTCGGCGGGTCCGCGCCGACCTCCTTAAATGGCGCACGTTGCCCCTGAACCCTCTGGGCAGGATAGCCCTATACAAAATGATATTACCCCGTTTTTTGTACATGCTCCAGAACACACGTCTCTCCTTTGCTAGATCTTGGTTCCGGGATATGGACGGTTTGGCCACTAGGTTCCTCTGGGGGGGTCGGAGGTCCAGGCTGGCCCTGGCCCACTGCCGAATCCCACCTTTTGACTGAGGTCTCGGAATGACGAACCTCTACCTCTACTATTTAGCGACTCGTCTCCTCGCGATCCACGACTGGTTTAATGGCGGCTGGTCCGACCCGGCGTATCGCTTGGAACTTCACACCATGGGCTTCTCCTCTATCCAGGGGATGCTTTACGGAGCCGTAGTTCCTCGAGCTCTCCCCGAGGTCACGCGCGGAGTATTCCTGGCTTGGCGTGCATCACTACGTCATACTCAATGGGCAGGGAGGCTGACTCAATACACTCCTTTGTGGTGTGGCACCAGGCTCCGTGAAGTTGCCTCCTTGTCAGGGTTCCGGCAATGGGATCTCATCGGGGTAACCTTGTTGGGCGATGTCTGGAGCGGTACTCATATTCGATCCTTCCAAGATTTACAGGCTAGACACTCCCTCCATCCCTCTCAATTCTTCCGATATCTGCAGTTGCGCCACGCCCTTCACTCTCACATTCCAGATGGCACGTCCCTGCCCGAATATAGCCCGCCCGAAGCACAAGTTCTGACCGGTGATTTGGGGAAGGGTGGGATCTCTCGGATTTACCGCTCACTCACCAACAATACCCCTAACTCCCTTTCCCTACTCCGAGACAAATGGGAGGGCTGGCTTGGGGCATGGAGGACGAGGATTGGAGGGACGCCCTGATGGCCCCTAGAACGATTGCGGTATCAGCGTGGCTCCGCCTGGTCCAAGTCTATTTTTTGCATGCCGCCTATCTTACACCCCTACGTCTTCACCGCGCTGGGCTTCGGCCTGACGCCCACTGCCCCCGCTGATCCCACCCCCACGCCGACTTTTACCATATGGTGTGGTTGTGCACTGCGATACAGGGGTATTGGGAATCTTTAACACAAGACCTGACAGGGGTCCTGGGCTGGGAGGTGCCTCTTGATCCCATACGTGTTCTGCTGGGCATCACCGACGGATTGGACGGCTCTAGGGCTGAGAAGCTCTTCCTCAATACAGCGTTGGTGGTTGCCAAAAGGGACATTGCTGCTCATTGGCTGGACACTACCCCACCCACTCTAGGGCGCTGGCGCAGGGGGGTGGATTGGTGCGCTGCTCAGGAGCGGCCTCTATATGTAGCCAGGGGATGTCCTGAGAAATTTCGCCGCATGTGGGGTAAATGGGTCGGGGTAATAGACAACTGAGATGGAGTGGTACGCTCTCCAGATACACGTGGATACGTCATTATTGATTTACTTGTGTAGCCTTGATGTCACTGTGATGTGTTCTTCTCCCTACTCTGACCATATACAATGTAGCTCTGAGTGGTGCTGTTTGTTGTTACATTCAAAACTCAATAAAATTGATTGTCAAAAAAAAGATGCGTGTTTCCAGTCCAGGGAGGACTTGGCCTGGCAGTTCGGGCTGGACTGTTCCCATGGGGAGCAGTGTCAAGACTGATTTGCATATGGCTGGGCCCACACCGGAATGGCATGTTGAGCAAAACAATTATGAATTTAGGCCCAGAGCTCTGTACTGGGGGTGAGTGTTTGACATTGTTCAGCATTTCGTTCATCAATTGTTCTTTTTCCATTTGAGCCAGATGATGGGCACTTTAAAACAACTGAGGTTTCATTATTATTCTCTAGCTCAGGCTTCCGTAGGGTTCTCTTCTTCGTTTCAGCTTCCATAATAACCATTTGAGTATAGTGTGTTGTAGGAAGCTGGCTCTGTATATACTGTACCAAAGTAAGGTATAGTGTGCACAGAGACCAGTGGATCCCCAAAGGCTTACAGAGGTTAAAGTAGATAATACCTTACTCTCTATTTGTGGTAGTGTGGGCGAGCAGTAAGGCTTTATCAGAGGGTAGTGTTAAGCATTTGTTGTACACACTCAGGCAAAAAAAAGATGTCACACACTCAAAGACTGAACTCAGACCAATTGTTTGTATCAAAAATAGTTCTTTATTGTATTTTATTTTTAGAACCAAGCCAGACTTGATGCAGGTAAGTAAAAATAGTACTTTTCTGATAATACAGTTGAATGTAGATACGGGTGGGTTAAATGTTCAGAAACAGTTACAATTACTTTCCTGTTACTTTGTAATTACTTTGTGATTACTTTTTAAGTTACTTTTCAGATTACTTTTTCTACTCAGTGTGATATGCCAAGATATCACAATGGGACATTTCCTGGATAAAAGGTGAGTAAAACAGTTTTTATCAAAACACAGTTCCTTAGGTTTCCATACCAAACAAAACACTTAGAAGTTTTTCAGAGGAAAACAGTTGATGCAATCCTATGGAGAAAAATGGGGTTATCGTTTTGCAGGTAGATAAACGATCTTGAGGGTTGAGTTTCTGTGGTTAGAACAAGGGTTCCCCCAGGGTCAAGGATGCACTCACATATCACCCTCAGCGGCACTAGGGCAGGCGGCTGCAGAGTGCTGAGGCCCAATGTTATCCAATAAGAGATAGGGGGACTCCAGTTAGTGGCTTCTCACTGGCATGCCACTTGAATGTGGGAGCAAAGCTCCCAGGGTTTAGCTCAGGGCAAAGGGGGATTCGAGTTAGCATACAAGGTGCACCCACAGCGGCACAGGGGTGGCTGGGTGCAGAATGCTGATTTGGCGTCGGGTGCCCTGTTTTCAATGGGAGTTGCTGGTTTTGGATTTTGGCTGCAGACTCGGTCCAGGAAGTCTTCCGAGAGGAACCAACAGCTAGGCAGATAAGTTGGAGGGCTCGGGGACGTAGGTGCACCTTGGGTCCTCTTCTCCAGGGCGCAGGGCGGCTGGATGCAGGGGTGTCTTTTGAAGTCTGATTTCACCTTACCAGGCTACGGTCTCGTGCAGAGGCTGCAGGCGACGTCCGGGTGTCCTGGAGCGGTCAACCCACGGTGGACTCAGATTCTGGAGTGCTGGGGGGACCTCGCTGGGACCGGTGGGCCACTCAGACTCGGCCCGTAGGCGTCGGTGCAGTGGTGGTTCCAGGCATCGGGTTTCTTTGTGCTCAGCAGCCTCGGAGTCTTTCTTTAGTGTCTCTTTTGAACAGAGCTGCTGTTCACTGGAGAACCGGTCTTTGTTGAATGCAGTCAGTCCTCCCTGGGGTTCTGGAGGTTGCTGGCTGCGGGACAAGGCGATTATTGGCTCAGGATCTCTGGAAACTGCAGACAGGCCAGTAGGGCTGGGGCCAAGTCAGTTCTTCTCTGCAGTCTCCTCTGCTGGGCGTCTTCTTTCATCCTTTTTTCTTCATAGGTTGCGTGAATCTGTCTTATTGGTTCAGAGCTGCCCCCTAAATACTGTATTTAGGGGGCGTTTTAGGGGTCTCGAGGTCAGTAGCCAATGGGCTAATGACCTTAGGGTGACTACACCCTTGGTGTGCTCACCCCACGTGGGGGAGTGGGCACAATTCCTAATCCTGATTGGAGAGTGCCTGCCATCTACAAGATGGCGGGCACTGAAGAGTGGGCTTCACCTCGCCTCCCCCACCTGAGGGATGGGGTTGGCAAAGGTGGGCACACCTTCGGGGCTGCTCTAATTTTTTCTGCCTGTCTGCCCGCCGAAAAGGGGCTGAGACAGGAAGGGGGCCTGCTCCTGATAGCAGGAGAGGCTGGGTTACAAAAGCAGCAAGGCCTTTGAAGCTCCCCTGCCACAGATGGCTCTTCTTGACCTGGGGGAGGTGTGAACACCTACGCCAAGGAAAGACTTTGTTTCTGGGCCCAAGGAATGAAGGCTCCCACCACAGGGGTCCAGAAACATGTCTCGTGGGCTGGTGTTTACCAGTCAGGGAACCCACCAGAGGCTGGTCGTTTTTCAGGGGGCATCTCTAAGATGCCCTCTGAGTGCATTGTATAAGAACTCCCACATTGGCATCAGTGTGGGTTTATTATGCTGAGAAGTTTGCTACCAAACGCCCCATAATTCAGTAAAACCATTATGGTGCTGTGGAGTTCGTAATGACAAACTCCCAGACCATATACTCTTTTATGGCTCTACTTCACTTACAATGTCTAAGAATGGACTTAGACACTGTAGGGGTACAGTGCTCATGCAATTGTACCCTCACCAGTGGTATAGTGCACCCAGCTAGAGGGGTGTCTTACTTATACCATAGGCAGTGAGTTGCAGGCATGGCACTCTAGTATGTGTGCCATGTCGACTCTTCACTATTCTCTGCACCAAAACACGCAGCCTGCAATGGCAGTGTGTGTGCGTTAAGGTACAGGACCTCTAAGGGTGGCACAATATGTGCTGCAGCCCTTGGATGCCTTCCCTGGTCACAGTGCCCTTGGTACCCATGGTACATTTTACAAGGGACTTACATGTGTCCTGAGAATTGCCAATTGTGAGTACCAATGTACAGTTTTAGGAAAGAACACATGCCCTGGGAACCTGATTGACAGGGACCTTGATTATACATTCCTCTGTGCAACTATCTTACATGCAAGAGTTTCCATTTGCATTAAGAATCGAAATTGTTCCCAACTCTCGTGTAGAAAAGTTTCAATTCTATTAAGGACGCGGAGGCGAGGATTATGCTTTACTTTCTTCGCTTTTATTCAACAGCAGCTTATTTTTTAGAGAACATTTCTTCAAGCTTCACACAAAGCGAAGGAAAGAAAAAAACAAAAAAAAAACTAACAGTCCCAGGAGTCCCTGGGAATGACATCATAACACAGTCAATGGGAGTCCAACTGTAGTCCATCTCACAACCAATCAGGATCCACATATGTATGTAATAGTCCTTTCTTTGCTCTGATCCCCCTCTTTCTTCGCACGAGTCATGCCACAGTAATGCTCCTACTGGTCCGATTTGGGTCCATCCGAACCTGAGAACACAAGAGACGGATCAGAGGTACTCTGGGAACAATAATCATGTCTCAACAAGGTATAGAATCGTCATTTACATTTGCTTACTTTAGATTCGTAAAATATCTCTAAAACGCCTTACTTACTTCTTAGGGCGGGCTTCTTTGGTGAAGAGTGACTTCTCGCCGGGAGGGATAATCCTCGCCTCTGTGTCCTTAATAGAATTGAAACTTTCCTTCATGAGAGTTAGGAACAATTTCGATTCTATGTCAGGACCGGAGGCGAGGATTATGCTGGTTCAAAGCTTATTCACCACCATATCCAGCACCGGCTTAAAGTAGAACCTCTTAAAAGTCGAGTTTGTCGACCAATCAGCGGCATTCATAATGTCTTCCAGTCTTGCCCCCAAGGAGAAGGCTTTGGAGGCCATCGCTCCCCTGGTAGAATGGGCTCCAAACATGGTCAAGTCAATGCCTACCTCTTGCATGATCCATCTAACCCATCTTGCAATAGTGGGTGAGGAGACCGCCAAGTGTGTTTTTTTTAATGCAATTAGAAGTTGTCTTTCGCCCGGAGGGCTGTATTCTTCAGACATTAGTTCATATTCTTTGAGGCATTGGACCACACAAAGTTTTGGGGAGTCAGGAAAAGCCGGGTATTCTATAACCCTAGAATTAGTCTTAGTCCTTCTAGACACTGTGAAAGTTACCCCAGAGGGTGAAAAAATTCTGCCGGTTATATCCAAGGCACGCACGTCGGAAACCCTCCTGCAGGAGATTAAACATAGCAACATTGCTAATTTTGCCGACAACTCTTTACGTGACAAAAACCTATTTGGTTGCCAGGAAAGAAACAGATTCAAAACTCTATTCACATCCCAAAGCGCCGAGTATCTCGGTGACGGCGGTAAGGAGAGTCTGATTCCTCGAAGTAGTCTACACACAAGAACATGTTCCCCTATCGGAATTCCGTCTTCTGGATTATGTCCAGCTGATATTGCTGAGCGGAAAGTATTGATGGACCTGTAGGCTAGTCCTTCCATTGCTAGTTCCGCTAAGAAATTGGCTATCTGGACTACCTCAACGCCCAAGGGATCGAAACCCCGTCGCAGACACCATCGTGTCCATCTGGACCACGCTGACTTGTACCGCTTGACCGTACTGTCCGCCCAGGCTTTTTCAAGGAGGTTCTGAGCCGAGCTCGAAAGTCCCGGGACCGCCCATCGTCCCCTGTAATCCTCCACGCCATTAGCGTGAGAACGCCGCTGAGGACTGGCTGGTGGGGAGCTTTGTCCGGGTTGAGAAGGAGATGATGAAACTAGGGGAGTTGGATTGGAGAATCCCATGAAAGTTCCAGAAGAACCGGAAACCACATTTGAGACCTCCAAATCGGGGTGATCAAAACCACCTCCGCTCGCTGTCGCCTGAGCTAAGCCGTTGTCCTGGTAATCATGGCGAATGGAGGGAACGCGTACCCCCGTTCCTGAGCCCAATCCTGTGAAAAGGCATCCGTTGCGGTTGCCAGCGGATCCGGCCTCCAGCTGAAGAACCGGGGCAGCTGGTGATTCAGATGGGATGCAAAAAGGTCTACCGAGAACGGACCCCATTTCGCTTCTATGCTCGCAAACACCTCTGTGTCCAGTTTCCATGAGCTGGAGTCCCTCAGGTGGCGCAAATGCCAGTCCGCCACTTGATTTTCCTGACCTGGGAGATATTCCGCTGTTACGGAGATCTGATGTTCCAGGCAGTATTGCCAAAAACCGGTCGCAAGATCTAAGAGGACCTTGGAGCGTGTACCTCCGAGATGATTGATGTACCTGACGGCCGATACATTGTCCATCTTGAGTAACACGCAAGATTGCACTCTGTCTTTTGTCCAACATTGAACCGCAAAGGAGCCCGCTAGGAGTTCTAAGCAGTTGATGTGCAACGATTGTTCTTGGTGAGACCATGATCCCCATGTGGAAAAATCGCCGCAGCGAGCGCCCCAACCGGACCTGCTGGCGTCTGATTCTATGATAAGATCCGGGGCGGAGCCGAAGATTGCTCTTCCATTCCAAGCTTCCATGTGGGAGAGCCACCAAGAAATGTCGTCCCTCACTTCGTCTGTGAGCTCTACCATCTGGGAATACGTGAGACCCTTCCGGAGATGAGTCGCTTTGAGAAGTGCAAGGGCCCTGGAAATATGGCCTGGATCGAAGACGATAGGAGGCCTACGAGGCGAGCAATCTGTCGCAGTGAGGTACGAGGTTTGGCCAATGTGCGGCGTAGCTCGTGTCTTATTTTTGTCATTTTCCGAGACGGTAGACTGAG
The DNA here is from genome assembly GCA_963921515.1 of Calotriton arnoldi. Classification (NCBI taxonomy): domain Eukaryota; kingdom Metazoa; phylum Chordata; class Amphibia; order Caudata; family Salamandridae; genus Calotriton; species Calotriton arnoldi. Next base: position 2,088,522 of record CAWUFW010000721.1, read on the forward strand.
AGTGGCGGTGACGGAGTCGATTGTAAACCCCAAGAATGTTGCTGACTGGGTCGGAACCAGAAGGGACTTCTTTTCGTTTATCACAAACCCCAAACTCTCTAAGAGGTTCACTGCGGTTCACAGGTGGCATAGTTGAGTTGAGTGGGAAATTGAGCCATGAGCAGACTGTCTAAATAAGCGATGAGGCGGATGCCTCGCGCCCGAAGGTGTTCCACCGCCGGTCTGAGAACCTTGGTGAAGGCCAGGGAGCTGAGGATAATCCGAAGGGAAGACTCGAAAATTCGAATGCCTGATGAAGCCACATGAACTGCAGGAAGCACCGATGTGGCGGAAAAATCGGTACCACTAGATTCGCATCCTTGAGGTCTAGCCGAGTCATACGATCGGAGGGCCTTAAGACATCTCAAAGGAGGTGAATTCCTTCCATTTTGAAATGGCGATATACTAGCCATTGGTTGAATTCCTTTAGATTTATCACCGGTTGTCGACCACCATCGGTCTTGTCCACTAGGAAGATGTTGCTGACAAAACCTCGGGGATGAATGGTTGTGCGCTGGATAGCGCGTTTGGATAGTAAGTCCTGTATCTCCACATCTATGAGATTCATCTCTTCTGAAGAGAATTGAATTGGGCGTGGTCTGGACTCTTGACAAGGGGTTCCATAAAACTCTATCTGGAAACCTTGTATGGTTTGCAAAACCCACGCATCTGACGTTAGCTCTCGCCATTCTCTGACGAAACCAGCTAACCGTCCTCCCACCAGGACCCCGGAAGAATGTTGTACACTCACCGGCATTATTGTTGGATTGTCCTCTCTGGCCTCTTCCGCGGAAGCGCTGTCCTCTGGTAGGATAGAAGTTGGCGAAGCGCGTTTGATCCTTGTAGCCGTTACCGCGCCTGGAGCCTTGCCCTCTGGAGTAGGGTTGGGAGATACCCCGGCCGGTCGAGTGGCCCCTGCCACGGCCGTCCCCTTGGACAACCCGGGGGGAGAAAACCTTTTTGATAGAGGTCTGGGCTTTATCAAGGGAGGTAAATGTGTTTACAAATTTTCCCAACTCCTTGATGAAAGGTTCTCCAAATAATCCCCCTTGAGCTACTGCACCCGCCTCTGATGCTTCTAGGTCTCCAAGTTTCGGATCCACCTTGATAAGCAGTGACCTTCTACGCTCTAAGGACAGTGCACAGTTGGCATTACCTAAAAAGATAATCGCCCTCTGCGCCCACCCAGAAAGTGCTTCCGGGGAAATCAAGGCGCCCGAAGCCTTGGCGTCCTCCACCATGTCGAGGATCTTCGTCATGGGCCCCACAGCATCCAGAAGCTTATCCTGACAAGCTTGCCAAGACCGGTCTATTCCTTTTTTCGGGTCTTTGACAAACTTTGCCAGGAAAGTGGCCATCTTTGGATCGATGTCGGGTGTCAGAGCCACCTTCCCGTCTAGCGAAGGCCTGGGACACTCTGCTTTAAGGCAGCTGCGCACTTCTTTTTCAAGCGGTTTACGCAGTCGGTTGGCCACATATTGCGCCACCTTCTCACACGGAACCCACTCTGCTGAACGGGGGTGCAGGATTTGGTCGGGGTCCAACATGTCTGACGGAGTGGCTTCAATAGGTACCTCGGTGTGGGTGGGGGACGGGCGCTAAGATCTGGATGAGCTTGCTTCCTCATCCGAGGGATCTTCGTCCTGAAAATCTGGGGGTGGTGGAGAGGGGTCCCTTGTTTGAGGTTCTGGTTCTACTGGTGGAGCGGCTGGCAGGGTTTTGGCCATAAAGGCTTGCCTCAGGCGCTCAAAAGCGTCCATATCTGACCTGGAACTTAAACGGGCTGGGACACCAGATTAAGAGGGGCCTGGTAACTAAATATCTGAAAAGACTGAAACCTGACATAGTGCTCCTCCAGGGGACACACCTTAGAGGGACGCGCTGCACCTTTCTGGGAAGAGGCATGTATACCACTGTGGCTCACGCGGGATTCACCTCTGGCTCTCGGGGGAGGGGGGGGGTAGCGATACTGGCCCGGAAGGCTATACCCTTTCATGTTTCTAATACCTAGTCCGACCCCAGCGGCACGTACATGGCGGTACAGGGAGTTTGGGGACACAGGGAAATCATGTTAGTGTTTACGCACCCCCTCGACTACAGCAGCAGACTCTTGAGAAGGTAGCGGAGGTCCTGCTGGCGGCAGATGCCTCCCTACACTTGGTGGGTGGGGACTTTAACGACGTGGTTGATCCCGCCATTGATTGGTCAGCGCAGGCAGGTAATACGAGGGGAGACAGAAAACTGGCTGACTTTGTCCACACCCTAGGTCTGCAGGATGTCTGGCGCCGACATCACCCCACTGACCGGATGTACTTCTATTTTTCGGGAGCGTATCGAGTGTTCTCTAGAATAGATTACTTCTTGGCCCCAGCAGAGGAACTAGGTACAGTCACATCGGTGGACTACCTAGCGAGAGGGTTGTCGGATCACTCCCCTCTTTGGCTCAAGGTAGGAGGGGAGACCCGGGGTAGAGCGGGAGGCTGGAGGCTAAACGCCTGGGACCTTAAGGATCCTGGGATAGCGAAGGAGTTAAGGGTGGAATCAGAGTTGTATTTCCAAGACAATAAGGGGACAGTAACCTCTGCCGTGGTCCTTTGGGAAGCCTTTAAGGCGGTGCTGCGCGGCAGAGCCCAAGATCCTATCGTGCACAAGAACAAGAAAGATACGCAAGAAATAGTGCAGCTAGAGGGTAGACTCTTGGAACTGGAGCAACAAGTGGGAGAGGGTCCCAGTCCGTCCATCCTCCAACAAATAGCAATCACCCATGCGGAATACCAATCACTTGCACGGAAGGAGGCGAAACAGAAATACCTTGCCCTTAGGCATCGGTTATATGAAACTGGAGACAGGGCGGGGAAACTCTTAGCCTGGCTGGGCAAGAAGGAGATAGCATCCAGAAGGGTGGGAGTCATTCACAGAGATGGACGGGACCTTACCGGGGCACAAGATATTGCGAATGCCTTTGCGGATTATTACACTGCCTTATACAAAGAACAGACCACGGCGGGAGATGCGCAGATTCGGGATTATCTCAAGAGAATAGACCTCCCTGTCCTGTCCTCGGAGGACCGAGACGCTTTAGATGAGGAGATGTCGTTGGAGGAGGTGACGGAGGCCTTGAATAGACAAAAATCAGGGAAGTCCCCAGGCCCCAACGGTCTGCCAGCGGAGTTTTTTACGGCTAACTCCACATTACTGGGACTGCACCTGTTGGATATGTTCGGAGAGGCTAGGGAGGAGGGTACATTACCACCTGATTTGCGGAAAGCTACAGTAGTGGTGATCCACAAGCCAGGGAAGACGTCAACTGATTGTGGGTCATACCAACCAATCTCTCTCCTGAATGTGGAGGTCAAGGTGCTAGCCTCTATTCTGGCAAATAGATTGGGTGATTACTTCCTTAATACACGCTGACCAATCGGGGTTTATGCCAGGGCTGGCGACACGATTCAATTTGAGACGACTAGCGAACTGGATGAGTACGATCCAAGGTAGGGCAGAGCCACATATGCTGCTCTCATTGGATGCGGAAAAGGCCTTCGACGCGGTCCACTGGCCTTTTATGTGGCAGACACTAAGGAAATTTGGATTTGGTCCCAAGTTTATGGAATGGATTCAGTTGCTCTACAGGTCTCCAACAGCAAGTGTGAGGGTGAATGGGGCAATGTCAGAGGAATTTGAGATAGAAAGAGGTACTAGACAGAGATGCCCGTTGTCTCTGATGCTTTTCGCATTGACCCTGGAACCGCTAGCCTGTCTGGTTAGAACACACCCAAAGGTAAAGGGGTTCAGGGCAGGCGGAAGGGAGGAACGCATCTCGCTCTATGCGGATGACGTCCTCTTGTATGTCACCAATCCCCCCCTCCACAATCCCGATCCTTTTTCGAGAGCTGGGAATATTTGGGAAACATGCAGGCTACAAGATTAACTGGGGTAAATCAATCCTTTACCCAGTGGGCGGTCCATTTGATACACAGGATCTCCCCCAAGAACTCCAAGTAACATCGGAGGGTTTTAAGTACCTGGGGATATACATATCCATGGACAGCTCGCACAGCCACACGCAAAACATTCGGAGGGTAGTGACGGAATTCCATTCCGACGTGGAGAGATGGAGAAAGTTGCCCCTCACACTGCTGGGAAGAGCGGCGATGTACAAAATGATTACACTCCCTAAGCTACTATACAGCTTACAAAACACATATCATAAGATTCCGGAAGACACCTTCAAGGCGATAGATGGGGAGGTGCGCACTCTCTTGTTGGACGGGGGGCAGCCACGGATTGCACTCAACACGCTGCAACGCAATCAATACAACAGAGGGATAGCCCTCCCGGACATCAGGTCATACTATAGGGCGGCACACTTGGTAGCAGTAAACGAGTGGGGGCATATGTCGAGATCCCATCCAACTTATGCGCTAGAACAGGACCAGTTTGAAGTCCGATCCCACCTACATTATATCTATGGGGGGGAAAGGGGTTAAACAGTTGCTGCCGGCGACCCAAAGGGCCCTGGAGGCCTGGAAGAGAGCCAAAAAACAAATGGGCTGGCACAAGAAAGTCACGAGGCAAACCCCACTATGGGAGGGTAGGAGATTACCAGAATTGGGGAAATTGAAGGGGTTCAGAGATTGGGACTTGATTGGAATCTCCACGATTGGGGACCTAATAAAAGAAGGCTCCTTGATCTCGTTTGCAGCCTTGCAACATGACTACCAGATGGGGGAGAGACAAAGGTATAAGTATATTCAATTGCAACACGCGTGGGCGGCTGAGGGACTACAAGTGGTTGGAATCCCCTTATACGCGCCACTAGAGGGCAGACTTCTGCAAGACAAAATACCAGAGAAGGCTATATCTTGGACCTATCAGACTCTCATCAATAATGTCCCGGACAACCTAGTGGCCCTGAGGAGGGCTTGGGAAGAGGCCCTGGGAGAACTAGAAGACATAGACTGGGAGGCGGCCCTGATGCACCCAAGGGAGGTGGCAATCAAACTGAGGCTGAGGTAAATTCAACTCAAAATACTACACAGAACATACATAACCAGGTCCCGACTTCACAAAATGGGAAGGGCGGAGTCTCCAATGTGTCTCCGCTGCCTGACTGTGAGAGGCACGTTTATACATACACTATGGGAGTGCACACGAATACAAAGATACTGGGCTATAATAGTGAAGGAACTAAGTGAAGTCCTTGGGGCTCAGCTACCAATGGATGCTAAATATATATTACTAGGGATACCTTCCGACATAGACTTACCCAGACGGAGTCTTAGCTTGTGTAATTTAGGCATGATAGTGGCCAAAAGGGATATAGCCAAGAAATGGGGAGCGCCAGAGATTCCGACCCTCAGAGAGTGGAAAACTGGGATGGACATGTATATGGGTGCGGAGCAGGTGACTTACGCTGAAATTCTTTAAGATTTGGCGTCCCTGGCTCCGGTACTACGGGCTTGAGCTTCAAGAAACACCGGGGGCAATCAACGTGGCAACGCCCTGGGAGGAGAGAGGCCCCACCGAACAGTCTCCCCAGGACGGGAGGGGAGCAGACCCTAGTGGGAGTCCTATGCTGTGTCCATAAGTAGTAATATGTTGAGCCGACAAGAATGGAGCACTTACTGTAACTACATGAGTAACGTGTATTGCCTGTTGACTATATTGGAACCAAATGTGAAATTGATGTGTCTTGCTAATCTGAAAGAAACACGTTGGTTATAGATTCCTTACCTTAGAATTACCCCCAGGCGTCAGACTGGATCCGGAAAGTTTTTTCGTGAGCAGTACCTCTGCGCATAGGAAGGTGGCGTCGGTCGGCTCCGCGTCCGTCGTGGTCGCCGGGATGACGTCGCAGCAGCTACTTAGACGCCGCCCTCGCGAGCTGATGTCAGTTCTTTCTTTTTCCGCGCCAGCCAGCGCAGATCCGGGAAGAGCGGTACCTCCAGTCATTTTTTGACTGACTTTTTCTCGACTTTTGTCGACTTCTTTTTCGAGTCTTCGACTCCTAAGGAGCACGAGGGATGCCGGGCTTCAAGCCATGTGGTTCCTGTCATCGGATGATGGCAGTGACAGATCCGCACCGCGTGTGTCTCTTTTGCCTGGAGCGCGACCACGACCCCAAGTCGTGCTCTGACGCCGGTCGATGGCGCTGAAGGCTTTGCAGGAGCGGTCCCGAAAGCTGCTTGAGCGCCGGCAGTCGGGTCCGCGCCGTTCGCGGTCCCAGTCACGAGGGAGGTCGAGGGACCGGTCGCGAAGCCACCACCATTCGTCCAAGTCTTCGAAGTCTTCGCAATCAGGGTCGGGTAAGTCGAAGCATAAGAAGAAGTCGAAGAAGCACCGTCGCTCTTCGACTTCTCCTCGTCGGTCGGCCGATCCGACGAGGGACGCGGGTGGTGCCCCTCCCGCGGCTCCGCGCGCGGAGCCCGACGAGTCGACTCCGCGTTTCCCTCCCTTTCCGGGACCCGGAGCGACTCCCGCCCAGCTTTGTACGTTCTACGAGGCGATGCATGCCATCTTTGGGTGGACCGAACCCGCCGGTGCGCCTTCGGGCCCCGCGGACTCGGTTGGGGGGCCTAGGCCTTCTCCGCCGTCGGCTCCGGCCCCGGCGCCGCAGGCCCCCCTTGGATCCAGGCTTGGATCCGGCTCTGCGCCGGTTGACCTGATTACGCCTCCACCGGCGCCGCTTCCTCCGGCACCACTACAGCGTTCGACGACAGTTGGCCCCCCCGGCCGGCGTCGACCCCGGCCTCCATCCCGACGTGGACCCAGAGCCGGACCGGCATCGCCCGACACCGGATCCGGCGCCGAGAGGGGTTTTCGTGCCCCTGTTTACTCCTGGGGTCCCTTTTCAACCAGAATGGCACCCAGAGGATGAGGAGGAGGACTGGGAGGGGTCAGGTGACCCTCTGACTGACCAGTTGGACAGTGAACAGGACTGGAGAGAGGAACTGGGGGATGCCAGTCGTTTGGACAACTCCCCTGACCTTGGCATGTTGTCTCCTCCTACCGTGGCTATGGAGGAGGGAGCGTCATACGCAGTGGTGTTGGGTAGGGCGGCCGAGGCTCCCAACCTCGAGCTTCCTACGGTGGCGGTCAGGACTAACCTCCTGACAGAGGTGCTTCAACCGGCTGCGAGCTCTTCGCAGTAACTTGTTCATCTGAAAGAAACACGTTAGTTATAGATGCCTTACCGCCCCACCCAAGCTACTTAGACGCCGTCCTCGCGCGCTGACGTCAGTTCTGTACACGACTTTCCGCGCCAGAAACACAGAGCCATGCAAGACACTGACCACTGGTGCACAAAACTAGGGCCCTGAAAGGATGTCCTTAACCCTAGAAGTCAGTTTGCAGAACGGGGAGGATGGGTGGGGCGGTAAGGAATCTATAACTAACGTGTTTCTTTCAGATGAACAAGTTACTTACCTTCGGTAACGATATATCTGTAGGAAACATTAGTTAGTTATAGATTCCTTACCGCCCCACCCATCCTCCCCGTTCTGCAAACTGACTTCTAGGGTTAAGGACATCCTTTCAGGGCCCTAGTTTTGTGCACCAGTGGTCAGTGTCTTGCATGGCTCTGTGTTTCTGGCGCGGAAAGTCGTGTACAGAACTGACGTCAGCGCGCGAGGGCGGCGTCTAAGTAGCTGCCGCGACGTCATCCCGGCGACCACGACGCAAACGACGGACGCGGAGTCGACCGACGCCACCTTCCGACGCGCAGAGGTACTGCTGACGAAAAAACTTTCCGTATCCAGTCTGACGCCTGGGGGTAATTCTAAGGTAAGGAATCTATAACTAACTAATGTTTCCTACAGATATATCGTTACCGAAGGTAAGTAACTTGTTCATCATGGAAAAGTTTCAATAAAAAGAGTTATAAAAATAAAAAAAGCGTCCATATCCACTCCTTCCTCTCTAGGACGTTTAGCTGGGGTAATGTCAGAGGGAATTGGTTCTGGTGGGGTAGGCCCTGGGTTACTTGTGCTAGGGCTTGGCTGGCTTCTTTTTGCGCACTCACGCGCTATTAGTTGGGCTAGGCGCTCTTCCATAGGGGCTATGGCTTCATCTACGTAAATGGAAGCATCTACCGCGCCGTAGAAGTCGTCATCCCATGAGATACTATCCAAGGGGTCCCCATAACCTTCTTCTGTGGGTTCCATAATAATCGTAGGGAAAAAGAGAAAACTCAACACACCCTGATAATGTTTTAAATTATTTTCCCCCACTCGGGTAGGATTTTACGCAGCCACTGGCTGAAGCTTTCAGCACTGAGTATCTGAAAGAGACACGTTAGTGATAGATTCCTTACCTTAGAATATCCCCAGGCGTCAGGCTGGATCCGGAAAGTTTTGCGTAGCAGTACCCTTGCGCGTCGGTAGGCGGCGTCGTGCGGCTCCGCGTCCGTCGTCGGCGTCGTGATCGCCGGGATGACGTCGCGGGCAGTACTTAGGCGCCGCCCCTGCGCGCTGACGTCAGTTCTTCTTTTCCGCGCCAGCAAGCGCAGATCCGGGAAGAGCAGTGCCCTGGTCAATTTTTGACCATACTTTTTGGTGATTTTTTCACTGTTTTTTCCGACTTTAAGGTGTCGTAGGGATGCCCGGCTTCAAGCGATGCGGCGCCTGTGCGCGGATGATGTCCGTCACCGACCCGCATTGGGAGTGTCTCTTCTGCCTCGGCCGAGGCCACGACACCGAGTCTTCTCCCGAATGCCAGGCCCTCAACCCGAAAGCTTTGCGAGAGCGGTCTCGAAAGCTCCTCGAGGCCCGGCATTCGGCTCCACGGAGGCCCCGGTCGCGTGAGAGGTCCAGGGGTCGCTCGCGGAGTGCACACCGGTCGTCGGCGTCGAAGTCTTCTTCGTCCGGTAAGTCTAAGCACAAGAAGTCCAAGAAGCATCGTCGCTCTCGGACTTCGCCTCGCCGGTCTCGCGACTCGGCTGAGGCCCCTCCCGGCACCGTCCCCGCCCCCGCGGCCCCGGACTTGCCTGTGGAGTCGCCCCGACGTACCCGCCCTTCCCGGGTTCGGGGCGGATCCGGCCAAGGTACAGGAGTTCCCTGTCGGCCATGGCCCGCCTCTTCGGGCCTTCAGGCCCCTCCGGTGCGCCTTCGGGCCCCGCGGGCCCTGATTGGGTTGCTCCGGCGTCGCCGCGGCTCCGGCCCCGGCGTCGCCCGTGCCTCCAGCCTCGATCCCGGCTCCGGCTTCGGCCCCGGCCTCGATCCCGGCTCCACAACCCCCATCGACGCCGGTCGACCTCACGACACCTCTGCCGGCGCCGATGTCTCCGGTGCCGTTCTCGACGCCGCCCTGGGCTCCGGGCGGCGTCGTCCCCAGTTCCTTCCGGCTCCGGACATGGACCCGGAGCGACGTCGCTCGACGCCGGCTCCGGCGCCGATGGGACCTTGGGTCCCAAATGTCCCTCCTCCTCCTTATTTTGAACCAGAGGAGGACCAAGAGGACTGGGAGGGGTCTGATGACCCTCTGACGCGCAACTGTCAGTATGATGAGGACTGGACAGAGAGTCTAGGGGAGGCCAGTGGTCTGGATACTTCCCCTGACACTGGCATGCTGTCTCCTCCCGTGGCTACGGAGGAGGGGGCCAATTTTGGTACGGTGTTGCGTAGGGCTGCTGGGGCCTTACGTCTCCAGCTCCCTACTTTAACGGTCAAGCCTAACATCTTGACAGAGGTGCTTCAGCCGGCAGCCTCCTCTGCGGAGACTGTGCTGCCGTTTAACGACGCCCTCACTGACGTTCTTTTGGGCGCCTGGTCCAAGCCCAACACAGGGGCTCCTGTGGATCGGAACGTGTCACGACGCCATCGCCCCGCTCCGGGCGACCCCTGTTTCTTTCTGTCCACCCCACTCCTGAGAGCTTGGTTGTCCAAGCCTCCGCTTCCCAAACCGCCTTCCCTACCGCTCCTCCGGATAGGGAATCCAAACGCCTGGATCAGTTTGGGAAGAAAGGTTTTCTTCCTCCAGTGCTGGCTTGCGGTCCGTTAACACCGCTTGTCTTTTGGGCCGATATACCCACTCCCTGTGGGATTCGGTGGCGGATGTTTTGCCCCAGTGCCCTGAGGAGGTCCAGGCACTGCTTTCCCGCGCCATTGCGGAAGGAAGGGATGCGGCCAAATACACTATCCGTTGTGGCCTTGACACCGCCGACTCACTGGGCAGGTCGATTGCAACGACGGTGGCGCTCCGACGCCACGCCTGGCTGAGAACCACTGGTTTTTCAGGGGATGTCCAGAATACTCTCATGGACATGCCCTTTGATGGAGTCGGTCTTTTGGGTCCAAAGCAGACCATGCGTTGGAGCGCTTTAGGACTCACGGGCTACTGCCAAGTCCCTGGGCCTTTCTGCTACACGCCCTCCGCTGCCTTCTGCTTTTCGCCCCTATCGTGGCCACGGTAGGGGCGCCCCTTCACGTCAGCAGCCCAGCCACCGGCCCGCGCAGCAGGCGTCTTCGCGTGGCCGAGGGCGTGGATTCCGCCGTGGCGGATCGGGCAACCAGCGTGCGGGTCAGGCCACCACCTCCAACCCGTCCGCGGCCTCCAAGCCCTCCTAGTCCCTCCTTTCAGGTGCACGGCACGCCAGTAGGGGGCAGGGTCCGCCATCACCTTCCCCACTGGCGCACCATCACCTCGGACAGGTGGGTCTTGGACATTGTCCGAAGGGGCTACTCCCTCCCCTTCGAGACCACCCCCAGCCATGCCACCTCAATTCCACCGCATGTCAGGGGATCACTTGGTGCTTCTACAGAAGGAAGTCACGGCCCTCTTGACCAAGAGGGCCATCGAGCATGTTCCGACCCCAGAAGTAGGGCGTGGTTGCTACTCCCACTACTTTCTGGTGCCCAAAAAGGACAAGGAGGACATGCGTCCTATCTTGGACCTCCGGAACGTCAATCGCTTCCTCCGGAAGGAGAAGTTCAAGATGCTCACCCTAGCTCAGGTCTTGACTGCCCTCGACCCTGGAGACTGGTTGGTAGCGTTGGACTTGCAGGACGCGTATTTCCACATCCCCGTCCTGCCGGCCCACCGGCGTTACCTTCGGTTCACGGTAGGCCCCGAGCATTTTCAGTTCACCGTGCTCCCCTTTGGCCTTACAAGTGCCCCTCGGGTGTTCACGAAAGTGATGGCGGTGGTCGCAGCTCATCTGCGCCGGGCAGGGGTTTCAGTCTTCCCCTACCTCGACGACTGGCTGCTGAAGGCGGGCTCGTCCCAGGCAGTCGTCTCCCACCTCCAGACTACGGCCGAACTCCTGCACTCGCTGGGGTTCTCCATCAATGTGCCGAAGTCGCATCTGATTCCTTCTCCACAGCTCCTTTTCATCGGAGCAGTTCTGGACACGACGCAGTTTCGGGCCTATCCTCCCGAACGGCGAGTCCGGGATATTCAGGCTATGATTCCGATCTTTCGGCCTTTATCCTGGGTTTCGGTACGGATGACCCTGAGGCTGCTGGGCCTCATGGCCTCCTGCATCCTGCTGGTCAATCATGCCAGATGGCATATGCGGGCTCTGCAGTGGGACCTGAAGTTCCAGTGGGCGCAGCACCAGGGCAACCTGTCCGATCACGTCCAGATCTCGGAGGGGACTGCAAAACAGTTGCAGTGGTGGCTCTCGAACCGGCAATGGGTCATGGGCAGATCCCTCTCCCTTCCCCAGCCAGAGCATACAGTTGTGACGGATGCGTCCCTTCTGGGATGGGGCGGTCACATGGGAGAGGCGGAGATCAGAGGCCTCTGGTCTCCGGCGGAGTCCCGGCTCCATATCAACCTTCTGGAGCTCCGGGCGATCCGGCTTGCACTCAAGGCATTCCTTCCCTCTGTCAAAGGGAAGGTAGTGCAGGTGTTCACAGACAACACCACCGCCATGTGGTACTGCAACAAACAGGGCGGGGTGGGGTCTTGGACCCTTTGTCAGGAGGCTCTGCGCCTCTGGACATGGCTGGAACATCAGGGCATGTTCCTGATGGTTCAACACCTGGCAGGTTCTCTGAACGCCAGGGCGGACGAACTCAGCCGCAGGTGCATGATGGATCACGAATGGCGTCTTCCCTCGGAAGTGGCGCAAGGTCTCTTTCTGCAATGGGGAGAGCCTTGGTTAGATCTATTCGCCACCGAAGAGAACGCGCAATGTCATCAGTTCTGCGCGTTGGAATTTCCAAGGCGGCACTCGCTCGGCGACGCTTTTCGTCGCGAGTGGAGTTGCGGTCTGTTGTACGCCTTTCCGCCTATACCACTTCTACCCAGAGTGTTGAAGAAGATTCGGCACGACCGGGCCCAAGTCATTCTTGTGGCTCCGGACTGGGCTCGAAGAGTTTGGTATCCCGAGCTACTCAGTATGAGCATAGATCCCCCGATCCGTCTGCCTCTTCGGGAGGATCTTCTGTCGCAGCAGCAGGGGACGTTCCTCCACCCGAACCTGTCCAGTCTACACCTGCTTGCGTGGAGATTGAGCGGCGGCAGTTGATTCCTTTCGACTTGCCTCCCGAAGTTTGTGATGTGATTCTGGCAGCCAGGCGTCCCTCCACTAAGGTGGTATACGCCTGCAGGTGGAACAAATTTGTGGCATGGTGCACAGCAAAGGCTGTGGATCCCCTTTCTGCCCCTCTTTCTGAGGTCCTTCTGTTCCTTCTCTCTCTGGCCCAACAGGGTTCTGCCCTGGGTACCATCAAGGGTTATCTTTGTGCTATCTCGGCCTTCCTCAGGCTCCCTGATCAGCCCTCCCTTTTCAAGTCCCCTGTTGTTAACAGGTTCTTAAAAGGCATTACTCACCTCTTCCCTCCTGTTCCGTTTGTAATGCCTCAATGGGACTTGAACTTGGTTCTTACCTTTTTAATGTGCGCTCCCTTTGAGCCTCTGCATAACTGTCCTCTTCGTCTTCTGACTCTGAAGACTGCCTTTCTGGTGGCCATCACCTCCGCTCGGCGGGTGAGTGAGCTCCAGGCTCTATCTTGCAAACCTCCCTTTCTGTCTGTTCATCCAGACAAGGTTGTTCTTCGGACGCGTCCGTCCTTCTTGCCGAAGGTGGTTACTGCTTTCCACATTGGGCAGACCATCACCTTGCCCACCTTCTTTCCGCCTCCGCATCCTTCCAGAGAGGAAGAGAGGCTCCACCGTCTGGACCCAAAACGTGCGCTCTCCTTCTATATCGACCGCACAAAACACTTCCGGGTGGATGACCAGCTCTTTGTTGGCTACGTGGGCGCCAAAAAGGTCGGGCGGTGCACAAGAGGACCGTCTCCCGCTGGGTTACCTTGTGCATCAAGACCTGCTATTCTTTGGCCAAGAAGGAGCCTCCTGTTGGGCTGCGTGCCCATTCCACCAGGGCAACGGCTGCTACCACGGCCTTGGGCCGCGGTGTTCCGCTGCCGGTTATCTGTCAAGCAGCTACGTGGGCCTCGCTGCACACGTTTACTAAGCATTACTGCCTTGACAGTCAGGTCCGGAGGGACGGCTTCTTTGGCCGTTCTGTCCTCCAGGACTTCCTTGTCTGATCTTTGTTCGCAGACCCACCACCGGGGTTGGTATTGCTGGGGTATCTATTCTAAGGTAAGGAATCTATCACTAACGTGTCTCTTTCAGATGCACAAGTTACTAACTTGTGTAACGATATATCTGTAAGAGACAGTAGTTAGTGATAGATTCCTTACCGCCCACCCATCCTCCCCGTTCTGCGAACTGATTTCTAGGGTTAAGGACATCCCTTTCAGGGCCCTAGTATTTTTCAGACACCTGTGTCAGCTTCTTGCATGGCTCTGCGTTCCTGGCGCGGAAAGTCGTGTACAGAACTGACGTCAGCGCGCAGGGGCGGCGCCTAAGTACTGCCCGCGACGTCATCCCGGCGATCACGACGCCGACGACGGACGCGGAGCCGCACGACGCCGCCTACCGACGCGCAAGGGTACTGCTACGCAAAACTTTCCGGATCCAGCCTGACGCCTGGGGATATTCTAAGGTAAGGAATCTATCACTAACTACTGTCTCTTACAGATATATCGTTACACAAGTTAGTAACTTGTGCTTCAGTGTATTATGCGAGGTGGGCAAAGCCGCACAATTGGGGAATTCGCCAGGAACACTGCTCCCCCGGTGCTAATTTAATTGGGTGATTATAGCCTGGGGACTCGTGTTCCTCATTGGACCCTCGCAATCATGAATAATGACCAAAACGGCCCCGTCTGGCTGATCGAAAAATACAGACCTTGATTGTCAAGGCGTTCAGGCAAATGTCAATACAGACCCTTTGAAGGGCGTCAGTCTCCCAGACAACAAAAGGCTCCAGGCGGTCTCGGCTCCGTACACGCTCGAAACCGACAGTTGAAACTGACAGGAATCGCGCGCGTCAGGAGCCAAGAACCGCCGGAGTCGCGCGCCCCCTAGCGGGCGGAGGACCGCACCGCGGCACAGCACCAACAGTCACGATCGCAAAGGAGCGAGCGACGCTCCCACGATCCAGTCAATTAATTCACAAGGAAAAAACATACATTTAGCAGAAATCGGCAAACAACAAGCTGCACTATATTAAATAACAAATGTCAATACTCGCGAAGCCCCATAAGGGAAGTAATGGTAAAAGCACTTAACTGGGGAAGAGAGCAGCAAAGAAAGAGGGGGATCAGAGCAAAGAAAGGACTATTACATACATATGTGGATCCTGATTGGTTGTGAGATGGACTACAGTTGGACTCTCATTGGCTGTGTTATGATGTCATTCCCAGGGACTCCTGGGACTGTTAGTTTTTTTTTTTTCCTTCGCTTTGTGTGAAGCTTGAAGAAATGTTCTGACATACAATTTTATATATTCCTCACAGTCATTTCCCAAAGTCATGGATGTTGCCTGTCTTAATAGTGAGCAGAAACCCCTTAATTTTCTGCATGGTCATCACCACATATGCCTCCCTTACTGCATCAATGGGTAAACCCTTCAGACCAACGCTCAACTGCATTTCCCCTCTCTGCCCTGAACTTACTTCCTGACCCAACATCTCACCTATCTTTTCTGAGCTATGCCTCACCCTAGGTGTTTTTAAGCTTAACCCAGGGACGTTTCTCCAGGTCTTATTGCTTCTCGCTGTCTCTTCTACTTCCAGTCATAACGTTAAATTGCAATGTCACATGCTTTCTATTTCACGTATCTTTTGAAAAAAAAGCATATCAATTGTGGGTGATCCTACTGACCCGCTTCCATTTTAGTCAAGTAACATATATTGGGATGAGGGATGAAAGATTGCCTTCCTGAGTGGGAGTCAGTCATTATAGCCTAAACATCATGTATTGGCTTACTTCAGCTTCTTCAGTTTTCACAACACCTTTATCTGTGACACATATTCAGAATTATTAGCCCCAGTTATCTATCTGGCTCTTTAACCTACACCTCCTGTTCTTAAGTGGCACCCAACATCTGGATCACACTAGCTTATTCTTCTCTATTTCGCCCCTCACCTTTTCTGCCAAATTCAAAGCCTTTACACCATGAAATGAAATGAAATGAATTTGTACTTGTAAAGCGCACTGATACCCTGGGGTTTCCTGGCGCTGTACGCATACCGCTGTGGAACCCTTCCTGGCTTTTCCCTGTGAAATGTCCACTCCTGGGCACCCCCAAGGTGAAGCCAGGCATCCCAGCACTGGTGGGGCCGTTGTGGAGATTAAGCAAGCTATTGCCCAGAGTTGCAGAGTGGGACCCATGATTAGAATAGGCACCGAGGCGAGAATTATCAGGTCCGAGGAAATTGAGCCCAAGACCCGCCGAGGCGGGAATTGCACCCTGGTCCCGGGCCAGATCTCTGCATCAGGGTCTGCCGCTCTAACCATTGAGCCACACTTCTCCACCATGCTGTAGTAAGGAAAGCACCTCATCATGCAACTCCAGCCCTGCCACAAGACCTCATTTACCAATTAAATGCACCTTTTTGGATGTTTTGTGTCTTTTCAAGCTAACCGTTCCATAAATTCTTCATGATATGAGTCCAGCATAAAACTAGAGTCTTTCAAATGTACTTTTCAACATGATAGGCACCAGCAATACCACCTCTTTCTCACAGATGTCCCATTAAGCCTTTTTATTTTGTTTTTTTTTTTGTCCTCATTTATCCAAGTTTTGCTTTAAATTCGAAGATAAAGTGCATGCTCCAAGACCTTTAGGCAGGTGTTTTTTGTTGTCCCCGGTCACTCCACAAGGGAGAGGAAGGATGAGATTCATCTCCGAGTCAGCAAATTAGCCATTTGGTTTTAGGAGTTTCACTAAATCTTGAGTTTTTCTTTAAAGGGGTGCTTTTCTCAGTAACAGTGTCCCTACCGTTAAAGCAACCTCTTTAACTTGTTGATAATCAATGGACCGTAAAATCAAAAACTGAAAACAGAATATAAAGAATAGTGATAAGGGAGATCCCTTCAGCCAGAAGACCGAAAGAAAAGAAAAAAAAAGAGGAAAATTGTAGTGATAAAGGGAACCCAGTGTGAACTTTGTGTGCATAGTGTTTACTGGTGTGTATTTAAAATAAAGTTCTCGGTCCAAATATCCCAGATTTCCCAATATTTTGTTTTCTTAACCTGTTTGCCCGAGCGATCTAACAGGGATACCCTTTTAATGGAATAGATCCATTCCTCCTCTGTAGGGGAACAAGGAAGGATCCATTTAATACATATTTGCCTCCGAGCAAGCAGGACCAGTGTAAAAAAAGGGCTTTATGATTTTTTGTTAAAATTCGATTAACTGAATTTTCTGGTGTTACCCCGAAAATTATAGAGGGTAAAGTTAACTCTATCGCCTGACCCATAATATCTGATATGGTCTTACCCACTTTCTGCCAGAAAACATGTAGTAAAGACACCTCCAAAACATGTGAACCTCGTTGGCGTTATCTTCTCCACATTTCGGACATTTCTTAATCACACGACTTCCCATTTTGGAGATTTTCTGTGGTGGCCAATATGCTTTATGTACTGTGAAGAGATGATTATTTTTTAAGGGTGCAGACTTCACACGTGACCATAAAAGAGACATAGATACTTGCCCTAGTTTTTCGAGGTCTATATCTGGCAAGTCCCTCTTCCAAATCTCTGTAAAAGTAGCACTCGTAGCTTCTCCGCTTTGAACAAAGAGCCAGTACCGCTCTGCAACTTCTTTCCGCTTTGTGCGGCGCGAACAGATCTTTGACGCCATGTCCGCCTCCCCTTCTAGCTCTTTTCCTAAAGATTTCACCCAACTTGACAGTTGAAGGTATTTAAATTTCGAGACCGAATGATCGCATATCATAGAGAAATGATCCCATGAAATTAGTTCAGAGTCCACAATCAGTTGCCCCCATGTACATATACCACATGTTCGAAGTGGGATAGCAAGGGCGTCCTCCAAGCAAGCCGGGGTGCCCAGGGAGTCCCAGATAGGTGCAGCATCATTATAATATGGGATATTTAAAAGTCTTCTCACCAGAACCCAAAGTTTAATTGCTGCCCTCAAAATCTTCAGTCTCACCTTCTTGAAGAATCTCGGGTGGCCAAACTTTAGAAGGAAAAATCCTGCCTGATGAGCAAAGCTAATCGTACAGGCTTTAAAAAGTGGGGAAAACATAGAGCTTTCCATCGATAGTTGTCGGAAGTTCTTTAAATGGAAGGCACAGTAATACAGATATAAATCTGGGGTGGCAATACCTCCATAAGCTTTCTTCCTTCTGAATTTCTTTAGCGATATTCTTGGGCTTTTGTTTCCCCAAATGAAACTGGAAAAGGCCCCCTGCACTTTCTTAAACCATATTTTCGGGAATTCTAATGGGATTGTGTTAAACAGAAAAGTAATTTAGGGAGAATTGTCATTTTTAGTAGATTGGATTTACCCAAAAAGGAGAGTGGTAAGGCGCCCCATGCTTGCAACTGTGATTTTACCGTCTTTGTAACTTTATCAAAGTTAACCTGAGCTATTTTATCAACATTGTGAACTATTTGGACACCTAAATATCTGATTTCCTTTTTGTAAGGTCACTCTTATATTGAGTATTCCATTTCATCAGCTCTGTTTTTTGTTGGTTAATCAAGTAACCGGACCCCTTCCCAAAACTCTCTAGTTGTTCCCATATTTCCGGCAATGCTTGCTCTAAGTTCCCTGTTAATATCATAAGGTCATCAGCGTATAGTCCGATTTTCTTTTCCCATCCATTGCACCTAAAGGGAATGATATTCCTACTGGCTCTAAGTTTGCATGCGAGCGGTTCAATGTAAATATTAAAAAGAAGGGGGGAAAGGGGACAGCCCTGTCTAGTTCCCCTACCTATTTTTATTGGCCTAGTAAGTTTATTGTTGACAAGAATTTTTGCAGACGGATTTTTATAGATGGCTTTAACTGCTGTTAAAAAAACTTCCCCTAGATTAAGACGCTGAAGCATTTGAAATAAAAATAACCAGCTGACTCGATCAAATGCTTTTGCAGCGTCAAAAGTCATTACCGCTAATGGAATTTTGTAAGTTTCAGCCATGTCTATTGCCCCAATTAAGTCGTGTGTTAATTCGAAGAGCTGCCTCCCTTTCATAAAACCTTTCTGGTCTGTATGTATTAGTGGCCCTATTACGTTATCCAGACGTTTAGTTATTATTTGGGAATACAATTTATGATCGCTATTTAAAAGGGAGATAGGCCTGTAGGATTCACAGGATCTCGGGTTCTTATTCGGTTTTAATAAAATGGTTATGGTTGCTTCATCCCATGATGAGGGGAGATCTTGGCCATCTATGAAAGCGGAGTTAAACAACTGAAGTAGAAAAGGGGCGAGCTCTTCTTTTAAAATGACATATATCTCGTTTGGGATGGAGTCCGGGCCTGCGGCCTTCCCTTTTTTTAAAGTACTAATAGTCTGGACAACTTCCTCTAAAGTTATAGGCTGATTAAGATAAATCTTTTCATTGTTCTGGAGAGATGGTAAATCTAAATCTGAAAGATAATCGTCTATAATAGATTGATGTACTATCCACTCTTCTGTATATAAGCTTTGAAAATACTGAACAAAAGCGTCTTCGATCTCCGAGTCCTCCGAGATAATACTCCCAGTGTTGGAGCATCTAAGATCTTTTATCCTATTCCTGGACTGTTCAGCTTTTGTTTTCCATGCAAGAAGCTTGCCGCACCCCTCCCCATATTCATGATGTGACAACCTGCTAGCTTCCCTTTTTTTTTATTATGGCCTCTAGATAATCCGCAAGCTTATGCTTCGCTTCTGTTAAATTCTGCGAGATATTCAAATTACCAGGAGTTTTTTCTAGTTCTTCTTGGTGAATATATATTTCAGATTCTAAGTTTTTAACTTCATCCCTCGTTTTCTTTGTTTGAGCAATAGAAAGAGCTGTTAAAATACCTCTTGGGTAGGCCTTAAAAGAATCCCATATGATGTGGAGTGATGCTGAATTAAGATTAAATTCGAAACACTCCTTTGTTGCTGTTTTTAATTTCTCAGTAACTGTATTTTCCAACAGTAATGAGCGGTTTAAGGTCCACCTACGAGGTGACCTTATGTTAGCAGTGGCGATTTACAATACCACCGCCGAATGATCGGATAAATGTTCTGGAACATGACTGATCTTAATGGTATTTTTGCATGTAACAGCATCAACCAGGAAGAAATCAATCCTGGAGCGGTGTCCGCATTTCTTGTTATAAAAAGTAAATTTCCCCCCTATTGTTCCTGTCTTAGGTCCCATCTCTCTCCAAATATCTAAAAGCCCTAAATCTAACATCAGTTGTTTTAAGGCTGCTCTCATGTTTTGTGTCGTCACCGCTGCTCTACTGGAAGTTGAATCTTGGCTAGGGTCTACGACCAGATTAAAGTCTCCGCCAATTATGATAGGATCATTCGTATTTATTAATTGAAGAAGTAGGGTATATAATGGGGCCGGGTCATCGAAATTTGGTCCATAGTATCCTACAAAAGTCAGCCAGGTGCCGTTAATTTTGGCTCTGGCTATTGCCCACCTCCCCAAATGATCAACAAAGCAATCCCCTAGTATGGCTTGGACAGTTTTTTTGAACACAAGAGCAACCCCTTTTATTGTACACGTTTGAGTAGTACTAATACAGGATTCTATCCATCTTTGATTTTTTAATATTGATTCCCATTCCTCCTTAAGCAGATGGGATTCTTGAATAAGGAACACATCACTATCTGATAGTCTTAGATATTCTAGTATTTTCTTTCTTCTGGATGGTACCCTGAGACCGTTTACATTCCATGACATAATTTTCAGGTTCTTTTTTTTTCTGTCCTACCTATTTTAGTCATTGAAAACGTGAATGGATATAGAAAACAGGACCATTTTTTTTATCTTTATGTGATAAAAATGGGGTACTTATCCAAATCTGTCTAAGATTTTGAGATGAGTGGCTGCTGTATATAAATGAGGACATTTTTTTTTCTTTTTTCCCAGATGCTCCCCCACCCCGTGAACAAAACATGAATTTTGACTTTTCTTCTTACTTGTGACCCACCCCCCTTGCGTCCCATCCTTCCACCCTGGGGAACCCTCCCTCCAAACAAGAGGTATACCTAGACTACCTCTGTATTCGGGCACTGTCTCTAATTAGGCAGGAGTTTTCATATCTCATTTGGATGTCCCTTTAATCTGGGCAATTAGGGAATTAACTTCAACCGGGTCTTTAAAATTAAACATTTTATTGTTCCACATCACCCTTAAAGTTGATGGGAATCGTAAATTTGCTGTAGCTCCCAGACCTCTTAATTCTTGGATGAATTTCCCTAATTCCCACTGTTTGTCTTGTGTTACGCGAGAGATATCGGATCTTATACGGAACGACCAATCCCCTCTTTTATACACTCCTGCTTTTAGACCCCCATCAAGGATTTTTTCCTTTATCAAATAGGTTTTAAAGTTAACTAAAATCCTTCTTGGGGTTTTTTTTCCTGGTCTCTTGGAATATGGATCACGATGTACTCTTTGTATATCGTCTTCCAAAGTTTGTCTTTGAATGTCCGGATGCAATTCTTTGAGAAGGTTAACAATAAAGGACCTTATATCTGTTCCTTCAACTTCTTCTGGAATATTCAAAATCCTGATATTGTTCCTTCTTGCATTATTTTCCATGCTTTCCAATTTGTCCTGTAATTCTTTGTTACTGTCTTTTAATCTTGTGATTTCAGAGGAGTTATTCTCTGTTTTTTCTGTGAGATCCCCCAAAACTGCCTCCATAGCTCCGACTCTCTCCGTTATATCATTCATTTTAGATTCTAGCATTTCACATGTTGCTTGAATTTTGGATTGATTACTTTCTGATATTGCAAATTTATCTCTGATTTCGACAAGTAAAGTAGTTAATAGTCCTTCTGTAGGAGTATCTAGGCTGGAAACCGGAGCAGTTTGCACTTCCCTCAGCACATTACATTGTTGACTAACCCGCCCCCCCTGGGTAACAGGGTTGGGGTTAGGGTCTTGGCGTATATTTTTTGCGATATCTTTTTCTATCTCAACTGATGCCAAGGGTGAGAATCTATTTTCAAGTGCCAGATCCATATCTATATCTGCTCTTGCTCCCTGTGTCTCGGTGGGAGTCAGATGTATAGGAACAATACTGTTACCTTTACTTGGAGTCGCTGATGTATAAATTCAGAGCTAAACTTTTTACCCTGGGGAGCTTGAATCGCTTGAACGGATTGAGAAGAGCGGAAGGTTTGGGCTTGTACTTTAAAATACGAGCGGAGAGATGGTGTAACTCGGATGCTAACCGGTTTAAGTTTAGTTTGTTTTTTCCCTTTAGTTTGGGGGGTCTTCTCTAACTTCTCTATCTTCTGTGTCTTCTGTGTCTGCGCTTTTTTATTTTGCTGCGTTCTGAGATTAGATTGCGTTGAAACTGCACCACTCTCTTTGTTAAGAACCTCAGGTGGAGATTGATTTCTGCCCCAAATATCTCTGCTTCTGAGGGTATATCTATTCAGCCTGTTTGCTCCTGTAAAAATCTCAGCAGAGATTGGTTGGTTTCTCCTCACACCAGAGGTCCCTTTCCACATTTAATTTTGTCCCCCAGTCCCCCCTTCTCCTCCTTACTGGGGTCATTTGTAAGTGCCATAGGCAGCACTCAATTATTTCCAAAGACACCTCCCCGTTTGGAAAACAGCCGGAGTCCGCAGCTTTCACAATGCCTCCGCTGGAATGCCCTGTTTTTAGCTTCTCCCCAGATTCCAATGGGGTCTGCAACAATACTCCGGGGGCTTTCAGTGCCCGCAATTGGGACGCCGCAGAGTCAACCCCTCGCCCTCCGCTGCCCCGGAAGTTGAAACTAATCCTGGCTGTGGTGCGCCTGCCACGCGCAATCCGCGCTGCTGCTGCCGTCCAGCGGCTCCTCACCGGCGCTTCCCTGTCCTCAGCCGCCACCGTCGCCCCGCCGCAAAACACAGCCCAAAGGAGACAAACAAGCGAGACAACCCGGAGGGACAGAGCTACGGGGCCATCCCGAAATCGCCGATATAGCTGAAAAAGACTACATCCAGGTAGCGTAAATTGCGCTTAATCTGCCAGTTTTAGAGCAGCAACCCACGACCGCTCTAACTAGCGGCCGCCATGTTCCCCCCGGACCCTCGTCCCATTAAGCCTTGTCTGGGAACACCTCTCACCATACCCCCTCCCTAGTGTCCATTCTTCTCGTATCATGTCTGAATGGTTTACCTTGGAGGCCCTCCCATTCCCAGTGAAATCTTGTCCCAGGTGTAACTTTCTCTCCTGGCTTGTGAATTTTGTTCTATCAATGCCTTGGCATTTACCCAACATCTTTGAACGTATTAATCTTGCAAGGAGCCATACCATTGCTTTGACTCTAGGACCCTTCTGCTAGTCCATCAACAAATCCTCTTGGTCTGGAGAGTGCAGCTTCCATCATCTAACATTGGGTACCTAAGCTCCCCTTTGCTTCTTTCAGAACCCAAAGTGTAGGTACAGACATATACTTTGTGACAATATGAGTTTATCACACAGGTATGTGCTCCTATTAAGATGTTTAATACGCACTCTAGAACTAGTTAGCTCCTCCTGCTGTCTTACAATTTGTTTCTACAACTCCCTAATGCAATATTCATCACACTTGCTGTCCTCCAAGTTCCCTCCCTATCACTCATGTTGCTTTTTCTCTTTCTACGTCTTTCCTCCCCTCATGTTTGCTTTCCCCCTCTGTCTGTTTTCCTCACCTCTCTGGATTCTTGCTTTCCCTCCCACTCTTCTGCACTGACCCCACTCCATTTACACTCTAATTCTTTCCCAGGCCCTAACAAAAGATCTCTGTGTTGGT
Organism: Calotriton arnoldi; assembly: GCA_963921515.1. Lineage (NCBI taxonomy): Eukaryota > Metazoa > Chordata > Amphibia > Caudata > Salamandridae > Calotriton > Calotriton arnoldi. The sequence goes on from CAWUFW010000721.1 coordinate 2,111,839, forward strand.
ACATTTTCTATATTCAAGATACTGGCGGCAAATCCCACAGCTAGATCCAGACACTGATTAAATGCTGCTGGATTAGTAGAACAAAATGGATCTGGAAATTGTGCAATGAGTGGTCGCTGCACTCAAATGTAACATCGCCTTTGACAAGATTCTGAAAGGATGGTGAGGAGGGTGTGCTAGTATCACCTGACTTGTGTAACCATCTCACTTAGTCATCTGTACTTTATTGCAGCTGTGATCTATGCCCTGCCATTTGGCCAGCTTGGCAGAAGAGGCAGACTGCCAGGATCTGTAATAAACACTGAATTTATTTTTGGCTCCAATTCATTCCTCCTGTGACCGTTCCGTTCCATCGAGAAAGAAGGAAGCACAACAGCTCTAAAGCGTTAGTGATCTGCTTCTACTCGTATAAAAAGGCAACGTCATCCCCGCCCTCCCCCTGCCGCCTTCCTGCATGTACTTGGCTGGCATGTGACAAATATTAAGTTACATTTCAATGTAGTTTACCTTTATTCAGCTATTCAGCTGTAAGCTAGCTCAGTGGATTAAGTCACTTCTACAGACTACTGGAGATAATGGAATGGAATCGCCCTGTCATTGTTCTGAAGTCAATATAGTTAACACCACTGTGTGTTTAACAGCAGAACTTTCTGTCAGCTGCATTTTCTACAGCTAAAACGTTTGTGTCAGAAATTAAGTTTCTTCTATTTTCTGGGCCGGTTTGTAAGATTGAGATCTTTACACCACTTAATCGCACACCCTCGGGAGGTGCAGAAGGGATGTGCGTATTCTATTAAACCTCTTTTAAATTATCATATCTACATGCCAATTGTGATATTATATCATTAAACATATTACAACTTACAAGAGATATTTTTTACAGCAATATTGTCCTACAAAACAAATCCCTACTTTAAGGATGCAGCCTACATATATATAAGTAACCAACCAATTCTTCAGTCAGTAAGTTAAACACATAGGTCTCATTCTGAGTCCACTTTTGCCATTATTATGTGTGTATCTTTTATTGCGGAACACAATACACAGATCAGTAACCACTCTGTGTGGTATGTCCAAGGGGACAATTCCATTATGGGTAATGATTTCCAGTCCAATTAATGTTTTAACTGTTTCCAAGCTTTTTAAGAGGGATAGGGTATTGGAGTTTTACACCTGTCCAGACTCCAGAATGTGGAGGGAGAAGGAAACTCAAGGATAGCAGAGTGCATGAAGGAAACCAGAGGAATAATCTTTTCTAAAAACATGCATCAAACAAAATTCAATAAGTATATTTCTAAGGAGAACAGATTTGACTGTGTCTGGTTTGGCCTCTGAAGGGTTTTCCACCAGAATATCGTGGAAAAAAACATAGTGGGGCCAAAATATCAGGGCCTAAATATAGAGAACAAACATATAGTGAATATAAGTATGCATAGGTAAGCACAGTTTTAAATCTATACCTATGTTTGTGCAAGTACCTTTGCAATATTTTGGTTCTCGATATTTTGGACACAATAGATTTTTTGTTGATATTCTGACATGCACCCCTCTGAAGGCCACTGCAGCCGGGCAACATCAAAAGGCTCCAAATGTGCCAACAGTGACCAACATATACCTTTAGTCTTTCTCTTCTCCAGGAGAAACCTTGCCAGTATCTCCTGGATAAACTTGAATGACTAGCCCTTATGCTGCAGTTAGGTTGGCCTGGAGTGGGAATGGGAAATCGTTACTACTGTGCCCATCTGAAGTTCCTTTCTGATTCCCAGGAGAATATGCTTTCTCTGGAGCCTAATAGGGTAGGGACCATGCCATAGATAGATTCAACAAACATAGTTACTCTTGTCTGACCGCGTCCTAGCCAACCTGTTAAGCTTGTTCATCCCTCCAGATGATGTAAGGATCGGTAAAATATTGCCCTCATTGCTCTCAACTAATTTGGGCTCAGGAAACTCTTTCGATCCTCTTTGCATGAGTTCCCCTCTGGATTTCCAGGATGTCATCAAGTATATCTATTTCCATCCCATGGAGTGTGACAGCATCCCAACCACATCCTTCTCCGGCACTATACCTGTTGATTTTCCAGGAAAACTAAGGTGCAAATCACACAGTCACTAAAATCTGTCATTCCTTCCCTTTGAGAACTCATTTTTAGTACTGAAGTGCTCTAGAGTATCAACATGTTGCCCTATTTTCTTTATTGTCTGCTCCACCGATACCACTCTGCTAGACAGGGCCTCTATTTTTGTCTTCAATGTGTTAATGTTAATAGTGTTGTGATGGAGAAAGGCCCCATGCGTGGCACTGAAGAGTGTGTTCCCCTGCTTCGAAGTGCCCATAGGAGGCTGTAGTATTTTTTGACCTCTCACCTCGGCACACATGAAGGTTGAGTGTGTGTGTACACTGAGATCTTCCCATGAGATGGAATAATACCCAAAGCAGGGCTATGTGGTCAGGAGGGCACATAAAGTACACCTCCATTTCCTAGGAGCCACTGTGCTCATAAAAGGTGCTCCTCATTTGCTGACAACCCACCTTCAAACTCTATCATCACTTGCCAGGTCTATCCAACTGATGGCTTTATTAAAAAAAATTGAGGGGCACAGAGTTGATGTTTGGCCACACATTACTGGCTGCATGCTATTTTGGAAAGTAGTCTTTGGAATTATATTACACTTATGGGTGCCCACCAACTGGTTTAGAGAGTAAAAACTAGTAGTACTGGAGAATTGATGAAGGTAACTTTATTGTATGTCCTAAGTTGAAAATAAAACAACTTTTTCTGATAGAGACATCTAGCCGCAGATTCCTTAACTTTGAATTCTCCCAGGCGCCAGACTGGATCCGTACATTATTCAGCAGTAGCTCTGTGCGCCGGGGGAAGGCGTCGTACGGCTCCACGGTGACGTCGTCTCCGGATACGACGTCGGTGGAGCCATATAAGTCCCGTTCAGCGCCATGAAACCGTCTGGTTTACGTGCGCTATATAAAAGTTTTTAACATAACATTCAGCGCGCGGACATCAGTTTTCTTCTTTTTCGCGCTGCAATGCTGATCCATAGAAGCAGTTCCTCAGGCCTTCTGTTTTTGGCCTACTTCAATGCCTTTTTGCGTCTGGGAACAGTGTGCCTAGGCCTTCGGGTTTTAAGATGTGCAAGACCTGTACTCAACAAATGTCGGCTATGGATCCGTATTCCATCTGTATGTGGTGTTTAGGAGAGCACCACGACTCCGAGGAGTGCGACGCCTGTAAGAAGCTGAAGCCTAAGTCCTTGCGGGAAAGGCGAATGAAGTTGTTGACTGCGCAGCTCTCCCGTTCGGAGTCTAGGCGACATCGATCTCCTTCCCGCTCTGAAGTTCCTGCGTGGGGCCGTTCCAGGAGCCGTTCACGTGGGCGTCGTTCGTCCAAGTCGCGGAAAACCCATCGGAAGGAATCGAGTTCACGAAACACTTCGGCTCACAAAGTCATGACATTGTTGCTGGTTCCTCCCCCTCCTTACCAGAGGATGTAGCACAGGAGTCGACCCCGAGCCTCCCTCCTTATCCTGGAGCCAGGATGACTATGACCCAGATGCAGGCATATTTTCATGCTCTGCAATCCTTCTTTGGGTCTACACCTCCCCCTGCTGCGCCTTTGGGCCCCAAAGAGGTTGAAGGGACTCTGATTGGGAGCAGGCTGGCGGGTTCGCCCTCGACACCGATCGAGGACCTCGACTCCGTATCTGGAGTTATTACGATGTCAGGACACAGCCCGGTGCGGCTTCCCATTGTGACAACGGTGACATCGGATGAGGTGGTCAAGACGCCGCCACGACGCCTGTCGACGCCAGAGACCCCATTCATGGTGCACGTCGATACGACGACGCCCCGACGTCGACCAGAGACGCAGCTTATAGCCACTACAGTTCGTGCACCTTCTCCTTTATAAATTGAGGATGAAGCTGGTTATGTTGCTATTTCTCCTGTAGTCCAAGAAGACTCTACAGATACTGGTGACGTCCACCGCTTAGTTGGTCTTGGTCAGCCTCAGGTAGGAGGTTCTTTGGTGACATTTGGTGAAGACAGTAGTCTGTAACCCTCTCCTAATTATGATCTGCTTTCTCCGCCACAAATGGCGACGGAGGCTAGTGCAGCTTTCACTGAGACTATTGAGAGAGCTGCTGGAGTACTAAATTTGCAGCTTCTGTCTGTGACTTGGTCATCTGATCCAATATTAGATCTGCTTCGTCAAGGTCTCACAGGTATTGAACCTTTATTACCTTATGGAGAGTCTCTGTGCGACATTCTCCTGGGTACTTGGGTAAGGCCGATGTCGGGTATTTCTGTTGATAGTGCCATTTCGCATCGTCCTCGTCCTGCTCCGGACGACCCTGCTTGTCTTTCTCGACACCCTACTGTTAAAGAGTTTTGTTGTGCAAACTGCTACAGCTTCGCCAAGTTTGGAGGTTTCTTCTTTGCTTCCGCCAGGTAGAGAGTCTAGGTGGTTGGAGATGTGTGGCCGGAATATCTTTGCGTCGACTAGTTCGGCCTTGAGGTCGTTGAACACATCTTGTGTCTTAGGAAGGGCTACCTATTCGTTGTGGGACTCTGTCAACCAACTGCTTCCTTCCCTTCCTGAAGGGGTCGGGGCTGAACTCTCTCAGTTTGTGCAGGATGGCCGTGAGATGGCAAAATTTAATATTAAATCGGCGATGGACACAACAGATTCTATTTGCAGAGCAATGGCTCGATCAATTGCCCTCCATAGACACGCATGGTTGCGTGAGTTGAGATTTCCTGATAATGTTCGGGAGAGTTTGAAAGACTTGCCCTTTGATGGAGCATGTTTATTTGACAGCCATGGTGATTCTGCGGTACAACGCCTCATTGCTGGCCATTTGTAATCTGACCTTATCAGGTCTTTTGTTTATTTCTTATGTATCCACGACTGTGGTTCTTATGTTTAAGGATTAATTCATACCTCTGCTATGTCTTATTGTGTTGAAGAGTCAAACAGTACTTTTTGCATATAATAAGAGGATGTGTCTCTGGATTTGACATTGTTTTACGCTCCGGGTGGCATTTACAGTTGTGCAGCTGATTTATTCTTCGTTTTACACCGAAGAAGAGCTTGGTCTCAAGAGGCTAAACCCCTTATTGGGTATGTGACTTACTCTACATGGAGTATTGGTTTGCTATTGTATAGCTCTTCAGAAATACTACTTGTGTAGTCTATTTTTGTACTATAGATTTCTCCGATATACAGCTTAGTCCTTATTGGACTTTGTTTTATGTTCTCTTAAAGACTATGGTAGTGAACTAATAGCCGTTCTTTTCCTCTTGTGATACCCTTTCGTGGGTTCTGTTACATTTACACGCTTCTATGGTTTTTTCTTAGCTAGTGTATTCAGTGCAGTTTGTTTTCTCTTCTTGAGTGGACTACATATTTATTATGAGTGCTTCAATTCTTTGAAGAGATTGAGCAAGTTGGAGTGTTGCTGTTGTTCATAGTATATACTTTGCATGCTTTTGGATGCTATTTGCTTGTGAGTTCTTCCTTTTGGGTAAAGGAACAGTGTCTGGTGTAGACATGAATATTTCCTCAAATGCAGACAATACCTATCCCTGCTCCACTTTGTGGTATGGTAAATTTGCAGCCAAAGGTTTGTGATGTACGGGTTGGTCCAACTTGTCTCAAGACCAATGTTTATTTGGTTGGCAATCATACATGAAAGTTTTGGAGACTATTTTATAATAGGCTTTTCTTTTTCCTATGATCTTGATATACGTGGTTCTGTCTGATCCACATCTTCTGTCTTCTGAACACGATGTACTTGTTGCTTTCAGCATTTCTCGTCTCGTGAGGAATCTTGTGGTGTCAATTCTCTAGGCCACCTTTTGAAGGACAGAATTTTCTTATGGCAAGTCACCTACGGTGTTGTATTTCTGACGTAGTACCCACCCGCCCCCCTTTTCTCTCTGGTTTGAGTATTTTTATCGAACCTCTCATTTCAGAGTGGTTTTTTGGTATACGGTGTATACATGATGAAATGTGCTGCTGTATTTTAAATATTATCTTGTACCACAGGTGTCGTATGTGCCTGTTGTTGACAAGGAGTTATTTTATAAGATATTTTGGAACTGCACTTTTAGGTGCGTTACATCTTTTCAATATTATTTCAAAGCGCCTTCTGGAACTGGCTTCTCAGTTCTAGTTAGTTCTTATGTATACAGAGTATACATGACTGTATTATATGTGCTACACATAGTTTTAAAAAATAAAAAAAGTTTTAATCAAAGATGCGGTTGATTCTCTTTTCTCGCTTGCCTTGGTGTTTGAGGTTAGTCAGGGCTCGAAATTGTGTACAGTCTGTCAGACTATGGCATTGAAGGCCGTAGCGAGGCAAGCTTTATACGTTCTGGCAGTAGTTATTGGCCTGTGAAATTCTGTGAATTGCTGGTCAATCGGAGTACCTGGTGACACATTTATTTATGTATATATATTTTTATGTCTATATATGATGCTTTGTGGTAAGATGTTATGCAATTGGTGCATAGGATGAATATTCATTTTGTCCAATCTAAATGATTTAAACCAAGGAGGTGTTGTCGTTCATCTTTCCCTTGGGGAAAGGAGTTCTGAAAGTCCTGTTTTGTGATTTTATCAGGACAGTTCTTTCTCCGATTCTTATTGTTATGATCAATGCAGATTATATGACTTTTATCATACATTTGACCTTTTTGGTCATAGAGTTTTCTTGTCCCCCTTTGGGGGACAGGGGTCAATGTCTGTCTTCTTACAGATGGTTCTGGAGGGGTTTTCAACCCTTTTCCTTCAAGGGCCGATTTTCTCGGACCTGTAAGGTTGTTTTTATTTATATGTTCTGTGACAGCGATCATAGTTTCTGTTAAGAGCCAAGCTCTTGTTCTGCTATTCCTTTTCTTTTTTTTTTAATCTGTTTATTGAAGTTTTTCAAATACAATCAACATTAAATGTATCCACATCATTGTGTACAGTGTAGTAGTCATACTGGGTAGAAGCCCCATTGTTATTATCACTAAACAGAGGTATGTCTCATCAGCAGTCTGTTTACAGTCTTTTCTTCTTCTAGTCATCCCCACATTCCATCTCTTACTTGTTCATCTCACTCCCTTTCTCTCCCAGTGTTCCCCAGTTTTGTACACTTGGTTCAAATCGTTACCCCAGAAGATCTCATCTGACTCCTGACAACGGCAGATGTTGAAGTGCCCCCCTTTGTCAGGTATTCTCTTCTCCTCCAGCCACAGGAGGGTTATGATGGGTGAGTCATTAAATATCCTCTCAGCTGGTGCCTTGTTCTGCTATTCCTACATGTATTAGTAGGTTGTTAGTTTTAACCGGTTAGTTCACTTTGAGAACTTTTGTAAGATTAGTTTGCAGACCCTCCTCCAGTGGGGTATAGCTACGGTATTTAATTCAAAGTTAAGGAATCTGCGGCTAGTTGGCTCTATCAGATGTAAAAGTTACTTACCTTCGGTAACGCTATATCTGGTAGAGACACAGTCTAGCCACAGATTCCTTAATGCCCTGCCTATCCTCCCTGCGCTGCGAATGACCTTTGAGATAAAGGTTATACCCTTTTACTACTGGGATTATATACCGGTGTTCACTATCTCAATCTATGTTGGGGCTAAACAAACTGTTTGCCCTGGCCACTTAGTTTTTTCTAGATGGTGCAAAACCATCCATTTCCTAGTTTATGTGGTTGGTAGAGTGTGGGTGGGTTCTCTGTTTCACTCTGGATGACACACCAGTGAGCAGTATTCATTTATTTGTTCTTTCTTTGAAAGTCTTCTTCGTATCATCATACCTTGACATTGGTAACGTCAATATATCACGTATGGTGTGGTTCAACAAACAGCCTGGTGTTGTTGTGGTAGGTTGTGTTTGGCTATTGCTATGCTGTTCATTACCATTGATGAATGGTCTATAGAGTGTCTTCCTTCATATGCAGGTTATTCACCTGGGCGCAGGGTTTCATGTAGCCCTGTGTTTAGTTGATTTTAATGGGGGATTCTTTAAAATCCATGTCTGGTATTAACATACCATTAGATGTTTCTTCTTTATTAATGTTTCAAAGAATTTTTGATCTTTTTTGGCACACTGTTTCCACAACCAGTTTCTGTAATGGCTCAGCGTTCAGGCGCGGAAGGTTTTACAGAAGAAACTGACGTCCACGCGCCGAAGGGGACTTGTATGGCTCCACTGACGTCATATCCTGAGACGATGTCACCGCGGAGCCGTACAACGCAGTCCCCCGGTGCGCAGAGGTACTGGTGAAAAATTTCGGGATCCAGTCTGGCGCCTGGGGAGAAATCAAATTTAAGGAATCTGCGGCTAGACTGTCTCTCCCAGATATAGCGTTACCGAAGGTAAGTAACTTTTACTTTATTTAGAAAATAAACCATGGCTACCCTATAATGTTAAAAATAATCACTGCTCACTTGAGGAAAGAATTGGAGGCAATGGATGAAGCATGTCTTGGACCCATAATCAAATTGTCCAGCATTTGTTTTACTGTAAACCACAGTTTGTGTGACCTTGAAAAAGATAAATACCGTGCCACGTCTACTCTAAGCATTTTTAAGTGTTTGGCTGTTAACTGGGGTTTGATACTCAAAGATTGGAATTAATATGTTGTTGATGGAAGTGCTGAATGCCATCTATCAGGCATCCTGGCAGGCTCATTTCTTAGTGTGGATCATCCCGTTTTGAAAGAATCCACTGTAGTAAGTGTCATGGTGATGTGATGGCTGTGGCCCTTCATTTGTTGCAACAGCCAGAGAGCAATGAGCGAGTACAATTGTTGTGTGTTCCACTTGCACAGACAAATTTATTGTGATAAGCCGGGCACAACTTGGCAGGATTTTCAACATTGGTTCACATCAGCAGTCTGCTTTGTATGCACATGACATGGCCGCTCTGGTCAGATGACCAATTTATAGCAATTAATGTTTAAAATATTTTTGCTGTGGGCTAATGGCAAATGTCTAAACCATTTTGCAAACATGTTTTGCGGCTGCCAAAAACATTGTCTAAATGTCTGCCTTTGTTACTCTTCTTAGGTCACACAGGCTTATAAGGAGTATGATTTCGGGAAAGTCATTCGTCTGCTTACGACTTTAATCACAAGAGACCTGTCAAGTTTTTACTTCAGTATAATCAAAGACAGGTATGCATTGATTTTGCTTTTTCTTAGCTGGGATGTTTTATCCCTGCCTTGACATTAATGTGTTCAGCAAGAATCCTGTCTGAAAATCTTCATCCACTAAGTATTTCGTTTTTAATTGCTTTTTTCAGTTATTCACTAAACCGCATGTAAGAAATTGCGTTATTAGTTGTAGCGGATGTGAGTACTTCTCAAGTAATAAATCTGCACTATAACCTCTTGTACTCTTTACTATGAACCAGGTACCCCATTGTAGCACTTGACTCTCTCAGGGTAATGAAGCAGAGCAGTCCAAGGTCTACTCAGGGGAGGTGGTGTGGGCTGGTAACCCCAGTCTGCTAGTACTCAGCAGCAACACTCAATATATCATTGCCCAGTCAGTGCTTTTTCTTATAAAAAGGAAATTTACTTTTATTACACACACATTACTAAATACTATGCATTAATTACAACTATATACAATCAGGTAGGTGGAAATAGATTTGGTGATGTCCTCATATAACTTTACATCCCTAGTCGGTCCTGCACCTTATAACCATAATACCTCCATCTATGTTTGATGCAATATCAGAACATAAGGGGGTCTCATTATCAATAAGGCAGGCATAGTGGCTTTGTCAAAGTATCAGTACATCAGAAAAAGCAGCAACATGTTATAGTTCACCGTTGGAACACAATTGAAATATATGGGGATAGTGCCAACATTTATTACTTTTCATTGAAGTATAAACCTTTGCATTGTCAGTCATTACTTTTGTCAGTAAAGGATTAAAGCGAATTCCTTGTGTCCCAGAGTCTAATCTCTACATTCACTATGCTGCTACTACAGTTTTAGGGCCAACCTACAGGGATCTCCCCTCGCCAGAGCTTATGAGATAAAAGCCACAGCTCCAAGAGTATTCGAAAACTTGGAAAGTCTGTCCTGGGGTCAGGGACTCAGTCGCCTGGGAGACTTAGGGTTATTTTTCTGGGTAACATCTGGGGGGGATTGCTGCACGTCCGGCAGGCCCCCAAACACTTGCTGATCCCCTGCCCTTCTGGCGCACCACAAAGAATATTATACAAAGTTTATACCCCTCGCAGTAGCTTTGGGGCGCTCCTTACCATCGCTATGATCAGTTATGAGCAGCTTCCCCACTCAGTGATGCTTTCTTTCTGAATGCAAGGCTCTGGGTTGGTTACATGTGAACACACTTGTGCATACAAGTGTGGGCTGGTTACATGTGAACAAGTGAGCACAGGCGTGTGTGAACGTGTGTGGACTGCATAAGTAAGACTACTGTCTTGCACAGTCTGGTATCTGAGCACATGTAGCATGTCGCAGAAGGACACTTCAAGGATTGGTGCTGACTTGGGGTAGGCCTTATAATGTGGATAGGCATCCAGACTGATGTCTCTAGTGCCTACTGAAAGCTTGTGGCGCTTCACTGAATTTTAATTATTAAATGGAGACTGGGTATTAAAGATGAATTTATTGCTGAAAACTAAAGGGGGTTTTGAAACTAAATGGAAAATTGGTGGTGAGTCCCCTTCATAAAAGGCTAAAGAGAAAGAGATTAAAATAAATAAGACATTGCCCATGTTTGTATATGTTTAAGAACAAGATACCTTATTGCAAAACACACATATCAGTGAGACTTCACACATGTAACTTCAAGAAGCCCTGATGAAGCGGGTCTCCGCGAAACACGTTGGCTGCTGTTTGTGTTAATGTCAAACAAATAAATGGTAAGTGATTATTGAGTAAAAGAAATTTGGAATAAAAAAGTGAAGAAGCTATACAAGAACAGGATCTGTGGAATCTTTAATATAGACGCTTATCTTTTAAGGTTGAGCATCCCGAATTCGTAGAATAACTGAATTACACATTATAGGCGAAATTTGCACCAGAGTACAGTTTCGCCTACAGGATCCAATGAGGTAAAAAACTTAGGTTAAACATGTATCATGAGTGTAGATCCACCATCACTTTCATCATATCTACACACCTTATGGCACTTTAAGTACTGTCATTTTTCCCTGGCTCAGCCATAATCAGTTTCCAGGCCTTCGTACCCCGTACTCGGCCAAGTTAATTACTCTGCTGACCATCAAGAGGATCAAAGGCTTCCCCACACAATACAGGTATTAACAGTGCTCAACCCAGCCCCTGGCCAAGGAAAGAATGTGGAGGAAACGACATCTATTAATTAATTGTTCACACTGCACCTGGGCTGGGAAAGCCCCCAGAAATAAACAAGGAAGGCCAGCCCTCTGAAGCCAATCAGAGAAGGGGCTCCCCTTTGAGGTGTTGGTGGGAGGGAAGCAGGCTTTTCCGTCGGAAGCTCCCAGGGAAGATCTTTTCATAGTCCACGTGAAGTCGCCATCTTTAAATACCCCACAATGCTGTGCAGGAGGGTTGGGACAGGGGTGAAGTGATGATTTGGCTAGGTGTGCCTGACTTCTAGAACTTTTCACCCTCACATAGAAAGAGACCTGATGTGCCTGCAAGGATGGACTGAAGGACGTTAACTCTAGCTTGCCACCAGGACTTGGAGGGGTCTTTCCAGGGTCAGTGGGACAACCCCCATATGCCCCCTGAGAAACAGCTGGGCGAATGGACCTGCTGAGGGACCCTGGATGGCTCATCTAAGACTTCTGTTGCCTGGCCCTTGACTCTTGACACACAAGTGTCCTTCCCTTCAAGTTGCCAGGAGGCTCTGGACCAGGCGAGTATGGCAGGCCGGGTGTTCGGCTTGCTGGTTGTAGAGCGGGCTATGGAAGATGCTCTCAAGCAGGAGAGAGCACCAGGAGCCCAGGGAGAAGACAGGTCTGGCACAATGAGCCATAAAATCAAGCACCCAACAAAAAAGTGATATATAGCCATCAGGAGGCCTGAAGCAAAAGCGCTTGCTGGCTATAGCTGGAGCAAAGAGCCACAATCCGCACAATTAGCCCGTACTGGACCTGAGCGATCATCATTTAAAGCTCAGTTTCCCAGGGTGACCGAGTGAAAGGGAGCAAGTAGAACTCTCCTGGGATTTGTAAAGATTCCCCTGGGGAGGGCCAAGGCCCCAGGGCTTAGCTCAACCTCATTTTTATGATTGAATGGGGAGGAGGCGGGTGGGGGGCCCACTCCCGTCGGCCCGGGACACCATATCTCCAGGGGCGAGCCACAAAGATTGTCCTTGGGACACCATCCCACGGGACACCAACGTTGAGTGCCACTTCACTCCTTGTGTGCTGTGCATTCCCCGCTGGCTCCCACGCACATGTCTAGGGGAGCGGAGCGCACACCACAACCACCTTCCTGTGAAGATGCGTGCAGGACAGATAAGCTACCTAGAGTGAAGCAAGGTTGCATTTAGAAAAGAAAGCATCACTGAAGAGTGGGGAAGCTGCTCATAACTGAACCTACCCCTGGCAAGGAGCGCCTCAAAGCCACTGCGAGGGGTATAAACTTTGTATAATATTCTTTGTGGTGCCCCAGAAGGGCAGGGGCATCAGCAAGTGTTTGGGGGCCTGCCAGATGTGCAGCAATCCCCCCCCAGATGTTAACCAATAAAATAACCCTAAGTCTCCCAGGGAACTGAATCCCTGACCTCAGGAAAGGCTTTCATGGTTTTTGAATACTCTTGGAGCTGTGGCTTTTATGTCATAAGCTCTGGAGAGCGGAGACCCCTGTTGGTTGGCCCTAAAACTGTAGTAGCAGCATAGTGAATGTAGAGATTAGACTCTGGGACACAAGGAATTCACTTTAATGCTTTACTGACAAAAGTAATGACTGACAATGCAAAGGTTTATATTACAATGAACAGTAATAAATGTTGGCACTATCCCCATATATTTCAATCGTGTTCCAATGGTGAATTATAACATGTTGTTGCTTTTTCTGATCTGCTGACAACTTGACAAAGCCACTATGCCTGCCTTATTGATAATGAGACCCCCTCTTATGTTCTGATATTGCATCTAGCATAGAGGGAGGTATTGTGGTTTCTAAGGTATAGGACCGACTAGGGGTGTAAAGTTATATGAGGGCATTACCAAATCTATTTCCACCTACAATCAGGTAGGTATATAGTTGTAATTAATGCACCTTAATTAGTTCACCTTAAAATCAACCAACGGGCTCCTAGCATGTTGTCATTCCCAGTGCTTAAGTTTGTCCATGTCTCTATCCTCTCCCACTAGTGTCATCACTGGATCAGTCAAGCTCTAATTTTGTCTGACAGTCTGCTCTCACAGCCAGGCTAATGCTCACTGGGGTGCAACTTTCTCGTTCCTACTCGAACAGTCCTCCTCTCGTTCTGATGTTTTCTGTTAATGATCTTATTTTCTTTTTTCTGGACTGAAATTTTTCGGGCAAAAATGGGGATTTGCTTTAGTTGGGGTTGGAGGTTCAGCATGCCCTCTACTATTGACTCTTTGTTTGTATTCGTCTAGATTGTCAGGGGCTCCTGCCTGCACACTTCACCCTCCAAGTGGAATCCTACCTCTTTCTTTAAGTATTTTGCTAATTTTCTGCAAGTCATTCTAGCGTTCATTGTATAAATTTTAGCATTCTGCATTCAGAGGAATGGCATATCTTAATAGCACGGAGGTTCACGGCCAAAACCTGAGGTAAGCCTTTTCTGATAGAGACTTCTAACCATTGCTTAATTTGTAAAATATGAAGTGCCAGGGCTCTGGCCAGGAGGCCACTGCAGCTTGCACCACCCATCGCCCTTGTCATCGCTGCCAAAAGTACTACTAACCATCTCTCTCGCATGTAAATGCGACAGTTCAGATTATTCCAGGTCCCCAAAGCTGAAGGAATGGCTGGGTAGGTAGGTATTAGCAATTTTAATGTATATTGTAGTCCTAAATAATCGTTGTTCTGCTCATCTCTAAATTAGATGAGCAGCGCCACCATGTGGTGGACTGTTCTAAGTATGGTGTTGACAATTCGGTGCCGAGCACCGGAAACCAATTAAGTGCAGGTGCTGAGCACCGGAAAGCACTGGCTCAAATTAAGCACTGCTTCTAACCACAGATTCGTCACAATTATTCTCAGGCGTCAGACTGGATCCGGAAACGTTTGAGCAGTACCTCTGCATGCCGGTAGGTGGCGCCATGCTGCTCCTTAATTAAGCCGTTCCGCTCCAGAAGTGACTTGCAGGGCCTATATAGGCACCACTCCAGCATGCTGACATCAGTTCCTGTCTTTCCATGCCACCAAAGGCGAATCTGGAGCTACCTCTGATCTCTTTGAGACAGCTTCTCACCTTAAGTTAAGTTGACAGTGTGCACAGGAAATGTCACCTCCCAAGATGACTGGATGCAAACCCTGTAAAGCCTGTCACAAACAAATGTCTGGGACAGACCCTCAACTGGTTTACTTGTGGGGCCTTGGGTGGAGCCACAACTCTAAGGCCTGCTGTGACAGCATGTCGATGAACCTGAAGGCCAAACAAGACCATTACGTGAATCTCTGCCTCTGAGCACTGGGAGATTCTGCGACAAGACCAGTCCAAGTCGAAGGGTCAGTCTCGGTTCTGGTCCAGAAGTCACAGGAGTCGTTCCCAAGGTCAATCAAGAAGTCTTTCCAGTCACGAGGTAGGTGACTCCTCCTTTCGGTGATAGTGCGCATGGGTATCGACTCCATCTTTAGATTGTTTTTTTCCACCATCGGGTTCGGATGTGTATTGCTGCGCTCCGGTTCGACACCGTTTCTCGGACCCCTTCGACGCGCAATCCACTACCCTCGACGGTATTGTTATCGATCGCGGTTTCCCATTTTTCGCGTATTGTCTCAACCCAAGACAACTTCGATCGGAAAATTCGTGGCGGGACATCGGAGCCTACCCGCGCCGACAGCGCTAGCAGTCGATGGAACGGACTCCTTTCAAACTCTGCCCCGGGTGTCGTGCTAAATTTCCACGCACAGACTTGCATGAAGTGCGCAACCTCTGCTTGTCCCCAGAACACGACGAGAAAGACTGCGACGCGTGCCGATCGTTTCGATTGAAGAAGACGCTTCGTGACCGTCGGGCTCGACGTCACGAGATGCAACATCAAAGCGGCTCCGCACCGGACATCCTCGGTGAAGATTCCAACACAGAACATCACGCTCAAGGAGCCGAGGAAGAAGAACAACATATCTCCGTGTCCGAAGCCAACTCTGACATGGAAGAAGAGGAGCAGGTTACTCCGGCTCAACATACCGTGAGTAAAGATACCCCCTTGGCCCCTCAACAAACAAAGAAAAAGGCTCCGGTCGCTCCTCTGCCTTTGGGCCAAGGTCGGCACCGACAAAGTTTCGGACACCCCGGGCCTGGCACCGAAACACAAAGAAAAGCCTTCCGGCTCGGGCTCCAGTCTGCCCCATATCGGTGCCCAACCAACACCTTCGGCACCGAAACCCAAACCGAATCACATCTCTTGGTGACAATCTCATTGTCGAAAAATCCACCTTCGGCACCGAAAGCTTCGGAACCGAAACCTTCGATGCCAAAACCGGCGAGTAAGGACAAAGACACTCCGTCTAAAGGGCCTCGGCCCGATGCCCCGCCGTCGGATCCGAAGAAGAAAAAGCTGGTGATAAACCCAGAAACAGGACATATCCATGCCACCCTTCCAAAAAAACAGAAAGTAGACCAACTAGAGGATTGCCACATTCCTCTCAAAAGGAAAAGTGTGGGTACTAACGCTTCTCCACCTTACATTCCACCTCCTTCCCCCACTGATCCCAACTTACTCATAACACACACAAATTCACCACCACTATTACCTGACCCACAAGATGTCAGGGATGGGATGGGGATGGGGATGAGGATCAAGATAGGCCACAGGACACTGACCCCTGGGAGGATTATCACACTGACCCAAACACGAATAATGACCCTGATCTATATCCGTCCAGACCCTCGCCACCTGATGATAACATTGGCTATATTGAGCTACTTAACAGGGCTGCTCAATATCACGGGGTGGAGCTGCATAAGGAGCCATTAGAAGAGGACTTTCTATTTGAGACCCTAAGTTTCACTCAGAAAGCCACTCATACACAGCCAATGCTTAAAGGGATTTTAAAGCACGCAAATGAAACGTTCAAAGATCCTGTGAGGGCAAGAATAATTACACCTAGGGTGGAGAAAAAGTATAAACCTGCACCTATTGACCCCACTTGCATCAAAGGTCAGTTGCCCTTAGACTCTCTTGTAGTTTCCAACGCTCGCAAGGAGAGCTAACTCACAGACCACAGGTGAGGCCTCTCCTTCTGACAAGGGGTCCAAGCTAATTGATGCCTCGGGCAAAAGAGTAGCTTCCCAAGCCGCCAATCATTGGCGCATTGCTAATACTCAAGCTTTGTTGGCCCGGTACGACAGCTAGAAAAGCTCATGCAATTTCTCCCTGACGAGCATAAGGCTAGGGCTAATGATCTTATCCAGGAAGGCAAACTCATTACTAATACTTCCATCAGATGTGCCCTAGACGCAGCAGACACGGCAGCTTGTGCAGTAAACACTAGCGTACTACTACGCAGGCATGCTTGGTTGAGAATCTCCGGATTCAAGCCTGAGGTGCAAACCTCCATTCTCAATCAACCATTTGATAAAGAACATCTCTTTGGCCCAGCAGTTAATACCTCGCTGGAGAAAATGAAAAAAGACACGGAGGTCGCAGAGTCCATGGGGGCTTTGCAGTCATCTACAAATAGGGGTTCCTTTCGTCGCTCCTTTTACAGGGGTGGTTCCAAAACTGTATCCACAGAAACTCCCTCCACCTCTTACAAAGGTAATAACCAATCACCCTCATCAAGAGGCTATTTTAGAGGTGGTTTTAGAGGAAACAACGGAAAGGGAAGAGGCAGAGGCAACTCCACATGCACTCCCCTGCAAACAAACAGTGACTTCCTTCAGGTACCCCCGATCATTCCACTCCTGTCGGGGGACGTCTCTCTCAATTCCTACCTCTCTGGAATTCAATCACCTCAGACAAGTGGGTACTACAAATTATCCAATATGGTTACTGCCTGGAGCTTACAGACATTCCCCCAAATATTCCTCCAAGAACACATACAATGTCACAAGAACATATCACTCTCCTCAGTCAGGAGGTTCTCTCTCTGTTGGAAAAACATGCTATAGAGCCAGTCCCCTTACAATACCAAGGGACCGGGGTATACTCCCTGTACTTCTTAATTCCTAAAAAAGATGGTTCTCTCAGGCCGATACTAGACCTCAGAGAACTAAATCTATACATTCAGTCGGACCACTTTCAAATGGTCACACTTCAGCAAGTGCTCCCACTACTTCAACAAGGCGACTTTCTATTCACTCTGGACTTAAAGGACGCCTATTTCCATATTCCCATACACCCTGCTCACCGCAAATACCTCAGGTTTGTGGTAGAGGGTCAGCATTATCAATTCAAGGTCCTCCCATTCGGAGTAATTACCGCACCCAGAGTTTTCACAAAGTGCTTGGCAGTAGTCGCAGCTCATCTACGAAGACAAAAAATTCACGTTTTCCCATACCTAGACGACTGGCTCATAAAAGCCAGCTTGCAACAAAGTTGCCTAAGCCACACTAAAAAAACAGTGCAACTACTCCACGAACTTGGGTTCACCGTAAACCTGACCAAGTCTCATCTACAACCATCCAACATGCACGAGTATCTAGGAGCCACAATAAACACTCAAAAAGCTCTAGCGTGTCCCAACCCAGCCAGAATCTGCAACATGCAGACTCTAATCGCTCAGTTTTGGCCCCAACACTCATTACCAGCTCGAGTGTTCATGCAACTACTAGGAATGATGGCGTCTTGCATCCTAATCGTACCTTACGCAGGACTTCAAATGCGTCCTCTCCAAGAATGTTTAGCACGTCAATGGAACCAGGCTCTGGGTCGGTTATCAGATCTGGTGTTGGTGGACGGCCGCGTCCATCGCTCTCTGCAGTGGTGGAATACACAAAACCTTTCAAAAGGGCGGCCCTTCATCGACCCTGTCCCACAGATAGTACTAACAACAGATGCTTCGCTCACTGGCTGGGGAGCTCATCTTCAAAAACATACCATTCAGGACATGTGGACTCTGCAACAAAAGCAGCTCCACATAAACCATCAAGAGCTGCTAGCGATTTTTCTAGCGCTCAAAGCGTTTCAACTTCATCTAGTAGGCAAAGCTGTCCTAATACGTACAGACAACATGATAGCAATGTCCTACATACAAAAACAGGGAGGGACACACTCTCTCCAGCTGTCACAACTAGCTCAGACCATCTGGAGATGGGCAATAAGTCACAAAATGTATCTCCTTGCACAACACCTTCCAGGAGTAAACAACCAGATTGCAGATCTGCTCAGTTGTCAACGACACCAGATCCACGAATGGGAACTCCACCCTCAGGTTCTCCTCTCATTCTTTCAAATGTGGGGCTTCCCAGAGATAGATCTGTTCGCCACACACCTAAACGCAAAATGCCCAAACTTCGCATCCAGGTATCCACACCCATTGTCCAAAGGCAATGCACTATGGATGAATTGGTCAAAGATATTTGCCTACGCTTTTCCGCCTCTCCCACTCATTCCATTAGTGGTTCGGAAGCTCAAACAGCACTCCCTGACACTGATCCTAGTTGCTCCCACAAGGGCCCGTCAACCCTGGTTCACAACCCTGTTGGAGTTATCAGTAGTTCCTCACCAAAAGCTACATCTTACTCCCAATCTCCTCACTCGGTACCATGGAGACATAAGACATCCAGATCCCAGTCATCTATACCTTGCGATCCGGCACCTGAAGTCTTAGAGTTTGGCTACCTCGATCTTCCGCCAGACTGCATGAATATCATCAAAGAGGCTAGGCGCCCTACCACAAGAGCATGCTATGCAGCAAAGTGGAAGAGGTTTGTGATATACTGTAATAACAATCATATCAACCCACTTGATGCTTCAATACAAAACATAATTTGCTATCTATTACATCTACAGCGTAGCAATTTAGCGTATACATCCATATGCTTACATCTCGCTGCAATAGCTGCATATCTACAGAACAGACAACATCTGACCCTTTTTAGAGATCTTCCTGGCGGTGAACCACCAGTAGGATCTTTGAATGCCAGGTTGGATGAGCTCAGCCGTCGATGCCTAGTTAATCACGACTAGCAGTTACTCTTTAAGGTGCTGAAAGGTCTCTTCCACGAATGGGGAGAACCTTGGCTTGATCTATTCGCCACTGTCGAGAATGCACAATGTCAGCAGTTCTGTGTGTTGGAGTGTCCAAGGTGCCTCAGATAGTCTACGTATTCCGGCTTGAGTGGCACTCAGTACTCCTGTATGGCTTCTGGCCGATACCACTCCTGCCCCGAGTACTGAAAAAGATCAGGAACAGCCGGGCCCAAGTCATCCTAGTGGCCCAGGATTGGACATGGAGAGTATGGTATCTGGAACGCCTGGGCTTGACCTCCTTATTTAAGTCACCTGTTGTGATGCCTTTTTTTTTTTTTTTAAAAGGTGTCCATCATTTGTTTTCTCTCTCTCCGTTCTTCTTGCCTCAGTGAGATCTAAACTTGGTCCATATTTGAGCCACTTCACAGGTGTCCCTTGCAGTTCCTCATCCTCTATACGGTGTTGTGTGGCAAGTGAGTGAGCTTCAAGCTCTCTGTACCAACTGTATATCACCTTCTTCCCACACAAACTGGTTCTGCGGACGCGAACATCTTCTTACCAAAAGTAGTGATGCTGGTGCACATTGGTCAAACCATCACCCTGCCGGCATTCTACTCTGCCTCACCCCTCTAAGGAAGAGGAGAGACTTCATCTCTTGGGCACCAAAAGAGTGCTGAGCTTTTACATCGATCATACCAAAGAACTACTGTATAGACAATCAGCTCTTTGGGGGCGTTCACTGGGAAGAAAAATGGCAAGGCTGTGCAGAAGAGGACCATCTCCCTTTGGATCACACTCTGCATCAAGATCTGCTACGCACTGGCCAAAAAGCAGCCTCCATAAGGTCTGCAAGCACATTCTACCAAGGCCAAAGCAGCTACCACTGAGTTGGCATGTGGAGTTCCTGTCCTGGACATCTGCCAAGCGGCCTCGTAGCTATCACTCCATACGTTCATGAAGCAGTACTGTCCGGACAGCCAGGTTCACAGAGAGTGGCATTTCACCCGCTCAGTTGTACATGACTTATTGGTATGAACCAATTAACAGACCCACCTCCTTAAAGGTACTGTTCGGGTTTCTATTCAAAAGGTCAGTAATCTGCAGTTAGAAGTCTCGATCAGAAGAGCAAGGTACTAACGTTCGGTAACGCTTTCTGTTGGAGAGGCTATCTAACTGCAGATTCCTCACCTATCCTCATGGTTCTGTGAATTGGGATCTAATAAGATCCCAAGTCTAGGAATCTGCATACTGGTCAGAACCAATTTGGTTTTGGGGCTGTGTGCCTGGCAGAGTGGACAGCCTCGAAAGCAACTGACGTCGGCGTGTGAGTGTGGTACCTACATAGGCCCGCACGTTATTTCCTGAGCTGAAAGGCGTTGGTGCGGAGCCACATGGCACACCCTACGGTCTCGCAATAGGTCCTGCTCAAAAGTTTCTGGATCCAGTCTGACGGCTGGGGAATATTCAAAAGGTGAGGAATCTGATGTTATACAGAGTTGTAATAAAAAAAATAGAGTGCAGTGCAACCCTAGCTCATAGAATCGGCCAGTACTTAGATGTATGCTCCAAACCACTTTGGAATTGTTTTTGCTTAGAGCACAGAAACCAATTTTGTATTTATTTCATTATTTGTATTATGTCTAAAGTGCAGCCATCACCTGAAGGTATCTTGGAACTCAAAGCTATCACAAAAAGTCTGGAATATCCTAAAATTGCCGCCAATTAAGTTGTTGTTTTATTATTTTGGAGTTTTTACTGACTGAATTTCAACACAACAGTTTCAACCGTAATTCTAAAGACAAACTGGTCCACAGTCTGGCTACAGCTACTGAGAAAGCTTTTCTTCCAATGGAGACACACTGAAATTGGGAAACAGTTCGGCAGAGTGCCTTTTCAGACCTCCGTAATCTCCTGGATATGTAGAAAGAAAAACACTGTTAGAGGACTGGTACAGTGAACATACAGGGATTTATATATTAGGCAAAGGGCCTTGAACTTACTTTATTCTTTGCTTTTGTGGAAACCAATGCAGTTGAGCAAGAAATATTGAATCAAATTTCTTTAAGGCTGAAAATCATTCTTGCCGCAGCATTTTGTACAAGTTGCAGTTTGGTTAACAATTTTTCTGGTAGATAGAAATATATTGCATTACAATAATATAACCTAGGGATACAAAAACATTCAGAATTTGAATTCTTTGTGAAATTGAGAATAGGTCAATGATTTGATTCAAAATTCTCATTTGAAAAAAACAGGCCTTCACCACTGATCCAAATCTGCTCTTTCAGTGTGGAGTCCTTATCAAAGTAGATGGTCGGGTTTCTCACAATGTCCACAGGCTTGGGTAGTAAATCTATAAAGCCTGGCCAAAAATGACAGCTCAGCCCCAGTTGTGTTGCAAAATAGAGCTAAGATTTCTATTTTATCTTCATTAAGTTTCTGATAATTTTGAGCCATCCATGTCTGAATATTTGACAAACAATTACACAAGTATTGCACATTCAAGTAAGGATTGTTGTAGACCGTAAAAAAAGAAAATTGTGTTTTAGTTAAAAAAAGAATCCATTATAACTTGGAAGAAGCAATAGTTTAAAAAAAAAAAATCCCAACCAGGTAAGAGATGAGACTCTGATACCAAAACCATCTAACTACTTAAGTAATATTTTGTGGTTAACGGTATCAAAGGCTGCAGATATATCTAAAAGTATTAAAATAGCAGGTTTTACGGCTGCATGCCAGATTGTTAACCAGTTTGCAGGGGGTGCAGTAAAGTTTGTGTTTCAACCAAACGTGACAGCTGATTAATTTTTTTTTATTTCATTAATTTGATTATCAAAGTGCAAGGTACAAGGAAAATCAGTGAAGTGATCGAGGGCATTACCATTTAGTCCTAAATGCGACCATTGACTAAAACGTAGTTACTGGGGTGGCTTAAAAAAAATGACAACTGATTCAAAACAGCTGGTTCTGGATGTTTTGCCAAGTAGGGCAGATGCAAGACTGCCCTGTAGTTTTCTATGGTTCTTGATTCACACTAGGTTTTTTTCAATAACGGGATATTTCTTGCACATTATAGTTTGGAAAAAATACACCAGGGAGAGGTTAAGTATTTCTCCAACTGTTTTGTGATTCTTTAAATGTAACTCTTTGTGCAAACTAGCTGGGAGAAAATCAGTCCGTGAACTTGAAGACCTGCTGCTTTTTATAAGAAATTGATTCTTTTGGTGTAGAGAACCACTCAGAAACTTGAGATGCATTCAAGTCATCTAAATAGGCATCTCCATCTACAGAAACATGTAGCGGGTTAAACTCAGTTTGTGCATTGATTGCAGCTATCTCTTGTACGAAGAAATTAATTCATTCTTTACACTTCTCAGATGAGCTTGATAATTTAGATTGGTTATTGGTTCCTGTTAATTCATTAATGACTAAAAATAGACATTTTAAAGTATTTGGGCTGAAAAGAAATTATCAGAGCAATAACGTTGCCTTACAGATTTTATTGCCTTCTAAATGTTGTTAAAGGAAAACCATTCTCTTTTTAGCTTCTGAGGAATAATTTCATCGCCAGGAGCGTTTAGCTTTCCTAGTTTTAATTTCACTTGTTGCAGCTCATCATTAAATTAATTATGGTTCTTGTCTAAGTTGGAGTGCTTTTTTGCCTAGGAACTAACCATTTAGGCAGTATGTAGTGTTAAAAGTATGTAGTGTCCGATTATATTGTCCCATCAGTATATTAGGATTTGTGATGTCTGTTTTATTATGGTACTGAAACTGTTGCTACAGCAGCTATTTCCAATTTGGACCACTTACAGCCTAAGGCCTCATTACGATGGTGGTCGGATGAGCATCCGACCGCCATCGCTGCGGGCAGGTGACCACCCGACAAGACGTCGGCGGTCCCTCCTGCTCCATTAGGATACGACTGCTGTTCAGGTGGTTGTAAAATGCTTTTTTCTACTGCGCCCCTGAAAAATCACAGCGCAAGCCGCAGTAGAAAAGGCACTTTTCAAACATCCATGGAAGAATGTTTGAGGGGGGCACCACATGTACCCTGCTGGCCACTTAGCACTGCTGCTTGAGGCCCGCAAAGTCCCTTTCCGACCGCCTTTTCATGGTGGAGGGACCACCTTGAAAAGGCTGTTGGAAATGGACATCCTAACCCCTATCATGGTGCCTGTGTAGGCACTGCCTCCTTGTAGGGATTAGTGTCCGACCGCCACTCTGACGGGCTCCTTGAGCCTGTTGGACGCTGCAGTCTGTCTCCCAGACTGCTATGGTCCGACCGCCCGCATCGTAATGTGCCGGTCAGACCAAAGGCCTGGATGTCGGTGGGACCGCCACTAAAGGGCTGCTGGTTGCAGTCCCACCAACATCATAATGAAGCCCTAAGGTTGTAGTTGAAACCGCATTGGATACCGCTTTTGAGTGTTTGAAGAAAATAGGCCAACCAATCTGAATGATATAGTGATCCAGCCAGGGGTTGGTGTTTGCTGGATAATGCGTGCATGCAAGGCTGTCAGTACAAATTACGTCAAACCTATTCCTATCTTTATGGGTAAGAAAGGAAGTCAGAATTTTTAAGTAAAACAGAGCCAGTGAGTCTTTAAATTTCAATTGTGCAACATATGAAGGAACGTCAGACAGTACATTTAACTTGCCTAAAAGAGTGGTTTTAGACTTGTTACTAGATTGAATATCTATATAAGTAGTTGAACATTGCAGCGATGTGCTGGGCAGCTGCTTGGGAGTCTGTAGCACCAAACGGTTTGCCAATTCTGGTATGAGGAGTCTGTAATCTTGATTTGGAGTTACTCATGATTTTCATGGATATCATCCATAATCTTAACAACATTCAAAAATTGTTTAAATAATAATGCTAAGCCGCTCTGTGCTTTCCTTCTCAGTTGGCGGTAATTATGGGACACCTTCTTAATAGATGTGCGGTCCTCAATAAGCCGTATCTCAGTTACACTTAAAATATCAAGAGTTTTCAGTCAGTCATGATCTTTATTTCAGCCTAAAAGGCCATAAAAGAGCAAGATAAATACATAAATACAAAATATAAGTAAATAAAAATACAGAGAATATAAAAGAGAGAAAAAAGATCCAACTAAATATATTACAGTAAAACCAGGATAAAATATGTTAAAAAGTTGAGTACACAGCAGCATTAGGGGGACGCCCTTTTCTGTCTTAACGTCCACATAGACATCAGATACCTTGAGACTGTAAAGACAATGGATTTGCTTGTATTACTTATGAGTATTTTAAGTGCGATGCTGTAATTCCTCAGACCCAAATTACGACAGAGTGGCAAAATACACTTTTCCTTTGGACCATGATAGGCTGGACAAAATTCAATTACATGTTCAACCACTTTGATCACCCATGAGCAGAAAGGGCATGTTTTGTCAGACTCCGAGTCCCAGACCTCCATGTAGTGGTAAAGGCTTGAATTGGGAGGATCTCTAGACGGGACTTTAAGTACATGGTTCTGGCATGGGGGGGTTTCCACTTCATCCAAAAATGATTCAAAGCAGTAATCAATTTAGAACTCCAAGAAAGAGGCATTGTGGGAGATATTTCTCTGAAATCATGTCAATAATAATATGACAACTTTTGACAGCAGAGTGCTCATTGATCATCACTCCCTGAATACATGTAATAGCTGATGTACACTGAATGGAAGGAGTTGCTAATGATTGTAAATGTACTGTTCTGATATATTCCTAATCATGGTGATGTGAGACACGCATAGTTCGTAAAGGGTGTCAGTAGTAACCCCTTAAAATAAAGCTTACCACTACAACGGGAGGTGAACAGCCATCACATCGCGGCTGTTACATCGCATGCCGCTACGTCGCATGCGTTACAACGCATGCGACATTGCGACGCGTACACAATACGACGCGCCCCATTACACCACATGCGCTTTTAAAACGCATGTGATGTAATGGACGGCCACCGGGACGGACGTGCGCCGGGACAGAGACGAGGAAGAAACGACGCTGGAACCGGAACCGGGAGAGAGGAACCTCAAGGAAAGAGAGGTAAGGGACAGTGTTTTAGGCTTTAGGGCTTAGGGTTTAGGGTAGTGTCAGGGGGTCGTAGGGTAGGGTAGTGTTTTAGGGTTTAGGGTTTAGGGTAGTGTCAGGGGGTCATAGTGTAGGGTAGTGTTTTAGGGCTTAGGGTTTACGGTAGTGTCAGGGGGTCGTAGTGTAGGGTACTGTTTTACGGTTTAGGGCTTAGGGTCGTGTCGGGGTCGTAGTGTAGGGTAGTGATTTAGTGTAGGGGACAGACTGGGCGTAGGGGTAGGTTCGTGGTGGGAGTACTGTTTTAGGCTTTAGGGTAGTGTATTGTTTTGTACTGTAGGGTACTGTTGTGTAGGGTACTGTATTAGTGTAGGGGGGTTATTTCGAAAGACAAATTGCGATGTAAAAGCATGCGGGGGATTTGGGTGCGTTGTAAAGGGATTTTGTATGCATTTCAAAGGAAATGCGGAGTAATGGTTTGCGTTGTTGAAACTTGCGTTGTGACGGTACATGCGAACTAAAAACAGCGATGTAAAGGCATGCGTTGTTTTAGTTTGCGATGTATCGTCATACATCCCAACGGGAGGGTTCTTAATATGATAATTTTAGCAAGAAAGCATTCTACAAGCTTATAAAACATGCATGGCCAAAGATGCTTCTAATACTAACCTATACCATATGGATTCTTGTTTCTTTCCATCTTGTCTCATAATAACCTTTTAGTTGCTACATTTAAGACATCTACAGCTTTTCTCAAGAGTACTGAACTACATTACAATAACATTCTTTCTACCTCGTTGGTCTAAATGTATCTTTCTCACTGCAGTAATCATCCTAAACCTAATTAATCAAAAGATTAAAAGTTAGGCGCATCATTTCTTTGTCAGTAAGTGTACAAGTCTCTCTGTTTGCCATTTAATTTACCAGTATTTGAAATGGGCTTGGAAGCAGTTCATAGTAATTGGTAAAACACCTGATATTCCCCAATTATGCTTTGCCATTAAAAGATATCCACACTCTACTGTAGAAGTAGACCCACCAACGTTATGGCCCTTAGTCATAAAAAGCATCATATTGTCAGCATATTATAAAGTTTTATGTTTTGATTCCCCTGATTTAATCCCTGCAACCTTGGACCACTGATTGAGTTTTGACAAATGGGATTGTTTAATTTGATTTTAATTAATTCAAGTCTGACCATGATTTAAAATCATTGCAGTGTTCTATTCCTTTAGTTAATTAAGTCTGAATATAAAACTTGAGGGTGTGTTTCATGTAACAGTGGCTTTCTCTTACAGTAAATAAATGTCATAATATCAGCAACTTAGTCCGTGCTGTTGGGGTGGCACTGCCTAAAGCCTTGCTAAGAATTTAATCTCTTCAGCCTGAAGCAGAGTAATAAGGCTGTAAATCCATTTCCCACAATGTATCTTGCATTTGGCTGTGTGTTGGCCTTGTTTGAAAATTGATATTTATTCACACTATGCACGTCAGACTTCTCATCCTTAAAAAGGAAATTCTGCTTCAGGTCTACCAGAAATGACTGAAAAATTGACATATGACAACCTGAAAGACTACAAATTAAGAGATGTGATGGTCTGAAATTCATTATTATTTCAAATATCTTTATTGAAATAAACTGGAAATACTTTATCCAGCCTTCCTCCCAAAACTTCATACGCTGAGATGCTCTCCACAATCTGAATATAAGGAGGGTTCTGAAGTTCTTTCTTGATCAGATTTCATCAGATCCTAACCCCGTAAAGCACATACATTACTTATTCTGTCCTTTATCCTGGAGCTCTACAAGTTTAAGTTTTATCTATCTTGGACAGCCCTGCCAAGTACCACGCATCAGGCGTTAGACTAACGCATTTCAATGTGGTGGTCCACATCACCGCACTGAAATCCGAAGTCACGTATTTATAGCGCATTAACCACCGGGTGTGTGCCAGGCACGCTCAACTAGGAGCTTTATTTAAGGTCTAGTGCGATGTTTATGAGCGGCTCGCTCTGTGCTGTCTGCAGTAGTGTCTGATACACGCCTCACTTTTATTCACAATCAACTGTCCTGCCTGCACTCATTGTATTGTGTAGGTCCCGAGAGCCGACCCTCGAATGTATTCAAGCCCTGCCCGGCCTCCGCTCAAGCATACCACGTGGCATGTAGTCAGCGCAGTGTAAACAAACAATAGCTGCCACAATGGAGTGTGTTGATTGGCATGTGGCATTGACGCAGTGGGCGGCAGCTTCCTTTTTGATTTACGCGCCTACCGCCGCCTGCCTGCCCGCCCGTGCCGTATAGTTCCGAGGGTCCGGTAATTGTGAAGGTCGGTCAGTGTGGGCGGATTTATTTTTATTTGGCTGCCTACAGGCCTGTTGGGTGGGTCTTTGTAGTAATCACTTCACAAACGTATATTGCAGATCAATGGTTATTTTATTGATAACCTCGTCCAGCTACAGAGAAAGGTGTTAGCACCAACACTGCTACACCGCATCTGACATGTACACATTCTTAAACAGAACAGTAGAGTACAGAACATACACAACACTCTACATTCTGCAAACACTAGCATGAACTTACCCATTACTACACATCCCTCCCCTTTAATGAAACAATACCCATACCCCCCCCACTAAAAACATTTAAAAAAAATAAGTGTACAATGTTATAAGAAGCAAACAAAGTCATCTAATTTCTTGGGTTTTACAATGGTCCTACCAAAACTACTAATTCTTTCTTCGTTTGAAGAAGAAGGTCGAATGTCAGGATGATTAAGAATACCATCATTATCAACATTAACATGTTCTAGGTACTGTTCTGGATTCTGAACAGGGCTGGTACACTGAACAGGAAATAAAGCTTGATCTAAAGAAAAATTGATGGTCAGCCACCAATATTTGTTCGAGTCATTCATAATAGTAGCTTCAGGATTTGTTCTACAGGCATCAGGATTTTTAACAATAGAAAGTTTACTCATGTGATATATAGAGCCATCAGCTAACTGAACCGTGTTTCTATTGACCTTGACAACTTTTTTGGGCTCACTGAATCTGTTTTTACCTTTAACGATCTTCCTGCTAGATTTAACTCATACCCATTGACCTTCACGAATGGTAACATTTTTAACACTATGTTTTTTGTTGAAAAACGCTTTGTTCTTTTGCTGAGAGTCCAAAATACAATTTTTTATGTCAGTAGCATCCCATTCAATTTTTTTCCTTTTTTTCATCCAGCCAGGATTCACTTTAGAAAAGGGAACTCTGGCTCGCATAATACCAAAGGGACTAAAACCAGTTGAATCATGAACAGTAACCCTGTAACTCCATACCATTTTCATTAGTTCAACGTCCAGGTTCTTTTTACTACGCAAGGCCAGTTGAAGTGTACCTTTAATGACTCTATTTATTCTTTCCACAACTGCATTTCCCCTAGGATGGTAAAGTGCAGTGAATTTGTGCTCAATCCCAGCAAAACTTAAAAAATTCTTCATTTACGAAGACTTAAACTGAACACCATTATCGGTGAGTAAAGATTTAGGAAAACCTTCTCTGAGAAATATGTCCTCTAAAAATGTGATTACAGAGCGTGTGTCTACTTTCGTTACTACTTTTATTTCAAGCCATTTTGAAAATAAATCCATCAAAACAATGATGTGTTTCTGAGAACCAACACTCCACAACACTGGACCCATTAAGTCTAAAGCGATATTCTCCCACGGCAAATTGGGACAAGTAAGAGAACTCAAAGGGGGATTTAATGTTTTTTGTGATTTGTCAGCAGTTTCACAGTCTATGCAGGACCTAACAAAACGCTCAGTTTCAACATCGATCTTAGGCCACCAGTACAAAGATTTAACATTACGTTTGGTTCGGGCAATACAAGGATGTCCCTCATGGCAAAGTGAGATAATCTTGTTTCTTAACTCAGAGGGAGGAATAACTTTTTCTCCTCTTACTAGAAACATTCCCTCAACCCCCAATTCATTCCGAACTTCCCAAAACGCTTTTAGTTCACCAAGAAGTTCATTTTTAACACACTCTCCCCACCCTTGTTAGATTCTATTCTTCACATTTGTTAAAACTTCATCTTTCAATTGAGCATCAATCCACTCTTTTTCTTGCAGACCTCTACAGTTTTCACTGACAAAAATTCCAGCAACGCATACATCATTCCAACAATTGGTATCAATTTCTCTTAATGGTAGAGACATTCTACTTAAGAAATCCGCAGTATAGTTCATCTTTCCAGACACATATTGTACTTCATAAATAAAGTCTTGTAGTCGCATGGATAGTCTAGCTATTCTCGCAGAAGCTCTTGACAAGCCTTCTGTGGTGAGAACTTTTGTCAAAGGCTTGTGATCTGTTCTTACTACAAATTCTCTTCCCCACACAAATTTTCTAAAGTGCTCTAAGGCCCACACACAAGCCAGTGTCTCCCTTTCTATAACCGAATACTTCTCTTCGGTAGGAGATAATGATCGTGAGGCGAACGCAATGACATTTTGGCCACCACACTCATTACTCTGGGTAAGAACAGCACCTAAGCCTTTTCCACTGGCGTCAGTGGTGATAAAGCTTTTTGTGGAAGGATTAAATCCTTTTAGAGTAGGAGACTTGGCAATAGCTGATTTGATTTCAAGAAAAGAGTGTTGACATTGATTAGACCACTCAAATTTGCTCTTATTTTTTAAGAGAATACGCATATCATGTGTCTTTTCTGAAAATCTTTCTACAAATTTTGAGTAATACTCAGCTAACCCTAAAAATGAACGAAGTTCATCTTTATTTTGTGGTGAGGGTACTTTGAGGATAGCTTCAATCAATTTTTCTTTTGGTTTAATACCATCACGACCAATTTCATGACCCAAATAGGTTACATGAGTTTCAGCAAACTTGCACTTACATATTTCACCAGTAAGACCTTTCTTATCAAGTACATGTAGAACTTTCCTTAAGACATCATCATGATGTTGTTTAGTTTTACCCATAATCAGGATATCATCTTGAAAGAATATCACATCTTGGATGTCCCCAAACAACTGTGTCATGAGCCTCTGAAAGACAGCTGCCGCCGATGCCAATCCGAATGGCATGCGGCGGAATTGGAAACAACCAAAAGGCGTACAGAAAGCAGTCAACTGTTTACAATCAGGGTCAAGTGAAATTTGATGATATGCTGAAGATAGGTCTAAAGTGGTGAACCACTTAGCATCTCTTGTTAAGGACAACATTTCATCAATACGAGGCAAAGGGAACTGATCGACAATGATATTGTTATTTAAACCTCTTAGATCAACACACAAACGGACCTTGCCGTTGGCCCGCCTAGCGACAACTAATGGAGAAATCCATTCAGAGGATTCCACATGTTCAATTATGTGAGCATTAAGTAGTTTATCTAATTCTGACTTCACCTCATCTCTAGCAATAAGTGGTATATTCCGTGCTTTGTGAATCTTGGGAATTGCGTTGTGCTTTAATCTGATAGAGTGTGAGAAACCTTTGAGTTTACCAATCTTACCGTTAAACACATTAGGAAATTCTTTTAATACCCACTTCCTAGTGTCTTCTGCTTCACATGCTACTAACACCTGTTCAGGACTGTTAGGGTCTAAAATTATGTTTAGTTTGCGTTGATCTTTCCATCCAAGCACTGACGGTCCCTCCTTGGCAACGTACAGTTTGCAAAGAGCATGCCTATTTTTGAATCTGAAAACCAGCTGTCTAAAACCTACGATATCAATCTTTTCACCAGTATAACTCTCAGGACTGATATCAGAATTTTCCAAATGACTCCCTATAACTGAAATGAAATGTTGCGACCAGACATTTTCTGCAATAATTGTATACGGGGAGCCTGAGTCAGCTGCCACTTGTAGAGTTACACCACCAAAAGAAACCCAGCACCAAGGTTTACTACCTTCCTCTCCTGAAATTTTTAAAACAACTGGTTTTTTAGAATTATATTTAGTATAATTGTCTTCATCATTACTATTCTCAGAGGAAGATTCCTCAATTTCGCTCTCTCTCACACAAGCTACATTCTTTTTATACCCCTTCTTGTAACTTTTGCGTTTGCACGCACGTGCAAAAATGCCCAATTAGACCGCACTCTAAACATTTTGCAGACCTAGCGGGACATCGTTCATGCCAGGGTGAGTGAGTGGTGCTACCACAACGATAGCAAGCATAGTTAGGCTGTTTGTTTTTGTTAAAAAGATCCTTTTTCTTTACATTTTTTTTTTCATACTTGGGGTTAAAGCCTTGAGAAGGCTTACCTTTGCTTTCAGAAATTTTGTTAACATTATCAGTACACTCTTTTTTTTCTGAAGCTAGCGTAACTTTAGCACGTCGCTCCGATAATTCAGCTTTTTTGACAATTGCTATAATATCTTTCAAACAGGACTCTCCCTCTACCCATAATCTTTCTTGAATGGCCTTATTCTTCGCATACATAACTATTTGGTCCCTAATAAATTCGTCATGTAGGGTTCCAAATCTACAAGTTATTGATAGTTTCTTTAGAGCAGATACGTAATCTTCAATGGACTCATGCTTCTCTTGCTTTCGTTGGAAGAACGCATGTCGCATTACGCCAACACAAACTGTTGGGGAAAAATGCTCGTCTAAATCAAATAAAGCTGCTTTGAATACATCAATGTCACCAGGTCTATCTCGTTTTTGCAACTGGCAATATAAACGGAGTTTCTCAGGACCAAGGCAGTACATTAAAACTCTTTTTTTTCTTTCGGGAGAGTAAGGTCCTCCGCAATCCTCAAGATTCTGAATATAATTCAGGAAGTATGCCTTCCACTCATTCCATTGAATGATGGGTTCTCCTGGAGATGATAAAAACTCCTTGGGGGTGTTAAGATGAAGAACGGAGTCACCTCGAGGAGGTGCTTCTGTGGACGTTAATTCCGTTTTCCTCATTTAAAAAAAAAAAACTAACGTTGGGAAGAATGTACTTACTAACGTTATGAATGCCTGGTGAAATGACGTTCTGGTATACTTGTAGCTTACAACTATTGAGGTCACTCGTTGCGAGGCTCCGGCCAATCGCAAAATTGGAGAATCCAAGATGGCGTCACGTTGGGGTTGTGATCTGCGTGAGGAACGGCAGCACGTACGTCCTTTTGCTGCGTGCAAGCGTCAGAAGAAGGAAGGAGAACGTTCGGAGAAGACTCACGGAGAATGCCGCTCGAGCTCCCAGAACGTTGACTTTCAAATGGTCACAATTCCTTGCAGTGACAGTTGACCGCTTCAGCCAGGCAAGTTTTCGGTAACAAAAAACCGAGAAAAACAAAGTTTCTCCAGATTGTTGCACTTACTGGCAGATGCGTTTTTGTGGTCGATGAACTGTCGTGGCAGGCTTCTCCAACGTTAAATAAACTGTAGCTGGTTTCCAACAAAGACGAAATACCTTGATTTCTCAATGTAGTCGATTGGCGTGGGTTCATACGAGGTTACCACCCGCTCGTCGCCATATTCTGTAGTAATCACTTCACAAACGTATATTGCAGATCAATGGTTATTTTATTGATAACCTCGTCCAGCTACAGAGAAAGGTGTTAGCACCAACACTGCTACACCGCATCTGACATGTACACATTCTTAAACAGAACAGTAGAGTACAGAACATACACAACACTCTACATTCTGCAAACACTAGCATGAACTTACCCATTAATACAGTCTTGTGCACCGGATGGTGATTTCCCCGATATTACGAAAGCGGTATACAAAGCTTGCCACAGCAACTTGACTGCAGAGTCGACTGTCTCCCATACCTTGATAAACATCGTTAGAGCCTATACATGGCGGGCAGCTTCCTTTTTCACTGCTGGCCTGCCACCTGTCCAGTATAGTCGAGGCCTGACAGGTAGATATGCAGGCCAGTGCGACTAGTGATTTATCTTGGCTAGGCTGTTCAGTTTGTAGACCTGTTTGATATGGTCTGGCGCTAGGTTTCTCTGTTGATGTCCAGACAAAACAACAAACCACGTGTCAAGTAGTATCCTTAATAAATGCAGTCGCCTGTACCTCGCTAAACACCTAATCCTGCAGTGCCCGAGACGAGGTGGAGCGACCCCTCGCAGTGTTCTGTGTAGAGGTGGTCGAGCAGGCAGCATGCAGTCGGATGATTTTTACGGCGCACCACGGAGAGTGCTATCACATGGCTCTCCCCTCCCAACAGCAGTAAGGAAGGCAGTGGTGGTGCCCCGGTGGGTACAGTGGAAAGCGCACATCGAGATTATGGCAAGAGAGGCAGGAGCAGCAGACACAATAGGGAGCAGAAGACACAAAGGGGAGCAGTCATTAAAAAAGGGAACACCAGGAAAGAAGCATTCACTTCATGGGACTGGGAGCATTGTTTTTAATCTGCATGGTGTGTTTTCTACTGGCTGTGAGATGGGAGGACCGGTAAGTCAGTTCTCATGTGTACCTATATGCAAACTAGATTCCCATTACAGCTGGAGTAACATTGTAGGCCATTAAATCAAACGCAAGACATGGGAGAGCATGTGGTATTACCACAAGAGCTGCAGACTTTGGAATTTAGGAACCAGGTTCAAGACTGAGCATTGGCTCAACATCGTGTAAATATTCACAAGTGACTTAATCTTCCTGGTCCTAAAACCAAATTTGACCTTCACTAATATAACTGGTGCTCATGTAAAGTGATCCAATGCACGCTATATAAAACTGCAACGAACAGGAGTCCAGTTTGCACCTCAAAAACCAATTTATGTCATTTATTTTGTGCGGTGATCATTTACTGGCAATATTTTAGCCATGGTGTCATTTAGAAAATACTTAGTAATCCCAGAATACTTGTCCTTCTTCTGATTCATTTGTACAATATCTGTGACCTGTTATACATGTGCAGAGTACAGTCAAACTCAAATATATGAAGGAACTTTATTGCACAATTAGTTGTAACCATCACAATTTGTACAAATATGTTTTTGTATGACACACATATTTGAAGGCACTCTTACACGTGATAATGAACATACACAAGGTTGTAAAATAAACAGTTTGTCTAAGATCACACAATTTGGTGACACCAAGAAGCTGGGATTTGTCCCAGTTTTTCCAGTTTCACTCTGAACAATATGATCATTAGTGGGTATCTCTTTCTGATATTGCATGCTAATGCTTTGTGTGTAATTCTTGGAGAATAAGATTAGAGCATAGGTAACACTGCCTGCTGCTCAACCATGCTTAGTGCTACTTTGGGTGTATGATGCTTTCCCACACCCCTCTGATTCCCTCAAAACCCCTGAATCTGAGGCTTGGCTGCAGCAACACACAGCCTCCAGGTAGCACCCCCATGTATGTAGCCTTCTCACATCTCTCCCTTCCATTTAAAAAAACCCTGAACCTGGTGCTTGGCTGCAGTGAGGCACTGCTATCAGTCAACACGCTTTTATAAGGGCACTAGCTTAGTTTTGCAGCAGTTTTAAGATCTTCTTAAAGTTTTTCATTGCTTAAATGTGTGTAATTTCTGATATTTATATATGTTTTCCTTGTCTTCATTGCTTGATTTTGCTTGCGAGAAAGTGTCACTCATAGTCGTTGAATGTCACTCATTATTACAGTGAAATTCTGAAAATGTCACACATAAGCAATCTGAAACCTTGGCAGCTATGCTCGGATACTATTCATGCACATGCACTCAATATTAGAAACCTTTAAGCTGCATATTCCCATGTATGTAATGTGCACACAAACTATGTGGGTCAAGACCCTTGCATTTAGTAAACACTGTGTGCTGCATGTCAGCTCCAGAGCTGGTGTTAAGTTTTGTGTGGTCATGCCTTGGAATAACTCTGGATGGACATTTAGACTCTTATCCGATGGTTACGTACTCTCCTTTTCGGTTTTTGGATGCTCGGCAATCTTTCAATTAGTGTGCCAGCACGTGGACTGAGACTCAGAAGTACAAGTTACTCGCTGTAGTTACTTTCTTCATTTCATGGCGATAGGCTGTTTTGGGAAGACTTCTTTTGCATACATTTTTATATTGCAGCTCTAGCCTTCTGGGCAATTGACTTCTAACACCATTCAGATTCCATAGCCTTCTACTCCAGCCGCTCTGCCTCTTCCTGTCCTACGTGCGTGCCCTTGTGCCACAGCCTATGTTGTACAAGCTTGAGATCACCACATTTCGATGTGTAGCCACTCCCTTGGTACTGGTGCATTACCAGACTTCGACAAGCCTATATACACAGCAGAGGCTAGGATCACTCAACAGTGACTGCGCTCATAGCCTAGATCCTCACTTCCTTGGTACAAGTATGGTATGTTTCTTTTTAGAATTGTATTTCAATTTTAAGGCTGTCAAAAACAACAAATATAACGGGCCATCTGTGACCTCATTTTTTCTTTTCAAACTACGGACGTTTGAGACGAATCTTCTCAGCTGCAGCATCCAAGTCTGGTGTTAGGGTCTCCAAAAGCACTTCAGCACAAACTCCTTCACATCGCTTCCTTCTATAGCCCTGGAAAAACCAATTATTGATATTAAAGTTATTTTATAGAGCATGTGAATACCTGAAGGCGTCTTGGCTCTAGCGTCTGTTACTGATCCAAAAGAAGATCTATTCGGGCAAAGAACAAGAAAACAGCCAGGTTTTTAGAAGTTTTCCAAATGGCATAAGATTGAGTTGAGCTTTAAAGGTACCAAGGCAGCAATTTCCACAATTTACAGGTGGAAGAGACAAAACTTCTGCCACCCCAGGATGATTTGCTGATCTTAGGCATTACAATGATTTTAGCAGAGGAGAGCGAAGTATTCTCCTGGGGGTGTACCATTGGAATTTCTTCCTAAGATATTTTGGGCCAGTATCACAGAGGGCGTTGTGAGCAAGAGAGAGCACCTTCAAGGTAATCCTTTGTCCGACAATAGTTATAGAAACTGAATTGAATTTTGGAATCCTCATGAGAAGGCGTGCCGCTGCGTTCTGTAGTACCTGCAGTTTATTCAGCAGCCGCTGTTGAATGCCCACATAAAGGGCATTACAGTAATCTATCCTTGATAGTACCAATGCAGTGATTACTGTTTTTTGGAGCTCGAAAGGAATAAAAAGAAATACCCTTTTTAATGTTCTTGACTGGAGGAGGTAACTTGACTTATTTGATCCGCAAAGGTAGGTTTTCCTTCAAAGAGTACTCCCAAATTCCTGACATTTATGACTGGGAAAGGAAGAGGGCCAAGGTCTTAGGGCCAGCAGTAAGGATTCCAAAATGAAGTATTGTTTCCAAACAAAAGGACCTCGGTATTGTTGGAGTTTAATTTGAGACAGTTATCTCTCATCCATCCAACTACCTCTAACATGCATTTTGCAACCTCACCAGAATCACTCGAAATTGAAACTACAATTTGAGTGTCTTCTGCGTAGGAGACTGGAAAATTCAAAAGATTGAATCAGTTTGGCCAGTGGTGTTATGTATATATAAAAAGCATAAGGCTTAATGAACACCCCTGGGGGAATCCACAGGGCAATGAAAAGGATTTAGATGTAAAACCTCCTAGAGATACTGACTGTTCTCTGTTGGAGAGAAAGGAACTTAAAAGATCCAGGGCTGAGCTACTTATTCCGATACTCTCTAACCGGTTGATGAGCACTGAATGGCTCAAGGTGTCGAAAGCTGCAGATAAGTCCAAAAGGATCAAAGCCGCCTCTCCACCATTGTCCGCTATCGTTCTGATTTCCTCTGTTGCTGCAATCAGAGCAACCTGCTGAAATAGATGGAATAGCGGCTGCTAAGTCTGGGCCGGATGTCAGATAGGCCTAAGTTTCGGTGACAAATGCTAACTTGGGGGAGTAGTTGTCCATGAAACAATTACCGGCAAGATATTTCCCCACCTAAAATTCTCTAAAGACTCAACTTATCTCTCTGTGAGATGGTTCTTCTCCACCGGGGCCTGTTACAAACATCTGTCCATTTATCTCCACTGAGTGCTCCATAATATGTTTATGGCATTTATTTGTTTGCAGTTTTGTACAGCACAGACCACAATTGATGTCAGAGAGCTTATCACAAGAGAGTGGCTGTACTATGTATACGTAAAGACAAAAAACACGTATTTAACATTATGAATTTTAGTCCTATAGGTAATGCTTTTTAATCTAGAACTAGTTGGAACAGTATGACAACCATAATTCAATACAGCGAAGAATGAATCTATAACTGAGGGGCTCTTCCTCTACCTGACCAACAGTTGAATAAAGCTTGTGAAGGTCTGGTTGATTTTCTCAAGCTTGGCGGTCGTTTTGGAATTGGTCTGATCAGTCCGTTGAAGAATGGGCAGAATTTCACCTTCGAGGGAGGGAGAGAGCGATCGAGAGAGAGACCCTTCTGGGGGGTGTGCCTATTCTCCATTGGTTCGGTACAAAAAAGGCCATACTTCCCTGATTTCTGTCTTATAGTGAAGAAATCTGTTCTTAGGGCTGAACAAATATGTTTACTCCAGACCTTGTGATATTGAAATCATTCCAGATTCCGAAGATGGTTTTGTCCCTAGAGGTGCTCTTGAGCTATTCTTCCCAATAGTCCACATTCAAATACAGGGATCTCAGCTGGTCAGAGTCCCAGTCCCAGTGAAAGTCCATTACACCGATTTGCTGGTGTTCAGCACTGTTTGAAAATTGTAGTGCTGTTTCTTTTAGACATTGGTCTTCCATCAACAGGCTCCTCTTCCCCACAAAAAACAAATGGCCACTTACTGGTATTGCGCTTACTGGGAGTCAGGCCACCACCCAAATGCCACTTGCCGAAGCTATCACTAAGGAGACAACTTCAGCTGCAGTCCACCATCCATAGCAGCTGTCGAGTATGGACCAGGCAAGGCCTCCAGCAGCTCAGTAAGTAAAGGACATGGAGGCACGAAATGGTTGGGAGAAAAAGCACAGCCAACACTCCCAGTAAGATGAGACATCTTAGAGGTGGGAGTGGAATCACTACGCTGCCCACCGAATATCAAGGCAGCAGGGTTGCTACTAAAATCAGCCAGTACATTTTAGGTGGTGGAATGTATTTCACTTCTCTGCATCTGGAGTCCCAGCAGGCTTTGTAGACCTGGACTGTGTCATGAAAGGGCATCAGTCCTGGGGGCTGTACAAGAAGGGGAGGAGGTTAAGTGATGTGGGGTTTCAGCAAAACACTGCTATCTTGATTAGCTTTCAGGCCATGCCCCTGATTGGTTGTATTGTTTTTGTAGTTCGATTATAGTTTACTAACCAGATTTGTATTAAGATATTAACAACTCTTCCTTTTGACTTAAAGATCAAGTGTATTTTCTATTTAGGTGTTTTGGAATGTGTAGTTTGGTACAAGAACCTTGATCCAGGAAAAATTACTCACCATAGTCAGAGTTGTTTCTTGTTGAATGGAAATCACAAAATTCATGTTTGGCAATTATTTCACCTGTAAAAATCAGTGCCAGAAGATGTATTTGTTTGTAGACATTTCTTTAATCACATACCTTCATGCTGAGGCTCTTATTTCATTTTATTCTTTTCTTCTTCTTTTTCCAGGCTTTACTGTGAAGAGCAAAAAAGCCCCAAACGCCGCTCATGTCAAACAGTTCTGGCTACAGCAGTTGATATTCTTGTGCGCTCTTTTGCTCCTGTTCTTCCTCACTTGGCAGAAGAGGTATTCCAGAATCTTCCATATACAAAAGGTAGGAGAAATGTAACTCATTTAATTTAAAATGAAACAGGCTCTATATATTTACAAATCTAGCTACCTATACTGAGCATGATTTACTGTAACATTTGGATGTGGTGTTCAGTGAGTATCTAGGAGACTTGAAAAAGATAGCCATTTTGAGACAATGCATCGATGCAGCATGTTTACAATATACAGAAATGTAAAACAATTACATGAGTCTTGTTAATTTATGTGGCTTCTTGAAATAACGAAGTGCATTAAAATGCTTAAAACACTAGATCAGTGAATAAATGGTTACATGCCAGATAGTGTCCCTAAGCGAATTGGGAGAATCCATCTTGGAACAGAATGAAAATAAGTTTAACAGACTCACTACTGTTTTATGCACATTTTAATTTGTTTTAGGAAATCTGAAAATCTGAAAAAGGTTTTTGACTTGGACTTTGCTTGTGGACTGTATAAATCTTTTCACTTTATTATTAAAGATTTAGCCTTTGCAAGTTCATCTCGAAGTGGAAATGGTAGATGTTTCAAATTCAAATTTGGACTGCATTTAAAAATAAAAAAGGTTTGTTGGATGGAATTCTCTGGTAACCAGAATTAAGATATTCAATTAAGATAACAATTATTGAATAGCAATAAAAAGCCAGCCTAAAGCACACTTTAGGCATAGCTCTTGCACAAAGAAAGTCATGTGACATACGGATTCATAAAACACAGGACTGGCAGAAGGATAGGTGAGGATAGAGGACAATGACTCTTAAACTGCATGCAATGTGGGTCAGCTCAGTGTCAATTTTATTCCAGGGTACAGGAAGCACCTCACAACCACTGAGGAGCGTCATGTGGAACTAAACTAGTATTTATTACCAAGGAC
Organism: Calotriton arnoldi; assembly: GCA_963921515.1. Taxonomy (NCBI): domain Eukaryota; kingdom Metazoa; phylum Chordata; class Amphibia; order Caudata; family Salamandridae; genus Calotriton; species Calotriton arnoldi. The sequence goes on from CAWUFW010000721.1 coordinate 2,151,759, forward strand.
TGTATCTAAAGAAGCCTCACAGGCACTATTGTGGGAATCCTGAGATGGCACAGGTGCCAGTAGACCTCTTTAAATCCCTATAACAAATGATGGAGGGCATCTGCTGTAGGCTGGCTCCCCAATGCCACCACAAAGATAGCCCATCTCATCTGCAATTCCACCATCTCCCTCCCCTGAAAGCTTTTTGGTGCAGGCGTCTACTAGTCAAGAGAAACTGAATACCTTTCCAACTACTTCCCCCAATGGGAAGTCCAAATGAGTGGAGATTTTTGGGAAGAGGGTAATTTCTTCCACCAGCTTGGTCCTCAGGTAGGTTAATGCCAGTTGCCTGCAGGGCTGCTGATCCCACGCTCTTTGGGATTTGGTGGATCAAGACCTCCCAAGTTTCCTGGAAGAACTTTGACCTGTTCTTACCCAGGGCGCACAGAGCGGTCGTAATGCAGCCAAGTTGACTATATGCGGTGGCTTGGATATCGCAGATTCCATCGGGAGAGCCATTGTAACCAGTGTCGCCACACTTGGCTATGATCAACGAGGTCCCAGGCAATGTTCAGTTGTCCCTTATGCACTTGCCCTTTGACAGGACTAACCCCTTTGAGGACAAGGCAGATTCTGCTCTGAAGCTGTTCAAAGAGAACAGAGCCTTAGTGTGCTCCATGGACTTATCTCCCCAACCTCACCAGCTGCAGCAGCCCTATTGTTCCTTTCGTGGTTTCAGCAGAGATACCACATACCACCAGCCACTTCAGCCCCACTAAGGTGCCCAACCATTAGATGGCCGAGGCTGTGGTGTCCACCGATCCCGTGGTCAATGTCTGCGTGCCACCCAGCCTAATGCCCTCCCTGGGACCCCACCTACCAAATCCCTTTAGCGTGCCCTTATTGGAGCCCAGCCATCTGGTTGTGGGCAGGTTCCAACGATTCTTGCTGGGTTGTCAGACCATAACATTAGACAGGTGGGTCCTGCAGATAGTCCAGAAGGGATACGCCTTACCCTTCAATTCCACTCCACTGCACCTTCCACGTCCCCAGAATGACTGACGGAGTAGCGTCTGTCTGTCTTACCGACAGGAAGTACAATTGCTTTTCGACAAAGGGACAATCAAGAGGGTGCCTGCACCAGAAGCAGGTTGTGGTTGTTATTCCTGCTCCTTTCTTGTGCCAAACAAGGAAGAGGCCTTCATCCTATTTTAGACGTGCGCCCTCTTAAAGCCTTCCTTGAGGAGGACTAATTCAAAAAGCTCGCCCTGCCCAGGTCTTGTCTGTGCTCGACGCTGGATCTGCAGGGCTCCTATCTCTATATACTGGGCCTGCGGGCCCATTGGCGTTACTTGTTTTACATGGTGGGACAGGAGCTTTGTCAGGTCGCTCCAATGGCGGTGGTAGCAGCACAACTTTGGAGGTCAGGGGTCCCAGTCTTCCTCTACTTTTACGACTGGCTAATAAAGGCGGGTTCGCCCCAGGCAGTTGTCAACCACCTCCAGACTAGGGCGAACCGCCTGTCATGCCAAAGTCACACCTGACTCCTTCTCATACGCTCCCCTTCATCAAAGCCATTCTGCACAAGGTCCACTTTTTTGCCTTTACCCCAAAAAGTAGAGTCAAGAACATTCAGGCTATGATTCTGGTCTTTCAGCCTCAGTCCTGGATCTCAGTGAGGTCTGGAGCTACTAGGACTGATGGCTTCCTGCATTCTACAGTATGCCAGGTAGCATTTGCAGGCGTGCAGTGGGATCTGAAGTCTCAGTGGACCCCACATCAAGGGGACCTCTCCGACCACGTCCGGGAGGTGACTGCAAGACATCTGCAGTGGTTGTTACTGGACTGAAATTGAGTCAGCGGCAGACTTAAACCCCTACCCCACCCTGAGCTGACAGTGGTGATCGATGCCTCCCTTCGGGGTTGAGTTGGCCACCTGGGAGAGGTGGAGGACAGAGGCCTTTGGTCTCTGGCGGAGCCCCATTTCCATATCAACCTCTTGAAGCTGAGGACCAGTTGGTTGGCATTGAAGGCCTTCCCTCCATCCGTCAAGGCGGGGCTGGTACAGGTGCTTACGTATTACACAATCGCCATGTTGTATTGCAACAACCAGGGCGAGGTGGGGGTCACAGATCCTGTGCCAGGAGGCACTGCCCCTCTGAACATGGCTGAACCATCAAGAAATTTTCCTGGTGGTGAAGTACCTGGCAGGATTTGTGAATGCCATGGCGAATGAGAATGAGGAGAACCTTGGCTCGATCCTTTAGCCACCTCTGAAAATGCCCAATGTCAGCTGTTCTGCGCACGAGTTTCCAAGGCGTCTCTTGCTAGAAGGCGCGTCCTGCCTAGGGTGGGACTCTTGACTCCTGTATGCCTTCCTGTTGATACCTCTTCTGTCCCGGGGTTTGAAGAAGATCAGGACCACTGGGCCCAAGTCATGGTAGTTGCCCTAGATTGGATGCGATGAGTTTGGTATCCAGAACTCCAGGGCATGTGCATCTGTCCTCTGATCAGGCTGCCCCTCTGTGAGGCTCTACTGTCGCAGCAGCAGGGCAGGGTCCTTCATCCAGGCCTTCGCACCCTCCACCTTCATGCCTGGAGATGCAGCGATGAGAGCTGAACACTTTCAACCTTCTACGCAGTTGGTTGATGTCATCTTGCCAGCCAGGCGTCCCTCGACAAAAACTGTATGCACCTGTTGTTGGGGCAAGTTTGTAGCTTGGTGCAACACACCCCAAATAAACCCCCCTCCAGGCAAAGTTATCTGACATTTTGTTGTTGGTTCTGTCTCTCATCTGGTAAGGCTTTTCTCTGGGCACAGTTGAATGGTATTTTTGCCTCTTCCAGCTTTTCTGCGTTTGCCAGATTGGCCCTCATTATTTAAATCACCTGTTGTGATTTGTTTTCTGAAATGCACACGTGTTTCCTCGCTCTCCCTTTGTCCTGCCACAGTGGGACTTTAACATGATCCTCACTTACTTGATGTGTACTGCTTTTGAACCACTTCACAGCTGTCACTTGCGGCTTCTCACCCTCAAGACGGTGTACATTGTCATTGTAACAGTGGCAAGGCGAGTGAGTGAGCTTCAGGCTCTCTGTATTTACCTGCCATACACTACTGCATCCATATATTTATTACTTTACTCCTACTGCTATTAAGAAAAACACACATTTGCATCTCTTCAATGCACTACCCTATGTTTCACTCTATACCTCTCTCAGTATATCCTCTACCTCCACTCTCTGACTCATCCCAAACTTCATTCTACTACCATGATCTCCAAAATAACCAGTCTACTACTTTGATTTCCACAATAATCCTTTTTATACTCTTCCCTCCTCTATCCCTCCTTGCATCACCCCAACCCTCATATTACTAGTAAGATCTCCCAAACATCCCTTTCTAAATTCTTCCCTCATGTATCCCTCCTTAGACTCATCTGAGACCTCATTTTACTACTAGGACCTCCCTAATCCATTTCTAGAGACACTTTCCTCCTCCCTCTCTCCTTTACTCGTCACAAACCTCCTACTACTAAGGTCTCCAAAAAAACACTTTCTAGACTCTTACATCTTCTATCCCTCCATTATTCTTTTCAATCCAACTAACAGATTCCCATGTCCACCACTAAAATTAATTCATATTTCCCTGTACTAATTCACCACTAATCCTTTTTGGGGTCCGGAGTAGCGTGCTACTCGCTGAAAAGCGCTTCAATGCCTCGTCAGGGGTAGTAAGTGCTATATAAATACAATTACTTTCTTCCCAGACAAACTGGTTCTAAGGACTCTAGCATCCTTCTTGCTAAAAGTTGTGATGCCATTCTACATTGGTCAAACCATCACCCTGCAGGCATTCTATGCTCCACCTCACCCTCTAAAGAGTAGGAGAGCCTCCATCTCTTGGAGCTCAAAACAGCACTGAGCTTTCGCATCAGTCTTAACAGAGAGCAGCAGGTGGGCGATCAGCTCTCTTTGAGGTTTGCTGGGGCGAATAAAGCCAAGGCCGTGCAGAAAGGACCATCTCCCGCTGGATCATGCTCTGAATTAAGATCTGCTATTCACTGACCAACAAGCACTTTCCGAAAGGACTGCAAGCTCGTTCCACTAGAACCAAGGCCGCTACCACTGCGTTGGCTTGCCAAGGTCCTATCCTGGACATCCGCCAGGCGGGCACATGAACATCTCTCCATATATTCATGAAGCACTACTGTTTGGTCAGAAGTTTGCTGAGAGGGGCATTTTTGCTTGTTTAGTCCTACAGGACTTTTTGGTTTGAGTCCATTCACAGAACCAAATCCAAATAGGTACTGCTTTGGTATTCATTCAAAAGGTGAGAAATCTGTGGTTCGAAGTCTCTATCAGAAGAAAAAGTTACTTACCTCCGTTAATGCACTTTCTGATGGAGACTCTATCTAACCACAGGTTCGCCGACACTCCCATCCTCCTCATTCTTTGATTGTACTCCATACATTATAAGATCCCAAGTCTAGGAATCTGCACACTGGTCAATGCCAATTTGCTAGTGGAGCTCTGTGTCTGGGGGCGCAGTTTGCTCGAAATCAGCTGGTGTCGGTGTGTGGGAGCTGTGCCTATTTTATGCTCAGCACGTCATTACCGGAGCAGTACGGTGATAGTGCAGAGCTGCACTGCACCATCTACTGGCACGCAGAGGTCCTGCTGAAAACCTTTCTGTATCCAGTCTGATGAGAGAATATTCAAAAGGTGAGGAATCTCTGGCAGAGACTATCTTACAGCAAAGAGGGTTACAGAACGTAAGTAACTTGTTCTTTACTGACACACTTTCTGCCAACATCGGTGGCAGTTGTAGAGCTTGTGCACAGTGCTCTATGAAAGATTTCACCCAGTTCAGCAGGGATCCGCAAATGCCCACAGCCTCAATACAGTCCAACAAAATATCATGGTTGACTGTGTCCAAGAGCACAGGTGCAGATACTGCTCCTTTATCAATGTCTTTCTCTAGATCATCCAAGATGGAGCGCAGCTCTGTATCGTGAATCGGGTGGAAATCCGCTTGTACGGGATCAAGATCTTTAGAGGATTGGAGGTGACAACACATGCTATTTACCACATGAACGTCCAAGAAATTTAGTGCTGTAGGGCTACAGGGAAATGGACCGATAGTTTTTTGGAATTAAAGGGTTCTCAACCCGTTTCTTTTTTTTAAGTGTAATTACAGTAACATTTTTTTTTTTTTTAATGACACTACCCTGTGTAAGTAATGGGGATAGTCAGGAGAGGTTCCATGATCACCGATTCTGTCTTTTTCATAATTGCTGCAGGATTTTTTACTGGACTTTTTAGCATTTCCATTGCTATTGACATTTTGGCAGAATAATATTATATAGCAATTTGACTTGATTTGTATTTCTAGTTCTGCATTCCCTGATCAACGAAATGTTATCAATAAAAAAAACGACTTAACTTTTTGCAGAATTTTTGGAAAGGCGTACATTTTGGAGATACTATTTCTGCTGAAGAAAGATCATTTACAATATTAAGGACCTCTTTCTGAATGTTGGAGACTGCAACTATCGTATATGTATACTAAGTAGTTTATTTGCTCAATAATATACATGTATAATTCCTCATCCCTTGTTTAAATCTGTCTTATGTTTTTTTCATTGTATTTCTAGCACCTTTTACATTTGATGTGGTGAAATTCTATTTTTGCTTCTACTAGCTTTTGGGTAAACCAGAGAACTGACTTAACTCTTATTTTACTCTTAACCCTGGCGCTTAATTTACCCATTAAGTAAATGCTTGAACTCCGTTTAGGCTGAGTGTTTTTAAGCATTGCCATCATTGCCTCAGGATTACTCTTCTGTCATTTGCAGACTGTTTTAAATTCCATTTGACTTAAATTCCGTTACTCTGTAATGGGTAAGTCAAACTTGATCAAAAATTGGTCTGACCAAATGCATGAGGATACATTTAAATTTAAATTGTGCATTAGATCTAAACATATGTCCTTTGCACTGTGTAGAGCTAGGACAGCTAGTGATAAATGTAATGAAGTCCATAGTTTCATGCATTCACAGTTGTGTCCAGCCTTAAGATCATAGACCCAATTTATAAAATCACCTATGAGCATCAGGTTCAAATGACTAATCAATAGAGAGCATTAAAGTTCATAGAATTGGCAGGGCAATCAGCCATGTAATTAGGTTCAAAAGAACTAACCTCAATAATAACATATGTATGTCTGGTAGTTATGAGACTTTAAGATGACGTTTTACACCTTCACAATTTTTGATGGCATCTCTATAACAGTGTATTATATAAAACTCTTCTGGAACAGTGGCTAACAGGTCTGTAGTAGATTCTTCGGAATGTCATGTTTCTACTATCAGTAAGATATCTAAGTTAGTACGGCTCAGAAGATTAGAGTTCTGTTTTATTTTTTACAAGTGAGCGTTTATTCAGGTAAGCCATTTGAATACATTTCTCTTCTTTCACCTTTTCCTGATCAGGAAGTGATGATATGCTAGTCTCTATTTATTTTTTGAATATGCGATATTTCCATATGGTAGTACCTAAATCTGATGCCATCTAGATACTTATATGCCACAAGGCTTTAGGTTCATCAGCTGACTACACTTGTTTCCTGGCACAATGGCTAGCGCCTGGGCGGAGACGAGCTTTATTTTGGGGCGCCTGCCCTTTGGCATGCCACCACTGCGCCCATCTACAGCATGAACGTGCAGCCAGCTAGTTTAAATAGTCCCACTGGCCGGCCCATCTAGAGCACTGACTCTCCAAAATGGAGCTGGAGAATGTCAGGCAGGAAGTATTTGAATCCCCAATTCTCTCTGGTTAGAACAGAGACCCAATTAAACAGTTCTGTAGTTTTTCAGGTAAAATATAAGAGCCACTCAAACAATCCACTCACCCAAATCGCCAAAAGAAAAGCTAAAATCAGAAATCAATAACCATCAGTGGTAATATACACAAGATGATGCTTTGCTTAGTTAATTGAATACGTGGATGGGCCCTGTGCTCACCTCCTACAGAGGGAGCACAGCCTTTGGGTTACATTCTTAATCAAATTGGGTATAAGGCCTCTCTGCAGACTAGGCGCAGCTCTCAACTTGTATCCACATCGGGGATATGGGTGCAGTGGCCGGAGATGAAGACATATGTGATATTAAAAAAACGCATATAATAATGGAACATCAATAAAAAATACAGTATACCAAACCAAATATTTTGAATCATACTGATGTCATTGATGATGACAATGGTAAGGTGATATGTGGTGTTGCCAGGGATGTCATCTGTGGCCTCTTATGTGAGGTTGTGAGTGATGTATTGGGGGGGTGCCTTGCAAATCAGAACTGGTAAAGTGCATGGGTATTTATGTTTTAGTCAAAAACATAACATAAGCTAAGTACTATACCAACTCCATCAAAGCAGCTGGTAGCAGAAGCATAGTGCTCTTCAAGATAAACACGTGCCTCATCATCCCCCTCCTTCCTGACCTTCCAGTCCCACACCCCACAGCCAAGTGTAGAGCCATTAACCTCTTTTTCAGTGCTAAATTGTAGAATATCCAACAGCACACGAACACCAGTAAGCCCTTTTCTACTCTGAAACCCACACTTCCACAAAGCATACCACAATGGTCACCCTTTAGGTCCTGGTTTCGCGCATACCACGCTGTTATTCTCAACTCTCTCAAAGCCACCTCCTGTGAAGATGATGTTAGGGGTGGGGGGGTTGCCCGAACCCAACTCCATTTTGAAAAGAGTTAAAGTCACAGCTCTTTACATCACAACAAAGTGGCAGTCCACCTCTGCTCTCAAAATCTACCTTCCTCTCCAATTACTTATTGACTGTTTGCCTTTGTACAGCATTACACTACATTCTTGGCTAGGTATGTGCTCTACATATGTCAAATACACACACATAACCTTGCTTCATGTGAAGTTTTGAGAGCGTGTGAGACAGAACACATACATGATACTGCTCCATTTGAAGATTTAAGAGTGTGAGAGTGCTTTGTGTGGGTTTGATTTTTCCACCCACACGCTGAAGACCGGATTGACAAATGTGTCTCTCAGTCAGTCAAAACAGGCTCTTGCAGATACCACAACAATAAATACCCCATGATCAACACTATGGAATGATGCTGATGACAGAACAACGCCTGATATACCCGACTAACTATTTCCCTGTCAAAAAAATACTTCTCTTCATCTATATTGGGAAGGACAGACTCCTGTTATACTTGTTGGGTTGATCTTTAAAGGAGTCACTTCAGTAAATTCTGTTAAAGGGTCGTGTTCACTGAGTGAACACAGCACAATTTAACATTGTTGCCAACACTATTAACCCTGACTATGTAATTCACTTTTCATCAACATTTAAACGTGCTATAGGTCTGTATGACGCACTTCTCTGAATTTTTACCCTGCTTAAACAATAATAATGTATTAGTTTGAGCATTGAGGTGATCCTATCCTCTTATTTTCAACATTAGCGTCATAATAGATTCACTCCTTCAGATTCATCATCTAATCAAAGATAGCTCCTGGCAGGGAGAGGATTATGAAATTTGTACACTTACCGGAAGAATTGAAAAGCGTCCAGTCCGCTTCATCACCACACCATCAGTGATGTGGTAAGGGACATTCTCATTCCATAAACGTGTGCCACCTACCTCAGTTCATTCTAGAATGTTTAACTTTTTAACATGTCCGCTGTTTTGGCGGATCACAAATTCCCTGCAAAATGCTAGGATGTAAACCCTGCAAGGTTTGCAGGTGCCCATATTGCTCAGACTAGCATTGTTAGTGCCTGTGTGTGGCTTTTCATGCCTCTCCGAGTGCCCTAAAGCTGTTGGGGAAGAAGAGCAAGAGGGTCTTCATGGACTCCATCACTCTGGGGCAAGAACTGCTTACAAGCTCCTCTCTGCATGTATTGTTCAGAGTTGCTAACATCCTTGTCTCCATACACCGTCTCTTCACTCACGAGGACCATTCTCAGTGCTCTGGCTTAGAATCTGCACCCAGGTTATGTGAGGAAAAACCAAGGTCACCAAAAGCATTCTTCTGACCCTATGAACAACTGATGTACTCAAAATACTACCAAAGGAGTTCAGGAAGTGATCCTGCTGATGTCTCAAGAACAAATGTTTCAGTTTTCACTGAGGGATTCGGCATTCCTATCTTTGTTTTGTATTCCTTGGAAAAATACCAAATCCATTTCTTTCACCCTTTGAATTAAGCCCCGTCTTTAAATGGCATTTTGAATTAGTCGCAAGGTACACATAAGCGTGGCTCCTTACTAGGATGGATTGCAATTTGCAGTTTTCTAATTAGAGGGCTTTCGACTTTCTTGCCCTTAATTGTCTATGACTAACCATTTATGTTTTTCTGTAGCCACTTACGCCTCCCTGATAGAAAGAAAAGCGTCCCATAAAATGCATACCTTTGCCCCTTATGTGCACGGAGCTCGGAGCAGCTACTCCCAACAACTTAATTGTACACATTCCACACCCGTCTGAGGTGGTAAGCAGTAGTTCAGTCCCGTCCAGAGTCTCAAACTCAATACCCAGCATATCAAAACTGTAGTGAAAATAACCTACAATTATGAACTAATTCCATCAGATGTTGCAGTTGTTGGCATGCTTAAAGGAGCAAAGAGAAATATATGTGCACCAGGACTCTCGAAGAAAGAGGAGGCCCTGTGTTAATTGAAAGGGCACGTGGGGTGTGGAAAGGTGGGAATGAACACGTGATTAACTTTCATTAACCTGTTTGTGTGAAATGTGTGGCGTTTCTTGTTAAGGTGCCATCAGTAGGGTAAGAAAGACTATTGTATACCTTGAGTTTTCGACCTGGAAATGAATATACACGAAATTCCTAGCTAAATATGTTGTAGCTAATTCCTTAAGGTAAACAAGATGCTGTTTAAATATCCATACTTGGAGGAGGCTTGCCTGAAAACCACTGCATAGGAAACAGAGTAAATGTGCCTGCCTGAAAAGATTCAGGAGTACATTTTGTCATGTTTTAGGGTTATGATTTGTTATCAGCAGCAGCGACTGAAATTCTGCACAATACCAGAACCAAAACTATTTCTCTTACATATTGATGTAACTTCATCTGTCTAGCCACCTGTGAAGTAGGCCATGCTGTTACAAGCACAACACACAATCTAATTGTGTGTTTTCAAGCACCATTCGCTGATTTTACATTTAGGGGAATGGTAGCAGCATTTTATATCGCTCAAGAGACCTATTTAGAATGAATGATTACACTTTACAAAATACCCCATAAAAAAATAAAATAGCATATCTAAATGTCAAGAGGAAATTCAGCTCAAGTGAATCTTAATGAATTTGAGTCATGGCATTTAAAAAAATATATATATTTAAGATGCTTTCTAATTGAAATGTTATTTTTATAATACTTCATTAAGAACTATTTACAGTGGAGCATATTATTCTGTAATGGATCTGTTGCTAAACTAAACGCCACTTCTCATGGGGAAACCTGCGTTTCTTTTTCAAGAGTCCGAAGGTGTTTTTCGCACTGGCTGGATTCATTCGAGCGCCTTTTGGAAGAAGCCGGGTCTGGAAGAAGCGATAGAGGGTGCCTGTGCCCTGAGAGACTCTTTCCTCGGATCCATCCCAGGCAAGAATGCCGTGGAGTATGATGTGACTGTGGTCATTGAGCCAGGACTGCTCTTCGAGTTAATGGAGGTATGACCTAAGCGAACTCCTTCGAAAGCTTTGTAGGGAGCACACCACTTATAAATTGGCAATTGCAAATGATCATACGTCATCAGATGAGGCACATAATACCCTATACATAAATGTGTCCAGGAAAAGATTTCAATGTTTAGCTTTGTTTGTATCCTCACTTTATACGTCAAAAGGCAACATGTGTTTCATTATACACTAAACTTTCTCAAGGCTCAAGTAGTGGGTTACATAAAATAATAGAAAGTCTGGTTGTCAAAGAGCAGTGTGGTTCTAAAAGTATAAATGTATCCAGCAAGCTAATGATCAGGGTATGGTTTTATAGACATCGTGTCTAGGTGCCCCCAAGTGAAGAGTCCCATTGAGTTTGAACATGAAACAAGTCCATTTAAGTCTGCAGTGATGCACAATTCCCAAATTGTGAAATTCACAGTAAGAGTCCTGGCTAACTCAACACAACGGACTTGTGTTGTATATGAGTTATCTCATCAAGACCTTAAATCCTTTTTGAGAGTGCTCTAAACGGACAAGATCGTTTTGTTTTTTTTAGAGGATATGTACGTGTGCTCAAGTGCCTGTTGAACGTCATTGACCAAGAAGTGCTTTCCTAACTATTTACATACAGTGCTTAATTTGAGCCATGGTTGCGGGTGTGGTCCACCGGCACTCATTTTTGGGGAGTAGCACTTATTTTTCCTCAACAGACCTTGAACAGAGAGAAAAACACAGAAGAGGGAAAGGAGGAGGAAGGGAAAGATGGTAAAACAGTGATGAGGAGAGAAAGCAGGGACGAAAAAGAACCTGCAAGAGCGAGATAAAGGGGCAGTGAGTGTAGAGTGGTGGATTCAAGAGCCATGAGTTGAAATCAAGACTACGCAGCCTTAGAATTCAGCAATCCGACCTTCAGTAAAGCCGGCCGCTGACTTCTGAGCAAAACTGTGGGACCCAGCACTTATTATTTTACTAATTAAGCACTGTTTACATATATGTTTTCTCTAGTATGTAACACTGCTATAAAAGCATGCAAATGAGGAAGGCCCTCTCAAGGAAGTGAAGGTGCTCCTTGTACGCCAGCGCTATAGATATTACAGAAACGGGCATACAAGCATCTGCAGCCTCTTCTGTAATACTAAAGTGGACTGGGATGCAGAAAATGGATGCACACACCTGTTGAGTCCACTGGTCATTGTGTGTCACACAGCCCTTGGTCTCTGTTTGAGGCAGAATCAATTTTTTTCATTTTTGTATCACATAAATGGCAAAAACAAGACAGAATCTGTTTGCGCTTTTTTTTTTTTAAAAGGGTTGTTACTTGACTAGGGATTGTTATAATATCTGTCACATATCAACATTTCTGGAAGATTTTGTTCAAATTCATAAATTGGCACCAAAGTTATTAAGAAGACAAAACATTTCTTTCCTATGGAACGTCTGATCTAATTCCAGCTATACTGGTGCTAGCGCTGCCAGTGTAATCTATAATCTATATATTTTAGCTATTTTGGAACATCTGTAATAGGGAATACTGTAAACAATTGTTCCCCCAGGGCATATTTCAGAAAATAGAGGACAAAATGAAGGAAACTGATTATGCAACCATTACTAAATGTACACTAAAATGTGTTTTTTGTTCAAAACCAAGACAGAATCTGTTTGCTCTTTTTTTTAAAAGGGTTGTTACTTGACTAGGGATTGTTAAAATATCTGTCACATATCTAAATTGATTTCTGAACAAAAACAAATTTTAGTGTACATTTAGTAATGTAGGTTGGTATTTCGAGCCTTTGACAAAGCCAGTAGGTCTGCCTTACTTAAAATGACACCTTTTATATTGTTACCTGATGTAGCCAGCTTACATGGCGGCGTAGGGTTTGGCAAAGGCAGTCCGCTGTGGGGTTTAGGTGCCCGCGGGGTGGGTGGGATGGCACCGCTAGCCTGACCCTGCGCCCACGCCACGCATGGTAATGGACATCTTACTTTACATTTTAAAAAAAACATTGAAATTCACTGAAGAAACCAAAGGGTAAAGTGACTTTATAGTCCATAATTATAGTGGTATGTTCCTCTTACGTTAAAAAAAACCTTAGACATCCAGTGAAAAACCAAAAGGTTAAAGGGATGTTATACTTATGTGAAAATGTCCCTTAAAACATACTATTTTAAACAAAAAAAACACTATAATGCACCGTTTATAGTTAGCTCAAGTAACTATAGCGTGCGCCCCAAAGTAACTATATCTCACACCCTCACCATGCAGTGCTTGTACCATAATGTACTACATCACTCATGATATGTTCAGTGACTGCATTTATAACATCCCTGGTGACATCTGAAATGATATCATTAATAACAATACAACACTGTGTGCATTGCAGAGGCGCAAATTATAGTTACTTCAGATAAGTAAATACATAGATATATGTGTGTGTGTGTGTGTGTGTGTGTGTGTATATATATTCTAGTTTTCCAACAGAAGAGCTGCACACCAGCCTGTAAATGCTTCAACTATTTATTCCAACATCGAAAGGATCAAACAGGTCAACACGTTTCACCGTAACCGCCTTTTTCACAACCATGTTTGCTAACTTCCACATCACATCTAAAAGCATTGCATAGAAAACAGTGCAAACAGACACATGAGCACTCCCTCCTGCTAATCGTGAAATTAGATCACACAAATACATTCATTACCATTTTCATTCAGTTGTTTTCATATGAGAAGATCAAACAAACACACTTCTGATTACAATTGCTCCACATTTTAAAACATTGTTCTAAAATGTATTATAATCATGAGGCATGTAAATAATTGTAAAACGTTACGTATAAAAATAAGACTGCAGCCTGTTCACTGGGACCGCCATTCAATTCATGCTTATACATAGGTTTTGAGCGTACAAGCATCCATCAAGTACACATCAGGGAATCCAATTAATGGCCCTTATGTAGTGAATATCGTAATGGATTTAATTAATACCAATTTTTATTTCACAATGTTTCGTGGTCCGTATTTTAATTCTATACATGTCAACAAGTCATCATGAAAGCGCTTCAAAAAGTGTACAAAATGAAAATGTGCAAGACTATAAAATGGAACATGGGCATAACATGTTCCATATAATGGACTCCGACCTTAGTCACATACTATAATGAACTCCAGTAGTCAGTTAAGTAGATATAATCAGTCACCTTATTAAGCCCCAGTGGGCTGCTTTTTTGTTGCATCTGAGGATAGACTTTCCAAGGACTCATATTTATACAAGTACGGTCTGTAAATTCCAATCAAGTTTTTCTATATAGATCATTTTTTTTCTTGATTTCTGCATTTCAAGTCATCCCCAGTTTCATATAACCACCACCTGTAGAAAGTACATTTTAAAAAGCCAATTTCTATCATGTAAGAAAATGTGTAAGAAACGTCAAGATTTCCGCTGATAAACCGCTAACTGTGGACAATTAGTCACCAAGATGTGAGGATAATTCCTAAGTCTTCTATAACTACACAGTGGTGACCATCACTGTGTTTTATATATATGCCAATTTATTTGGTTAATCTTATTACCTCACAAGCAGCTTTATATATCCCTCTTGTGTTTGTAGGGTATCCAGCAACTTGTGCATTGTTTTCACACAAATGTGGTTTTAATATTACAGCATTCCAGTTGTTGTGGTAAATTGTGGAATGTTAGGTGTAAAATAGCCTAATTATGATGGCCCGCCTGGTCAGAGCGCTGACCCGAGCAATCCTGGACATTGCCCATCACAAGGTTCAAATCCCCACCGATCAGTATAGCAGCGTCGGGGGTATGCAGGACCGGACTGAGGGTGTTTGTGAGGAACGTTTCCTGGTGTTCATTAGGAGCATATATGTTGGCAAGGGTGAAGTGAAAAGTGCTATATGCGAAATCTGTATGCAAGGAGTCACCCTTTGAGCTCAGCTACTTTGGTCAATATTTCTCCTCAAAAGCTTTGTGAGCGAAGGATAGCCACCCCTCCCCCACGTTTAGATGAGGTTGAAGACACCAATTGGTGGGGAAAACATTTTGATTCTGTGCGATGAATATCTTTCGGTAATAAGTGTCTCTTGCAAAAGACAGATGTCGCGACCCGAGCGTTCTAAACGGGACAAGACCGCCTTTCGTTTCGTGGGATTATTGAGGCCTCTAACATTGAGGCTTGTTATTATAACCTCTAGGAAATTTAATCAGGAGGGTGAAGTAGATCTGTGAGCAGAAGCCCCAAGAATCACATGGTGGAGGGGGATCTGCCTAGGGACATGAGCGGAGAAGTTTTGACCAGGCCTTAATACATGAAGGAATAAGAAACCTCAGTTAACATGGTCTAAAAGAAACATCAGAAACATCAAAAACAATACAACAAGTTGGTATAGTCCATCGTCGATGGCAGGAGACATTACGGGTGAGGCCGGGGGTCAAAGAGGCAAGGGTCTTGATCTATGTGGAAAAAGCCTGAATCACGCCACCACGGGCCTCCAACAGTGGAAGGATGGACCGATGTAAGGAGGTATAGCTAGTGGGCAAACATTGCAGAGCTGCTTTAGGTTAGCACCCTGCCTGGGCATGAGGCTAGTTTATCCAGCACTGCTTGTGCTCTTGTGCTTGCTCTTCTGGGCCAGGGCTGGGGTGTCACCCATGTTTCTTCACCCTGCACCAGGATGATGATCGGGGCAACGACTCACAGGGGGACCCAATGTCAGGCCAGGAGGCAGTCTCGGCGGGAAGGCCCAGAACACAGCTTACGTCATCTAGAGTCCAGAGTTGGTGGAGTTGGCCATCCCAACAGAATACCAGTCTGAAGGGTTTTGTCCAGCCATAAGGCACCTCTTTGAAGTGCAAGAAGTCTGTTATCAGTTTGAACTCTCGGCGGTGCTGGAGGGTGAGGAGGGAGACATCTTGATAGAAAACAATCGTGTGGCCCCGAAAGTGGATAGGTTGCTTAGTTTTGGCTGCTTTCAGATTAGCTTCTTTTATTTGGAAGTCATGCACAAAAGCCAAGATGTCTTGTGGCCTAGCCGCAGGCCCCCCAGGACAGCCGGCCCAGTGGACTCTATCAAGCTGAAGCTAAGCGTCGTCTTCCCAGCCCAGGACAGAACGAAAGAGAGCTTGAGTGTAGCCTCGAATTTCAGAGCCTTCTACATCCGCTGGTACCCCCCTAAGTCTGATATTTTTATGACGGGATTTGTTTTCGGGGTCCTTGGCTTGGGCCCTGAGTTCATCCTGCTGTTCATGGAGGCGGATAATTTCTTGGCGCAACATTTCCACCTCCTCCCCTCTGTAGGTTTCATTGTCCTCCAAAATGGGCACACGATCCCTCAACGAGGACCAATCCAGTTTCCAGTCCCACAGGTCTTGCGATAAGTCTTTTTTAAGGGCCTGAATGTCTGATTTTAGTGAGTCAAATAGAGAGGTGAGGAAGCCCTTGGTAACCGGTGCCAGGTCTGAGTCATTGTTCCCTTCTGAATCGGAATGAGTATGGGGCTGAGAACCAGTAGCTGAATCCTTAGCAGAGACTAGTGTAGAACGGGTAAGCATCTCTCGAACCGACTTGTCCCGCTTGTTCTTAGAGGTCGCCATCATGGGTGAAGGTAAAAGGGAGCTCAGTTGTCAGGTGCTTCAATGGGTCCAAGGAGTCCCACCACAGCTTTTCCAGGTCTGACTGAGTTGGCCTGCTATAAAAGAGTAAGCTTACTCCCACGTTTGGCGGGATGAGTCAAGCAACGCGGCCCAGTTAAGGGTGCAGTGTGCAGGAGGATACTCTCAATGCTGTTTCTGTTGCTGTGTGTGCTCGTGCAGGCCTCCTGTGGAAAGGGAGAGGTGCTAGGCCGCCACGGAGCCCTCCTCCCCAAACCACCCCCTGAGTGGTCACGGGGACAACAGCAAAGAAAGGGAGTCTGTCCGGCAGATAGGAGTTCACAGCTGCCACCCTAGAGTGCACACAAGGCCAAGTGCATAGGCACCGCTGGGGCACGCTACAAGTTCCTCAAAAACAGCACCAGTGAACGGTATAATATGGCCTTACCAGTCTCCTCCGCGCATCAATCAGGCCCAGTGCAGTGCAAAGCGGCAGGCCCAGTCCTCAGTGCCATGGGCCCTGACTCACCTTCAGGGCCCGCGGGCCAGCACTAGACGCCCATGTCCCAAGCGGCCACATCCACTGCTCCTCTGGCCCCACGGGGGTGGGGGGGATGGCGATGGATGGAGGGATCTGTCAAACCGGTGCACAAGAGACGTCAGGCAGGCCCTCTCCAACCAGGCGTCTTGAATCGGGTGCCCTCTGCATGGTGGGGGCTGCTGACACGCTGCAGCTGTTGAATGCAGGACGTGGGCGCACGGAACCGCACTTTCACTCCTAGGCGGCTGCCATTTTAGCTCCGGCCGATAGCCCATTCACTGCGGGTGTCGGAAGTGTGGTCTAGCCTGCTATCAAGGCGCACCCTCCCCCCCACCCCCCTCCCCCCCAGCCTCCGGATGCCCATCTAGGCTGAGATGCAAGTTTCGGTCGGTATGGAGCCCCTTGAGGTGCTATAGTCACGGGCCCAGGAGGCAGAGAGGTGAGAGGCACGTTCTACTCCGCCGCCATCTTGGCCACGCCCCCGCACAGGCATGCTTTTCAGGACACTATTAAAGGTGTAATAATAGGAATCAGTGGCCATATAAATAATTTTGAAAACTCCTGGATGAAGGCTCTTGAAGCCGAAAATAAATGTTTGGAATTTCGACACCAATCAGAGGAAGGTATCCTCATCTTAGACAACCTTAGTCATAAAAAATACGGATACAACAAGATTGTAAGTACCAAGGCAGGGCATTGGGTAACCAAATTTAACTCGATAAAAATGTGTGCTGGCAACTCCGCCTGGAAAGTTTTAGCCTGTTACCTGAAATATAAACAGAATTACCCCCAAATTACCCCATTTAAAGGTAAGGATGGCCTCTTACACCTAGATCCACTGAAAATATCTCATATTTTCCTAGACCTCCATGTAAAACCTATACGATGAAAATAAGGCTGTCAATGCAGGTGATAGCCTAGACTACTTAAGTAAACTAAACCATTCCCAAACGTGATCCCCAACGTCCACTGCTCATAAATCAAACTATCACTGAAGACAAACTGCAATCTGCCATCAAATCCCTTAAACTGGTTAAAGCACCTGCTCCGGATGGGCTTATTGCTCGCTTCTATAAACAGTTCTCAGATGAAATACGCTCTTCTTGATCTCTTCCATAGCTACTCCAAGTCTGGATCTATTCAAGGTACCACAGCGGAAGCTATAATTGCACCTATTCCCAAGGAAGGGAAAGACAATACTTATCCTAAAAACTATAGGCCGATTTCACTTATTAATTTGGACGGTAACTTTAATACCAAAATCTTAGCTAAAAGAATTGAAGCAATGTTACCTTATCTGATAGGCACCTACCAATCCAGCTTCCTTGAAGGAAGACTCTCGAATGACATTGTCAGATTGTTGGGTTATATCTTACATCTTGCCAGACCCAAATCCTCCCCTGTAGCGGCAATAGCTCTCAGTGCTAAAAAAAGCATTCAATAAGGTTGCATGGCCATTTCTAAGAGCCGTCATGTTGAGGTTCAACTTGGGTGATTTTTTCATAAGGATGACTATGGCCTTTACACTAACCACTGTGTAAAATAAGAACCAATGGTGTCCTATCTGATTCATTCCCACTTAACCCCTTCGATGCTCATGACGAGCTCAGCTCGTCATGCTGTGCGGTCGGCCTGTGCGCATGACGAGCTGAGCTCGTCACGACCACACCCGCGATCGGAATGAATTCCGATCGCGGCGAAGCGGTTAAACAGGGCACCAAAGAGGGTTGCTTTCTATCTCCTTCTCAATTCCTTCTTGCTATCAAACTGCTTTTACTGTCTCTCGATGAGCTATTCAACCTGATTGGGCTAAAGTTGGGTGACAGCTATTTCTAAATAGCTGCTTATGCTGGTGATATCTTTTAAAAAAAAAAAAAAAATTTATTGAAAATTAAAACATTTGCCATGTGTAAAATCGTAATATACAGTTCGTCGTATAACGGAAAAATGCTGTATGCTGTGTTACAATACATTCAGATGTTACAATTTTATAAATTTCTTTCGTGCCATTTCAAGTTCTTCAGTCGGTGAAATGCATAGTACTCCCCGATGAGCATTCCAGGCCCCCCATTTTCTATCCCATTTCTTAGGGCAACCTCTGATTTTGTAGAGTTCTTTTTCAGCTATCATACATTGGTCCATTGCCGCCACCCAACCAGTCAACAACGGCCTGTCCGCAGCCCCCCATTTCATGGCAATAGCTCTCTTTACCAGGGTATATCCCAGGGTGGTGAACTGCTGTTCTATGTCTGTAAGATCATTTGCGTCCCAAATGTTTAGGATTCCCAATGGGGGTTTCAGTACTAGTGGTTTGCCCAGTGCCTCTTGCATTTGATCTGTTGCTCGCTCCCAAATGTGTCGTATGTAGGGGCAGTCCCATAAAATGTAGTAATAGAGTTACAGCCCCGTAGGCAGAGCGCATCCTGTCGGGTCCCTATCTTGGCCAATGTCGCTCCGGTGAGGTATGTCCTGTGTAGAATCTTCAATTGAATCAATTTGAAACGTTGATTTATAGCCGCTTCCCTGGGGGACATTAGGGCCGTCTGCCAGTCCTCGTCCTCGAGTTGTCCTATGTCGGATTGCCATCTGTCTCTAAGAGTAAGGAGGGGGTCTGGCAAGTTATTACATAGCTTGCGATAAGTAAGGGAGACGGCCTTAGTAAGGAGGGGCTTGGCTAAAAGTCGGTCCTCTAAGGGGGACGAGTCCGGGACATTAGCCAGGTCTGGTAGAGCCGTTTGAAGCGCATGTCGGATTTGTAGATAGCGGAAAATCTCGGTGGGCGCCAGTTCATGTTTCGCTTGAGGTTCTTTGAATGGAAGTAGTTTCCCTTTTTTTAGAAGGTCCCCGATCGTGGAGATCCCTATCGTATCCCATTTGTCGAACCCTACTTGATAGCATAATAATCCCAGTTGTTGGGATGACCACTGAGGCGTAGCTATTGTCATCTTTCCCTGCCATCCCAATCGTTTGTTAGCTTTCTGCCAGACTGCAATAGTTTGAGACATTGGACCGAGATATCTTCCCTTTCGGGGTTTGGTGTATAAGGCTCCTAGATATCCTTCCCGTCCAGTCTGATACCTCTCTAAGTGGTATGCCAGGCTAGATGGCGGACCATACAACCAGTGGTTGGTGGCCACTAATTGCGACGCCCAATAGTAGAGACGTAGATCCGGGAGTGCAATCCCTCCGTCGTACCAGCTCTTCGTCAATTTTCTTAAGGCTATTCGTGGTGTCCCTCCATCCCATAACAGTGTACGGACTTCCGCCTCCACCCCAGCGAAGTATGTGTCCGGGATAGAATAAGGGCAGTTCTGAAGTGCATAGAGGAACCTCGGTAATGCTAGCATTTTAAATAGATCCGCACGGCCCAACAGCGACAGTGGCAGCGACCTCCAGTGTCTGACATCTTCCTTTAATCGCTGCAGGGGGGCAGCGAGATTGTGTTCATAAAAGATTTTGGGGTCAGGGGTAATGAAAATCCCCAGGTATGTAAAACCCTCCCTGGTTACTACCACCGTACAACCCTTGGGTAGTCTAGGCGTGGGGCCGTGGAGAACGTAAAGTATTGATTTTGCCCAGTTTATGGCATAGCCGGAGTATTTTCCGAAATTGGCAAAGATATTGAGTAGGTAATGAATCGATGCGTCTGGGGAGGCTAAATAAACCAGAATATCATCAGCGTACAATGATATTCTATCTTCAGTATCTTCGTCCCATTTTAGCCCTCGTAAAGTGACATCGCGCCTTATCCACGCCGCCAGCGGCTCGAGAACCAGCGCGAACAACAGAGGGGATAGGGGGCACCCCTGCCTAGTTCCTCTGCGTAGCCTGAATACCCTCGAGGTGTGATTGTTAACTCGCACCTGTCCCCACAGGTCGGTATATAGCAAGCGAACGCAGGCTATGAACCGGGGGCCAAATCCAAAGCGTGCGAGCACTTCGAAAAGGTACGGCCATTCTATTGAATCAAAGGCCATGGAGGCGTCTAAGGACATAATCACTGCGTCTTCTTCCAGGTAGGGTTGCCTCGCAAGCACATTATGTACCCTACGAATATTCAGCGCCGTATTTCTACCCGTTACGAACCCAGATTGATCCGCGTGGACCAGGGAGGGCAACACAGCATTCAAGCGGATGGCCAGTAATTTCGCCAGAATCTTGGCTTCCGCATTTATTAATGAGATTGGTCTATACGACCCGCAACAGTCCGCTGCCTTCCCGGGTTTTCGTATAACTACTATAGCTGCCAACCTTTGATCCGGAGGCAGCATGCCCTTTTCCAGGCTCTCCTCATACATTAGATTAAGGTGGGGAGCTATCTTTACCGCCACAGACTTGAGAAACTCTATCGGGATACCGTTAGGTCCCATCGCTTTTCCTGATTGGACGCTGTATATAGCTGTACATAGTTCCTCATCAGTGATATCAGCCTCCAGGTCAGCTTTGTCCGTTTCTGATAGTAAGGGTAGGTTACTGTCCATCAGCAGTTGCCGGGATTCTTCCGACGTGTAGGTGGTAGATGGTGTGTACACCTTCTCCAAATGATCGGCAAACATTTCTGCAATGCCTTGTGGGTCAGATATTGTCGCGCCCATATCGTTGGATAATTCAGGCACCCATCTGTGTGCCTGCTCCCGACGCTCGAGCCAAGCCAGCATTCTACCCGCTCTCTCCCCCATCTCATACACTCTGTGTTTTGTGGACAATAAGCGTGCTCTCGCCTTTTCTTGCACAAGGACTTTATATTCATGGCGTTTGATGGTGAGGCGATGTGCTGTGTCTTCGCTGGGCGAGGAGTTATGGAGCGACTCTAGTCGTTGTAGGTCACTCTCTATTGCGTGTATGTGCTCGTTGTGGCGCCGAATATGACCCAGTTTTAATGCTAGCGCATGACCTTTCATCACTGCTTTTTATGCCTCCCAAATTGTCTGCGCGGAGTCCACCGACCCAAGATTTTCTGTAAAATAGTGGTCAGTCTGTTCAGTCAGTTGGTCTCTTATGTCAGGTATATCTGAAAGAGACACGTTAGTGACAGATTCCTTACCTTAGAATATCCCCAGGCGTCAGGCTGGATCCGGAAAGTTTTTTGCGTAGCAGTACCCTTGCGCGTCGGAAGGCGGCGTCGTGCGGCTCTGCGTCCGTCGTCGGCGTCGTGGTCGCCGGGATGACGTCGCGGGCAGTACTTAGACGCCGCCCCTGCGCGCTGACGTCAGTTCTTCTTTTTCCGTGCCAGTAAGCGCAGATCCGGGAAGAGCAGTGCCCTAGTCACTTTTTGACTATCCTTTTTTGTGAATTTTTTCACTGTTTCTTCAACGAGTCTTCACGACTCCTAAGGTGTCGTAGGGATGCCCAGCTTTAAGCCCTGCGAGGCCTGTGGTCGCATGATGTCGATCACGGACCCGCATCTCGAGTGTCTCTTCTGTCTCGGCCGAGACCACGACACGAAGTCGTGCCTTGACTGCCGGAAACTTCATCCGAAGGCTTTGCGAGAGCGGTCTCGAAAGCTACTCGAGGTCCGGCAGTCGGCTCCGCGCCGCACCAAGCCCCGGTCCCGGGAGAGGTCGAGGGGCCGGTCGCGGAGTCCCCGCCGTTCGTCGGAATCCAAGTCTTCGCGCTCCTCCGGTAAGTCGAAGCACAAGAAGTCTAAGAGGCGTCATCGCTCTAAGACTTCGCCTCGCCGGTCTCGCGACTCGGCTGAGGCCCCAGTTGGCACCGTCCCCGCCCCCGCGGCCCCGGACATGCCTGTAGAGCCGACTCCGGCCGAAATACAGGAATTCCTGTCGGCCATGGCCCGCCTCTTCGGGCCTTCAGGTCCCTCCGATGCGCCTTCGGGCCCCGCGGGCCCTGATGGGGTTGCCCCGGCGCCGCCGTCGACTCCGGTCCCGGCGCCGCCTGTCCCACCGGCCTTCATCCCGGCCTCGGCTCCGGCCCCGGCCTCGATCCCGGCTCCGGTGGTACCGCAACCCCCATCGACGCCAGTTGACCTAACCACGCCTCCGCCGACGCCGATGTCCCCGGTGCCGTTCCTGACGCCGACGGGG
Organism: Calotriton arnoldi; assembly: GCA_963921515.1. NCBI lineage: Eukaryota > Metazoa > Chordata > Amphibia > Caudata > Salamandridae > Calotriton > Calotriton arnoldi. The sequence goes on from CAWUFW010000721.1 coordinate 2,174,640, forward strand.
CTCCGGATGGCGTCGTTCCCCGGTTCTCTCCGGCTCCGGACATGGAGCCGGACCGACGTCGCCCGACGCCGGCTCCGGCGCCGATGAGACCTTGGGTCCCAAATGTCCCTCCTCCTCCATATTTTGAACAAGAGGAGGACCAGGAGAGCTGGGAGGGGTCTGAGGACCCTCTCACACAACAGTGTGAGTTTGACCCGGACTGGGTTGAGGAACTTGGGGATGCCAGTGGTCTAGACACCTCCCCTGACACTGGCATGCTGTCTCCTCCCGTGGCTACGGAGGAGGGGGCTAATTTTGCAACGGTGTTGCGTAGAGCAGCTGGAGCCTTACATCTCCAGTTGCCTACTGTGGCCGTCAGGACTAACCTCCTGACAGAAGTGCTTCAGCCGGCGGCTTCCTCTTCGGAGACTGTGCTGCCGTTTAATGATGCACTCACTGACGTTCTTTGGGTGCCTGGTCCAAACCCACCACAGGGGCTCCTGTGGATAGGAACGTGGCCCGACGCCATCGCCCTGCTCCGGGCGACCCCCTGTTTCTCTCCCAACATCCCACCCCTGAGAGCTTGGTTGTCCAAGCCTCTGCCTCCCAAACCGCCTTCCCTACCGCCCTTCCGGATAGGGAATCCAAACGCCTGGACCAATTTGGGAAGAAGGCTTTTTCTTCCTCCAGTGCTGGCTTGCGGTACGTCAACACCGCTTGCCTTTTGGGCCGATATACCCACTCCCTGTGGGATTCGGTGGCGGCTGTTTTGCCGCAGTGTTCTGAGGAGGTCCAGACACTGCTTACCCGCGCCATTGCGGAAGGGCGAGATGCGGCTAAATACACCATCCGTTGTGGCCTTGATACCGCCGACTCGCTGGGCAGATCGCTTGCGACGACGGTGGCGCTACGTCGCCACGCCTGGCTGAGAACAACTGGTTTCTCGGGTGATGTCCAGAATACATTCATGGACATGCCCTTTGATGGAGTCGGTCTTTTTGGTTCGAAGGCAGACCATGCGCTGGAGCGGTTTAAGGACTCACGGGCTACGGCCAAGTCCCTGGGCCTTTCTGTTGTACGCCCTCCGCTCAGCTCTGCTTTTCGCCCCTTTCGTGGCCACGGAAGGGGCGCCCAGTCACGTCAGCTGCCCAGCCACCGGCCCGCGCAGCAAGCGTCTACGCATGGCCGAGGACGTGGATACCGCCGTGGCGGTTCGGGCAACCAGCGTGCGGGTCAGGCCACCACCTCCAACCCGTCCGCAGCCTCCAAGCCCTCCTAGTCCCTCCTTTCCGGTGCACAGCACGCCAGTAGGGGGCAGGGTCCGCCATCACCTTCACCACTGGCGTCCCATCACCTCGGACAGGTGGGTCTTGGACATTGTCCGAAGGGGCTACTCCCTCCCCTTCGAGACCACCCCCCAGCCATGCCACCTCAATTCCACCGCATGTCAGGGGATCACTTGGTACTTCTGCAGAAGGAAGTCACGGCCCTCTTGGCCAAGAGGGCCATCGAGCATGTTCCGACCCCAGAAGTAGGGCGTGGTTGCTACTCCCACTACTTCCTGGTGCCCAAAAGGACAAGGAGGACATGCGTCCTATCTTGGACCTCCGGAACGTCAATCGCTTCCTCCGGAAGGAGAAGTTCAAGATGCTCACCCTAGCTCAGGTCTTGAATGCCCTCGACCCTGGAGACTGGTTGGTAGCGTTGGACTTGCAGGACGCTTATTTTCACATCCTCGTCCTGCCGGCCCACCGGCGTTACCTGCGGTTCACGGTAGGCCTCGAGCATTTTCAGTTCACCGTGCTCCCCTTTGGCCTTACAAGTGCCCCTCGGGTGTTCACGAAAGTGATGGCGGTGGTCGCAGCTCATCTGCGCCGGGCAGGGGTTCCAGTCTTCCCCTACCTCGACGACTGGTTGCTGAAGGCGGGCTCGTCCCAGGCAGTCGTCTCCCACCTCCAGACTACGGCCGAACTCCTGCACTCGCTGGGGTTCTCCATCAATGTGCCGAAGTCGCATCTGATTCCTTCTCCACAGCTCCTTTTCATCGGAGCAGTTCTGGACACGACGCAGTTTCGGGCCTATCCTCCCGAACGGCGAGTCCGGGATATTCGGGCTATGATTCCGATCTTTCAGCCTTTATCCTGGGTTTCGGTACGGATGACCCTGAGGCTGCTGGGCCTCATGGCCTCCTGCATCCTGCTGGTCAATCATGCCAGATGGCATATGCGGGCTCTGCAGTGGGACCTGAAGTTTCAGTGGGCGCAGCACCAGGGCAACCTGTCCGATCACGTCCAGATCTCGGAGGGGACTGCTAAACAGTTGCAGTGGTGGCTCTCGAACCGGCAATGGGTCATGGGCAGATCCCTCTCCCTTCCCCAGCCAGAGCACACAGTTGTGACGGACGCGTCCCTTCTGGGATGGGGCGGTCACATGGGAGAGGCGGAGATCAGAGGCCTCTGGTCTCCGGCGGAGTCCCGGCTCCATATCAACCTTCTGGAGCTCCGGGCGATCCGACTTGCACTCAAGGCATTCCTTCCCTCTGTCAAAGGGAAGGTAGTGCAGGTGTTCACAGACAACACCACCGCCATGTGGTACTGCAACAAACAAGGCGGGGTGGGGTCGTGGACCCTTTGTCAGGAGGCTCTGCGCCTCTGGACATGGCTGGAACATCAGGGCATGTTCCTGATGGTTCCCTAAACGCGAGGGCGGACGAACTCAGCCGCAGGTGCATGATGGATCACGAATGGCGTCTTCACTCGGAAGTGGCGCAAGGACTCTTTCTACAGTGGGGAGAGCCTTGGTTAGATCTATTCGCCACCGAAGAGAACGCGCAATGTCATCAGTTCTGCGCGTTGGAATTTCCAAGGCGGCACTCGCTCGGCGACGCTTTCGTCGCGAGTGGAGTTGCGGTCTGTTGTACGCCTTTCCGCCTATACCACTTCTACCCAGAGTGTTGAAGAAGATTCGGCACGACCGGGCCCAAGTCGTTCTTGTGGCTCCGGACTGGGCTCGAAGAGTTTGGTATCCCGAGCTACTCAGTATGAGCGTAGATCCCCCGATCCGTCTGCCTCTTCGGGAGGATCTTCTGTCGCAGCAGCAGGGACGGTCCTCCACCCGAACCTGTCCAGCCTCCACCTGCTTGCGTGGAGATTGAGCGGCGGCAGTTGATTCCTTTCGACTTGCCTCCCGAAGTTTGTGATGTGATTCTGGCAGCCAGGCGTCCCTCCACTAAGGTGGTATACGCCTGCAGGTGGAACAAGTTTGTGGCATGGTGCACAGCAAAGGCTGTGAATCCCCTTTCTGCCCCTCTCTCTGAGGTTCTCCTGTTCCTTCTTTCCCTGGCCCAACAGGGTTCTGCCCTGGGTACCATCAAGGGCTATATTTGTGCCCTCTCGGCCTACCTCAGGCTTCCTGATCAGCCCTCCCTTTTCAAGTCCCCTGTTGTTAACAGGTTTCTAAAAGGCATTACACACCTCTTCCCTCCTGTTCCGTTTGTGATGCCTCAGTGGGACTTGAACTTGGTTCTTACCTTTCTTATGTGCGCTCCCTTTGAGCCTTTACATAACTGTCCTCTTCGTCTTCTGACTCTGAAGACTGCCTTTCTGGTGGCCATCACCTCCGCTCGGCGGGTGAGTGAGCTCCAGGCTCTATCATGTAAACCTCCCTTTCTGTCTGTCCATCCAGACAAGGTTGTTCTTAGGACGCGTCCGTCCTTCTTGCCAAAGGTGGTTACTGCCTTCCACATTGGGCAGACCATCACTTTGCCCACCTTCTTTCCGCCTCCGCATCCTTCCAGAGAGGAAGAGAGGCTCCACCGTCTGGACCCAAAACGTGCGCTTTCCTTTTACATCGACCGCACACGCCATTTCCGGGTGGATGACCAGCTCTTTGTTGGCTACGTGGGCGCCAAAAAGGTCGGGCGGTGCACAAGAGAACCATCTCCCGCTGGGTAACCTTGTGTATCAAAGCCTGCTATTCTTTGGCTAAGAAGGAGCCTCCTGTTGGGCTGCGTGCCCATTCCACCAGGGCAACGGCTGCTACCACGGCTTTGGGCCGCGGTGTTCCGCTGCTGGATATCTGTCAGGCGGCTACGTGGGCCTCGCTGCACACGTTTACAAAGCATTACTGCCTTGACAGTCAGGTCCGGAGGGACGGCTTCTTTGGCCGTTCTGTCCTCCGGGACTTCCTTGTCTGATCTTTGTTCGCAGACCCACCACCGGGGTTGGTATTGCTGGGGTATCTATTCTAAGGTAAGGAATCTGTCACTAACGTGTCTCTTTCAGATGCACAAGTTACTAACTTGTGTAACGATATATCTGTAAGAGACAGTAGTTAGTGACAGATTCCCTACCGCCCCACCCATCCTCCCCGTTCTGCGAACTGATTTCTAGGGTTAAGGACATCCCTTTCAGGGCCCTAGTATTTTTCAGACACCTATGTCAGCTTCTTGCATGGCTCTGCGTTCCTGGCGCGGAAAGTCGTGTACAGAACTGACGTCAGCGCGCAGGGGCGGCGCCTAAGTACTGCCCGCGACGTCATCCCGGCGATCACGACGCCGACGACAGACGCGGAGCCGCACGACGCCGCCTACCGACGCGCAAGGGTACTGCTACGCAAAAAACTTTCCGGATCCAGCCTGACGCCTGGGGATATTCTAAGGTAAGGAATCTGTCACTAACTACTGTCTCTTACAGATATATCGTTACACAAGTTAGTAACTTGTGCCTTAAGGAGCCACGGGTTGATCACTATGAAGCTACGGTGCTGGGGGCGGCGGAAACTAAGTTCTACCCACACCGGGGAATGGTCCGAAATTCCACGTGGAAGCCCATGGGGATTTTGAAAATGGCCGACATCCGTCAGAAGTGTAAGGAAATAATCTATGCGGGACATGCTCTTATGCGCATTGGAATAGTGGGTATAATATGTCATTTGTGGTTGCAGAGAGCGCCATATGTCCGCTAGACCCATGGCCTGGGTGAATTCCGCCATGAGAGTATTTGGTCTAGTGGCCGGTCGCTGGGGGTATCTATCTACTTTATCGTCCATAGTCAGGTTAAAGTCCCCTCCCATTATCAAGATACCGCCTGGCAAGTCCATCAATATTTTACCTAGGTCGGATAGCGCTGTTTTCCCCAGCGCCGGGGGGAGATACACCGAGATGACGTTCAACACTTTCCCCTCCCAGGTGGCCTCCAATACCGCAAATCTACCCTGTGGGTCCGCCCAGGTACGTGTGGGTGCAAGAGCTAGGCCTTTGCGAACTAGGATACCTGTCCCCCTGGAGCCAGAGGTAAACCCTGCGTGTACTAATAGCTTATAGCCCCACCTGCTAAGGGCCTTGCAACTATTTCCTATTAGGTGGGTTTCTTGCAGCAGGACTATATCTGGTGCTTGTCGCTTTAGATACTGTGACACAACTCCCCTCTTTATCTTGTCTCCTAGTCCATTAACATTCCACGTCAGGGCGGACAATTTGATGTCAGTGACAATAGACATTGTGGAATAGGGTTGTTGTCAAAGAGGCGCAATCGGTAGCTCTCCCCCAGGGGGAGGAGACCAGGTCAGCTTGGACCGACACCCGTTCCAAAGGGGCCGAATACCCAATATGGGGGGGATTGAACTACAGCATATCGTACAAATGGCATCTCCCGCGATTGGTACCAATTTACCAAGCCTTTTATGATTCTCGCTTCAACATGACAATTAACAAAAACAGAAACCTCAACTCGCCCGTCCCCCTCCCCGCGCCCTGCCCCCCTGCCAGTGGATTTCAAACTACCCACCCCCCAACAAGGCAGAGTGCCTGTCGCCCCCCCTCCAATGTGCGGGTTCTGGTGTACAGCCATCCCACCCTCGCCGTAACTTAAGGATGGATACATATTACACGGCAATCAGAAAGATCCCCCGATGAACACCAAAGCGATTACATTGAACATGTCGCAAATTACCTGTGATAGCGCTCAATTTGACCCTAATAACTTCCCATCTGTTAGTCAACCAGGGATCCGAGTCCCACACCCCTTATCCCCCCCCCTGCCATCAGTTGCCCTCAAAGGTCCCAAGTGTCTTTGTGATTGTTACATGGAGCAGCGCCCCACCACCTACCCTCTCACCCCTTCGGAGCCACAGTGTTCTCCCCACGATTATCTCCTCCGTTGGTCGGTGGGTCGTTCTTGTTCCTGTCGTGTTTGCCATTGTTCCGATGTCCCACCCTTCGCCATCCCTCAAGCCAGTCATAGGTTTCCTCCGGGGATGAAAAGAACCAGATCTTTCCCTCAGACTCAACCCGGAGTTTGGCTGGGAAGAGCATAGAGTACTTGATTTCCTTGTCACGTAGTTCCTTCTTCACAGCCTGAAAGCTGCGTCGTTGGGCCTGCACTTTGGTCGTGAAGTCCGGGAAGAATGTGACGGTGCTGTTGTCTATTTGTAAGGGCGGTTTGGCTCGAGCCGTTTGGAGGATCACATCGCGGTCCCGGAAATTGAAGACTCTCGCAATGATAGGTCTCGGGGGAGCCCCAGGTTTGGGCCGTCCCCCAGGGACTCGATGGGCTCGTTCAATAGAGAAATAATCGGACAGGCGTTTCGGCTGGAGCCTCTTTATCACCAGGTCTTCCACAAAGAGGTCCGTCGCGGGTCCCTCCGCTCGCTCCGGGACTCCCAGTATGCGTATGTTGTTTCTGCGCGCCCGTCCTTCATAATCATCAAGCTGGCTTTCCATCTTCACCTGCTGGTCTTGGAGCCGGGCTACTTGTTGCTTAAGGAGGTCCGTGTCAGACGCTAAGATAACTGTGGCATTTTCCACATCTTTTACTCTGGCATCCAATTTGCGTAGGTCCGCTCTGATGAGGGAGACCTCTATGTTGACAGTGTCAATTCGGGTCTCCAGAGATGACCGGACTCCCGCAATAGCCTCCATTACGTCTTGGAGGGTAGGATCAGGTTGAGAAGACTTGGGGTGAGGGCCATTTGTCCCACCCTTGGCAGCCGGGTCAGGTTCATCACCTGTTTTCCCCCAAGCAAATTTTGCGAGTGACTTTTGGGCCGCTGCTTTGGGTCCCCTTCCGCTGGCCATTGCGAGGTGGGAATTGCCCCGTATGGACCCGGAGTCGGTACTCGCCGCCGCCTGCCCAGGGAGGGGAAATCTGACTGCGTCCCTCCCCGTCGGCCTGTCGGTTTTCCCGAGTAACTGACTGGTGGCAAGTTTCAACAGATGGGTGCCACTGATTTCGGGCTCTGGGATTTCCTGAGGGCTAGTGTTCTGATGAGGCGGGGGCGTGATGCGGCTTACAGATCTGGCTAGGCGCTATCTTGGGGCGCAGCAACTCCGGCCGGGTCGATGGCGGCTTCAATTATCCCCCCGTGCTTCACCCCCAGTGCTGTCGTAATATGTCCTGAACACGACCAACAGGGCCACACCCAGCGTGGGCTATCTGTGAACCGGCCGGTTTGCAGCGTCGTTATGGGGCAGCCACTTGGCAGGGTGGCTCGCCGGGGTGGTAGTGTATCTCTATAGATGTCCCGGGATTCCGTGGGGGGCCCCCGGCGCCACCAGGTCCCCGCCCGGGGCCTCGGGTAGTAACGGGCCCGGAGGGAGGGAGCACGCGTCAACTTCCACTGATCTGCACCCCCCTCCTCTGCAGCGGTGTGTGTCGATTCAGGTAGGTATCAGTGGGTACGGGGCCACCCAAGGTCCCCAGAAGAGTCTCCGGCACAACCGCCAAGGCCACTCACCGCCCGGATCAGGATCTCTGCTCCGGGTCACTACGTCTCCCGCAGCTGCACTTCAGGGGCCTCACTGCGATGTTCTTGCCCTCAGGGATCAGTGGGCAGTAGGTATGACCCCCGGCCCTGCCCGACAGTACTCCTGGTCAGCTGGGAGCCTGGAAGCGGCCGCCGGAACACCCATCCGCGACCAGGCCTCAAGCCGGGGCCTCGATTTAGAAGCAGGCCGGGGGGGGGGACGCGCCACACTCACCCCTCCTGCGCGTCACCTCCAGCTGGACAGATGGGTCACAGACGGCCCACGGCAGACTCCGATGCCGCGGGGGCCGCCCCTCGGTCACCAAGGCGTCCCGCACACCAGTGCACCGCTCCTACCCCTCAGCCGAGAGGAACGCAGGAGCAGGCCGCCATGTTGTCGCCGGCCGGGTGTCGGGGGCGCCGCTCCATCGCTGCGTATCTCCTCAAGTCGGGCTCGAAGCGCCCGATGCTGGCTTCGCCGGTGTCGACGGGATCCTGCCCCTCACATCAGGGGGAAGGCAGTTGATTTTAGGCAGGATGTGTGGAAGAAAGACGGCGAGGATGGCGGAGCCGCTTCAGAACGCGGCCATTCCGCTCGGCTGCTACCCACGCCCCCTGCTGGTGATATCTGGACTGTGACCGACCACACTAAAGTAGCCATCCCCTAAATTATGTCTAAAATTGATGAATACTCCCTGGTTTCGGGTTACACACTCAATCGGGATAAATCAGAAGTTCGTCCGACCTATTTCCTCATCTCTCTGTAATCACATTCAGCAGAAATGAACGTCAGAGTGGTCCCATGATGGGTTCCCTGACCCGCCCTCTATCGATTGGGTGAGGTTGTGGGTATCCGCCTTCTAGAGGACAATTACGCCCAATTTAGCCCAAACAAAATTCCATATTCTGCATGTGGTATTTTGGACCCCACACCAATTAGCTTCTTTAGGTCTACTAGACAGTAGTAACTGTTGGAGTTGTAAAATTGAGAAGGCTGACTTACAACATATGTTCTATAAATGCCCTTCACTTTCCACCTTCTGGGACAACATTCACAACATCATTGACATCCTCAACACCAAACGTCCCAGGAATATCTGCTTCCCTGTCTTTGACGCCTTGAGCTCCACACACACACACCAAGTCTGCAAAAAGAAGAGTGCTTACTCCTAGATCTAATGTTCACATTAGCTCCCAAGACTATTCCATCCTCATGGAAATCTCTAGGCAGTGATACCTCGAGCAGTGCCTGGTGGGAATGGATCCGTTACATCAGGGGAGCAAAGTTGATTATGTCTGCCCAGTATCCCTGGATCTCTGCCAACAGGTCCCTGTGGAACAACATGGACCGTTAATTTGAGTTAGTCAAGCTCCTATAAAAACTTTTCCCCACCATTGACATGTAGATATTACCGAATTGTACTGCGAGCTTCAGGATAATATTTATGGTTTGACTATATACCTGATCATGTTTCCTTATCTTATTCTCATGGCTTGTTTATGGTTTGACCATATCATTTTGTCAACCTCTCTGTCGTCTCTTCCTCCCCCCTTTCCCTATACCTCTTAGTATTAGTTCCCACCTTGCAGTCAGCCCACCTGCATCCTCCATGTCCTGTTGCATACCTTTCCATTTTTTCAGTTGTATAGCAGTGTTTATCTACTATTATGGCTTTATCAATAGCTAAGTATTTTACTCCACGTTATTGTGCTTACCACTTTTCTGTACTAAAAACTTATGAAATTAAAAAAAGAGTTCTAGTCGCCCTTGCTGGCAGATGTTAATACCCTACACTATTATCGCTTGTTCATTTATAGAGTACTGTATGGCGTGATTGTTCACGGTTACATTGCCCTAATCTGTTCGTATCGTTGCATATTCTGGCTGACTTCATCGATGTTGTGGATTTAACTGTATGCCATAAAAACGACAATAAAGAAATGTTAACAAACAAAAAAATAAGATGAGAGTTCCGAAGATGAGGGTAAGTATTTCAAGAAGCACAAGTGGGAGGTAAACATTGACAAAAAGCAGGGAAATGCACTCTCATGTCTCACTGTTCTAGCTTTTCCTCACATTCCAGTCCTGTCCACATAGTGACATTATTCCAACATACTCTTCATGGATGATGCTTAGGGCTTATTTTAAAAACAAATGTGACCAATCTGTCATTTAGGTACGATAGTAAAGGTTCTGGATTTTGAGTGTTTGAGAATCATTTCTCCGACACTTAAATTATTCTTTAGAAATTAATTTATATCTCTATAACCTGTTAAATAATATTCTATTTGGTTGGTGAAGTAAGTTAAGGTGTTAGGACTTTACATGTTACTTGATGGATTGATTGATTTAAATGTAAGGCATTTTGCATCTTTGATTTTATCTTTTAGACACTACAGACTGACGAGTGTTCCAGCACTTCTCAGTTGAATGAGCTAATGATGTCCTCTCAGACAACTCTGTTAAGCGATGTTCCTCTGGATTTGCCTTCAGATGCTACTATTCTCAAAGGAACATTTACTATCAACTTAGAAGGTAAGTCACAGTAGTTTGGTTACCAACTCGATTTTAAAAACCAATATTATCAATCTAAAGTGTCACCATACTATCCATTTTATAACTGGGGTGAAACAGAGAGTGTTGCTAGAAGAGATTCAAAACAATGATAGACCTTATTCTCCTTCTTGTAGTAATTTGCCCAAATTTAAAATATGTACATAAAAGTCTGGATTCAGCGATCAAGAATTGTAAAATCAGGAGACTCTTGTTTTCTGCTGCATCCCAACAGTCCATGAATTATACTTATCTGCAAATCTCCAGTTTCCTCACTAACTCATTTTTGTCTGGCCTTCATCTCATTGAGGCTCTTTATATACTCACAGAGAGATCTATAGGTAGTCCGTGGTTCTTGTGTAAATATTTTGGTTGATTCTTCTAAGTGTTTATTCTTGGGATCCTATGCTTCATTGTGCTTTCAGTAATTTTGGTTATTCATTTCAGGAGATCCGCTTGAATTTTTGTATTAAGTTTTTTCTTTTATTTGTGGCATTAGTACACCATGCACTCCCTTAAGCTTTATAATGTTACTAATTTTAATAATTTTTAACTTAATAAAGCATTATAGTCAACTCCGAAGGGTTACACCTGTTGTTAAAGGCCCTGAACCCGAGTTATGGGCTTAAGCTGCTGGCGAACATTCCACACACTGATGATCGAATGTTCTAAAATAAAATGGGAGAAAAGGGAAGACAAACTTAAGAATGTTGCAGAAGAAGGCATATACCAACCATTATTGGCCCTAGGCACTCCATTGTCTTCAGGGGAGATCTCAACATTCCACTATTATAATATAGCCTTAGCGGGCTCTACCGGCCATTAAAGGCCCGCTCCAGCATAGGCGAGGGCCTTTAACAAGGGAGCAGGCCTTTAATGGCCGGTAGAGCCCGCTAGGAGGGCTTTAAGGCTATTTGAACATTCCTCCCCTAGAGGGCGGAATGTTCTAATTACTAAAAACAAAGGCCTCTCGGAGCCCGAGGGGGTTTAAATCCCCTCGGGCTCCGGGAGGCCTTTGTTCACAGCAGCAGCTGTGAACAAAAACAACATTGGAATGTTGCTCTGCGGGCTTCACCGGCCCGTAGAAACCCGGAGCACTCCATTGTTTTCAATGGAGAGCTCCACATTCCAATGTTATAATATTTTCTAATGTAATGTTTTTCAGATTTATTTGTCAATTACTTAGAAGAGCCTAGTACTGCCCCTTCCCTAGTTCATAGCCTTTTATGTTTCCTACAAAGTTTCTGTGTTCCCACTTAGAGAATTTTTGAATACTGAAAAAAGAGAAATGCCACCCAAAGCCCTATTGGGCAAGGCACGTACCTCTGGATTTGCATTCAGATGCTGATATCCTCAAAGGAGCTTTTACTATGAACTTAGAAAGTAAGGCAGAGCAGTTTGATTCCCAACTAGATTTTAAAAACAAATGTTGGTTTCAATCTAAATTGTCACCACGCTGCCCATTTTTGCAACCAGGGTAAAATAGAGAATGTTACTAAAAGAGATTTAAAACCATGATCGAAATCATTCTCCTACTTGCAGTGATTTGCACAGATCAGCTTGGGTAGAACTGATAAGCTCCCTTGATCAAGCCCATGCATGTTATTTATTATGTATACATGTTTGTACATCAATAAACTCTGAACTGTCAGGAGTCAGTAGGAGACTTTATGCTATGTAGATCCCGGAAATAAATCAATAATTGTATTGCTGTTCACAAAGGATTGCGGGTGAAAAGGTATAAACTCAATAGTATCCAATTGATTTATAATGGATACTTTCCTCAACAGATCTTTCAACCTTGAAATCCATGTTTGTTAGGTTAAAACACAGAAAATTTCAAAGTAGCTACCAGCGTATCTGCCAGTGCTAAAACCTGATAGCTGTGCTATTTCTATGCAGACACTGGCTTACTGTTTATGAATGGCTCACTCTGAAGCTTGAGTACCATCTTCCTCTTCTTTAATGATGTCTGTTTGCTCAATATCAGGCTCTGGAGTAGTGCTCTTAAAGTTCAGTATTTTTGATTCAGTGTCTAGACTGCAGGTATCTGGTACTTTAGTTTTTCCCCTCTGCACTTTGACCGTAGTGATAATCCTGGCATCAACCTTGGACCCTGTCTTCACCAGCAAAGCCATCAACAACCCAGAGAAATTGGCCTTTTATTCCTTTTGTTTTGGCGGGCCAAATTTGTCCTCATCTCATGCCAAGAGTTGGCCATGGTCACGTCCAACTTCTCAGAACCTGGTGCCCAAACTAGAGAAACCTTTACAGTCTCAAGAGCTTTATATCTGAAAGAGACACGTTAGTGATAGATTCCTTACCTTAGAATATCCCCAGGCGTCAGGCTGGATCCGGAAAGTTTTGCGTAGCAGTACCCTTGCGCGTCGGTAGGCGGCGTCGTGCGGCTCCGCGTCCGTCGTCCGGCGTCGTGATCGCCGGGATGACGTCGCGGGCAGTACTTAGGCGCCGCCCTGCGCGCTGACGTCAGTTCTTCTTTTTCCGCGCCAGTAAGCGCAGATCCGGGAAGAGCAGTGCCCTGGTCAATTTTTGACCATACTTTTTGGTGATTTTTCACTGTGTTTTTCCAGCTTTCAGGTGTCGTAGGGATGCCCGGCTCAAGCGATGCGGCGCCTGTGCGCGGATGATGTCCGTCACCGACCCGCATTGGGAGTGTCTCTTCTGCCTCGGCCGAGGCCACGACACAGAGTCTTGTCCCGAATGCCAGGCCCTCAACCCGAAGGCTTTGCGAGAGCGGTCTCGAAAGCTCCTCGAGGCCCGGCATTCGGCTCCGCGGAAGCCCCGGTCGCGTGAGAGGTCCAGGGGTCGCTCGCGGAGTGCACACCGGTCGTCGGCGTCGAAGTCTTCTTCGTCCGGTAAGTCTCGACACAAGAAGTCCAAGAAGCATCGTCGCTCTCGGACCTCGCCTCGCCGGTCTCGCGACTCGGCTGAGGCCCCTCCCGGCACCGTCCCCGCCCCCGCGGCCCCGGACTTGCCTGTGGAGTCGCCCGTCATACCCGCCCTTCCCGGGTTCGGGGGCGGATCCGGCCAAGGTACAGGAGTTCCTGTCGGCCATGGCCCGCCTCTTCGGGCCTTCAGGCCCCTCCGGTGCGCCTTCGGGCCCCGCGGGCCTGATGGGGTTGATCCGGCGTCGCCGGCGGCTCCGGCCCGGCGTCGCCCGAGCCTCCAGCCTCGATCCCGGCTCCGGCTCCGGCCCCGGCCTCGATCCCGGCTCCACAACCCCCATCGACGCCGGTCGACCTCACGACACCTCCGCCGGCGCCGATGTCTCCGGTGCCGTTCTCGACGCCGCCCTGGGCTCCGGGCGGCGTCGTCCCCCAGTTCCTTCCGGCTCCGGACTTGGACCCGGAGCGACGTCGCTCGACGCCGGCTCCGGCGCCGATGGGACCTTGGGTCCCAAATGTCCCTCCTCCTCCTTATTTTGAACCAGAGGAGGACCAGGAGGACTGGGAGGGGTCTGATGACCCTCTGACACGCAACTGTCAGTATGATGAGGACTGGACAGAGAGTCTAGGGGAGGCCAGTGGTCTGGATACTTCTCCTGACACTGGCATGCTGTCTCCTCCCGTGGCTACGGAGGAGGGGGCCAATTTTGGTACGGTGTTGCGTAGGGCTGCTGGGGCCTTACGTCTCCAGCTCCCTACTTTGACGGTCAAGCCTAACATCTTGACAGAGGTGCTTCAGCCGGCAGCCTCCTCTGCGGAGACTGTGCTGCCGTTTAACGACGCCCTCACGGACGTTCTTTGGGCGCCTGGTCCAAGCCCAACACAGGGGCTCCTGTGGATCGGAACGTGTCACGACGCCATCGCCCCGCTCCGGGCGACCCCCTGTTTCTTTCTGTCCACCCCACTCCTGAGAGCTTGGTTGTCCAAGCCTCCGCTTCCCAAACCGCCTTCCCTACCGCTCCTCCGGATAGGGAATCCAAACGCCTGGATCAGTTTGGGAAGAAAGGTTTTTCTTCCTCCAGTGCTGGCTTGCGGTCCGTTAACACCGCTTGTCTTTGGGCCGATATACCCACTCTCTGTGGGATTCGGTGGCGGATGTTTTGCCCCAGTGCCCTGAGGAGGTCCAGGCACTGCTTCCCGCGCCATTGCGGAAGGAAGGGATGCGGCCAAATACACTATCCGTTGTGGCCTTGACACCGCCGACTCGCTGGGCAGGTCGATTGCAACGACGGTGGCGCTCCGACGCCACGCCTGGCTAAGAACCACTGGTTTTTCAGGGGATGTCCAGAATACTCTCATGGACATGCCCTTTGGATGGAGTCGGTCTTTTTGGGTCCAAAGCAGACCATGCGTTGGAGCGCTTTAAGGACTCACGGGCTACTGCCAAGTCCCTGGGCCTTTCTGCTACACGCCCTCCGCTGCCTTCTGCTTTTCGCCCCTATCGTGGCCACGGTAGGGGCGCCCCTTCACGTCAGCAGCCCAGCCACCGGCCCGCGCAGCAGGCGTCTTCGCGTGGCCGAGGACGTGGATTCCGCCGTGGCGGATCGGGCAACCAGCGTGCGGGTCAGGCCACCACCTCCAACCCGTCCGCGGCCTCCAAGCCCTCCTAGTCCCTCCTTTCAGGTGCACGGCACGCCAGTAGAGGGCAGGGTCCGCCATCACCTTCCCCACTGGCGCACCATCACCTCGGACAGGTGGGTCTTGGACATTGTCCGAAGGGGCTACTCCCTCCCCTTCGAGACCACCCCCCAGCCATGCCACCTCAATTCCACCGCATGTCAGGGGATCACTTGGTGCTTCTACAGAAGGAAGTCACGGCCCTCTTGACCAAGAGGGCCATCGAGCATGTTCCGACCCCAGAAGTAGGGCGTGGTTGCTACTCCCACTACTTTCTGGTGCCCAAAAGGACAAGGAGGACATGCGTCCTATCTTGGACCTCCGGAACGTCAATCGCTTCCTCCGGAAGGAGAAGTTCAAGATGCTCACCCTAGCTCAGGTCTTGACTGCCCTCGACCCTGGAGACTGGTTGGTAGCGTTGGACTTGCAGGACGCGTATTTCCACATCCCCGTCCTGCCGGCCCACCGGCGTTACCTTCGGTTCACGGTAGGCCCCGAGCATTTTCAGTTCACCGTGCTCCCCTTTGGCCTTACCAGTGCCCCTCGGGTGTTCACGAAAGTGATGGCGGTGGTCGCAGCTCATCTGCGCCGGGCAGGGGTTTCAGTCTTCCCCTACCTCGACGACTGGCTGCTGAAGGCGGGCTCGTCCCAGGCAGTCGTCTCCCACCTCCAGACTACGGCCGAACTCCTGCACTCGCTGGGGTTCTCCATCAATGTGCCGAAGTCGCATCTAATTCCTTCTCCACAGCTCCTTTTCATCGGAGCAGTTCTGGACACGACGCAGTTTCGGGCCTATCCTCCCGAACGGCGAGTCCGGGATATTCAGGCTATGATTCCGATCTTTCGGCCTTTATCCTGGGTTTCGGTACGGATGACCCTGAGGCTGCTGGGCCTCATGGCCTCCTGCATCCTGCTGGTCAATCATGCCAGATGGCATATGCGGGCTCTGCAGTGGGACCTGAAGTTCCAGTGGGCGCAGCACCAGGGCAACCTGTCCGATCACGTCCAGATCTCGGAGGGGACTGCAAAACAGTTGCAGTGGTGGCTCTCGAACCGGCAATGGGTCATGGGCAGATCCCTCTCCCTTCCCCAGCCAGAGCATACAGTTGTGACGGACGCGTCCCTTCTGGGATGGGGCGGTCACATGGGAGAGGCGGAGATCAGAGGCCTCTGGTCTCCGGCGGAGTCCCGGCTCCATATCAACCTTCTGGAGCTCCGGGCGATCCGGCTTGCACTCAAGGCATTCCTTCCCTCTGTCAAAGGGAAGGTAGTGCAGGTGTTCACAGACAACACCACCGCCATGTGGTACTGCAACAAACAGGGCGGGGTGGGGTCTTGGACCCTTTGTCAGGAGGCTCTGCGCCTCTGGACATGGCTGGAACATCAGGGCATGTTCCTGATGGTTCAACACCTGGCAGGTTCTCTGAACGCCAGGGCGGACGAACTCAGCCGCAGGTGCATGATGGATCACGAATGGCGTCTTCACTCGGAAGTGGCGCAAGGACTCTTTCTACAGTGGGGAGAGCCTTGGTTAGATCTATTCGCCACCAAAGAGAACGCGCAATGTCATCAGTTCTGCGCGTTGGAATTTCCAAGGCGGCACTCGCTCGGCGACGCTTTTCGTCGCGAGTGGAGTTGCGGTCTGTTGTACGCCTTTCCGCCTATACCACTTCTACCCAGAGTGTTGAAGAAGATTCGGCACGACCGGGCCCAAGTCATTCTTGTGGCTCCGGACTGGGCTCGAAGAGTTTGGTATCCCGAGCTACTCAATATGAGCATAGATCCCCCGATCCGTCTGCCTCTTCGGGAGGATCTTCTGTCGCAGCAGCAGGGGACGGTCCTCCACCCGAACCTGTCCAGTCTACACCTGCTTGCGTGGAGATTGAGCGGCGGCAGTTGATTCCTTTCGACTTGCCTCCCGAAGTTTGTGATGTGATTCTGGCAGCCAGGCGTCCCTCCACTAAGGTGGTATACGCCTGCAGGTGGAACAAATTTGTGGCATGGTGCACAGCAAAGGCTGTGGATCCCCTTTCTGCCCCTCTTTCTGAGGTCCTTCTGTTCCTTCTCTCTCTGGCCCAACAGGGTTCTGCCCTGGGTACCATCAAGGGTTATCTTTGTGCTATCTCGGCCTTCCTCAGGCTCCCTGATCAGCCCTCCCTTTTCAAGTCCCCTGTTGTTAACAGGTTCTTAAAAGGCATTACTCACCTCTTCCCTCCTGTTCCGTTTGTAATGCCTCAGTGGGACTTGAACTTGGTTCTTACCTTTTTAATGTGCGCTCCCTTTGAGCCTCTGCATAACTGTCCTCTTCGTCTTCTGACTCTAAAGGCAGCCTTTCTGGTGGCCATCACCTCCGCTCGGCGGGTGAGTGAGCTCCAGGCTCTTTCTTGCAAACCTCCCTTTCTGTCTGTTCATCCAGACAAGGTTGTTCTTCGGACGCGTCCGTCCTTCTTGCCAAAGGTGGTTACTGCTTTCCACATTGGGCAGACCATCACTTTGCCCACCTTCTTTCCGCCTCCGCATCCTTCCAGAGAGGAAGAGAGGCTCCACCGTCTGGACCCAAAACGTGCGCTCTCCTTCTATATCGACCGCACGAAACACTTCCGGGTGGATGACCAGCTCTTTGTTGGCTACGTGGGCGCCAAAAAGGTCGGGCGGTGCACAAGAGGACCATCTCCCGCTGGGTTACCTTGTGCATCAAGACCTGCTATTCTTTGGCTAAGAAGGAGCCTCCTGTTGGGCTGCGTGCCCATTCCACCAGGGCAACGGCTGCTACCACGGCCTTGGGCCGCGGTGTTCCGCTGCCGGTTATCTGTCAGGCAGCTACGTGGGCCTCGCTGCACACGTTTACTAAGCATTACTGCCTTGACAGTCAGGTCCGGAGGGACGGCTTCTTTGGCCGTTCTGTCCTCCAGGACTTCCTTGTCTGATCTTTGTTCGCAGACCCACCACCGGGTTGGTATTGCTGGGGTATCTATTCTAAGGTAAGGAATCTATCACTAACGTGTCTCTTTCAGATGCACAAGTTACTAACTTGTGTAACGATATATCTGTAAGAGACAGTAGTTAGTGATAGATTCCTACCGCCCCACCCATCCTCCCCGTTCTGCGAACTGATTTCTAGGGTTAAGGACATCCCTTTCAGGGCCCTAGTATTTTTCAGACACCTGTGTCAGCTTCTTGCATGGCTCTGCGTTCCTGGCGCGGAAAGTCGTGTACAGAACTGACGTCAGCGCGCAGGGGCGGCGCCTAAGTACTGCCCGCGACGTCATCCCGGCGATCACGACGCCGACGACGGACGCGGAGCCGCACGACGCCGCCTACCGACGCGCAAGGGTACTGCTACGCAAAACTTTCCGGATCCAGCCTGACGCCTGGGGATATTCTAAGGTAAGGAATCTATCACTAACTACTGTCTCTTACAGATATATCGTTACACAAGTTAGTAACTTGTGCATTACTGCTTATCCCGTCCAGTCTTCTGTGGGGAGCAAGGCATAATTTGAGCTGGTGGATTCCGGGGCTAGACACCTGCGCTTAATTGTCAACACCATTATTTATGACAGTCTGCCAGATGGTGGCACTGTTTGTCTAATTTAGAGATGAACACAACAGCTGTTATTTATTAATTCAATATACATTTAAAATGACTAACACCTGCCGCCCAATCTTTTATCAAAGCTTTGGGGCCTGGAATAGTCTCAATCGTCACACTTGTCGGAGTGTGAGTGTTAGTAGTTGTCTTGGTAATGTCATTGTTTGCACTGGCAGGGGCAATGGGTGGTGAAATCAGCTTGATACTTATTATTATTATTATTATTATTTTTACAAATTAAGCACTGGGCGCAAGATGGTGCCTTCTTCTGGTCATGCTGCAAGGGCAGGCTTTCTTTGCCTTTGTCAGTAATTGTGATCCTTAATGTAAGTAATGTGCCTATTTATTATTTATTTGATGTTCTTGTGTAGCGTGTGAAAGGCCCAAGAACATCAGAGAGCTTTTCATAGAAAAGCAGTGTCTTCAATTTGCTTTTTAGGTACTGAAGGTAGTCTGAGTTTAAGAGCTTGTGCACTACACAAACCAGTTTACCATCGACAGGGAGCTAGCATAGAGGGGTGAGGTGATCAAAGTGGCCAATCACACAGATCAGTGGTGCTATGCCATGCTGAAAAGTTTTTAATTGCTTAAAGTGGATTTTGGGGATGCCGGCAAGGACCCTATTGCCATAGTCAATACATAATAGAACCAATGTTTGGGTCACTTTTTTGAGGTCTTGTTCTTGAAGGAGGGACTTTATTCCATGAATCAGTTGAAGCTGATAATTAGCATTGCTAGCCATGGTGTTGATGTGTTTCTGGAACTTTAGTCAGGAGTCGAACGAGAACACAGTGATTTGACAATATCAACGATGGTCAGATTACAGCCTAAGACATTGGAGGTAGCAAGGGAATCTTTCATGAGGAAGGAGCATGGTTGTGATAGGATAAGGAATTCAGTTTTGCTGATATAGAACTTACAATTGTACAGTGTCATCCAGTGTTTAATATTCTCAAGAGTCGATTCAACCAGAGAGATGTCCTCACTGGTGGTAACTTTCAGACAGACTGCATGTTGTCAGCGTACTAGTGATTTGAGAGGCCAGACTCCCTGATAAATCCACTCAAAGGTTCAAGGTAGAGATTTAAAGGCACACAGGCTAGGACTCGCCCCCTAGAGGACAGCTTGTGGAACTGGAACAGGGGTGGAATATGAATTGTCAGTTTTGAAGGCGTGAAGTTTGTTGGTTTCTTTCTGTACCTAGTGAGGACAGTAAAGAACTTATTTTCATGCACAGTTAGCAGGATGCATTCAGATGGATACTTCTAACTGCAGATTAATCGCCTTTTGAATTCTGCAGGGCCACAATGGATCTGTTTTTTTGGGTTTTCTTTTAAGCAATTCCTCCTGTATTCTGATAGGTGGAGAAATCGGACCCAGTGGTAGCCTTGCACCACTTCCGGAAGTGACAACATAGAGCTATATGTAGGCTCCACCTATGCACACTGTCAGTTCATTTCAGCACCCTTCGATATGAATCCAGAGTTCTGCTTCCAAACTTGTGTGTGTCATTCCTACCCCAAAATTCTGAGTGTGCTAGAAAAATGTCTTTACTAAAGATAACACGCTTCAAACTGTACCGCGACTGCAGGAAACAGATGTCATGATGGACCTGCACAGTGTCTGTCTGTGGTGTCTAGGGTCCTGGGATAACTCGAAATCTTCAAACAAATGCTTCCTGATGCACGCGATGGCCATCAGGGAGCTTGAGGTAAAGCTACAAATTGCCAAGCATGAAAATCAATGCAAAAAGAACAATTGATGAACAGAATGCTGAACAATGTCAAACATATCTGGTCCTAATTCCATTGTTTTTTTAGTTCTCCATGCCATTCCAGTTTAAACCGAGCCATATGCAAATCAGTCTTGACCCTGCTCCCCATGGGAACAGTCCAGCCCGAACTGCCAGGCCAGGTCCTCCCTGGACTGGAAACAAGCATCCTAGGACCGTTTTCAGGATATCACCCCGGACCCGACAGGTTGCATATGTCCTGCCAAGGGAACTAGTGTAGTGATTCTACATCACAGATGAATATGCGCCACTGGGTTTTCTGGGGATGTACAGGCATCCCTTATAGATATGCCTTTTGATTGCTCCAGTCTTTTTTGGGAGAAAATGCTGATTCTTTCTTATAGAGCACTACATAGAAAACAGTGTAATGATCTGTTTATTGGGCTAGTTATCACCAGTGTGTCAATTTCCACCAACAGTATCCGAAACTCAGAGGATAAATGGTGAGGCCTTGACTACCATCAATAGCAGCCCTCTCAGTTCATTTAACATGCCCACACAGCCCTTTCAACTTTCCAGGGGACATGGTGGTGGTAGAGGCCATGGCCAGTAGCAGGGACAGCATTTACCTTCTTCCTTGTCCCCTGCTGCAACTTCAGCAAAACAGCTCTTATTCCCCCTTTGTGAGTTGTGTGGAGGGTAGGCAGCAGGATACATTTTCAACCACCCAGCTCATCATGTCGCTGTCAGCCAGAGGGACCATAGAGAAAGTCTCCAGGACAGTGTTTGCAGCACATCTTCCACCAAAGTAAAAGCCAGTCCAGGTCCTGATGGACAACTCAACCAGTAGCCCGAGTCTCTGCAGTGGAAACCTGCTGGGCAGAGAAGCCGCGGTGGTACCACATTTCCCGCCATCCTTAGCGCCTGGAGGCGCTTGAAAACACCGTTGCCGGCACGCGGCGAGGGACGCGCCCGGGCCGCGCCTGGGCGAAGCCCGGGCCAAGGGCGGGCCAGCCGGAGCCCAGAGGAGGATGGGCTGGGCCCCCCATCTAGCTGATGAACATGGGGAAGAGAAAGGCTACCCTACGAGACCAAGGAGTTGAGGCCGTTAACACATTGGACTCTTTCCTTTTGAAAGCTGCGGACGCGTTGTCAAAAGAGATTGAGAGAGCAGAGCGAAGACTGTCTGGAGGTGAGGTGAACTCATTATCCCTTCACACTCCTGTCCCAAATGTCGATAGGCTATCCGGTGTCGGTATTGATCTACTTACACAAAATGAGGCTCCAATAATGGTCCCTGATTCCCTGCCTAGTGGTACGGTCGGCCAAGATCCTCCTGACTCCCCTATTGAGCCGCCGGTTAAAAAGAAGAGAGGGGGTAGGCCGCAAAGACGGACTAAAACGATTATTGCACCGGGTGGGGGCAAGGGCTCTCCTCTGAAGATTACATGTGGCCCAGGGAAGTCTTCACAGCCCACACAAGAACTGGAAAGTATCATGGCCCGATTGCTACAGCCTGTATTAAAGAGACTTGAACGCATTGAGGCTGAGTTAGCAAAAATCAGTGACAGAGGAGGAAGTACTTGTGCTTGTGTATGCATTAGTAGGCCTGCTGAACCTGTACAGAAGGTAAACTGTGCATGCCAGTGTAAATGTAAAAATCCTTTTCTCACTAACTCGCAGCTTGTAGTTGGATCTGAATGTCGGCCGGATATCTCATGTACCCAAGTTATTAGGGAGAGACCTGCAAGTGCGGGAAGGGTGCAAAGTAACGATAATATACTTTGTATGGCTGACTCACTGGCAATGAGTAACTCAAATACTCTCCCAGCTATTGACAATCATCAACTGTGGAGTGACCCCCGCACCCTAGCTACATCTAGACAGTTCACCGCTCACTCTGATGCACCCCCTCAGAATCGACAATCTATACACCTACACAGTACTGTAGATTCTGCTAGAGGAAGACAGGTTGCCCAAGGGGAGGGTCAGGGAGTGTATCAATCTCACCATAAGTTTAACTTGAATCTCCCCCCGGCTGCATGCCCCTTTGTGATGATTCTAGTAAACACCCCATCATGGCTTTATGGCCAGATCGAAACTACTCAACAACTGATGAAGAAAGCACCTCATTGGCTGACTAAATTTACTCCGTCCCACGAATGCCCAAATGTTGCCAATAACAACATCATGGCAAGAAGAGTTCCCTGGGTGGGCAACACTCCAAAATCAATTGGGGGGGGATTGCGTAGTAATCAATTTTAGAATTCAACACCTCGTGAAACACCTTCTGGATTTGATCCCCAATTCTCCTGTGGCATTTACACAAATTTATGCTTTACCATTGGTATTTTTCTTTAGACCGCTGGGCACTAATCCACTGGACAGGAGGACAAATAGTATTCCTGGCCCCTCTGTCCCTCCTCTCCATCCGCATGCCCCTGTGGCCTTCCCTAATGGAGGGAATGTTGTTACAGGTATACAACTGGCAAATAAATTTGCGCCCCTTGAGGGCCTAGAAGCATGCGATTGACATAAGGATAGTGTTGCGACTCAGCATCCAGAGAATCAACAGGAGGTAGCCTTTTCAACAGGCAATCAGCCTCAGGCCCAGGGAATCAATATTATTAATGTATTAGTCTGGAATATAGCGGGGTTTAGGTCTAAGAGGGAAAATGAAGACTGGTCTAGGATTATCAATTGTTATGACCTAGTGTGCCTTCAAGAAACATGGGAAGTTGGTGCGGTGTATATTGATGGGTTCCGTGCAATTCATACCCCTGCTACTCCTTCCCGGTCAGGCAGAGCTAGAGGAGGCTTACTAACTTTGATAAGAAACACCTTGTGCGTAAGGATTCTCGAGGTAGATGTCCAGTCCTCTTATTACCATCTCATAGTGTGTAGTGGTTTTGGGGTAGAGGATATGCTCTTAATCAACTATAACTATTTTGAAGGCAACATGTTATGTTATGTTAGCGTTATTTGCTATAGCGCACGTATCACCCGGGGGCATCTCGGCGCTGTTGCAGATCCATGACCGGAGGAGCAGACCAGGTAAGTTTAATAGAGATAAGCTTTTAGTTGGTTCCTGAATTTGCTATATGTGGGGATCTCTCGCAGTGCTATGGGTAGGTTGTTCCAGTACCGTGGGGCACAATAGGAAAAAGCCTTACCCCCGGTACGGGTGTGACGGATTCGGGGTACGCACAGAAGGGATTGGGTACTTGATCGAAGACTTTGGCTGGGGATGTAGGTGGTAAGTGTTTTTTGAAGATAGGGTGGACCATTGCCTCTCAGGGCATTATACGTGAGGCAACAGATTTTGAAATGGGAACACTTCTTCACTGGGAGCCAGTGCAGTTCCCTAAGCAAGGGCGCAGGAGGGGTGCCAGAAGGGCGGTTAAGAATAAGTCTAGCTGCGGTGTTCTGGACCACCTGCAGCTTCGTCAGCAGGGTATCACCCACTTCGGCCAGTAGAGCATTCCCATAGTCCAGTCTGCTGATCACCATAGCCTGTACCAGGGTTCTACGGGCGTTTGTGGGGAGGAAGGGGAATATTCTGCGTAGGAGACGCATATTGTAATAACAGGAGCTTGTGATGGCAGCAATATGGTCTTTCATTGTTAGGGCTTGATCAAGTTTTATTCCGAGGTTTTTTACCTTTTGTTTAGGCATGGGGATGGCACCCAATTGATGGGGCCACCGGTCGTCCGTCCAGATGGCCGGTGCTCTACCAAGTAGCATGATCTCCGTTTTTTCTGGATTAAGCTGGAGACAATTCTCAGTCATCCAGTTAGAGATTGCTATCATTCCGGCCGAGAAGCGCTCTTTCTCTGATTCTAGGTCTTGGCCCATGGTAAACATAAGCTGGGTGTCGTCAGCGTATGAGATGATCACATGACAGAGGTAATCCACTCACTTGAAAAAGCAATTGAAAAAGTAATAACCACCTATCGTAAACCCTTACATATAGTGTGGGTGGGTAATTTTAACGCTCA
This sequence comes from Calotriton arnoldi, assembly GCA_963921515.1. Taxonomy (NCBI): domain Eukaryota; kingdom Metazoa; phylum Chordata; class Amphibia; order Caudata; family Salamandridae; genus Calotriton; species Calotriton arnoldi. Next base: position 2,198,821 of record CAWUFW010000721.1, read on the forward strand.
CAGTTGCCCAAAAACAACAACTCTGCTATGTGGGTTGGTAGATGAAGAAGGGGTCGTACCTTATCATTTCTTACATACGCAGTACGGGGACGAATTGAACAGACTCCTGGTTATGAGAAACCTGGTAATTCTTAATCCTGTGGACGAGCAAACGGGCATTTTGTTTTTTGAAAACAAATTTTATTGTGTCAATGATCATACATGGGGTAGAGCCTGTGGTTCCAGAAAGCAACTGCCATAATATACATCTCAAGGCATTGTCATTGACGTTTAGTTTACATAGTCTCAGAATACAAGGTATACAAAACAATGCAACATAAACATTTTGACCCCCCCTTTTGTTCTGTTTCGCTGCTGCGTCTCTTTTGCCCCCACATCGTCCACTCCAATCTGTGCGTCCCATAGCTATATAGTTGATCACTCGCCCAATGTCCCCCTATGTCAGAGAGGGTAAAGACGCTTCCGCAGGGGGCACCGGCTCTAAATACAGGCCCCGGTAGTCCGCCCATTGTTTCTAAATCTTGGGGTGCTTTTGCGGGCAGCAAACAGGCATTTTGGCAAAAACCTTTGGGGACACAATAAATGGTTCCACGCTAGATTACCTAGTGGTGGCGATCCCTTTTAAGAGGTTTTTTAATCAGATAGGAACCTTTGCTTCAATTTTTAGTGATCATGTTTCATTGACCTTTCAAATCCAATGGAAGGGTTGCTTTAATAGTGCGGTTACGAAAGTCCCAGCACCAAGAATAGCAAGGAGGAATGGCATAGTGTTAAAGTGGGCAAAAATAAATAAAGATGCATTACTACCTACTGTAATTGGGAGCACCCAGAAAGAAATATCAACGTGTCTTGACTTGCATAGTGACTCGCAAAGTATAGTCCGGGCCTTTCTCACTGCTGAGTGCAGTGGAAAGCAATTTAAAATCTGAGAATAAACGTTGTTTATTAAAGACCCCGCGTTGGTTTGATACGATTTGCACAAAAACCCTCAGTAGCTTACACAGAGCGCTAAAGGAAAGGCCAAGGAATATTGCCCTGGTCAGCTCTCTTGGGGCACAATACAAAAAATGTAGGCAGGAGAGACTTATGGCTCTAAAAGGGATGCCTGGGACAAATTACAGCTTGCTTCACTATTAAAAAGTTCGAAAGAATTCTGGGAGATAGTCAACTCACCATTCTTGAGTCAACTTACAGACCCCTCTTTAAGTATAAATGTGGGGGAGGATGCATGGGTGGATCACTATACAGCTATATTCGGGTTAGCCGTAGATAGGGTTAACTTGACTGATGACCACCCAAACTGTGACGTGGGTATTCCCATTACCTTCTCAATGACAGAGGTGGAAAATGGCCTTATTCAATGCAGTAGCGCAAAAGCTCCAGGCCCCGATGGTGCCCCTATTGATTTTTTCTTTGATTACCCGGAACTCTGGATTCCATTCCTGACTAATGTTTTTAATGCAATTGCTAAAGGTGGCCCCCTTGCTTCATGGAAAACAACAGTGATCGTGCCACTATTCAAAAAAGGGGACAAAGCGTTGCCCAAGAACTATAGGCCAATCTCGCTTATAGATGGAACATGTAAATTAATGGGCCGCTTGTTGTTAAATAGACTTGAAGAATGGGCCGCTGACAAAAACATGTTAATTCCAGTCCAATATGGTTTTAAAAAAGGGATGGGGACACTGGATCAGTGCATAAACCTAAATCTAATTGCAGCAAAGTATACCTATGTTAAAGGAGGAAATGTTTTTATGGCGTTCATGGATCTTTCCGCTGCGTTTGATTCCGTTTCGCATAATAAATTATGGATTATTTTGAAAGACATGGGAGTGGATGATAACATTATACTTTTCATCAGACAATTATACTCCCAGTCTACTGCATGTGTTGGGTACGGCAGCCAAGGCGAATGCACAAGATCTTTCCCAATCCTCCGGGGGGTTAGGCAAGGTTGTGTCTTAGCCCCTCTTTATATTCTCAATGTATCAGCAGTGAGTCTTGAGGTGTCTGACGTACCCAAGGTAAACAAGAAACAGCTTCCTATACTGTTATAAGCTGACGCCGCCGTATTGGTTGCCAAGACAGGTGTAGCGCTGCAAAAATTAATAAATAATTGTGTCGTATATGGCGGCACTAGATCTACAAGTTAATGAATCAAAAACATTTGTCCTTATAGCAGGGAAACAGCCAAAAACATTACCATCATTTTTTATTGCTACACGGAAAATCGAAATAACTAAGGGGCTCATTATGATGGCGGGAGGATCGCCAGGCCGGTGGTGGCGATTCTCCCGCCATCATAATGTGATTCACCCACCGCCAAATTAGGATGGCGGTGGGAATCCCATTGGTTCCGCGGCGGACGGAAAGTCCGTCCGCCATGGTCCCGCAAGGCGGTCCTTTTCCGCCTGCCTTGCGGGACCCGAAACCAGGGCATCATTGCGGCGGTGCCGTGCAGGCACCGCCGTAGTGATTATGATGAGCCCTTCCACCTGTCTTTTTGCGGCGGAAATTCTGCCGCAAAAAGACAGGCGGAGACTGGCTTTGGGGGCCCCCTCTGTGGGGGGGGTGCACTGGGGGGGGTACCCATGGTACCCCCCTACATTTTCATGCACAAGGTTGCAGGCACCGCGTGGCGCCTGCCACGTTGTGCATAGAAATGCACTACGTGGCATTTTCACATTGCGGACGGTGCTGCAGCCAGCAGCACCGTCCGCAATGTGAAAAGGCCAGGATGGCGGGCGCATCCTAATTGGGCTGGTGGGACCGCCGCACGTCTGGCAGGCGGTCCCATCACCGTTATGATGGCGGGCGGACTGATGTCCACCCGCCATTATAATGAGCCCCTAAGTCTTTTTTTATATCTGGGGGTACTTTTTAACAGTGAAGGGACTTGGACAAATATGATTGAGAACAGATGTAACGCACTAGAAAAGAACACCATGGCCATATGTTCATTCATAAAAAAAACTGGGCACAAAGCCACTGGAACCAATTAAAAAAAATTATGGCGCCAAACCTATCGCTTCAGCCACATATGGAGCAGGGATTTGGGGCATATCCAAAACTGAGCTATTACAACAGAAAGAAGATAGATTCTTTAAAAAGCTATTTTCTCTTCCGAAAGGTTACTCAAACTACATCATGCACCAAGAGCTGAATGTCCCATTTATATCTGCTTTAATTTTTATAGCTCCGGTCCTACTCTGGCATTCAATTTGGACTAGAGATACAGTGGAACTCACCCAAAATATTATCAGAGATTGTTTATCCCTTGACAAGGCGCTTCAGGTTCCTTGGCTGCGTTATGTAAAGGTTACACTGTTAAAGTTGGGCTTAGAGACCCTATTTACAGATCCCCTTACCTGCATGGGTACCTCAAAAGCGGAAATTAAATCTTGTTCTAAAGAGCATAGGGAGAATAAAAGATATGCTTCAAATTGTAACAAACCCATGGTGGCATTATATCTGGGCCTTCCGCCTGTCTCTGGGGAAGCAAATTCATATCTGACATCTGTGACAAATGCCCAACATCGATTTGTACTCCTGAGATTTAGATAAAATCTTATTCCGTGCATGCTGGCCTTTCCATCAGGGACATACTCAATTAACAAACTTTCAGTTTGCCCCTGTGATGGCACATCTACTCAATCTAACCTTCATTTTATATTTTTCTGTAAATTTTATTCCTGTGCACGGAAAAAGTATATTCGCCCATTGTTCTTAAAATATAAGTTTGCACAATGTCGCCCAGCCTTGTTTTTTCTCCAAATGCTCCTTATGTAAATTTCTGTGTTGCATCATACCTATGTATGGCTTTATCAAAAAGAAGATTATCTAGCCGATAGCCTGTATTTTAACGGTATGTGGCACTGTTTAGCACTTTACACTCTTTTATGAAATGAGGCCGCACCTAAGGGATCCCCCCCCTTTTTTAGTGATACAATTTTCTTTTACCTGGAAGCAGTAGATGGCAGAAAAAGCGGCCCGCTGTTTGCAAATGAACTTGTCCCTTTATCGCACTAAGCACTTTACGAGTTATTGAATGAACTTCCCATGTTTTAATCAATGTTTTGGATAATGTTTTAACATGGTTCCTATATGCTTTTACTTCGTGTTTTTTATTGAAATCTGATGGTGATGTATCATAATTTTAACATGTGAACAATGTATTTTTGCACTTTTTATGATCTTAATGTTTAAGATCGAATAAAGTCATATTGATTGATTGACAACTCAACCAGCATATGGTACTGCAACAAGTAGGGTGGTGAGAGGTCATGGCATTGTGTCAGGAAGTACCGAGAGTCTGGCTCGACCTTCAGGAAATCTCACTGATGGCCAACAATCTAGTAGTGGCCTCTCTTAATGTCAGGGCTGACAAGCTCAGCAGGTGCCATTTGCCGTGCCACGAATGATGCCTGCACCAAGAGGTGGTCCAAGGCATCTTAGCCAAGTGGCCGTGCCTTGGGTAAAACTTTTCACTACCACCAAGAACAAGCATTGGCAAAGCTAAAAGGTTTCGCCTATACGAGATCTTTTGGCTTTCTTAATGTTTTTTAGGCGTATCACACAGCAGCGCAGGCTGCTGTACAACATGGCTTTAAGTAAAGTGAAAAAAGCGCTATGACATCCAGCGTTGACTGCATCATAGTGCTTTTTTTCCTTAAGTCATGTTTATTTAACGTAAAGTAATATTTTATTATATTTTACATATAAATACACTTTATAACCCCCTGCGTCACAGAGCCGTCTTTTGAGATGTCACCAATGATGTCGTAGAACATGTCATGACTGATGTAATATGCGATCCCATAAGCAGTGCATGGTGGTGGCACACATTATAGTTTGCTTTACTAACCATAACTGATGAATTTCAGTGTTTTTTTAATGTTTAAAATGTTAATGTTGTCACTGAGATATTCACCTAACTATAACGTCACTTTAACCTTTGTGTTTTTTCAGTAAATTTTGACTGGTTGTTTTTAAACAACAAACGATCTTTTTATTACACCTAACTAAAACGTTACTTTAACCTTTAGTTTTTTCAGTGAATTTCTAGGGTTTTTTTTATGCAAAGAATCTCTTTAGGCCCTGGGGACCCCATTCCCTAGGGCAATATGTAATTTAAAAGGGGAGGGGGGGCAGCTGCCCCCCCCGGCCCTTTTCAGGCCGCAGGAACCCCATCCACCTTGGTCAGAGAAGGATGCCCCGGTACCCACCCGGGACACCCACATCCCATATGTTAGGCGCTGCAGGGGGAGCCGCAGGGCCCCTTCGTCCCCAGCCGGTTCCCAGCATGGTGCAGGAGCCAGCATTTCTCCCGCCCAAACAGCAGCTGTCTATTCACACAATATGTGTTCTGTTTCTCTGCCACATCAGTGCGGCAGGTAAGCAGAACACAAGTCTGCTTCGAACCGGCAGGAGCATTTTTAAATCTCCTTCCGGCTGGTAGCAGACTTACTTGTTTGCTTCTGTTTGGCAGGAGATTTAAAAATGCTCCTGCTAGATGTGAGCAAACATGTTTCCCTGCCCACGCTTGTGCAGGCAAGGAATTTGTGTTCTGGGGGTGGGCTCCCCAGGGCACAGTAAGTGAGCCAGGCCTGGGGACCTTTAAAGGCTCAGGGAAGGGGGGCCGCGAGCCACACATCCCCCTTCTTTTTGCACTTGGTCCTGGGGGTGTGGGTTCCTGGGACCTTCCCAGGCTCGGGAGGTGGGTTATGTGCCCCACTCCCTTTTTTGAAAAATAAATTGGCTTGGGGATGGGTTCCCCAGGGCCTTCACAGCTTTGAAGTTGTGAGCGCACGGCCCCCTCCCCTCGCCCCTTTTTTTTCCTTTTTTTACAAATTCATCCCTGGGGGCTTGGGTCCCCGGGCCACCATTAGCTCGTGGAGAGTCACTAATCTGACACTTTTTACCAAATTACTAATACATATATAATTACCCAGAGGGATTGTCTTTGGTATAAGTAATCTTCACCCCTTCACATTTCCGGCCCTTGGTGTAACTTCACCAAATACCACACCACCCTAATCTCAATCTGAATCTCGTCTTTTTCATAACCATTGATCCAACCATTTCAGGCAGAGTTCAGTTAATTCCTCACTCTGATTATTGCCAAGTGAATCACAGCACAGCGGTGTCATATCCTTTGTGCTTTACATTGGTCAGAGTGTATTCAGTTTGTTAGAGCATCTACCTCTAGCTTCCACCCACCTGCTTGAGATTCAGATTTTTCCGTGATCACTAGACCATGTTAAGCAAAGTTATATCTCGTTTCTCAGGCAGAGAACAGCTGGAACTCTGGGAAAAGTAGTTGATTTTGTGCCACTTCTCATGGAAACAATGCTCCTGTCCTAGGTTGTATCTGAAATGTTCTTTTCGGACTGAGGAAGATGAGCCAGTGAGAAAATGTTAATGTGGAAACAACAGTCAGCTAGAAAATATACAGTAAATCTAAAAGTTGCTTTGGCTAAAGCATGTAGAATCATTGATGCGGTCTGCAGCCTACTTTAAGATTTGACGTATAATCGCTCGCAAGAGTTCGAAGTGAAGGTCTGTGAAGGTAGTCAGTGTCAGCATATGTGCTGTTTTGCGCACAGTCTTGTGCTCAATATCTCTTTAACAACCCCAGTGTCCTCTCTTAGTCAATTCAATGCTACCATGGCTTCAATAGCTGAAGCTTAAGAGGGGGTCGAGGTGGAACAGACATCCTGGCATCACACTGAAAAAAGGCAAACCAGAGTGGGTAGAGGTCCATTAATAAAAAATGGATGTCATCGAACATCTATAGTATAAAAGAAAACATCTAAGAGTCAGAAGGGAAGGGTTGTCATTCAAAAAGTAAATCCCTCTCCCAAAAAAGGAAGAACATCTGATCTGCTTTGTTTGCATACACATAATAGTAGAGCCTGTGTACGATAATACTTTCACTGTTGTAAAGTCTGGTTGATGTTTTTAGATTTAATTTTTTTGTTTAATCCTGCAACATTAACCTATTTAATTCTAAAACAGTCATTACAGTCACAAAGCCCATTTTGCATGAAGGCAGGAAAGAGATCTGCCAAGCAAGTAGAAGAGAGCAGAGGCATGTAATAACAGCAGTGATGGCTCGATACAAAATATAGACAGGTGCATTTCTTATAATTGAACTAAGATCAACAACCAACTACTGCCTCAAAACTGTGTATGGCACTTGAACTGTTGCTGCGGAGTCGTCTTCTGAATTTAGTTTGAAATAATTCCAGACCATAACATCCACTCACCATAATGCATTTTTGGTGAAAGAATTTTAAGGAAGTCGAGCCTATATATGTGAGACCACAGTAGTATATAGCTCAGAATATGACATTAGCCATTGCACAAGATGATATGTGTGTGGGCTGTATGACTCACTGATATAGAGAAGGTGAGTCAGCTGTTGAATAAGACAGACCATGAAAAAGGCATTGAATGAAGCACACATAAACACCTAACTGACCCTGTCAAATGCCTTTTGAATTAAGGGCCAACACAGTACCTTCCAGTGTGTAGGGTCGGCATTCATTTTAACCAGTCATTGAGTGTTGTGTATGGACTAAGCCAAGTCAGATCATCAAGCATTTGTCATAAATCTCAGCATCAGCATTTATGAGAGAAATAGGAGTATAAGGCCTATTCATCTGGAGAATTTTATCAAGTATCTGAAACAATGCAGTTGTAATATTAAATTTTGAGGGAGAGTCTCGGAGATTAAGCTGCAATTAAACACCTACTGTAATTGAAGAGTCAATGTGTCAGCAAATTGTTGGCAGAAATCAGGCAGTCATAATTTAGCTTACTCATAGTCTGTGCAGCTACAATTTCCCTTCCTGGTGATGGAAGGATATAGCTTTTCAAGCTCTTACTGGGAATCTCAGAATAGGTAATAGACCAAAGGAATTCATTGGTTGATAGTAGGCAGATATTTTTGTGCCTCTAATATGAGAATGTCAGTATACAGTTTCTTGATATTAGAGTGTTGGTGACCTTTCACCATGCCCTTAATGAAACGCTGGAGCATACAGTAATAATTAATTTCCTATCTACTACCAGGGTCATCATTGTGGGAATGTCTTTGCCATTATAGAACATGTCCAAAACAAGTCTAGACATAAATGTAGATCATTGTTGATGGGACCATCAGTGCTATATCAGTTCTGTGAGCAGTTTGCTGCGAGATAAAAAAAGAACTCCCTTCTAGGTGAGAATAGACTTGCATTCACCAAACTTAAAAGAGCATTGTACAAGTATGGCCCCCTAGTTTTAGAGCTGTACTATGTGCTACCTACCCATTTCCGATTTACTTTGGCAGATTCTGTGTCACACAAATGGGTTTCTTGTAAAAGAAACTACACCAACATCTAAATCTGTCAAGTAGGTCATTAAACACTGAAATTTACAGGGTTACGAAAACGCTTTGCGCTCAACATAGCAATTTAAAATTACCTCTAGCAGTATATTGCAAGGAGAACCTTCACTCTTTCCCAAAATATAGACTGTGCAATGTCAAATTACAGAAAATACGGGACATTTAAATGCATTCCACACTTAGGAACTTAATTATTAACCAGAGTATGGCCTCACTGTGGAGACACCACCACTACACCCCTCACTTGGGTTAGAACTAAAACATTGATAAATGACTCCTTTCCACTTGAATGTCCTAAAAGAGTCTGTAAAGTGGCTATAGAAAAAAAGACTATCAAAATCCGAAATAATAATAAGAACAAGCATTTGCAATGCAATAGGTCTTGCATTTACGAGAATTTGAGCTATTGGCATTGTAAATGACAATGCCTTTTATTTATGTGTTGTTTTTAAAACAGATAAGTAAAAGACGTTGTCATTTACAATGACAATAGCTTAAACTCTCACAAACGCGAGACCAATTGCATTGCAAATGCTTTTTGTTTTGTAAAAGCGCCCCATGCGGCGATTTAACTTTAATGGCGGCTGCGCTCCTTTCTTTAGATGGGGCTCGTCTAAAGAAACGGGCGCGCCGCCATTAACATGATAGCACGGCATGGGGCGCTTGTGAACAAAAAGTGAAAAAAAAACATGCAGCCGCTTTCAGCGCTAAAAGGAAAAAAAAACATTGCGGGAGAGCGTGACCAGGCCGGAGAAAAACATTTAACCAAATAGTGCTCAGAGGCTGTAATTAAAGGCTACCCAGTAACAACACATGTAACGGGGTGTCCTCATGGGAGGTTACAAAATGAGACAAGGCGGTACTAAGGAGGGACTACTAAGCCTATTGACCAATGTAAAGCCACAGTTTACAAAGGACAATGACACAAGCCAATAAAAAATATGGGCGGAAAGTGGGCGGAGCTTCATGTCCATACCTTAATACAGCATACCTCGCAGAGCAGCGCATGCGCTGCCCAGGCTCGAACTAAAAATAACTACAACTATCAAATCTGTTTTCATTTAGTACATTTCTACATGTATAACATACTTGTCAATAGATGAGAGGCTGGAAAACTGTCCACTGTTAACCTACTGGTCTGTGCTGATTTGTACAGAGTATATGTGTCTATATTGGGGGTCCCATCAGAATTGTGGCTTGTAATGACAGGATCCAATGCAGTGAAGTATACAAAAAGTGATGGATGGAAACATGAATTAATCTCAGCCACTGGTAATTAATCGGGCTGCATCCCAGTCCATTGTTATTTTGCACACCATGCCACCTCAGTTGGGACCGACCCATATGTAAATCTTTCTTAAGACTGCTTCAGTAGGAACAGTCCAGCCTGAACTTTCAGGCCAGATCCTCCCTGAACCAGAACACAAGCAACCTAGGACCGTCTATGCCATGATTAGGGCTCATCAGCCAGGTATAGCTTGGTTCCAGTGACACAATGTGCACTGACCCATGTCTGGGCATACCCATCCCACTTAGGGTGACACACTAAAGAATACAAAAAGTGATGGATGCAATAATGATGGAATGGGATGCAGCCAGAGTAATTACCAGTGGCTGAGATTATTTAAAGCATTCCAGCCATCACTTTTCTTTTGTGTACTTTAGTGTATCGCCCAAATAGGATGGGGACTAGGGCAAAACTGGGTTACTTGTGTTCCGGTTCAGGTTGATACCTAGTTATAAAATGCTATTAGATAATAATACAAATATATTGATTCACTTTGATATACCATCATATTGTATTGGGACACACTCTCTATTACTACTCTATTACTAGTAAGAAAGTAGTTAAAAATCACTTAAAAATATATTGTAGTAATTGTTCTACATGAGACACTCATTATAATGATTACAGAATAAAATAATCTGTTTTATCCTGGAGAACATTATTATCCACTAATGTATGTTATCTCTACTGGTTTTAGATTCTAAACGGCATTTCTCCTTATAGTCTAATTGATCAATTAGCCTCAATTGAGTATGTTACCATCCTAAGAAAACAAATCTATTATGATCTTATTAGTTTAATTTCTCACACTTTTTCAAAACTATATGTATTTAAGGATAGACCATGAGATGATTATTAATTCCAGACAAATTTCTCAGTATTTATACTAGGAGTAGGAAATATTTGATGATTTCTCACTGCTTTAGTGATTTAGACACAGTTGATAATATCTCCATAAAGGAGAATTTTTATAGGATCTTAGGTTATTCATAAGAATATGATCTGTGAATGTCTGCTTTTATTATGTACATTTTCTTAAGCGCAAAAACAAAGTCTGTCTGTTCAGTTGTGTTAGGGCTCAGTCATTATGTAATAATTATGGTCAGAAGTATATATTAAAATCCATTCACTCAAGGGTCAGTGTAAATCATCTTTTGGGCATAATATATTCAGGCTAATTGTTTGCATACTCCTAACCAGCATCTGATTAAAGTGCATTATTAGAGTGCACCTAGCAGTATCTAAGCTTAGTACGTACTCTCATCTCATCACTTTGAAGCCCCAATGTATGTTCCTATTTGGTTACTAAGCATAAATCAGACCTGTTGGAAGATATGTCTAAAAAGAGGTTTATATAAAAAAAAAGCACACTCAAAATAGGACGATTTTGTCAAAGAAATTGCCAAATAGAGATATTAGTAGGTTTCATTTGATAACACACTTTAATGGGATGGTGCTTATGGGAATATGGAAATACTATTTGTCTGTTTATATTGTACCCAAGACAAATTCTGTTCATTGAAAGATTAACAGCTATGTGATCCCTGAGTGCATGTTTTCCCAGCAATTTTAGGTTGTTCCATTGTGATCTTTGTCGGGATGCAAGAGGTAATTTGTAAACTTGTTCGTTTAGAGATTCCACATTTTGCCAGTTTTACTTGCTGACTTACTGAACTGGCTGGATGCCTTTCTCTTGCTGTGCAGTTTCCTTTTTAAGGTTTCGCCTGCACAGAGCTTGTGCTGTGCTTGTGAAAAGTATTGTATTAAATATAAATCTTAAAAGGAGCTTACATCCTGTCCTCTCGCATTTCTCGCTTTTCTTTGGTTCCTGTGCTTGCCTCTTACTTTTCCTCCTTTTCTATTGGCTGTAGCATACTATTTCCTGTTGTTTTCCTTGTGTGCTTTTCTTATCAGTCTCCCAAGGTCCAAGTACTGTTTCCATCCGCTTTTGAAGCTGAACTTTATTTTAATATGTTTTGCTGCACAGCGCTTGCACTGTGCTTGTTTACCTAAACTCCCCTGCACATCGCTTGTTTAGGACTTGTGCCCTGCACCTATTGTCCTCACACAAAGTTATTGAAGATCCTTGAGCGTGCTTCCTGCTGAGACACTACACAACAGCATGTACTGTCCGAAACACCCTGTCCTGAGCATGAGTCTGGTATAGTGCGCACGCTCACTGCAGATACTTCTTCTCTGTGCATGCTCAGTATGAGAGTATAATGCTTGGCGTGGGTGAGCGAAGCAGCGCTTCTGGTGCCCACTGCACTGATTCCGAACTCCGCAGAGGGAACGCCCGGCACCGCCTCTGGAGAGCCAAGGCTGACAGGCGGGGAGCGGTTTTGGGTCACCATTGCTTTCCTACTAAGTATCTGCTAATTGCAACTTACACGATACACGTGATTCAATCTGGGCCTTTAAAACTCACAGCCTACACTCTTCCACACGCAGATGGACACAACACGGATTGCCTAGGAGATAAGTAAGCACTACAAAACCTTGCTTCTCTCTTTTTTAGGACCCCTATTACATGACGAGATTCCATCCCGCTTTGCTTTGTCTTTTTCTTTTAAAATTCTAAAAAAGCTGCTTTTTGATAGTTTTCCTTATTGAAGCGTGTTTATGTTCCAGGTCTAATGTTTGACGTACAATGAATTTGTTTTCAAACATGGCCGTCTTGCTTGTACACATGTAGACACTGTCCATATTTGAGTACGTCTTCCATTTTCATGAGCGTCAAGATCTGTCAGTGTCCTGCTGTTTCTCAAGCAGTCTATTTCTGCAGGTCAGTGGCTGGGGTTCAACATTATAGGCAAAATGGCAGTGCCCATGGATACACAGCCTGTTTTAGCCCTGGAGATAGTGCTTACTTTACTCTCTACATGAAAAGAGAGAGCATCCTGGCTTGGGGATACAAAGCAGTTAAACAGCCCATGCAGGGAAAAGTACTACAGGTATCATTACCACACTGACAAAAATTGCATAAATACAGCAGGAGCAAATAGTGGTCACTTGATACAGTAAGGGTGGGCGCAAGAACATCTCAGGCACACTCAAAGATGGTATTGATACATTGTACTAGTAATAAAAACATTATGGACTCACATGCGTACCATTAGCAAACACACACCATGTCCATTACAGCAGATGTAGGCTAGCGTATAACCCTGGCTATTCATTGGTTACTCATAGCTGTATGTTTTTGTCCGGTGCTATTTAAGTCTTTTTCCCAATGATCGCAGCATATTAAGGATAGAAAAGCGCGATGGGCTAGTCATTTTTTACAATGGAATTTGCAGTGTTATAATATAAAACCTGTATGCTTTTTATCCACTATACTTGTTGGTCCTTTAACAGCTCAATTGAACATCGAGTGGAGTCCATAATGGTGCAGTATGTCATTTTCTATCAATTGTTAGCTTTGCTCTGCCGAGCCTCTACCATTCCCTGAGCACCCTATACCAACCTCTGCCTACCATATGCCCTCTCTTTTTTAAAGAAATATAGTTTACTCTTGGTCAAAATGCATTTGAGGTATCATGAGACGAAAACTTGGGGCACGAGTCACCATGCATTCTAGTAGTGCACGAGGAGCCCCAGAACATTGTTCAGATCAGCTGACATCATGACAGATTAAGAGACTATCCATAGAATCGAGAGTATACCTAGAACACTGTAGTGAGTATATATGCATAGGAACTTGTGGATGATGTAAGGTGAACATATGGGAGTATAAAATGTTCTACATAATATGTTCTATTTTCCTTGCAGTTTTTACAAGACCGCTGATAGATTAATGTCAGTTATTATTTATTTTCTACTTTAACAATCCGGAATACCCTTGCTGAAGTCTGCTCACAACATCAATTATCTCTCCTTCCCAGCTGCACCCTCTGTAATTCCCTTCCCTAGTTTTGCTTATTCCGAACTTCATGTGGGTTTTCACTTAAGAAAGTGGGATTCTGGGAGCCTGCTGCTGCAGAAAGTGTTTTATAAAGGGCCTTCTTAAGGCCGTTCATAACGCAGTATTAAAAACTGAAGGAACCAATGGCTATTAAGACTGCGGAACTCTTAGGAAGGAGATGCAGAACCCAGCACCAGATAGCACAGGATTCACCAAGATCGGACTATGCTTCTCCATTTTGCCCTACACTTCCCATCTCCCAGTGGGCCCGCCCTATTCCCCTGGGGGGGGAAAGGGGGGGTCACTAAACCCAAAAAGAACAGGACCCCTTTTGAATGGCAACATATTGTGTACTGTTACTCTTTTCTTCCGCACACACACTCGCACTTACAGTAACAGTTAGGGGTTAGATGGAATCTGTTAGCAGGTCTTTCCCCTGATGAATGCCCATAACCGTTTGTTAGCTAGCCAAAGGGCAGAAACGTGTTGATGATGAACTTGGAGTCATAACAGCCTCCAGTTCCTTTGGTTTTCAACCTTGTGTTGCTTTGCTGTAATTCATCCATTGCTGCCTTGTCCCTTAGGAGCTCTTGCTCTCAAGTTCAAATGTATTTTACATTCAGCCATCAGGCCTTTCCCACATACCACATGCCTTTTAGGCAGGTATATTCAAGCCCTATGTGACATTGCAGGTTTCATCACGCTTAAGCTGCCTAATGACTTCCAGGCTCACTTCATGGACCTCGTATGCGATGGTCAGGTGAATTCGGTGCAAGTTATCCAGTCTGGTCTTGATAGTAGGAACTCATTGGCAACAGCAATGGGGATTCCAATCGGGATTACATTGTGTGTAGGCACACGTCTCAGGACATCGGGGTTTTCTAATGATGTCTAGTGTGAGAAAGTCATCCTTTTTGCCCTGATCGCCCCTATTTTATTGCTTGGTACTGGTGGTAACTGACTCCGACTACGCCCTGGGCTCTGCTTACCAGGGCCAGTGCTCTGATTATAAAAATTTGCAAATTAGGTGTAATTTAAATTGGTACTGACAGCCTAGCTTTAAATCCCTAGTATATAGTAGGGCATGTAGGTCTAGAGGTCCAGTAGACTTAATGCACTTAAGTGTGCAGTACTGTGCTGCCTGCTGTCATTTTAAAGGCAGCACTGCCTTTCAGGGTGCCTTTGCATTAAATCTATATGCAAATTCGACTTTGGATTTAAAGGTACTTCCAAAGTCTCAGACTACCTTATTGTTACATATAAGTCACCCCTAAGATCCCCCCTAGGTGCCCCCGGGGTAGGGTGCCTGGCAACTATAAGTAGGGACATTTTAAAAGATGTTGTATAAGCCCTGGTGAGAGAAACACTGCCAATTTAGTTTTCCCAATTGTAGTGAATGGCTCCATAGGCTAACATTGTAGTATTTTATCTAAGTATAAATATTGATAGGAGCCACATAAAATAAACTTCAAGGTATCAAATTAATAGTTGAGATAAATCCAACAACTTGCCACTGTTAGATTTCTAATGACTATGACAGAAAATTAGTTATTAAACTTTATTTTCTGTGAGCCAAAATCCAGCCTTTTGGCTGCTTTCTCCTGATTGGCCAGCCTTTCCCAGGCTGAGCCAGAGCTGCTCTAAGGAGGTGTGAAAAGCCCTGCTAGAGAGACAATGGGTTTCCTGTGGGCAGAGAAGAACAAGCTGCAGAGCAGATGGCAGGAAGGGGGTGAAGGGTAGCCAAACTGGTCTTCAAAGGGAGAATGACACTTTAGGACTGCACAGGCTGGCCCCCACATTCTACGACCCCAGCCACCCAGGAGCCCTTGTAATTAGATTAGGGAGAGGGTTGGAAGGGGAGTGTTTAGGAAAATTAGCAACACCAGTAGGTTGGATTAGCCTGATATAGCTCCTCTAGAGAGACTTTCTCCATGTTGGATTTTGAGAGCATGGTGCTTTCTGGGACAAGAATATGCCACACTTTGAAGGAAGTGGTTGTACACCTGGGGGGCACCCTGCTTCTCATTGGTCAGGGGTGCCCCCCTGCTTGATGCTCAGAAACTGTGAATAAATATGGGAGAGCAGCATAGCTCCTCAGATCTGCTGCCTGAAGATCAAGAAGAAGAAGGACTGCCCTGCTGACTCCCTGGCCTGCACCAACAGGGCTGCACTCACCAGGACTGCACCTGCTGCACACCGAAGGACTGTGCCTGACTCTGAAGGTCTAAGGAGTAGACTACCTTCAAGCTTCAGGTTAACAGAGCCCACCTGCATCATCTTTACCAAGAGTTCCCATCCTGAAGTGTGTCCATTGTACTTTTAATGATTTGGCCAGGTGCATTGTTTGAATTGTAGTCCAGACATCCCAAGGACCATCTAGGAGATTCCAGACCCTTGAATTTGTATTTTGGACATTTTGAACCCGCAAGAGGAATTTTAGGAAGAAGTTCCAGAAGTTTGGAGCAACTTTTTGAAAAAGCTCCGTAAGGTGACCGACTCAACGTGGAGAGTCAAGCTGGCCACCTTCAACCGCGACCCGGCCTGGATTTCAGGTTCGTCCCGCTAAAAGCTCTGGAGCTCCAGACTTCCAGGATTTGACCAGGGTCTCGCAGAAAGACAAGCCAGCGAACCCGCACCGAATCCGGCCTAACGAAGTGCCTTGCTCAATGTCAAGGGAAAAAGCACCAGAAAAACGACTTAGTTTGAAGGTAAAAGTTTGACCTAGGGCTCCCGCTTAGTGTATCCAACCAGGGCTCCATCGCAGTCGGCCTCAAACTTTGACTTTGTTCCGGTCAAGTGCGACCAAATGTCCCAAAGTGGCACTATCTGTTTTTAAGCACTAGAAAGTGTTTATTCTTTAAAAATTCATATCTCTGGTTCTCTACATTGAAATTTTGGTATCCATTGTTCATATAAATATAATCTATTTTTATAAATTGGAGTTGGATTTTTTATTGTGTGTTGTGTCTTACTTATTTAATGTATTGTTTTTAAATGCTTTACAGACCTGTCTCCTACGTTACGCCTGCCTGCTTGTTGCTAGCTACCAAGGGTTAAGCAAGGGAATAATTTGAGACCTTGACTAACCCTTTTATTGTGTTTGTGGCCTTATTACTAGTGGTAAGTAACTACTAATGATTCACTTTGCATCATTCAGTCAACGCACATAGACCTTCGATGTCTCCAAACTCTTTGGGGAAAAGGTGAGCTCCAACTTGGAGCGTTTTAAGAACGTCTCGGCCACTGCTTGATACCTCAGGTTAAAACCCCAGTAGAGGTTCAACCAGGTTCGGAAGAGGTCTCAGTTTACACCACAGTCAATCAGTCCCAAATAACCCTTTGTGCGGCAGTATAGGGGCCACGGAAAGTAAAGAGCAAGCCTCCCTCTCATCCTGGTAATTTCCCATCCTCCACCTCTTCCCTAGTCACCAGGGGGAAGCAACTCTAGTTTGCCTTTGTCAGGGCACTTGAGACAGCATCCTGGTCAGCTTTCCTCTTTTCCATAATCCTGGAGCTTTGGACCAACGGGTCAAACAGATTGTGAAAAAGGGATATTCCCTACCCCTACACCACATCCCTCCCTGATCCCCTTTGCTGCTCAGACCTTTCGCAGGAACATCTTCTTGTTCTGCAAAAAGGAGCTGTGCAGTTGGTGCCAGAGAAGGAAATTGGGCAAATATGCTACTCCTAGAACATTCTTTTCCAAAAGAAGCACGGCAGTCTTCATCCAACCCTAGACCTCAGTGTCTTGAACCTTTTCCTTTAGAAGGAGAATTTCGAATGCTGTCCCTAGCTCAGCTTCTTCTGGCGCTGGACCTGGGAGACTGGATAGTGTCACTCGACTTACAGGATGTGTATTTCCACATACCAATCCTGAAGTCCCGCAGGAAATACAGTTTGTTGTGGGCACGACTCTTAATCAATTTGCACTTCTTCACTTTGGTATGGCATCAGCACCACAGGTCTTCTCAAAAGAGATGGCAGTGGTGGCTACCCGTCTCACAACTTCAGGGATTCCAGTTTTACCCTACCTGGATGACTGGCACCTGAAAGCCAGGACTCCGGAGATGGCACATTCGCAACAGCAATCTGTAGCATCTCTGCTGTATGACCTGTGCTTTTTTTTCCAATGTGCCTAATCCTCACCTGGAGACCTCCAAGTCCCTTCTTTTCATAAAGGCAGTACTAACACCGTCATGACGGTAGTATTTTCATGTGAGCAAAGGATACAAGACATCTATGTTCTGCTTCTGCGCTTTGAATAAGGTCCTGTGTCCCAGTCTTGTGTGTTGTATGCCTGCTAGGTCTGTTGGCTTCTTGCATCTTCCTGCTCATGCATGCTCTTTGGCACATGAGGGCCCTCCAGTGGTGCCTCTATACGCTGTGGTTCCAACATCAGTGAGATTGGATAGATTACATAGTGGTCTCCAGAGGCGCTGCAGTGGAAATTGCCTGGTTGGGTTTGGAGGAGAACCAGTCCAGTGATTGTCCTTCCAACCCTCTCCAGCCGTGACCATGGTAGTGACAGATGCCTCCACTCAAGGGTAGAAAACATATCTGGAGATACTGGAGAACCGAGACCTCTGGTCTCCAACACAACAGAACTTACACATCAATCTACGCAAACTGAAAGCCATTTACCTAGTGTCCAATGCATTTCTCCATTCCTTTCATGGTCAATCATTCCAGATCTTGACAGACAGTACCATCTTGGTGGCTCCAGATTGTCTGAGAAGGGTGTGGTACTCAGACCTCCTGCACCTTTCACTTTGTCCCCCACTCTGTCTTGCTTTGCGAGTGGACCTTCTTTCCCAATTGGAAGGTTAGTATGGTAAATGAAGATGTATGGTAGCCAGTAGTATAGGTGAAACAGGATAACATTTATTCACAAGGTAAGAGTCTCGGGTTACGGGTAAAGATGGTAGTAAAGAAGCCGAAAGACCCCACCAGTAGTAGCATCCTTGCTGCTCAGCCCCCACATTCCAACTGACACTCAAACCATGCACACATCAACATTCCATTGCCTCACACTGGCTGATTCCTGATGCATTGGGCCGTTAGGTAGATAGGCGTTACAAGGTGAGGCCTAAAATATCTGTTGTTAGGGAAAGGAGCCCTTTGAAGTGGCACAGATTCATGCCTTTCTTTTCCTGATCTCTGTGAGGGGTCGTAAATAATTGGATACAGCCTGCGCTCACCCCTTTCTACTTCTGCAGTGGGCACTCTACCTGGAGACTGCTCTGCTGGGAAGAGCATCCTTTGAGACAGAGGTGAGCCCTGGAAGGTAGCCTGGCCAGGGCACAGGAAAGGGGAATCGACCCACACCAGTTCCAAGGAAGGAGACCTGGAATAGGCATCCTCCATCTGCTAAACCGTTATAAAGATGGGAGCAGAAGACCCATCATTGTTCATTTGTGCGGTCTCTTCATCCAAGGAGGGGACACTCTTCTGAGTACTCTTGGACTACTACCTAGCCTGACAACCTGTCACACTGAAAACCAACTCCCCAGAGGTGTGGGAATATCGCCTGGAGTAATTACTGGATTTTTCTAGGTACCAAGATAGCCTTACTGCGAGCGAGAAAAGGAAAGTGCCAACACTGCAGAGGGAGCGGATCATGGGAGGTACTACTGTAATTGAGCCTGGCCTAATGCCGGTCCAACAAAGACTCTTTAAGCAAGTTTGCCGAAGGACTCATGATACAGCCGGATCAGGCAGTGCAACCTTCGTCATCTATCATAGCTGCTAGGCACCTGGAGCGGTTTGCCCATATGGTAGGGCCGACCAAAGCCGCGACAAGCTCCCGCTGATGGCCCTTGTGCCCCACAAATGGACTGCGTGACCGCGGCACTGCCAAGTGTGTCTTTGTGTCGGAAGCAGTCCAGAACATTGTGGCCTGAGATATGCACTGGGGGACCATAGTGAACAATCAAGGTTGTTGCCTTGAGACACTGCGTGCTGAAGATAGTGCTTGGCGTACCTCTCGCGGAAGAATCATCATCTGCAGACGTGTGGCCTTCTTGCTTAACAAGGGCCAAGTACTCACAGGAGTGATGGAGTGAGCCATGTCATGAATTGAGTGCCTGCCGGAGTAAGCTGCGATTTGTAGCCTGCCGCCCAGAAGAAGCCCCCCTGTCTAAAGCCTCTGTGCCTGCCACGACCCTCAGTGCAGCGCGCTGCAGAGCCGGTTGCAGTGTGGCTCCAGAGAAGACTGCTACGTACCACCTGGAGGCTCCTGTTGCCAGTGAGATCTGCTGCCACAGGAGGCCCGAACACAGCCCACGCTGCTACTACAAACTTGGTGAGATAATGAACCAGGCCTAGGCTGGATAGACTGAGTGCTAAGACAGAATCAATGGGGAGGAGGTGGGGGGGGGAGGGAGTACGGGCTGCAGAGACCAATCTACCTCGAATGCTGACCATAAGGGTGGTAGCACAGAGATAGGGGGGCCTACAAGGGACAGGTGGAGCACTAGCTGGCAGAAGTCCCTCGAGCACAAAGACTGAACCAGGTATTCGTGTATTTTTAATTGTGTACTGGTATTCTGTTTTCTCTGTAATAAAGTACTTGTCTTTTCTACAAAGGGAAGCACTGGTCTTGATATTGATCTTATTGCAGTGGTTGAGTGTGGGGGTGATTTGATTCTGTAACCTGAGTAACCCCATTCTAATCTCCCTGAGAACCCTGACTGCTCGACCTGCTACTACTGCGAGTCAAGTACAAAAAGGCCAGCTTGCAGAGAGATAGTAGGGCAGGCCTCAGGACAGCAATGGTAAAAGGCCTCAACCCCCATGTTTGTGACCAAGTAACCCCTGCTTGTTTGTGGGTTCCTGAATGGGGTTTGAGAAGTATCCACCAGAATCGGATGCTAAGTAACTTTTTCTTCACAAAAACGAAATATTAGATTTTGGAACCAGTCTCTCTCCAAATATGTCCTTACCTACCCCTACTCTTCATCCCTTTCTATTCATGTATTCAGATTCACTTTAATCCTTCACTCACTTTCATCTGATATTATATTGTTACTTTCTAAAATTATGTTCTCATTAAGGTTGCTAAAATTGTAATACACAGTAGTGCCAACAGGTGCAGCTGCACAATATAAGAATTGTAAATAAATCATTAAGAGGAAGACTTTTAGGGAGAGGGTCACAGAGCTATAAGGGAAGGTTGCCTATCATGTCCCAAGCATACCATATTATGAAACCTTACAGCGGTGGGTTTTTAATGGGTTTGTTTATGCCGCGGCCTGTAATGCTTATTCTGCCCCATGCTGAAATGAACCAATAAAATGGTCTTTGGTTTTGTTGGATTTCTCAGGTTGTTTTTCCCCAAAAATGTAAAGTTAATGTTATTCATAAAGGAAACAATGGCATTGTCTTTTTGTTGATTAAATACAATCCACAACATCATATCAGATTGCTGATTGTTTTATTAATTATATTATTAAATTTAAAGACAAACAGGACAATTGCACAAATCGTTATAATTATTACAGGAGTTAACATTAGTCTCAATTTTGCCCCTCCCAAATTATCAATCCTTTCACCATCCTTGCTAAAACTCTTCCCTATCTCACTAATCCAGGAGCTTACAATCTCCCACGTGCAATGTTCTTCTAAAGCTTGAATCTCACAAGAAATATTAGTTACATTTTGTATATGTGCCTTAATAACCCTGCTGTTATCAGGTATGAAGATACAACACTCTTTTACCTTCAGTACCTTGCAAACACCACCATCCTTCATAAGAAGCATATCTAGCGCTAAGCAGTTTTACATAACTATTGCCTGCATTGCAGTTAACCCAGATTAACTCTGAATTATGACTCCTGCGGTGTTAGCAGCTAGACTTTCAACAAGCGTAGACAAACATCTGATTTTCACATGATTCATAGGCACACCTACAGGTGGAATAATAACTCCTAATAAATCTAATATTGTCTGTCCAAATCCAGGTTTCACTCTCTTCATACCAATTGTATCACACACTTTGCTCACGTGATAAACTGTGACAAGATCCAACCCAATTTCGCTGCAAATTGCAATAAGCAGTCCTACCACACACATAATATATACTTCTCAGAATCAGCTCTTCACCAACCAGGAAATCACCATTTCCAACATAACTTTTCTCACACTCCCTTTCTCCCACATATTCAGCTTTTCTGATTCTGGTATGTTCTTGACGCACAATACACATCTCACCCTTTCTCTTATGTTCAGTTGTCATCTTAGATGCAAATTTGACAATCTAAATTCTTCCTCAACCTTATTCTGCCCCCTTATCTTTCTCTCTTTTCTCCAATCTCTCACAATTTTAACTCTCCTCACTTTGTATTATTTAATAAGCTCACACTCTTCATTACTCAAACCACATAAATCCTCCTGGTTAGTATTTTTAATGTTCTGCGTAATTGGTGCAATTGTATTTAGAAATTTACCATATTTAAGACCCTTATTAATGCCTTTATCTTCAGAGCTAGGTAGATCTTCCAATAAGACATTGATACCTGGTCGATAGCAAGACAAAAAAATACTAACAAGCACATTGCACGATACACTGTAAGAAACTGGTAGTTGTAAGTAAGTTTCACCTTCACCTTAAGAAGTAGAAAGAAAAGTACTTGCATAGCAATTTCTAACATTCATAATATCAATAAATTCATTCAACATTGTAGCAAAAATATCATCATGAAATCCACTAACGAAACTTTCCTTATATATCAGTGTATTATGTTTAATATTAGGACGAGCTGTGGTTAATTTAACCATTGTGGAGTCATATCCCACTGGTAAAAAGGAGGCACAATAGCTGGCCAACTAAGATTATTAGCATCATTAATAAGGTCATCCTTCTAATAATTTTGCAGTATCTGCTATATGCCATCTTCTATTTATACTAAAAACGAAAGGTTATTGTGAAACTCCAAACATCAACAAAAGTGTCTTTTAACAAAATAATAAAATTGTTCTTCTTATTTCTTAACAACTTAAACAATAACCAAGAATTGAAATAAAACTTTCAAAATAGTTGTCTTTGTTTTTTTTCCCCGAAAATGTCTCAGGTTTCAGTTCAGCCAGCTCATAATCTCAAAAAGATTTTCTTCTTTCTAACATTCTTAACATTCTTAACAGTCTTTAAGATTTTCAGGGTAGTTCTTTTTCTTCAGGATCACTTTCAGATTCACTTGCAAAGGTGTATTTGCAACAATTTATTGGACTGTAGTTCTCTGGTTCGGTCTCTTTTTCCTCAGATAAAAATGCTAGATGCACTCATTCAGGTGACACATACTTTCTATTCAGAGTTCAACAGCTACACAAATGTTCTGCAATGTTTCTAGAATGTGTGTTATCCCAGAACTTCTAAAAGTTCTAACTATGGAATCTCTCCATAAGAGTGACTGGTTATGTAAATAATGGGCCATGGGATGCAACATTGTGTTGGGCAATACATATTTGTGTTCAGGAGTAACATACAAATATTGATAATTTTGTGTGTAACCCAGTTTTTTCTCATTTGCTTTTCCCACTCTCTGGGGCTTCCTCTTGGAGAGCTTTCAATTCACTTAATTAAGCTTAATAGACAACCATTGACTTCTTCTGTGTTTATCTCAGTGTCCCAGGCGGTGAGCCTTAGAAAGGCATCGCAATAGGAACGCCAAAGCAAGTTCCTGCACGGCACGAACTGGCTCACCGCCATGAAAACTGTGGCGATGAAGCATCTCGGAATATGCTTAGTGGTGCTGCAGCAGCACTGCCAATCAATCAGGGGTTTGTAAAGCGCGCTACTCACCCGTGAGGGTCTCAAGGCGCTGGGGGGAGGGGAGGTGCAGCTCCTGATCAGTTGAAGAGCCAGGTCTTGAGGCACTTCCTGAAGGTGTGCAGAGTGGGGGAGCATCTGATGTTGACTGGGAGCTTGTTCCAGGTCTTTGCTGCGACGTAGGAGAAGGCTCTTCCCCCTGCTCTGGTTCTGCAGATGCGTGGGGTCTCTGCCAGGGTGAGGTCGGCGGAGCGGAGGTTCCTCTTGGGTGCGTGGAAGGAGACTCTTTCGTTGAGGTATTTGGGTCCGATGTTGTGGAGGGATTTGTAGGCGTGGGTAAGTAACTTGAAGGTCACTCTCTTCTCGATGGGGAGCCAGTGTAGGTCTCGTAGGTGTTGGGTCATGTGCTCGTGTCGTGGGGTTCCGAGGACGAGTCTGGCAGCGGTGTTCTGTATGGTTTGGAGCTTGTGTAGCAGGGTTTTGTTGATTCCGGCGTAGAGGGTATTGCCGTAGTCCAATCTACTGGTTATGAGTGCGTGGGTGACGGTCTTTCTGCATTCGGGGGGGATCCACTTGAAAGTCTTGCGGAGGATGCAGAGGGAGTTGAAACAGGTGGAGGCGACGGCGTTGATCTGGCGGGGCAAGGTGAAGGAGGAGTCTAGAACGATGCCGAGGTTCCGGGCGTGGTCCGTCGGGGTGGGAGGGTTTCCGAGCACGTGGGGCCACCAAGAGCTGTCCCACGCAGTAGGGGAAGGTCAGAGGACGAGGACCTCTGTCTTCTCCGGGTTCAGTTTTAGGCAGCTGTTGCTCATCCAGGCTGCGACGTCTTTCATTCCTTCTTGGAAGCTGAGTCTGGTGCTTTTGGGGTTCTTCGTGAGAGAGAGGATGAGCTGGGTGTTGTCGGCGTAGGATACTATGCTGAGCCCATGCTGTCTGACGATGGCGGCGAGGGGGGCCATGTAGATGTTGAAGAGCGTGGGGCTGAGCAAGGATCCTTGGGGTACTCCGCAGTTGATCTTAGTAGGTTCGGAGAGGAAGGGAGGGAGTCTGATCCTTTGGGTTCTGCCAGAGAGAAAGGAGCGGATCCAGTCGAGGGCGTTTCCCTGTATACCGGCGTTGTGGAGTCTGGCTGCAAGAGTCCGGTGGGAGACAGTGTTGAAGGCTGCGGAGAGGTCTAGTAGGATGAGGGCCGCCGTGTGGCCCTGGTCGAGTAGCATGTGGATGTCATCGGTTGCGGCAATGAGGGCGGATTCGGTGCTGTGGTTGCTGCGAAATCCGGACTGGGAGGGGTCGAGGATGGCGTTCTCTTCGATGAAGGTGGTCAGTTGGGCATTGATGAATCTCTCGGTGACTCTGGCTGCGAAGGGAAGGAGAGAGATGGACCGGTAGTTTATCAGGTCCGTCAGGTCCGCCGAGGGTTTCTTGAGGAGGGTAGAAAAAAGGAGAAAATGGCAGTAAGGGATAATTAAAGCCGCACCACCTATCTATACACTATTTTCAAAAATGCACACGGTCACTGTTGCCCACCTCCTTGGTCCACTGCCAAAGAACCACAACACTATGATACACAAAGAAAAGCACAGAGAGGCAACATAAGTATAAACAAGCACAAATGCAAAGCAAAAGAATCTATCCAGGCTCTTCGGTGATGTTAAATCTGATCCTTTAATGAATACTTGAGCCTCAAACGTCATGAGGCGATGACAAAAATGCAGCCAACGCGTTTCGCCCTAAATAGGGCTTCCTCAGGGCTGCAAGCATAACATAAATACAATCAAACAAACAGTTTATAACAAAATACACTCATATCATGAACACAAACATAAAACATTTCTTAAGCAGACATGATTCTTATGGTTCTCATAGGCAGATTTCATGTCTCTTTGTAATACATATTAACTGACTTTTAAAATATATAATTATGCACTGTATTTTACTCCAGCGCAAAGACAATACTGAAAGTACCTATAAGTGACAAGAGCCAGAAAAAGGAGAAAAAGTACCCAAACACCAAGTGAGGTCTTGATACAATTCAAAGGAAGAGCCCCAGAAAAAAAAACCCAGTGTCAAACATAGAACCTAAAATCAATACAACCTAATAAAATTAAAAGACTAATACACAAAAAATCATTAATGAAAAAACAAATTGAAAACATAAATACATATGTGTATTGTACACCCACTAGTGTCAACCATTAAATCAAAAACCACAACTCAAATTAATCCTCACCAATAGGCAAAAAGTACCGCAATCCGAAAAGTATTCAGAAATATACCCCGATTGTTTCAAAATCCCAGATAACTACAAAAAAATATAGCTAATATTAGTGATATGGCTTAAGTCCATACAATAGCTTAGCCATCAAATACAATCCTAAAAGCAGCATCACTGATCATTACCTCAAATTGATGAAGTTCAATTCCAAAATATAAAATCAATCCCAGTCATAAGCATTGGTGTGTACCCAAGTTCTCGTAAAGTCCGTAGTTGCTACAATAGAATACATCCAATATCAATAATTAGGCCTAAATCCATAGAGAGGCTAAACACACAAACATTCATTATCGAACGGGACACTGTTAATCATTACCTCAAAACGATGAAATCAGATTCCAAATTGTAAGGTCAAATCCAGTTCCTGTCCTTGTATTCAGACAAACTGTAGAGTACTCACTATGATAGGTGAGACATGTAAAACTGTAAAAGATATAAAATATCACAAGTTGTCGACAGTTGTCAGTAACCTATTAGCAACATGGTCGGAAAAAGTACCTCCAATATGCCCACAATGCACCATTTCCACTATTTCAAGACATATGCCCAGCCGTTTGAGATGGACCATCATAACATGACATTGCTCCTAATGTGTTTATTGCTTTCCTCAAATATTAGTATATTGATTGAAAGACCGCATATATCACACATCAACCAGCTTACTAAAATCGGAAGTATTCGACTCACGCTATACTCATACTGCACATGTACATACCGATGTCCATTTTGTCTGGACGTCCCCTAAATATCATCACTATACCCCATTGACAATAAAAACCACCATGGCTTAATAATGAAAGAATACAGGCTTATTACAACTTCTCAACAAACCGCCAGCAAAGCGCTTCAAGGCTCAACAAGATAATAAACGCCTATAATGCCACGCTCTCTGGCCAATTCACAGTTTGCCAGCGCGTTCACATACGCCAACATCACCACAGCATGGCTTCACCTGTGCCCAATCTCAAACTGCATCGCTTAACATTCTAGCGCAGTTGCCATACATGCTCCCGCTGCCATCTGTAATGCGTATCTCGGGCATTCACTTACTCTCTTCGTTTTAATAGAAGTTAGTCCATGAGCACATCTCGAGCGACGCTGTATCTTTCAACCCGCCGCCGAACTGAAAATACTAAAAGTAAACGCCGCGGATCACATGTCTATTTAAACCAACCATATGGTACTTCCTCACTACGTACTCCGGTCGCGTACGTGACCCGGATGTTTTTCTCACTTCACAAAACTTTATTACTCACATTTTGTGTGCGTCAAGCAACCCTTAACAATACTAAACTTTATTGCATTTCCCGTGTCATGCATCACAAAGCCTTTATATTCCCTCATACTTCACGTATTTATTTGAAAATGGTTATTCTCCAAACTACCAAAACGCCTGCAATTAAAGATCGTTCAAGTACTAATTTTGATAAAAAGATACATTTTGTCAATGCGAGGGGTTAGTCATTAATTTAGATGATTTCACGCGAATATTGGTGTCCGCCGATACCGAGTCCACATTCCACCGTATAGTGTCATGTTATGCTAATCTCCACATATCAACCATTACTTTTGCCCGTTCTTAACCAAAACATCGGAGCCTCTCCATCTTACAGGGCACCCATGTGCCTGTCAAATATGATACAGGACAGCGAAACTCACACAAAATACTCATTTTATGTGCAGTCTAACGGTATCTCATACTCCTTTGCTACCAGCAACACAAACACAACTCCTCTCTCTAACGGTTTCGTAATCATTTATATCCTCATTTGAATCGGATTTCCTCCCATGACCATATCACTGTATGGAACACTGTCTTTTTAAACAGGCAGATAGAAGAGGAAAAGAAAGGAGAAAGGTAAAACCACCATTGTGTAAATGCTAAAACTAATATACCAAAATATTAAAAATCAAGTTGTGGTTACATAAATCAATACTTCATTACCACAGCACAAGAGATATAACAGTTAAGTTGTGGTTACACAAATCTATACTTCATTACCACAGCATAAGTGACAATAAACTTTATATTGCTACATGTTAAACTTTATCCCTATAACACCGTATTAGGTGTATGTACTAAAACACATAAGAAGGTCCAGATTTACTTTTGTTCATCTTTGATGCACCTTATAATTTAAAAACAAAAAATGAAGAATATATATATACATCGCATGTTGAAGGAGGAAAAAAAAGGAGAAACACCTCCTAACTCGTATCTCAAACCATAAGTGTATTTAGACAGATTACATACTCATGATTAGGGGATGTTACTTGATCTGTCAGAGGGCCAAACAACTCATCTTAGAAAACACATAGCCTCCAGTGGACATATACAACTACATGATTAGTGTAAACCAAATTACAGTCTACCTAAATTTCCACAATACTTGCATGGCATTATAGTGCTGTGTCAGTACGGAATAATCATCACAGCAAATAGTGCATTTCACTGTCAGAATTTAACCCAAATGTCACTGCCCTTAACTTACATATCCAAAGTGCCTCCAACTGTCTCAAGCGTAACTCTCTGTTCCCCCCTCCTATCTGGAGGGACACAGTCAATAGCATGAAACTTGAAGTTGATTTTCGGGATACCAGAATCACAGATATGTGCACCAAGGGCGTTGGTACTATCATTACTTAAACATGCTCTTCGATGTTCTTGAATACGTACTCGCAGTTGTCTCACTGTACTGCCGACATAAACTTTTGAACAGTTGCACACAATTACATAGATAACAAAAGTAGATTGGCAATTCATAAATTGTTTCACCTCATGTGTATATTTGTTGTTATATGTGAAGCATAAGGTTTTATTCATGCCCATGTGGCATACATTACAATTTCCACAGGTGAAAAAGCCCCTTGGACGTCTGAGCCATGTACCAATGGTAGTGGGTCTGATTGCTGTATAGCTTGGACATAATGCCTCCCTCAAGGTTCCAGATCTTTTATAGGTGATTGTAGGTTTATCACACAGCAGGGAACCTACGCCTGGAGTTCCCTTAAGAATTTTCCAATGTCTGTGTAATATTTTAAAAGATCCTGATTTAACTTAGAGTATGTAGTGATGAATGCTAAGCGTTCTTTATTGGGGACCACCTTATTGTTTTTAACTTTAAGTGTGTCTGTTCTCTTAACACATCTAACCCGTCTCAATGCTTGTTTGAGGTCTTGATCCTTATAACCCCTCCTTTTAAGACGTTGCAAAGATCCTTGCGCTTGTTTTTCAAATTGTATGTCATCACTACAGTTTCTACGAACCCGAATCAATTCTCCAAAGGGTATGGCACATTTGGTACTGGCTGAATGAGCACTATTAAAATGCAATGTACTGTTCACAGCAGTTTCTTTTCTATACATAGTACTATGTAATTTGCAATCCTCAACATATAGTTCCAAATCCAAAAATTGAATTTTGGATTTGGACCTATTTATGGTAAAGCGTACATTAAATGGATTTTGATTTAAATATTCAAAATATTGTAACAGGTTAGTTTCGGACCCTGTCCAGATCATAAAAACATCATCTATGTAACGCCCCCAAAAAGGACATCTTTTGTCCACAATCCAGCATGATGAGACCAAACATAGATTTTTCGAACCACCCCATGAATAAATTTGCATAGGAAGGAGCGAATCTAGATCCCATCGCTGTACCCTGCTGTTGATGGTACCAGTCTTGATTGAATAGAAAGAAATTATTACTTAAAATTAGGTCAATCATCTCTAAGATCATGCCATTGTGTTCCAGGAAACTCGCACTTCTAGTCGATAGAAAGTGGTCAATTGCCATCTGACCAAACTCCTTCTTAATGCATGTGTAGAGAGACTCCACATCCATGGTCACCAACCACATTGTGTCATCCCACTGTATATCATCTATCTTATTCAGTATATCCTTTGTGTCCTGAATATAGGACGGGAGATTAACCACCAAAGGTTTGAGGAATGTATCGACAAACTTGGACAGATGCTCCGTTAGAGATCCGTTCCCAGAGATTATTGGGCGACCAGGAGGGAACTTCTCCTTTTATGTACCTTCGGTAGAAGATACAGACAAGCAGACCTGGGATGTAAAATCTTAAGGTATTGGTATTCGGACTCTGACAAGAGCCCTATTTCTTTCCAATGAGCAAGACGCATATTGATCATCATCATCGCTTCAGAACAAGGATTGGCCCCCACTTTCCTGTAGCAGTTTTCATTACTAAGTTGTCTAATGGCCTCCTGTTCATAATCAGACCTATTCATAAGTACAACGTTACCTCCCTTGTCAGCCTCACGGATGACAAGGGAGGAATCGCTCATAAGACTGTATAGGGCTCTTCGTTCAGCAGCAGTTAGGTTTTCCACATACCACCTAGTTCTACCTTCTGCTGATTTGTCCTCCAATCTATACAGATCGTCAGTTACTAGTTTATGAAACACATCAATGCTGTTTAAGTGCGGTCCCTGTGGTGTATATTTATTTCTTGGACGCAAACCACTATCTAGGGTGAAGTCTTGGTGTATATCCAACTCCTGGGCAATGCCCTCTAACGGTGTTTCCATATCTCCCTCTAGTGACAACAGCAAAGAAACATGCTTTAGATGTTCAACTGACACATCTGGAACATTAGCCATATCCACAGCCTTTGATTGCATCTGTGAATCGTTTAGATAGAAATGACATTTTAATTTTGCCCTCCTGGAAAATGTAAATAAATCAGCATGTAATTCAGAGAACACACCCTTGTTAGTTGCACAAAAGCCCAGCCCTTTATTCAACAAAGACAATTCTGTATCATTCAGTGTACGATTTGACAGATTGATTACAAGATTATCTGTCTCAGAGATATCAACATCAGATCTTGGACAGTGTATCCCATTCAATTGTTCAATTTCTTTTTCTGATTCCTGGTAAGTACACCGGCGTCTTTGTCTGTTCTTACGCCACCCACCCCTTCTTGTCTGCTTATGGGCTTTTTCTGTTTGCTGCCTATACGGTACCTTAATACCTCCTCTAAAAAGAGGTAGCTGAATTGGCATTAGGTTCAATTGTATTAGCTGCAGAAGTACCCGCTTCCTCAATAGAGGAGGCATTAGAGCTGCTCAGTAAGCTAGACACACTCCCTACACTTTGGGTGTCTGGATCTTTGGGCTTTGGAATTTGAATATTATCAAATTTTTGCGCAAATGTGTAGATTCGCCCCTGGGAATAATCTCTGTCATCCCTAGCTATTTTATTAAGTTTCCTTTGTTTAATAACTCGTTGATGAGTTTGAATTTGTTCCTTAAGAATGGCGTAGTTTTTATCAGTCGCCTCTTTCAAATTTAATCCCTTTATTTCCTCCTCCAAAATGCGTATTTCCTCTCTCAGTTTTAGACACTTTCTATCAGAGTGTTCGATCAGGACCTTCATCATGACAAAGGAGGAGTTTTGTAAATTTTCCTCCCAGTCTTTAAGTAAATCAGGGTCAAGATCATCAAAAGTGGGGAATGTTAGAATTCGGAGTCCACGAGGAATTTTCTTATTGTCCAGATATCTCTTAAGGGTAACCCCGTCCCACCACTTTGAGAGCTCAACCTTTTTCAACTTCTCCAATTTGATAAATTTAATTTTTAATCCCTCCCCTACTGGGGATGCGGACATTGTCCCTACCCGTTCAGTGTTGCCTAAATTAAATAGGTCTTTGGCCAGCTCTTCCCTATCATCGTCAAAATCCATTATTTCTTAGGTGCAATAAAGATGTGCTGACTACCCCTATTATAAAGCTAGAAAAAAGGAGAAAATGGCAGTAAGGGATAATTAAAGCCGCACCACCTATCTATACACTATTTTCAAAAATGCACACAGTCACTGTTGCCCACCTCCTTGGTCCACTGCCAAAGAACCACAACACTATGATACACAAAGAAAAGCACAGAGAGGCAACATAAGTATAAACAAGCACAAATGCAAAGCAAAAGAATCTATCCAGGCTCTTCGGTGATGTTAAATCTGATCCTTTAATGAATACTTGAGCCTCAAACGTCATGAGGCGATGACAAAATGCAGCCAACGCGTTTCGCCTAAATAGGGCTTCCTCAGGGCTGCAAGCATAACATAAATACAATCAAACAAACAGTTTATAACAAAATACACTCATATCATGAACACAAACATAAAACATTTCTTAAGCAGACATGATTCTTATTGTTCTCATAGGCAGATTTCATGTCTCTTTGTAATACATATTAACAGTGACTTTTAAAATATATAATTATGCACTGTATTTTACTCCAGCGCAAAGACAATACTGAAAGTACCTATAAGTGACAAGAGCCCATGCTGTCTGACGATGGCGGCGAGGGGGGCCATGTAGATGTTGAAGAGCGTGGGGCTGAGCAAGGATCCTTGGGGTACTCCGCAGTTGATCTTAGTAGGTTCGGAGAGGAAGGGAGGGAGTCTGATCCTTTGGGTTCTGCCAGAGAGAAAGGAGCGGATCCAGTCGAGGGCGTTTCCCTGTATACCGGCGTTGTGGAGTCTGGCTGCAAGAGTCCGGTGGGAGACAGTGTTGAAGGCTGCGGAGAGGTCTAGTAGGATGAGGGCCGCCGTGTGGCCCTGGTCGAGTAGCATGTGGATGTCATCGGTTGCGGCAATGAGGGCGGATTCGGTGCTGTGGTTGCTGCGAAATCCGGACTGGGAGGGGTCGAGGATGGCGTTCTCTTCGATGAAGGTGGTCAGTTGGGCATTGATGAATCTCTCGGTGACTCTGGCTGCGAAGGGAAGGAGAGAGATGGACCGGTAGTTTATCAGGTCCGTCAGGTCCGCCGAGGGTTTCTTGAGGAGGGGCTTGACTTCTGCCCGCTTCCAGTCATCGGGAAAGATGCCGGAATCGAGGGAGGCGTTGATGGTCCGGCCTAGTTCGGGTGCTAAGGCGGCGGCGGCTCTGTGGTAGATGTGCGTTGAGCAGGGGTCCGTGGGGGCTCCTGAGTGTGTGTTCTTCATGGTCGTGGTCGTGTCTTCAATGGTGGCAGGTTTCCAGCTGGTGATGGTCGGCTGGTTGCCGGTGGTGGGAG
Organism: Calotriton arnoldi; assembly: GCA_963921515.1. Lineage (NCBI taxonomy): Eukaryota > Metazoa > Chordata > Amphibia > Caudata > Salamandridae > Calotriton > Calotriton arnoldi. The sequence continues at coordinate 2,231,490 of CAWUFW010000721.1, forward strand.
GGGGGGACGGTGTCCGGGGTCTGTTCGCTGAAGTTGTCGTAGAGGGCCTTGATTTTCAGGTGGAAGTAGGAGCTGAGCTTGTTGCAGAGGTCCTGAGAGGGTGTGACGTCCGCGGTTTCGCTGGGTGGTTTGGTGAACTGCTGTATGACGTTGAAAAGTTATTTTGCGTTGCTTGCGTGGGTGTGGATTTTGTTCTTGATAAAGGTCCGCTTGGTGGCTCTTATGCGCTGGTGATATTCGTTCATGGCGTTTCTGTAGTGGTTCTGGTCTTCAGTGGTTTTCCTGTTCTGCCAGTTTCTCGAGGCGTCTGCAGGAGGGCCTGGCTTCTTGGAGGTCGGTGGTGAACCAGGCGGCCTTCAGGGGGCGTTGTTTGACGGGGTGGCGGAGGGGTGCGAGCTTGTCAGCGCAGCCGGCGATCCAGCGGTGTAGTTCTTTGGCTGCGGAGTTGGCGTCGGTCGTGGCAGAGGCGGGGTCGTGGAGGAGGGTGGTGTTGAGGAGTTCCTCTGTGATCTTGCTCCAGTTTCTCCGTGGCGGGTGCGGGGCGGGTTTGGGTGCGGTGGTGGTGGTGAAGGTGAAGTGTACGCAGTGATGGTCTGTCCATAGAGGCTGCATGGTGTGGCTGAAGTGGATGTTAGTCCCTCCTGCGAAGATGGTGTCCAGGTGGGTGGGTGTGGTGACGAGCTGCTTCAGTCCGAGGTTGTCGAGGAGGGTGGTGGAGTCAGGGTCGCTGCGGTTGTCGAGGTGGAAGTTCAGGTCTCCGATGAGAATGTAGTCCGTGGAGGCGATGGCGTGGGGTGCGGCGAGGTCGGTGATGGTGGTGGCGTAAGGGGCGCGGGGTCCAGGGTATCTGTAGACAAGGGTCCCGCGCAGCGTGGTTCTAGGGCTGGTCTGGATCTGGAAGTGGAGGTGCTCAGTATTGGAGAGGGGGGTCGCTCGTGCTGGAGGTGGAGAGTCGGAGGGAGCTCTTGTGTGCGATGGCGAGTCCTCCTCCTGGGCGGAGGGGGCGGTCCTTTCTTTGGATCTTGTATCCGTCAGGGATGGCGATGTCGGGGGCGGAGGTGGCGTTGGTCCATGTCTCCGTGAAGAAGGTGACGTCAGGCGAGAGGGTGTCGAGCAGGTCCCAGATCTCCGTGGCGTGTCTGTGGAGGGAGCGTACGTTGAGGAGGATGCACGTCAGAGCTTCGGAGGTGCAGGTTTCCTTCGTGGGTTCTGCGGTCGCAGGAGAGCTGTTGATGGTGAAGGACAGTTGGCAGTGTCGGCAGGAGAACCGGCCGTGGGTGGTGTTCGGCGTCGATCTCTGGCAGTGGTTGTTTCTCCGGGGTTGAGTGCGAGGACGTCGGTGGCGGTGTAGCGGTGGGGGGTCGTAGATCCAGGGTCCCTGGCCACGGTCGGGCGCAGACGGGCTTGACTTTGGCGCGCCCGCTGCACGCGTCCGCTGCGCGACCGTGCAGCGGCCGCCAGTAGGGGAGGGGGGTGGGACGCGAGGTAGGGAGGCGGGGGCTGTGTAGGGGGCGGGGCAGCATCGGCGGGAAACAGCGGAGCAAAGGACTAGCAGGCAGAGGAGAAAAATATAAAATAAATTAAGAGGCGAGAAATAATGAAAAGAGGGCGAGAGAGAAAACAATGAAGTAAGAGGGCGAGAAGCATAGCCGGGAGCGGCTCAAGGCAGGACTCAGGAACGGTACTGCCGGCTCGAACCCTCACCAGGAGGAGGAGGAGGCGCAGCGTCAGAGATGCGGAGCTGCCGGGGAGAGACCTGACCTAGACCGGAGGTCAAGGTTTCACTCGCGCTCCCCCGCAGCTGCCGCCATTAAGTAGGGGAGGGGGCGGAACGCGAGGTAGGGAGGCGGAAGCGGCGGCTGTGTAGGGGGCGGGGCAGGAGCGGCGGGAAAACGGCGGAGCAAAGGACTAGCGGGCAGAGGAGAAAAATATAAAATAAATTAAGAGGCGAGAAATAATGAAAAGAGGGCGAGAGAGAAAACAATGAAGTAAGAGGGCGAGGAGCATAGCCGGGAGCGGCTCAAGGCAGGACTCAGGAACGGTACTGCCGGCTCGAACCCTCACCAGGGTGAGGACTCGGCGCAGCGGCGAGGCGTCAGAGATGCGGAGCTGCCAGCATATTGTGTGCCTCATACCACTGCAAGACCACCAGGGATCGTGGATCCCTGACGGTATCAGCGGTCGCATGGCGTTCCGACTGCCTAACTCGTAATAGGGCAGTCGGAGCGGCGGTGCCCGCACTGCCACCATGGCTACGACGGTCCATCGGACCGTCATAGTCCTAATCAGGCCCTAAATCTTTCATGTGGACAACGGAGAAACAGCAGCCTTCATCCTCCTGGACCTATCAGCCGCCTTCGACACGGTCTGCCACCACACACTACGAACACGCCTTCACGACGCCGGGATCCAAGAGAAGGCCCTGGACTGGACCACATCCTTCCTTTCCGGCAGAACACAAAGCGTCCGCCTCGCCCCCTTCCGATCCAAGGCCACCAAGATCATCTGCGGCGTACCCCAAGGCTCCTCCCTCAGCCCAACGCTGTTCAACATCTACATGGCACCCCTCGCCCACGTCGCCCGACAGCACAACCTCAACATCATCTCCTACGCCGACGACACCCAGCTGATCCTCTCCCTCACCAAAGACCCTCACACCGCCAAAGCCCACCTCCACGAAGGAATGAAGGCCGTCGCCGAATGGATGAGGACCAGCCGCCTGAAGCTGAACTCTGACAAGACGGAGGTCCTCATCCTTGGTTCCAACCCTTCAGCCTGGGACGACTCCTGGTGGCCAACATCACTGGGAACAGCCCCGCCACCCACCGACCACGTACGCAACCTAGGGGTCATCCTCGACCCCACCCTCTCCATGACTAAGCAGGTCAACGCCGTTTCCTCATCCTGCTTCAACATGCTCCGCAAGATCTTCAAGTGGATCCCCACCGAAACAAGAAAAACAGTCACCCAGGCCCTCGTCACCAGCAGGCTGGACTACGGAAACGCCCTCTACGCAGGAACGACGGCTAAGCTCCTGAGACGGCTGCAACGCATCCAGAACGCCTCTGCACGTCTTATCCTCGACATCCCCCGACGCAGCCACATCACACCCCACCTGAGAGACCTGCACTGGCTTCTTGTCAACAAGAGGATAACCTTCAAGCTCCTCACCCACGCACACAAAGCACTCCACAACTCCAGACCAGCCTACCTCAACAGACGACTCAGCTTCTACACCCCCACCCGCCAGCTCCGCTCGACCAGCCTCGCCCTCGCCACAGTCCCCCGCATCCGGAAAACGACCGCCGGCGGCAGATCCTTCTCCCACCTCGCCGCCAAGACCTGGAACACCCTCCCCACCAACCTCCGACAGACCCAAGACCTACTGGCCTTCAGAAGACTCCTCAAGACCTGGCTCTTCGATCAGTAGCAGCACCACCCCCCTCTTCCCCCAGCGCCTTGAGACCCTCGCGGGTATGTAGTGCGCTTTATAAGTGACATGATTGATTGATTGATTGATTGATAGTCATTAAATCCAATTCCTTTGTCATCATTTGTCAAATCCATTTAGTAATTTCTTCTCACATTCTTCATTTTGCATATATCTACTTCACACTCATCAGCCAATTCTTTAAGCTTGTCATGTGCCTCATTTGCACATCTGGCTGTTTCCTTGATCAAAAATCTCATTTCATCAACATTGTATGACAATAGTCTGTTCAGATCAATTGTCCCTTGTAAAATTTCTCCAAATTCAATTTTTAAAAGACCAACAGTAATAATTCCCTGTGTAGTGACAAGCAGATCAATTTGAGAACAGCTGTGGTGTGCATTGACAGCTAGCCCAAAACTAGAAGCTTCAAAGAGTGTGTTTTTCAAGTTGGAACAACATTGGGTTCTTATGAAAGCCCTCACCCACCAACCTAGTTGGTGGCATGCTTCATCATCGGGCCCCTCCCGGTGGCACCGAGTGTGCCCTGGGTGTGCTACGATGCCTGTTTACAGCGGAGCAGGATTTCGTAAGTGAGTGTGCAGTGAAAGTGTGTGAGTATTAGTTAAAAGACTGTCCTGGGGTCCCACTACCCACAAGGGTTGTTTTATTGATGGGCCCTTGGCAGTATTAAAAACAAGGCGGCGGATGTGCGTGGAGATAACTATGGTCTCCCACATCCATTGTGGTCAACATGTTTCAGCCAGGCCTTATAGTGATCTGGCTTTCTTCAGGACCTTATATATGTGAAAAGTGGTTAAAACTAGGTCAATAGACTGTATGTAACCAAGTATGTGGCGCTACTCGCTAAGGTGCGATATATGTAGGAGGAGAATGTCCTCTATGGTTTTGTACCTGTAGTGATAAAAACATAAAAGACAAAACAGACAAACACACAGGTATGAAAATTAGCTTCGATAAAGGCACATATAAATCATGTGGTTTTATACCGTCGTGTACGTGCTCTAATCGGATTCAAACGACGGTGAGGTACGGAACGTGACCGAGTTGTGGCGTATTATTGTCAATGTCAGTCGTATACGCTACTGTGTCCAAAAATCAATAGCGGGATAATGGCATGCGTATATTACGGTGACAAATATGCATAAAAGGAACAGGCTCTTTAAACTCTTACTCAGATAATTGTCAGAGAAAAACCTCATGAGTATCCGGCAGGGGGGGTCTGGCTTATAGTCACACTCTAGTTTGTATAAAAGAAACAAACAGAGTATGGTTTGTATCACAGTTAGGTTGTAAAAGAGTACCCCCGTGATCTAGAGATGTTGGATCCCAGAAATGCCCACTTACTTCGTCAAAGCTCAGAACCCGCCTTAGACCTACTTGGCTGCATCGGATCTCCGTCGTTGTGAGGGCCCGGTCTGGTCGAGCTTTAAATAGCAGCTGCGTTTCTCAGGTGGATGCAATCTTCTGCTTAGCGCGAGTAGCGCCTTCAGCGGGTGAAAGTTAAAAATAGAAAACAGACAACGGACGTCGCTATGCATGTTAGCGGTAGCTGTTATGTCTGTAAACGATGGAAATTAGTCCTCGTACTAAAATTTACATTATCACTCATGTGTTAGGTGAAGGATTTTATAGCGCCCTGTTTGTTAATAAAGATAAAAAAAACAACAACTTTCAAACAGTAAAAAGTGAAAGCAGACTATGTATTTGTAGTTTTACACCCAAATGCGGTGCACTTAGGAGCAGAGGACACCAACCCAGATTAGACACCCCTAGAAGTTAAAACTCGTTCATTCAGAAACCTTATCTGTGTGTATGCAGTGCCTCCAAAACACAATCCCTTATGCAGACAAGTAAACCACAATAGAGCAAGATCTTGGATTTCGACAAATCCAATAACCAAACCTACTAATAATCAAAACAAAACCTTTTCAAAATGAAAATCACAGATAAGAATAGAACATCAGAACAACAGTGATCAAACCACCAATTGAACACAAAGTTAGCATCGCATTACCAAACACTCCACACAGCATAGCAATCCATCTCTCAAACTTGAAACCTCTATAATACACAGTAGTCACACCCGAATCGCTCTGTCATCAGAATCATTCAGCCCTGTTCATACTTACAATCCAATTCGTTCAGGAACACCACTGCAAGTCAGGTTCTTTGCTTAATTCTCCAGCATAATCCACACAGGAAAATACACTATCTCAACGGACTGGGCAAAAGGGAATTCTTTAAAACAAAATAGAGGTGCTTGTTAACATACAGCTATCTTCTCCTACCAAAATCTGTGGAAGCAAAATGGTACCCCAAAATTTAAACATCCCAAAACCTACCTCAATTGGATATCCCAAATTTCACGGGATCAAAGATGGTGTTAAACCTCAATATCTGATTGAGACTTCTAGTGAGTAGTCAAGCGTCATCCACACCGGATGTGAGGTGCCTGGTGCCTATACAGGCACCACCCCAGCATGCTGACGGCAGTTCTTTTCTTTCTGTGCCAGTCAGCACAGATCTGGGAAGAACTACCCCCAGTCTTTTTTGACTGAGCTTTTTTTGACATTTGCCAACATTTTATCGAGACTTATCAGCTAGAAAAGCTGTTTTCATGCCGTCTGGTACCTGTCACAGACTGATGTCGGCGATGAACCCACATTTGGTGTGCCTCTGGTGTTTGAAGCGTGATTACAACACCAAGCCCTGCGTCGATTGCTGCGCCATCTACCCGAAGGCCCTAAGGGAGCGGTCCCTCAAGCTCCTTGCTGTTCGACATGCAACATCTCGAAGCTTACGATCTCAGTTGAGATGAAGGTCCCGAGATCGGTCGCAGAGCCACTCTAAGCGCTCATCGTCACAGTCGAGGTTGTTGGGTAAGTCCCACAAATGCAAGAAGAGTAAGAAGTCAAAGAGATCTTCGACTTCACCGTGTCCGTCTGAGTCATCCGACGAGAGCATCGACATTTGAGGCCTAGCTCTGTGGTGTCGCTTGCGCCTGGGCCATCTCTGCACCTTCCAGAGTTTCCGAGAGCTGGAGCGACTCCCGCCCAGTTCCGTGAATTGTATGAGGCCATGCACTTCATATTTAAGCAGCGTGGTCCCGCTGGAGTGTCTTTGGGCCCTGTGGGGTCAGGAGGGAACCCTACTGGTCTTCTGCCGGCAGGTGTGCCCCCGGCGCCAGTCAGGCCCCTTGGATCCACGGATGCATCCGGACTGGCGCAGATCGAGACCTTCCCTGGCACCGGCTCCAGTGCCAACACCTCCGTCGGCCCGACACCCCACGGCGGCCCGATTCAGACACAGAGCCGGACAAGCGCGTCCCACGCACAGCTCCGGCGCTGACGGGGGGTAGACTGAGCCAGTGCCTTATTGCTATAACAACAGGGAATAATTTAATTAATCTCAGCTACTCACAATCGCTTGGGCCGCATCCCAATTCATCATTGGATGCCCTTTTGCCACCTCAGTTTGGACCCAGTCATTTGCAAATCAGTCATAACCCTGTTCCTCACGGGAACAGTCCAGCCCAGGCCAGATGCCCCTAGCCAGGTCCTTACTAAACTGGAACACAAGCAACCCAGGACCGGTTTTCAAGCATTCCATCCATCACCTGTAAGCCCTACGATAGGCCTGGCTCGGGAGACGAATGGGAGGTGTCAGCGGACCCTTATGGATACCAGTTTGAGGACACCGAGGACAACTTGTATGAGGATCTGGAGGATGCCAGTGGTCTGTACACCACCCCAGACACTGGCCTTGTCTTCCCCCCACCCCCTACAATGTATATGGAGTAGGGTGCCTCATTTGTAATGCTGACTGACTTATTTATTAAGCGCGCGAATGCCGAGGCGTCTTGGCACTGAGTGAAAGAATGCTGGGCCACACTGGTTAATCTGCCAGTTTGGGAAAGAGCCAGGTCCTTATTTGTTTCCTAAAGACGGTCCTGTTTGATTGTAATGCAGGTGCAGGAGGTGGCTGAGGTCCTAGACCTTATGCTACCCTCTGTGGCTGGTAAGACAAACCTCTTGACAGAGGTGGTTCAGTCGGAAGTTACCCCTTCCGAACCGTTACTTCCATTAAATGAAGCCCTTACTGATGTCCACTCGGGCCTGGTCCAGCTCCTGTGCTATATACAATTGCCTGCCACCATCATCCCGCCCCAGGGGACCCCTGTTTCCTCACCCAGCACCCCACCTCGGAGAGCTTGGTGGTTCAGGCCTCCAAAATGAACCCTGGTGCATTCCCTACCACCCCACCAGACGGGGAATCCAAAAGGCTGGATACCTTCAGGAAGAGGAAGTTCTCTTCTGCCCGCCTGGCACTGCGGTTAGGGAACACCACGCGCTTCTTGGGCTGATACTCTTATACTACCTGCGATTCAGTTGCGCAAGTGCTGCCATGGTCTTGGAGGAGGCCCGAGCCATACTCGTTCAAGCATTTGCTGATCGGAAGGATGCAGCTAAGTTCACCATCTGATGTGGACTGGATACAACCAACTCGCTGGGCTGAGTAGTTTCATCTTTGGTGGCCTTTAAGGTCCATGCCTGGCTGAGAACCACTGGCTTTTCGGGGGATGTCCTAGCCTCACTCATAGACATGCCCTTTGATGGGTCTCGGTTGTTCGGAGAGAAGGCGGACTCTGCACTTGAGCGCTTTAAGGATAGCAGAGCTACGGCCAGGTCCTTGGGACTTTCCATGGCCCCACGCCAACCTTACTCTGTCTCTGCCCCTTTTGTAGCCATGGAAGGAGCTTCCATTCACGTCTTTACATGCCCAGCCTCGGCAGCCAGCAATCCTCACAATTTTTTCATGGCTGAGGACGCACTTCCATCAGACCACTTGGAGCAGGCAACCAGAGGTCAAGCCAGTCCACTACCACCACGGCTGCCGAAGCCTCCAAGCCCCTGTAGTTTGTCCTCCGACCATCATGGGCATCCAGTGGAGGGGCAGGAAACGCCATCACCTGCACCACTGGCGGTCAATTACATCAGACCGTTGGTTTGTGCAGCTCATCCAAACGGGCTACTCTCTCCCCTTTGTGACTACCCCTCCACCCATGCCATGTACTTACGACAAGCTGACGGAAGACCACCTGTCTTTGCTTCGTCAGGGGGTGTTAGCTCTCTTAGCCAAGGGAGCTATAGAGAAGGTGCCAGCAGCATCAGAAGTAGGTCGTGGCTGCTATTCCCGCTAGTTTCTAGTGACCAAGAAGGACGGAGGACTTTGTTGTATCCTGGACCTGCGCCTTCTCAGTCTCTTCCTGAAAAAGGAGAAATTCAAAATGCTCGCACAAGTCCTGTCTGCCTTGTACTGGATGGTATTGCTGGACTTGCAGGACGCATATTTTCACATCACCGTCCAGCCTGCCTCTAAGGCACTACCTGCGGTTCACGGTAGGCCAAGAGCACTTCCAGTTTGCCGTGCTCCCCTTCGGCCTTACCAGCGCCCCTCGGGTGTTCACAAAAGTGATGGTGGTGGTTGCAGCTCATCTTTGGAGGTCAGGAAATTCCAGTCTCCTTACCTCGACGATTGCTGTTGGAAGATGGGCTTGTCCTAGGCAGTCGTCTCCCACCACCAGACTACGGCGAACTTTCTGCACTCACTGGGGTTCACCATCAACTTGCCGAAGTCACACCTGACTCCCTCTCAGACGCTCCCTTTCATCAGGGCTGTTCTGGACACAGACAAGTTTTGGGCCAATCCTCCCAAGCAGCAAGTCCAGGATATTCAGACAATGATACCGATGCTTCGTCCCCTAGCTAGGATTTTGGTGAAAGTGACTCTGAGGCTCTTGGGCCTCATTGCCTTCTGCATCCTTCTTGTGACACATGCCTGCTGGTATATGAGGGCTCTGCATTGGGACCTGAAGTTCCAGTGGGCACAGCATCAGGAGAATCTCTCCAACATGGTCCAGATCTCTGAGGGAACCACAAAAGACCTGCAGTGATGGCTAATGAACCGCGATTGGCTCAGTGGCAGACCCCTCTCCCTTCCCCATCCAAAGCTGACTGTGGGGACAGATGCATCACTTCTGGGCTGGAGTGGCCATCGGGGAGAGGTGAAGATCAGAGGACTCTGGTCTCCAGTGGAATCCAGACTCCACATCAACCTGTTGGACCTCCGAGTGATACGGCTAGCATTGAAGGCCTTCCTTCCTTCAGTCAGGGGAAGGCTGGTTCAAGTGTTCACGGACAACACCACTGCCATGTGGTACTGCAACAAACAGGGCGGAATGTGGTTGTGGATCCTTTATCAAGAGGCTTTGCGTCTCTGGACATGGCTGTAACATCATGGCATTTCCCTGGTGGTTCAACAGCTGGCGGTCTCTCTGAATGCCAGGGCAGACAAACTCAGCCGTCGATGCCTAGCGGATCACATCCGGAGATGGCGCAAGGTCTCTTCCAAGAACAGGGAGAGCCTTGGTTGGATCTGTTTGCCTCTGTCGAGAACGCCCAATGTCAACAGTTTTGCGCGCTGGAGTTTCCAAGGAGTTTCTCGCTCAGACACGTTTTTAATCTTGAGTGGAGCTTAGGCTTGCTGTACACCTTTCTGCCAATACCATCCTGCCCAGAGTTCTCAAGAAGATCAGGAACGACCGGGCCCAGGTCATTCTGGTGCTCCAGATAGGGCACTAAGAGTTTGGTATCCTGAACTGTTGAGCATTAGCACGGGTCCTCCCCAGGCTGCTTCTTTGGGAGGATCTTCTGTTGGAGCAATAGGGCAGGGTTCTGCACCCAAACCTGACCACGCTTCGCCTTCATGCATTGAGATTGAGTTGAAAGATTTTGACCTTCTTCCGAAAGTCTGTGATGTTATTCTAGCAGCCAAGTGTCCCTGTTCAAGTCGGTATACGCCTGCCGTTGGGTTACGTTTGTGGCATGGTGTGATTCTAAAAACATCAACCCTCTTTCTACACCTCTCTTTAAGGTTCTTCTGTTTGCTCTATATTTGGCCGAGCAGGGTTCTGCTATGAGCAGAGTTAAAGGTTATTTATCACCATTTTGACATTTCTGCAGTTGCAGGACCAACTTTCTTAATTCAAGTCACCTTTTGTGGCTAGGTTTCCCACAGGTTTGCAGCACATGTTTCCCCCTGCTCCCCCAGGCCATTCATCATGCCCCAGTGGGATCTAAATCTTGTTCTAAACTTCTTAATTTGTACATCTTTTGAGCCTCTGCACAATTGCCTTATTGACCATCAAAACTGTCTTTCTAGTGGCAATTACATCGGCGAGGAGGGCGAGCGAATTGCAGGCACTCTCGGCACACCCTCCCTACTCCACCTTCTATCTGGACAAGGTGGTACTTCAGATACGTGCCTCCTTATTTCTGAAGGTTGTAACTCTTTTCCATGTAGGCCAGAACATCACCCTGCCTACCTTATTTGCTCCACCTCACGCCCCCAAAGAGGAGTGACTCCATCTTTCAGACCCAAAAAGTGTGTGGTCATTCTACCTTGATTGCACAAAATAGTTCTGTGTGGATGATCAACTCTTCATGGGGCATGTAGGAGCCAAGAAAGGGAAGGCTGTGCAGAAACAGACCATCTCAAGTTGGATAGTGCTCTGCAGTGAGATCTGCTATGCACTGGCCAAGAAGCAACCCCCTAATGGTTTCCGTCCCTCATTCCACCAGAGTTAAGGCTGTGACCGCTACGTTAGCCTGCGGAGAACCTGTCCTGGACATCTGACACGCAGCAACGTGGGCATCTTTGCACACATTTACCAAACACTACTGTCTGGACAGTCAGGTCTGTTGCGATAGGAACTTTACCCTTTCGGTCCTGCAGGACTTTCTGGTTTAAATTGGCTTTGCAGGCCCAACTCCTGGGAGGCATTGCTTGAGTATCTATTGTAAGGAAAGGAATCTGCGGCTATAAGTCTCTATCAGATGGACAAGTTACTTAACTTCGGTAACACCTTATCTGGTAGATGCTCTGTCTTGCTGCAGATTCCTTACCGACCCTCCCATCCTTCCCACTCTGTAAGCCGATTGCAGTGTAAGGGACACCCTTCTTAGGGCCTTAGGATTTCACACCAGTGGTCAGTTCTCATCGTTACTCCGCGCTCCTGACGTGGAAAGTCGTGAATGTAACTGATGTCAGCGCGCCGGGGTGGTGCCTATATAGGTATCCCGCACGTCATTTTCAGGAGCCCGCAATGCAGAGTCAAATGACACCACCTACCAGCACGCAGGGGTACTGGTGGTCAGAAGCTTCCAGATCCGGGATTATGCTTGGGGAATATTCTAAGGTAAGGAATCTCTAGCTAGATAGAGCCTCTACCAGATAAGATGTTACCAAAGGTAAGCAACTTGTTCTTCATGAGCCAATGTGCTCCTGCATTACGGCACCTCCCAGACATCAAAAATCAGAAATACAATTCATTAGTTCAGTGAGATTGATTAAGCGGGCCCTCTAATACCCGAGTTCTGTTATTACAGAATTCAAAATAATTGGTACAGAGTAAATTTCATGACGACTCTCAAATACAAACTTATACATAGTATATAAAATCTAAAAGTATTCTAAGTCCCAAATGGGCAGCAATATCCCAAAAGAATCGGATAACATCCCTAGTAGAATAGAAGTGTCTTCTGGCTCACCACCAAATTCTAGGGTTTTTATAAATTGTTTTCACATATGGAATTACTGTGGTTGGAGCAAATGTTTAATTTCATCAGCAGATCAGAGCACATGAAAAAAAACGTCACATTGTCTTAACACCAACGCACTAACCCACTACGTGAATAATTATTCTGCACGATCTATGCAAATGTTGACCGGAGATGCTAGAGCATAACTAGATACATGAACAGTAAATGTGTTATGTGGATGAATGGGGCACAGGGAATCAGCAAAAAGACCTTGTGGTTGTTACGAATCGTGGAGGAACAGGGAAAAGTTCATCAAGAGCAGTATAATAATAACAGTGGAAATAAACCAATACATTTCAGCTCTACTGTGTGCCGCAGAGTTTGCGAGGAGGTAAGGTGGGCGGGGGAAACAGAATGTGAGTGACAGAGATAACTTCCATCTTGGTCAAGGTTGCATTCGTTCTAAAATGTGGACTATTTAACACACATCATAAAAACACACTTCTCAACATCATGGAAAACATGTTTCAAAAGAATTAGTAGTACATCGGTGTATACATGTAACATAGAGCGTGAAAATACATTCTGCTCATTGTTAATAATGCACAAAAATCTCTTACAACAGAAATCATAAATACTCTTTCTAATGCTGTTGTATGTATTTCTTTTAGGAGGCGACATATGTGAAGAAGCAGCTTATAAAGTCATAGTTCAGCCAGCTGCTAAAGAAAGATGCCCACGCTGTAGAAAATATACTGCCACGTCTTCCCTGACACCCTGTCCCCGTTGCTTAGAAGCCATTGCTGGAAAGTGGAGTGCATAGACTCAAACCTTCAACGAACGTATTTATACTAAAATAACCCAACTCAAATATAGTCAACGCTTGAAGAACTATATTTCCAACTGGATGATGTCTAGTATGGAGACTTTACATTGCACTTGTTGACCATAGATGAACTTTCTGAAGGAAGTTTCCTTTTTCATGTTAGACTTGGATGAATCATTGACACCTAATTCAAGGAATATAACTCTAAGATACTTTTCAAGAGATGGTAACTTTTGAATTCGAATTGTAATAAATGACTTCTATTTTGTTTTATTATTTTGTGCAACACTGCTGTATTTTTTGCTAGCCCTTTGCACAATCTCCAGACCAGCCATGAACTCCAGACTTATTGCTTCTTCATTAGGACAAAAGGGTCATGAGTAAGGTCATCATTCCTCCCTTCAGCAGACTTTCCTTTTTCCTGTCATTAAGATAATATGGCTTACACCTACATTCATTTTCTTGGGTTGTCTCTTCCAATGCAAGCCCAAAGGTTGACAACACTGCTTGCTGAGCCTGGCCTTCAAGAGCATATTAGTGACCTGACCCATATTTTATGAGGGCAATAATTCTTTTAAAGACATAAACAACAAATTGGATATACCTGTGTGTTCCAATTTTATGTGACAAATATGGCACTAAACCAAGGGAGGGGTGTGACCTAGTAAGACTGCGTGACTTGTGAATGAGGTGTGACCTAGTGAAAAGGTATGGAATTCAGAGGTGTGGTGTAGGTAAGTCATTAGCTTTGTGATCAGGACACCAGCTACCCTCCGTTTCAAAATACCTTTAGATATTGGACCTCAGAGTTCATCATCTCCATGTCATCATCTGTATAAATGATGTGCACTTAGAAACAGGCTTATACCCCTTTAACTCTTTGAAAAAATATACTTCTGCATCGTGGGAACTTCATTGATAGTCATAAATGTAAGAATAACGCCCTGCTGTGTGCCTGAACCTGGAGCACTTCTCAAAAATGTATTTTCCTTTGAAATATCGCACATTGTGTCAGTGTCCTTATTATGAGAAGCGCCCTGTAATAGCCGACCACAGGCTAATATTTTGTTTTCCAGGAAATAAACTGATGAACAACTAATGAGCCATTTCAAGCCTGCATTGCAGCATCTGATGTGCAAGAGAGGTGGAACGTTTATAAAATGTAGGAAAAAATGCAGCTGATTGACTTGCATTGGAAACTGAGGAAAAACAAGCATTTGCAATGTAACAGGTCTCGCATTTACGTGAGTTTGAGCTATTGGCATTGTAAATGACAATGCCTTTTATTTATGTTTTCGTTTTTGAAACATAAATAAAACGCATTGTCATTTACAATGCCAATAGCTTAAACTCGGGTAAATGCGAGACCCATTGCATTGCAAATGCTTGTTTTAAGCAGGAAGGGGTGGGAGCACACTGCCTCACCTCCCAGCACAGTTCGCCCCTTAGCATTATGGTAAATGTAGTTTGTGGTACATGCTTACTTGAATATTTACTGGCAGCATTACCAGCAACCCCAGATGACTTTTCTTTTGCTTTCTTCAACTGCTGCTCTCTACTGATGAAGGGCTGAACCCAGAAACACGTGTCTAGAGATATACAGCAATGTCTGCACTAACTTTGGTGAAAAACTACAGCTAAATTTCAAGTAAGCACTAACTTTGTACTGCATTTACCAGGATGCAAAGGGGCGAACTGTGCTGGGATGTGAGGCAGTGTGCTCCCAACCCCCTTTCTGCTTGTTTTAAGGTTGCAGTGCTATAGCAGGCCACGCAGTGACACAGCACAGTCCGAATGCATTTGTGCATGCTGCAGTTATGTGAATTAACACATCAAAACAAGACCTATTGCGCCAGTGCTCATTTTTTTTTCTTTGTCAATCTGTCGCTCTCCCCTCCTTTTCTCTTTCCTCTCAATCCCGTCTCATTCCTTCAGTACATCTTTAGACAACATGCATAATTAAATGCAAAAACTCTCCTCTGGGGAAAGCTCAGTGGGGGGCCGTATTCTGCTTCCAGCCTTCTCCGAAGTGCTGCGGTCCCCAGCCCCTTCCCACCTCTAGGAACTGATGTATTAGACGCGTAGTCAACAACGCATCCCTAACAGCTCTTCTCTCCAGCATGCACAGGTAATCCTGCGGGAAGGGAGTCGAACTCTCTCCATCCCCCCAAAACCTGGACACTGCTGGGGCGCTAAGTAATGGCCATGAATCAGAAAAGGCGGAAGGGCAGGCACTTTATTAGGGGGCAGGACAGCGAAACGCATCAATTGTCCGCGAAGAGCAAAAGCGGCTTGCCCCCCAAAGCGCATGGACAACGCTACATCTTAGACTCTCGAGGGGGATCCATGTGCGAGAAGGCACGGACAACGGGAGTGAGGGGGAAGAAGGCACGGCAACGGAAGTGCCGGCGGGAGGGGGTTGAGAAGGCACGGCAACAGGAGTGCCGGCGGGAGGGGGGCAAGAAGGCAAGGACAACGGGGGAGGGGGAAAACATAGTACAGTGTAACACTCGAAGTAAAGGGGCCAATAGCCATGGGAGGGTACAAATGACGACTGGCCATAATAAGGCGGGACTAACAAGCCTCATCATCTCACCTTCCAAAAGCTTCTTAAAACATGGTTGTTCCAGAACACTAACCTGTGAGCTACCTTCCCTCTCCTGTTCTGCTGCTAGCGCTGGAATGCCTTAGGGTAGGTATGCGCTCAAGAAGTGTTAATTGATAATAATCAATCCGAAGACAGAATTTACGAAGGACAAAGGCAGAAGCCAATGAAAAATATGGGCGGAGAGTGAGGGCAGCTTGTCTCCCCATATTCTACTACTGCATGCCTCGCAGAACGAGCAGCGCATGCGCACTGCCGCTAAAGCTCGACCTAAAAAGAGTCCTGTCTAAGATGCCTCACAGAGTCCATTCTTTGTGAGTAGGATCACAGTGCTAATGTGAGATTTCACACATTTGTTTTTGTCTTTAATATTATTCCATCAAAAAAGTGAATTTTGTTGTTTTCTGACTAGATTTTCTTCAGAAATGCCTTCTCTTTTTGAGATGTCCCTGCTGTGGGAAGAAGGCGGCTGTCTCTTACCCTCTCAAGGTCTCTCTGTTGTGCCTACTAGTCTCGAATTTGATCAAAGACTCCAACATATGTTAAAGGAAATGTCCAGATGGGCACTGAGAGCATAAGGCTCATAGGCATGATGCAAGATATGAGAGCGGAGGAAAAAAGGAAGAAGAAAATGAGCCTGGAAAAGTCATTCACTCGTGCATCCTCTGAAAGACAGCCTGCTGCTGAAAATGACCACCACAGAGGGAGAATGTGAAAGAAGATCTCCTCGAGAGGACAGACACTGACAACATCGTTCTCAATGTCTTTCGAGATTGAAGTCTAAGGTATCAATGTTGAGGGCATCGACACTGACCTGCTTTTCATTAAAGGGAGGTTCGACGTCTACCATTCATGGACATCATGAAGGGCATGCCAAACATTTGAAAGACCCACCACCTAGAAATATGTTGCTGTATAATATAGTGAAAAAAAGGAAGGGTTCCAAATGGGCCTCAAGCACGTGCCCTTGTTTGGCTGGAGAAGGTAGATTCATGGTAGATTGGGAAGTAAATGTAAAATTGTGTATAGATGACCAACATGTGTTTTTATTTATTCGTGGGTTAAATTCATGGCAAAATGACAACAAAAATTGGACTCATAGAACATAAGTAGTCCATAAGTCCACTACACGGTTTACATATTTCTTGTCGATTTGCCTAGGATGGGTCAGAGGCAATTCTTCAGGACCTATGAAACCCTGGTCTACTTGTTGGGACATTCCATAGGTGTAATGTGAGAGATATGCACTCAACAAATATTAGTTTGATTACTCATCTAAAATGATCAGTCCCAGTATAGGAACGGACTCTTCCTTGTATCTGTTGGCCCTAAGCGTAGTTGGCCAGGACCCCCATAGGATATTGGACACCCCCTTTCAGCTATTTGCTGAGGTCTGCGCATCCTGGCGATTCGCCTACACATTCACATGTTTACAGAAGGTTTCGGGAACATCACACCATTTATATTTGTAGATGCAGAATACAACACACCAATCGACATCAAAAAATATACCATTGATATCGATGTCTAAGCCTACTTCCTGATCAACTCTTAACATCTCTGACATCCAAGTCAGAACATCACTTGATATTGCATTCCACGATGTCAAAGAGGAAACGCCACAGGACACCATTCAGGTCCCCATCGGCATTGGCATCCAAAAAATCAAGACATTCACCATCACCTACAATGTCGATACCAATGAAAGCTACACCATAGCCCTCAATTGTGTCAATTGCCTCGACGTTACCACTCCATTCCCCAGGACTGTCATAACCTCATCAAATTGACATGTCTCCTGATGTGACACTAGTGTTTTTCCCACCTCTTCGCCAACTCCAAATCCGATAAAGAGAGTAAAGTACTTTTCAAAGCATTCTCAAGGTGTGCACCATCATAACACTACATATTTTTGAGACCACAAAGGAGACTGCTGTGCAAGCCAGATTTGCTGACCAATGATTAAGGGGCACATTCAACACCTTTGCAGCATGTATCCTGAGGTCAGACAGTATGATCATTTAAATCTTTCACCAGCTTGTATGGAGATTTAAAAGGTAGCGAAACATCCTACTACTAAAATCTTAGTCCATAAGATGGAAGAGTTTCTGCAGATGGTGTTAGAATATTGGGCCTAATCTTATCAAAGGATGTTATTTTACCTTACTTGCTCCATGTTGCTCAAGCCAAGCTTCTGTTCTCATTAATAAAAGTTAATCTGGGCACTATTATAGTCTGCAGAAAATCTCCACAGCAACTAATTTTTTCGAACGACTCAAGAAAGTGTTTCTTCCAATTAGATTGCCTTCTCCACCATGGAAATGGAACATTGTTCTGTCAAAACTGATGGGCTCTCGTTTTGATCCAATTCACAAGGATACAATAAAGGCAGCTTTCCTGGAAAGCAGCTTACCTTAGGGAGACCACCTCATTTCAGGTTATTACGGACATTGTCTCTAGTCCTGAACGCATCTTCCACAAACAATTGACTTCAGATACCTTAATCTAATGAATTCAATGGAAGGAAAACAAAATTGCAACCCCCAGAATGTTTTAGACTAAACCAACAAATGTCCAGGGCTAGAAACGGTGTCTGTAATAACCTGAATTGAGGTGATCAACCTAGCTTTCCTAGTTGCCATCATCTGAGCTCGAAAAGTGAGCGAGTCACAAGCTTTATCGACTGTAGAGCCCTACACTGTTTTCCACCCTGATAGGGTTGTAATGAGGACGCAGCCTTCTTTTCTCTCGTCTTTTCTGACTTTCACATTAATCATACTATTACTCTGCCTACTTTCTTCCCCAATCCATCCATGGCAGCAGTATGTATTTTCCATTCATTAGACCTTAGGAAGAGGCATTTGCTGTTATCTTGACAAAACAAAGGACCTGGGAAAAGCAGATCAATTTTTCCTTAATGATGGTGAAGGCACTGAGAAATCTCTTTAAATAGAGAGACTCTGCTTTTTTTTTTTTTTTAATACACTCATGATAGTCAAGGTTAATAGTGTTTTTCCTGTGTCTTTCTGCTGCCCAACAGCTGCTTTCTAGAGGATATAAATAGCATTTTTACTGTATGTTAACTTGTATGACATCAATGAAGATCTCACAAAGTAGAAGAGAAGTTCTGCATCGTAGGAATCTTCATAAACAATCAGCCCGCCTCCTTGGCTGGATAGGGTTGGGCATTAGAAAAGAAACATATCCCATTGTGAAAAAACTGATTCTGTGAGGCAACTGCCAGTAAACTGAATCATGGGTAGGAGAACCTGGAATCTTAGAGATGGAGCACTTTTTTCTGTGTTCGCAATGTAAGCCTATCAGTCAGAATCTTTTCCTTCATTTGACCAATTTCACCCCTTTCTTGCACTTCAGATTCTGCAATTCAGGCTTGAATCTACCATTAGGGGTTCATCAGTTTATTTCCATGAAACCATAGCCTCTGATAGGCTATTACACAGTACTGGTCATCATAAGGACAGGTGGAGATTAACACCCTGTGTGATATTTCAATGGACAATGTATCCGGGGTCCAGGCATGCAGCTGGTTATTATTCTAATGTTTGTGACTTCACTGAAGATTCCTACGATGCAGAAGTCAGACTACAAGTAAGTAACCTTTTCTTCTCCACAAATTTGTAGATCCTAGATGATCATGCAGCCATAGCTTGATTTTCCAGGAAACTATTCAGCATGCCAAACCCACCAGTGCCTGTAAGGCAACACACAGCATAACAATGGTGGCTGCCCCAAATGAACTAATTATAATTATATTGTAAATTAAAATGAAATGTGTTTACCTGACATGTTTTTAACATTTGACTACAAATGATGTGTTACTCGTTACCCACAAGTTTTGCTTTCTGTGCTGGACAAATCTAATTTAGATCATCTGGAGAGTGGAGACGTGTAAAGGAACGAACACCATTGATGACAATAAAATAAAGAATTACATCTATACCAAGCATTAGTTTTAGACATTTTAATGTAATGTGAAAGTTTAATCAAAAATTTAAATATAAGACTATCTGCACATGTAGTATACAAAGCAGCATCCTTTCTGGTGGCAAAGCTTTCTAACTTGACTCTGATAACGCCACATTAAATCTCCTGTTTAAGATTTTTGAGGCTGAATCTATTCGTTGGGAGATGACAGATAACAGAATCTGAAGTATCTGAAGATCATTTGTAGACCAAGAATAAATGCTGATTTTAGATATGAAAAGACATTTAATATCCATGGCATTGAAAGAACCACACTGGCTACCTTTAATCCCAGTTCAGTTGAAGGTGCCATAAATGGCTTCATAAGCAGTATGGCACAAATGGCAGCAGTGGTAAAAAGTTGCTGTTAGAAGACATAGGCCCAAAAGATCTTAAGATTTTGTGATTTTTTTTCCCCCAAAAACTAATCTGGTGCGAAAAAGAGGGAGTTTTAAGTCAGGACCACTACAGATTTAGTGGATGCTTGTACGTTTTGTTGTCAAAACATTCAGGCAAAAAAGACTGAAGAACAGGTTAGGTTCTTAGTCCCACCATTGTGCCAGGCAATCGGAAATTGACTTTTCACCTCATTAACCTCTTCAAGGCAGCAGACTGGATCCGGAAACTTGAAATAGATCTGTTATGCTGGTAGGTGACACCTCAGCAGCCATATTCACCCTCAGCTAAAACATCACATAGTCATGTAAATCACCATCGCAGAGCACTGATGGCACTTCAGTTTTTCCGTGCTCTTGGCCGTGGATCCAGAGTTGTTGCCCCAGAACATATTCTGTTGAGTTTTTGCCATTTTCAATGTTTTCAACATGTTTCCCCCAAAACATTTCAGGGTTTAAACATTATTGCTCCTGTCAGAACAAGATATCGCTTTCAGCCCTCACAACAACCATCTTTGGTGCATAGGTCCCAAACTTTATTTCAAGTCGTGTGCAATGTGTTGCTTCATGCACTCCAGGACCAACAAGCAGATGATGGCCAAGCAATACATTGCACAGGCTCTAGATGAACATCAGACTTGTTGGCAGTAAAGACCCAGGTCCCATTCCAAATCCCACTTAAGCTGTCCTTTGACCAGCACGTTCTTGAAGATGGCCACTTGCAAGGACATGGACATCCTCTAGGAAAAATCACAAGAAACATTACAAAAGAAATTCATTAGCTTCTTGATCTTGCTCCTGCTCAAAAGGTAGGTCTTCCAGACAGCAGCGTAATTTCCGGAATCTGGCCTCAACGTCCTCTTTGCAGCCTACTTTTGTGGAAAGTGATCTGATGCCATATTTGGCTCTTGCATCACACTTGGAGCCTTCTGCTTCCCTCCTGGAGTTTCCAACCCGTAACACTGACCTTGCACAAATTCCAGCATGCCGGTGTCTGATCCCAGTCCTTAAGTAAAACAAAAATGATATAAGGAGGCAGGGTAGGGATACCCTGCCCTATGGGGGAGGGGAGAATCGGCAAATTTTGCTGAGATCCCATAGTACTTCCATAAGATTGCAGCACAAAAAAATAAAAATGGTGACTGCCATTTCAATATATATATATATATATATATTTTTTTTTTAAATATGGGGAGGCTGCGTCAGTAGGGGCCCACTCCCAGGCCTTTTAGGGCCCCAGGGACCCCATCCCCCGGGACCGGGTATATTTAAGGGGGGGTGCATGTTTTCGCCCCCGAGGACCACATGGCCCGGGGACCGAAGGATTTTTTTAAGGAAGGGGGCACACAGCCCCCCTTCCTGAGCGGTTTTCAGCCCCGTGGACCCTATGCCTCTGGTGCCATAGTATTTTTAAGGGGAGGGAGACACGTGGCTCCTCTCCCTGAGCCTTTTTTAATCCCCGGGACCCCATCCCCCAGGGCCCAGTGTATTTAAAAAGGCTCTTGAGACCCCATCCCCCAGGGCCATCACTTTAATCTAAAGAGAGGGGGCTCAGCGTCCACTGTCCCTTGAGCCTTTAATGGCCCCGGTGACCCCATACCCCAGGGCCGGATCACTTACTTTGTCCCGGGGAGTCCATGGGTGGGGAAGCATGTGTTTGTTCCAGTCTGGTGGAAGCATTTTCAAATCTCCCGCTAAATGGGAGCAAACACAGAGTCTGCTCCCAGCGGGCTGGAGCTTTAAAATGTGCCCCCCCAGCCTGGAGCAGACTTCTGTTCTGTTTCCCTGCCCGCACTGATGCAGGCAGGGAAACAGAACACACATTGCTCCCACCTGGAGAGAGCAGCAAAAATAGATGCTTTCTCTGGTCGTGAGCCCCCACAGGCCCAGCAGACTCCCCGCATGCTACGGGTGCTCTGGGGCTCCCCCCCCCCGAGGTCCCCAATGTTGTGCCTGGTGGGTGCCCTGGTTGGGCACCGGGGCACCCACTGCTTGTCATTATTATGATGTCATTTTGGCACAGACTGAGCCTCTTACTCCAGCCAAGGCTGTTTCCTTTTTCTTCGTTACCGGCTGTGTCTTTGAATCCACCAACTTAGGATCTGTTACAAAACAAAGCAATTTTCCAGATAAGAAGGATGCAAATCACAGCATTTGAGGAGTCCTCTTACAGGCCTTTGCGTTGCTGGAGGGGCGGTTTGGTTCTGATTCAGGCATCATCCAGATGCCAAACATAATATACTATAACGATGATAATAGCAGTGAGGCAGGCAGCCTTTTTCCCCACCTAAGTCGGATGCTAGTGACTATCTGGCCCTACAGAATCCCAGTGGCCTGTATAGTTCTAATTGGACCTGGAGTGTCTTTGGAGGCCTCCCACTGAGGAAGTGCCTCATTTATTACTGTTCTTCATAAGGCCACAGAGATCCTTGAGTTGCCTTTGCCTGTGGAGAACAAGGCTAATATAATACAAATTATACAGCCAAGGTTTTGATGGACCCATTTTTGATTGGAAGAAGCAAACCACCAGGTCTGACCACCACCACCATCTGGCTTCTGAGTAAACAAATTTTTGCCAGCTAACACATCTCTTGAGAGTCTTGTTGTCTTGGTTTCTTCTTGCTGTAAGCAGAACCCTGAATCATTTTCTTCTGGTCCAACTGAGTGGAAAAGGATTGAGACGATGAGGGAGAAATTCTTTGAGGAGTTTTGACCCTTTCTCTATAAATGCAACTTGCCTCCTTGACCATTAATCCTGTGCTCTGTGTGGTAGGTGCAAATTTTCATTTCTAATCTCCCACCCCAATTATGCGATAATTACGCAAATGTTGAGCTTAATAGGCAAAATGCAGCCAGCATATTATTTTTTCCTGCCTGGATACAGAGGATTGACTGGTGCAGTCCGTTGGCTCTTTAATTGCCTTCTGTTGCCATACAGGAAGGGGTGGGAGCACACTGCTTCACCTCCCAGCACAGTTCGCCCCTTAGCATTATGGTAAATGCAGTTCGTAATACATGCTTACTTGAGATTTTACTGGAGTGTTCCACCAAAGTTGGTGCAGGTTAGTGCTGTACATCTCTAGACACGTGTTTCTGGATTTCATCCGTCATCAGTAGAGATGAAAACAAATTTTATATGGGGTTGCTGAGCAGGCTGCCACAATCCTTACAGGTCTCAGTACCTCTCACAGGCGCACAGATGCATCTCCACAAGCTCGTCAGCTCAATGGCTCAAGGGAGCCTTTTCAAAACAGGAAGGGGTGGGAGCACACTGATTCACCTCCCAGCACAGTTCAGCCCCTTAGCATTATGGTAAATGCAGTTCGTAATACATGCTTACTTGAGATTTTACTGGAGTGTTCCACCAAAGTTGGTGCAGGTTAGTGCTGTACATCTCTAAACACTTGTTTCTGTATTTCATCCGTCATCAGCAGAGATAAAAACAAATTTTATATGGGGTTGCTGAGCAGGCTGCCACAATCCTTACAGGTCTCAGTACCTCTCACAGGCGCACAGGTGCATCTCCACAAGCTCGTCAGCTCAATGGCTCAAGGGAGCCTTTTCAAAACAGGAAGGGGTGGGAGCACACTGCTTCACCTCCCAGCACAGTTCGCCCCTTCTGTTGCCATGCCTCGATGCTTTCCATGGGCAAAGCCATTCCTTTCCAGTTTTGCTGACTCCCGTTCCTTATGTTCCTCTGTCACCTCCAACGACCATCATTGTAAGTCAGGGATTTCGGTTTTCCCATACCTCGACAACTTGCTGCTGAAGGCAGTACCACCACAGGTGTTGTCTGACGACCTGCACACCACTATTTCCCTACTCTTTGACCTGGGGTTTTCGATCAACCTCCCCAAATCTTTCCTCCAGCCCTCCCAGTGTCTCCTCTTCCTCGGAGTGGAACTGGATAGTATCTCCTTCAGGGTCTTCCTGCCTCCCCATATATTTTGGGACATTCACTCTATGACCCTGATGTTTCAGATGAGATCTCTTTTTCTGGCTCTGACAGTGACTCATCTCTTTGACCTGCTTGCCTCTTTCATCCTGCTGATGCCCCATGGAGACACAACTGACATGCATGCTCGATGGCACATACATGCGCTCCAGTGGTGTCTCTATCTTCAATGGCCCAGCACTGGAGAATCCTGAAGGACAGCATTCACATTTCCACAGGCACAGCTTGAGACCTGCAATGGTGGCTGTGTCAGACCATTTCACATGCAGGAAGCCCTTCTGACTCCCACCTGTGATGGCCATAGTGGTTACAGATGCCTTCTCCCTCAGTTGAGGCGGTCTTCACAATACATTTAAGATCAGAGTCCGGTGGTTTCCTTTGGAGCAGAGATCGCTCATCCAATACGCATTTCCGTCCAGCTCTGAGAGTCCTCTGGCTCTGAGGAAGATACAGCAGAATCATGCATAGTTGACACCAATGGCACTAGACTGGCCTTGGATGGTGTGGTACTCTGGGTTTCTTTGCATGTCCTTATACCCTCCTTTTCCGCTTGTGCTCAGGGCGGTCCTCCTCTTGCAATGGGAAGTGTAGGTCCTGCACCCAAACCTTCCATGCCTGAAGATTGAGCAGGGCAATCGGAAATCCTATGGTCTGCCTGCTGTGGTGGTGAATGTGATTTTGTCAGCCTGTCTCCCTCTATACGAAATTGGTTGATTTTTGTTGTTGGTTCCATTTCATTTCCTGAATTGCTGAGGCAGAGGTTTGGCCCTTCAAGGTATACTGATCTGATGTGCAGCGCTTTACGCTTTCCTTATGCCTCTCCAGGATTGCTGTAGGCACTGGTTCAGTCAATTTGTTGGCCCTTTTGGCTTTTCTTAGTTTACTAGATCAACCTCATTGTTGAAGTATTTCAATGCCATGCATTTACTGAAGAGGTTGTCTCATTTGTCAACCTGTCTCTATTTGTAGTGCATCAGTTGGACCTTAACTTGATGATCACTTTGATAGGTTGACCCTTCAAGCCCATGCACAGTTGTCCTTTTCGGCTTCTTACCTTGAAGACTGTTATTGATTGCATTACCTCTGCTTGGTGTATTA
The DNA here is from genome assembly GCA_963921515.1 of Calotriton arnoldi. NCBI lineage: Eukaryota > Metazoa > Chordata > Amphibia > Caudata > Salamandridae > Calotriton > Calotriton arnoldi. Next base: position 2,256,407 of record CAWUFW010000721.1, read on the forward strand.
GCGAGGTACAGGCTCTGTCTGTTTGTACTCCTTTACCATACTTTTCCCTGACTAAGATATACTTCAAACTAAGGATTCTTTTTGTCAAAGATTGTCACTCTGTTTCATGTGGATCAGTGGATCACTCCCACCAAAGAGGAGGAGAGACTACATCTTCTGAATCCTCACGGGGTTCAGTTTTTACATTGACCGGACCCTTGATTACTGTATTGATAATCAGTTTTTCCTTGGCCATGCTTGCTCCAAGAATGACAAGGCTATTAGCAAACAGGCCATTTCTCGCCTGATTTTGCTGTGCTTCAACATTTGCTATGCTCTTGCCAAGAAGGAGCATCCTGATGGCGTTAGGGCAGACTACACAAGGGCAAAGGACACTTCTTTAGCATTGTCCATGGGCGTTCCTGTCATAGATATCTGCCTAGGCATTATTGCCTTATCTATATTTCAGGACTTCTTGGTTTGACCATCTCCACGGACCAGCCTCTGTGGAGATACTGCATGGGAATTGATTCATGAGGCGAGCACTCTTGTCTACCTGCAGTTTCCTCACCGATCCCACCATCCTCCCTATTCCGAAGAACGGTAAGATGACATTTAATGAGGTCCCATGTTAGTTTTGCACTGGAATCTCATCAGCCTCGCCAGCCTCACCCCTGCTTTTGAGGGGGAGGAAAAAAGGATGGGAAACTGATGTCAGCACGCCATGGTGGAGCCTTATACAATTTGGTGATATCTTATCTGGGAGTGGAACCTGGAGTCAAGGCGACATGTATGGGCATAGTAGAGCTCTTTCAACTTTCTGAAGCCCATCTGACACCTGGAAGAGATTCATAAGGTGATGAATCTGCAGGCTGATAGAGTATCCACTGGAAAGATTGTTACTGAAAGTAAATAACTTGATTATTGCTCTGGTGAGTTTTTCAAATGTATCCCCTACTAAACCATCTTGGTATTCCCAGCAGGTATCTTACTTTGCTCATTACTTTTCAAGAGACATTTCCTTTTAGTGATTTTGAACTCAAGAGACACTGACATAAGATGAGTTTAAGAACATCTGCCACTTGAGTAAGAACAACTGCTGTCCTTGATTGCTATGCTTTTTAATTCCAGTGTTTACACAAATTGCATCTGGCTGCACCAAATCACTTCCTTTCTCTAGGCAAGCCCTACCTTTAATCACTGGGTTTTTCTTAAGTCTTTGCTTATCCATTCCTTTGGCTGCCTGTTTACAGTACCACATTATGGATCAGGGAAGGGCATTTCTGCACTTACTGTAATATTTGTGTCCATATATTAAAGCTGTTCGAACTTGTATTTATGGTTAAGTAATGCAAAGCATTTATTACTAGGGTTAGCGCTCTAAGTAAATGTTATAAGCTCAGACTGCACTACTGACAGTGGTCCCAGTATAAAAATGTGTACACACGTTTGCAAAGTTTAACAATATGAGGCTATGTATAATGCACCCAGAATGCTCTCTGATTAATGCAAATATTTGCAGGAGCTTGAAAGCAAGATTGATGATTCTGCATTCAAACAAAATGCAACTAGGAAAAAAACATTTTGCAAAACTACTGTGAACTTTTAGGTACCATTTCTTTGAAGTATCATCTACTAAAATATGTTGATGCATGCTAGTATTCCCAAAAAATATTCTTAATGGAAAATCAGTGCAACCAGTTTCAATAAGATTATGGGAAACATGAAAATAAACAATCATTGGCAAAGCCAATAGGTCTGACATTGGTGGTCAGCCTTTTAGTTTTGTCAATGCGTGCCTTGCTTTGACATGGTTTTTGTAAAACTTCATTGTTGTGGGAGCTGCCAGGCCCTCACCATTATAACAAACATTGGCAAAAAGCAATAATATTTTACGGTCTCAAAAAGCACACATTGCCACAGTAGTCTCTGGCACTGAACTACTTTGTGTGCCAATATGCTCCTTGTAAAAGAGCAGAATGCTGTCACTCAGTGTGACCAGTCTATAGATCGAGAGCGACAGACTTTTTATAAAAAACAAAAGGACTTGGTTAACTCTAGGCCTAATTAGGGGCCCGATTCTTAAATAAAGTCACAAAAGTGCCCCTATGATATATGCCCTTGCATTAGTGCAGATTTACAGCTTTATTGAAGTCGCAATAATTTACAGAAATATGCCAGAAAATCGTATTCCTAGAAAATATTAGTGAACTGCATTTTAGTGCAAGCAAATATGCAGGTGTAGATTTGTTCATGCGAAAATCTGTTGAACGTTTACAAGTTCACTTTCCCTCCATCCACTTTTTTCTCAACCATGGAAGAAGCTGATTTCTGCCCTTGTCAGGAGTAAATTTCCAACCTTTCTCAGTATGGGAAAAAAGTAGAGAAGAGCTGGTGAAAACCCCTAAAAGAACAAGTTCTTCGGTAACGCATTATCTGGTAGAGACGATATCTAGCTGCAGATTCCTTACCTTTGAATTTCCCAGGCGTCAGACTGGATCCAGAAACGTTTTGCGTGAACAGTACCCCTGTGTGCCGTTGGGTGGCGTCGCTGGTACCAGATGTGACGTCGCGGTCACCTATATCACCCAGGCGCGCACACATCAGTTACTTTTCACTTTTTCCACGCCAGAAGTGCAGAGCCATGAAGTGAACTGACCAGTTAGTGTCTGTCAAAACTAGGGCCCTGTTAGGGGAGCAACCCTAGCCCTGTAAATGAGTCCACAGAGCAGGGAGGCATGGGTGGGTCTGTAAGGAATCTGCAGCTAGATATTGTCTCTACCAGACAATGCGTTGCCGAAGGTAAGTAACTTGTTCATCTGATAGAGACTTCTAGTTGCAGATTCCTTACTTTTGAATAGATACCCAAGCCATACTTCCTGGTGGTGGGCTGTGGACAAATTACTAGACTAGAAAGTCCTGCAGGACCAAACGGGCGAAATGGCCATCCCTGCGGACCGGACTGTCCAGGCAGTAGTGTTTAGCAAACGTGTGCAGTGAAGCCCGCGGTGTAGCCTGGCAGATATCCAGGACTGGCACTCCACGAGCTAGCACCGTGGTCGTAGCCTACACCCTGGTGGAATGGGCTCGTACGCCCTCAGGAGGCTGCTTCTTAACCAGGGTGTAGCAGATCTTAATACAGATAATGACCCAGCGCGAAATGGTTTGTTTCTGCACTGCCTGGCCTTTTTTTTTTAGCTCCCACATAACCCACAAAGAGTTGGTCATCCACCCGGTACTTTTTTGTGCAGTCAAAGTAGAATGACAACGTTCTTTTTGGGTCCAGATGATGGAGACGCTCCTCTTCCTTAGAGGGATGCGGGGAGCAAAAAAGGGGGGCAGTGTGACCGACTGACCCTGATGGAATGGGGGTCACCACTTTAGGAAGCAATGAGGCTCTGGTGCGAAGCACCACCTTTTCCGGGAATATCATGAGATAGAGAGGCTCGGATGATAAAGCCTGCAGCTCACTCACCCTCCTGCCAGATGAAATAGCCACTAGAAATGCTGTTTTGATGGTAAGCAACCAGAGGGAACACTTATGTAGTGGCTCAAAGGAGCACACATGAGGAAAGTGAGAACTAGGTTGAGGACCCACTGGGGCATAATGAAGGGTGTAGGGGGAAAGATCTGTACAAGCCCTTTCAGGAACCTATTTACAATAGGGGACTTGAATAACGAGGGTTGGTCATGCAGCCGCAGGAAAGCGAACAGAGAAGAAAAATAACTCTAGAGAGTTCCCAGAGCAGAGCCCTACTGTGCAAGGTTAAGAAAAAAAAGAATATCCAAAAGAGAGGCAGAAAGAGGGTCAATAGACCTTTCTGTACAATATTTTACAATTTGTTGCCAACAGCAGCCTAATACCGTCTTGGTGGGGGCCGCCTGGCCGGCAAGATAACCTTACAGACTTCGGGAGGAAGGTCAAAAGCTATCAACTGTTGCCGCTCAATCTCCACGCAAGTAGGCGGAGAGTTGACGGGTTCGGGTGGAGGACCCTCCCCTGCTGCTGCGACAGAAGATCATCCCGATGGGCCAGCCTGATTAGAGGATCGATGCTTATTCGAAGAAGCTCGGGATAAGAGACTCTCCGTGCCCAGTCCAGAGCCACAAGAATGACTCGGGCTCGGTCGTTCTTGATCTTCTTGAGAACTCTGGGCAGAAGTGGTAAAGGCGGAAGCCGTGCAGGAGACCTGAGCTCCATTCACGTCGAAAAGCGTCACCGAGCAATAGCCGTCTTGGAAACTCCAACGCGCAGTACTGCTGATATTGCAAGTTCTATTCGGAGGCGAACCGATATAACCAAGGCTCTCCCCACTGTTGAAGGAGACCTTGCGCCACCTCCGACTGGAGACACCATTTGTGGTCCTCTAGGCATTGACAGCTGAGTTTGTCCACCCAGGCGTTCAGAGAACCTGCCAGATGTTGAACCACCAGGGTCATGCCCTCCTGTTCTTGCCATGTCCAGAGGCGTAGGGCCTCTTCACAAAGGGTCCACAACCCCACACTACCTTGCTTGTTGCAGTACCACATGGCGGTCATGTTGTCCATGAACACTTGACAGAGGGAAGAAATGCTTTAAATGATAGCCGAATCGCCCAAAGCTCCAACAAGTTGATGGGAAAGATTGGGAATTTATCAAATAGAAGATCTAGTAGTAAAAGGCGAGATGAAGTCATGGGAACAAATCAGACAAGACAAAACAGAAACAGTCTCAACCCTAGTATTTTCCTACCTCCAAATCTCGAGTCTAGTGCAAAAGCTGCGACTCCCTGAGGGTTCACTTCCTGCAACCGTTAACCATGCACTATATATCAAACAAATTGGGAACTGGTATCATATTCTCCAGCAACAAATCTATGATCAAATAGTCCAGAGAGCTCTATTAAAAATTCAGGAGACCACAGGGTGTCACATAGAAGCAGCCCAATGGAAGGACTACAATAAATCGTCTATTAATTGTAGGGCGAATTTTAAACATATGGCACTCTTCTCCAAATGGCAACTATACCACACCCCTGAGAAATTGTACAGAATAGTCCCAGAAATATCACCAGGTTGTCCTAGATGCAATTATCAAGGAGGATACTGGCTTCATATGTGCTTCTCTTGCCCTAAACTGACCGACTACTGGACTAAGGTCTTTCAGTCGATTAGTCGGCAACTCAAACAGAACATAGACCCCAATCCTACAGTTATTTTATTCGGGATCCCGAATCCAACTTTAACGGTGCGACAAAAACAATTTGTTTTCAATGCTTCTTTAATAGCTAGATCCAAAATTGGAAATCACCGGATTCACCGAAATTTGCACAATGGGTAGTCAAAATGAGAAGCACAAAAGAAAGAGAAAAACTATACTACCTTAGAATAGGAGCCATTCAGAAATTTGTACAAATATGGGGGGCAGACTAGAATCGAATATTTGTAGACACTACAATAAAAGCATAAGGTGAAGAGATGGATACGGATAACTGGCAACAACTATAACTATTCATTATATATGTCAATACGGTCTATTTATCATACTTTACATATATTTATAATACATAGAGAATTATCAGTAGCAACAAGAAACTTGAATATATTATGTATGCCAGTACGCTATATTGTTTTACTATTATATATATATTTTTTTAAGTTGATGCGGAGGCCAGACTCTGCCAGAGACCAGAGTCCTCTGATCCCCACATCTCCCAGATGGCTGCCCCATCCCAGGAGTGACGCATCTGTCGCTACTGTGAGATCTGGTTGGGGAAGGGAGAAGAGTCTGCCTCTGGCCCAATCGCGGTTCGTTAGCCGCCACTGCAGGTCTTTTGTAGTTCCCTCCGAGATCTGGACCATGTCCGACAGATTCCCTTGATGCTGCGCCTACTGGAACTTTAGGTCCCACTGCAGAGCCTGCATTCGCCATCTGGCGTAATTTACCAATAGGATGCAGGATGCCATGAGTCCCAGCAGCCTTGGAGTCACTCTCACCAAAATCCAGGATGGAGACTGAAACATCGGTATTATAACCTGAATATCCTGGACTCGCTGCTCGGGAGGATAAGAATGAAGCTGCACTGTGTCTAGAACAGCTCAGATGAAAGGGAGCATCTGAGAAGGAGTCAGGTGCGACTTCAGCATGTTTATAGTGAACCTCAGCGAATGCTGGAGGTTTGCCGTAGTCTGGAGCAAGGACAACTTTAACCGCCAGTCGTTGAGGTCGAGAAAGACTGGAACCCATAGCCTGCGCAGATGAGCCGCAACCACTGCCATCACCTTGGTGAACACCCGAGGGCGCTGGTAAGGCCAAAGGGGAGCACAGTGAACTGAAAGTGCTTGTGGCCTACCTTGAACCAAGGTAACGCCTGTGGGCCAGCAGGATAGGAATGGGAAAATATGCATCCTGCAAGTCCAAAGCTACAAGCCATTCTCCTTGGTCTAGGGCAGACAAGACCTAAGCCAACGTAAGCATCTAGAATTTCTCCTTTTTGACGAAGAGATTGACGGTCTGAAGGTCTAGAATAGGACAAAGACCCTTGTTCTTTTTGGGTATCAGAGAATAGCGGGAATAACAACCACTGCCTACTCTGAAATCGGAACCCTCTCTCTAGCCCCCTTGGCCTGAAGAGCTGCAACTTCCTCTCTGAGTAGAACAAGATGATCCTCCGCCAGCCATTCTTGAGATTGCGGCAAAGGAGGAGGAAAAGATATAAAAGGAAGGGAGTAATCATCCCGAATGATCTGCAAGACCCATTTGACCGATGTTATGAACTGCCAGTGGAGGGGATGATGTTGAATTCTCCCTCCAAACTGACGCCCATGGTTTTGCAGAATCAAATTAGGAAGGCTTAGAGCCTGCAGCTGCCGGGGGTGGGTGGAGGACGACTTCTGGCTACCATTCCCACGAGGTCGGGATCTACCGCGTCCATGTCCTCACACAACTTGGGAAGTCTGTGCAGGATAGTGGCGGGGGTATGGCTGACATGGCTGAAAACCCCTTCCATTACCACAAAAGGGGTGAAAGGCAGATTGGGGATGAGGTGTCACTGAGAGGCCTAAGGACCTGGCCGTAGCCCGCGAATCCTTGAAGCGCTCCAGCGCCAAGTCTGCCTTCTGTCCGAAGAGAAGTGTCCCATTAAAGGGCATGTCCATGAGGTTGGCCTAGACATCCCATGAGAAGCCAGATGTTCTCAGCCAGGCGTGGCGCCGTAAGGCCACCATTAAAAAAGCCACTCTACCCAGCAAGTCAGTCGTATCCAAACCACACATAATGGTGAACTTTGCTGCATCTCTCCCTTCTTTCATTGCCTCAGAGAGCACAGCCCGGGCCTCCTCTGGGACCTGTGGTAGCACTTGCGCAACCGTTTCCCAAAGGGTGTGCAAGAAACGGCCCAATAGGTACGCCGTTTTCACCGACTGCAATGCCAGGCTGACGGAAGAAAACATCTTCTTCCCAAGTGTAACCAACCTCTTGGATTCCCGGTCCAGGGGGCGGAAGGGAACGCGCCAGGGGATGTTGAAGTTTGGACCACCAAGCTCTCAGGAATCGGATAGTGACTGAGGAAACTTGGATCACCCAGTGCAGGGCGTGCTATAGTTCTGTTCACAGGAGCCCCTGTGCTAGGCTTGGACCGTGAACCTAGAAGGACATCCGTTAATGCCTCATTAAAGGTCAAAAGGGGTTCGGATGAGGAAGCCCCAGGCTGAAGTACTTCAGTCAAGAGATTAGTCTTGACTTGCACCAAGGGCAGTTCCAGGCCAAGGACCTCTGCTGCCCTTTTTACCGCCATAGCATAAGAAGCCCCCTCGTCCTTAGCCACAGTAGAAGAGAGCATAGCAGTAGCTGGAGTTGTGTCCAGACCACTGTCCTCTGCAAGCTCCTCATACCAGTCCAAATCCTTACCAGTATTGTCTAACTTCTGTTCTAAAGGGTCCAGAGACCCCTCCCACTCCTCTCCCATGCTTAAACTCTTCAAAATGTACAGGCAAAGACTTGGAGCCTATAGGCTCCGTAGGCACCGAGTCGACGTCAACCGACGTCGATCCAAGTCATTTGGAATCAGAATCCGGCTGGTGCAGAGGAAGGTCATGTTGGCAAGACCTGTGCCGATCCGGGATCGGATCTATGAGACCCCATTGGCGCCATGGCCGAAGCCTTCGGCGTGGAACCGGATGAGGCCTTCTCTGACCCCGCGGGGCCCAAAGGCGCACCAGAGGGGTCGGCCTGCTCTAATACTCGGCACATGGCCTTATAAAATTATTTTACTTGAGTGGGGGTCGCACCTGCTTCCGGAAACAGGGGGAAGTGCGGAGTTCAACCTGGCTCCGCAGAACCGTGCCTGGAACATCTATGTTCCTTTCTTTCATCTCGTCATTTCTCAATGGACGAGGCAAATTCGTAGTTCGCTTAGACTTCTTCTTCTTCTTGTACCTCTTCCCCGAGTGTCCGGAGGACCTCGTGTGTGACGAAGAGGACTTGGGGCGCCTGGAGTGGTCCCACGACCTTCTCTTCTTCGATCGGGACCTGAACCTCCTATGAGTCGCACTCGATGGAGTTGACTGCCGGGTTGCAAGGAGCTTCATAGACCACTCCCTCAAGGCCTTCGGCACCATGTCCCGGCACTCTGAGCATGACATTGAGTTGTGGTCGTGCTCGAGACACCATATACACACAAGGTGCAGGTCGATGACCAACATGGCGCAGTGACAGGCGTCACACAGTTTAAAATCCGCCCTTCTAGAGGTCAACACTCAACACACAAAGAAAAATTCTTCTACAAAACGTCGAAAAAAGTCTGTTAAAAAGAGACAGAGGGGTAGCTCTTCTCCGGACCAGAGCTAACTGGCGCGGAAAGAAAACAACTGAGGTCCGCACGCCTGGGTGGTACCTATATAGATGACTGCGACGTCACATCCGGTGCAAACGACACTGACAATGCCACGTGGAGCCGAATTGAGCCAACCAACAGAGCGCAGGGGTACTGCTCACACAAATGTTTCCAGATCCATTCTGACGCCTGGAAATTCAAAGGTAAGGAATCTGCAGCTAGAAGTCTCTATCAAATCATGCAGGTTAGTAGGTTTGCACAGACTCCAAAGTGCATTCCAACCCTGGAACTATTGCTTAACGCTACCTTCAGCCCCAGTATGTAGAGCTGTGGCAAAGTAGCAAAATGCAGTAATTGCTAGAATTCAAACCCTAGTATAGTATGAGCCCTGGCAAAATCGGAGAGACTTGCCAGTATTGGGGTGTTTACCTCCCAAATCAGAGAGACAATGATAAAGAAAATGGGAGTTTGCTGGGTTTAAAGTTCAAATAAAAGACAAATGCATCAATTTATTTGGGAGGGATTTTTTTAAGGGAGGGTTTTGCCCTCATTAAAAGAAACAGTGGTAATTATAGAGTGAGCGAGCGAGGGAAGGGGAGAAAGCTCCAGCACAGATCCTACATTGGACTTCGTTCCAGTCATGGGGGGTGGGGGGTCTTATGGGAATAGACACAGGAACACTTCCCATGCTGGAATGTGAGGAGACCCAGTTGAAGTGGGTGAAACACTTTCTGACCCAAAATGGAGCCAAGGTAGCTGGAGCTGTGGGATTATCATCCTCCACGCCTCACATAATCCAAGGTGTCGCTTCACTGGGTCACAGTGCCTCATTAAGGGAGCAAAAATACCGAACACCGGTAGATGAGTAGACTGGGAGAGAGGAGGGAGGACACCATAGGAGTAAAAGTGGAGCCCCCTTGGGTATAGGGCCCTGAGAGCAGTGGTGGCGACAGTGGATTAAGGGGGTGGAAGTGAGTGTCGGAGCCAGGCTGATGAAGTGCGAGGATGCCAGGAAATGCGGCTTTGCATGGTGGCTGCAGTCTGATAAGACCGTTGACACTTGAGACACTCAATACAGTTTAGAATATAGAAGCGAGGACTGTGCCTACTATATTGGGGTACGTCATGCATCCCAGGGGGTTAAAAACAAGGAGCCAGAGAAAAGGATTTTTCATCCTGCAGAGGTACTCTCCCTGGCAGCGAGGCAGGGAAACCTATGAAATAGAGAACCTATGCTGTGCTAATGGGACCCAGATAGAATACTTGTTGAGGGGCCTTCTGCAGGACCAAGCAGCCACCCCTAAAATGTTGAGAAAAGGTATTCACAGTAGAGGGCATCTTAGAAGAGTTGAAACACAGACAGGCTAAAGCAGGTGTCAGAGAAGCGGCTCACTCAGCTAGAGGGCTGAATGGAGGAGCACTGCGAGGCTCTCCAACAGCAGAGTACTTTCAGAGAATTTGCCATCCTAGCAATGGCAAGAATGGAAGGTGACATGAAGAGGCTTCATAATGTGGCCTGAGCTGATCGGGCTGTTTCCGACCACAAAAGTGCTTTTACATATGTTTAAAGTACAAATTTAGATTCAGTAACATGTTACCCAATCGCAATTTGTGTTTGTAATTCAGTATTTGAAAGGGGTGTGTTTTGGGCATCCCTTCCAAATACCGAATCTGAATGGGATGCATTCATGTTTTGCGGCCGAATTCTGCGATCTGCCTCATTAATATTCATGAGGTAGTTTAATTTGCAACCGAATCGCTATCCAAAATTTGCAAATTTTCTTACTTTAGGAATTACGACTTACTAATTGTGATTCAGTAAGAATCACATTTTAGAAGTCACAATTCCTACACTTCGTACATGTCGCCCTAAGGATTTTAGGGTCAGATGTATCAACCTTGCATTTTGGGAGTCCTTAATAGCGAATTTTACCGATTGGCTATTAAGGACTCGCAAAATGCAATGTATGTATGATTAACATTTCAAATAGCGATTCCTACGCATTCCTTATTTGCGACTCGCAAATAAGGAATGGCTTCCCATTCATTTCTATGGGCCAAGAGGCCCATAGGAATGAATGGGAAATGCATGGGCAATTTGCGAGTACCCAATAGGTACTCGCAAATTGCGCATGCAATTTCAAGGGTGCAAGGGTTCCAAGAGGACACCCTGTTGCACCCCTGAAATATGCATGTATCATGTGGCCACATACATGCCCCAAGGACATGTATGTGCGCCACATGGCACTTAAAAAAAATGCAAAACAGTGCATTTTAACAGAAAATCGCAAATTACCACCAACTTGAAGTTGGTGGTAATTTGCGATTCCTTAAAGAGATATCGCAATTTGCGAAGGCTACAAGAATAGCATTTAGGGAATCGTAAATTGCGATTCCCTAGCTACATTCGCAATTTAGGTAATCGCAAATAATTGCGATTACCCACATTGCGAATTCTTATTGCTTGATGCATGTCAAAACGCATTTTGGAGATCGCAAATGGGCTGATTCTGCGAATCGGCCCGTTTGCGATCGCAAAATGTGTTGATACATCTGGCCTTAAGTGCTGCCTCCACTTCCTAAACTGCGCCCTCAGGGCAGCAGTGGGCGATGCGGAGGTTAAATTTACCTTCTAATTCTAGTCCTAGAATATTTTGTGGAAGAACTACCTTACCCCAAATATTTCAGGAGGTTTGTTTACTATTCTAACTCCAGTCCTGGAATGTTTTGGGGAAAGTTATAAATTCCCCAAGAATTTTTACAAAGGGTTGTTAAGTAATGATTCTGAATTGGAAAAGGTGCTGCTGAGGGGCCAGCTCAGGGCAAGAAACTAGGAATACCACGAACACCTTCCCGAGCAGTTTCTACAAACTGAGGTGCTGGGTTTCGAGGCTCAAATAAACCTAGAAGTCCGCAAATCATTTCACCTCCCAACAAAAGGAGTGAAAGGGAAGACACCTAGAGAAGGGACGCTAGTGCTTAAAAAGGGATCTCCAATGCAGAGGGAACCTGTCACCCAAGCAGCCTCTAAAATGAAAGAGTTAAAGTTCTGAGACAATAAGATTTTGGTGTTCCCTGTTCTCAGTAGAGCCACCCAAAATCGGGGGCATGAGTTGCAATCCTTAAACAAGCATTGGTAAATGCACTAGGTGTTGCCTATGTAATTAATAAGTTTTTTGTTGTAAGTTGTAGCTTGGTGCATAGTTGTGCAATGTAAGTTACTGAAAGTTTAAGTGATATGAATTGTTTTTTTAAGAAAGCCAATATATTGTGGTGTTACGGATGTGTAAAGCAGATGACAATAATAATCTTTACCGACTTTCTCTGCATGGCATCAATTTCATTCTTTGCAATCTCGGCATCGCTGAAAATCGCGCACATCACAGTTTCCAAATCGAAGATCCTGCTGGTGCGCCCTCACATAAGGAATATTTAAGAATGGATGCATTATTATTTTGTTGTGCGAGTGGTAACTGTGGGATATTTGTTGGCTCTGGCTTCTTACGTATTTTGGCTTCTTATAGTGTACACAAGAGGGGGGGGGGGGCGGTTTAGACAGATCCCTGTGTGTGGAATAGCCAGTCCCAATAAAGATTGGCAACCGTGCACAGTGCACCCCTGACAAATGGCACCCTCCACCCTGATGTAAATGCGCGCTTCTACACACATACACTCCGTGATGGTTGCTTCCATGAAAAAAACACCTGTAAAACGCCAGTACCTACAGTATGTTGGGCGTTAGGTAAGATGTCATTCTTAAATTTATATTGTAAAATTAATTAAGCTAACCAAGCGCTGTATGGTGGGCGCTAGATAAGTTATTTTTTAAATCAATAGCGTTAATTAAACAAAGTTAAGCAAGCGCTATAAACTAACGACAGTAGCATGTATTATTTGCAGACTAAAAATATTTTCCATAAATTTGCTGAACGGGAGAATTAACAGTACCAAAGAGCACTGGAAAGACACGTAAAGTACGTCATTGCACGATTCACAGTATACTAATCTGTAAACCGCTGATTAATTGTCCACATTAGGAGTGCTTTGTAAATATGTTTTTGTCTTATGTGACGAGTACTAACCGTGGTATTATTTTAATTTTTGCTGTTGACTAGGCACTTACATAAGAAGCACAGTAATAAAACAAATGACCACTTTGTTACTGCTGCATTGGTATTGGCTTAAAGAGTTATGTTGTAAGCACTGGGAATGCACCCCAAATACGTTTGGACAAGTTAAACAGAAGTTTAATCCGTAATCATTTAATCATGCCTTCCCATTAAAAGTGCTTGTAAATTAGTATTATTTTTGTAATGTGAGCGATAACCATGTTTTATTTTCTACTTAGGGCTGTTCCAACTATCGCTGCTGACGCACCTGGCATTCCTGTGTGCAGGGGCGAGGGGGGCGCGAGGTTATTTAGGAGGAAGACCCCCTGTGACCCCCTGTGTGAGATACGCAGTCCCAGTGGAGCTCAAACAAAATCTAGCTATCACTAAGGGCAAGGTTAACTTAAAGAAGAGAAGAGGCATAAGTATTCAGTATTATTAAAAATGCGGCACATGGGGAAAATACAGACGTTAAATAAGCACATACGGGATGGTTTTCCAAGTTTAAATGCATTGACTACAGACGCTTTGTTGGTGCACCAAAAATGCATTTCTAATAGAATTAAACACATGCTGCCTTTTAGCGCGTTTGAAACCACAGTAATGAAACTGAAGGAACATTTCCTGCAGTGGTTATTAATATTTCCACAAAGAGAAATAGAATAAGTTGCAAGTAATGTTGTAATCGAGAGCTTCTTCTTCGCTAAGAATCGAAAGTAAGGAGTTTGTTTGTTGGGTATGTATGGTTTAAATTGGATGCAAGGTAATAAAATGTAACAATGGCTAAGGAAAAGTAACGAATAGGCAGGGACTAATTTGCTACTCTTGCTTTCCTATTGGCTTAAAAGTATAGAGCTGTTATCATTTTTCTTTTTTAATTCTTTTTATTAGATAAATAAACAGATCCTGCCAGTACGGCAATTGGCTAAAATTCACAATACATTTACATTGCTATTATCTTTGCCATCAAGTATCTGATTGCATATCTTACAAGACAGAACATTAAATCCAATCTTGAGAACATCACAACGCGATACAGTATATATTTCCCCCTTTTGCTTCTTTACTCATGTGTCCAGCCAATGATTCAAAGTCCTCTGTCTTGAGTCCATTTCCCCCATATTTTGTCCCATTTCTTAGGGCAACCCCTGCCCTGGAACACCACCTTCTCGGCACTGCAACACCAGTCTAGGTCGTCTTTCCATTTCCCAACACTCGGTGGCTGGTGCGCCCCCCCCATTCTTTTGCTATATTACGCTTGGCTACTATGCCCGCCGTCATGAGCCATATCTTGGAGTATCTTGGCCATTTTTCCTCACCCGCTTTACAAGAGATGTGCCATTTAGCCTCACAAGGGACCTCCTGGTCTATTACCTCTGACATGACCTTTGTCACTTTTCTCCAAAATTGTTGCATCTTTGGGCATGCCCATATTATATGGAAGAATGTACCCACTGCCCCGTGCACACTGGTCAGTATCGCTGCGCCCTATCCGGTGTAGAAGTACTCTAGAAGTGTATGACCTATGGAGGATGTGTAGCTGTATTAATCGGAATCGTGCCCTAATCGCTACCTCCCTCGGGCTCTGTATCGCTTCCGTATAATGTTCATTATCCAGTGTCACTAGGTCATTTGTCCAGGCTTCCCCAAGTGCCATAAAGGGGTCAGGGGAATTGTTCATTATTATTTTGTACACTAGTGAGACAGCTTTATCCAACATGGGGTCCACAAGCAGTCTATCCTCAAGTGGGTGTATTCTGTCAGTTGTTCCCCATCCGGGACATGTCTCTTTAGGGCATGTTTAAGTTGTAGGTATCGGAGGAACTCCTTGTTGGACATTTGGTATTCTACTTTTAGATCCGCAAAGCTTATCATTTTTTGCCCCCTCCATACATCTCCCAGATATTCAATCCCGATGGTCTGCCATTTGCGATAGAGTTGTTATAATTGGCTAAAGAGAGAAGGAGAACCATGTTTACACTCAAGAATGAAATATTTTAAATACGGCTTTGTAAACTTGTGACATGATGTATAGATCTCTTTTTATTTTTGCTCCCGAAATTTCCTCTCAGCAAGTGTGTATATATATATATATATATATATATATATATATGTATATATGTATATATATATATATATGTATATATGTTTTCCTAAATAAACACCCGTGAGCAGCAATCTACAGACTGTTGATAAAAACATTTATTGCAGTTCATTTGTATTAGAAAAATGGTTTAAACTAACGCAACACAGTAAACAGCAGCACGTAAATTACACAAGTGGTATACACAAATGAAACTCTTCACAATTAAATCAAGGCACATATGTTGCTTTGCACTATATACAATATTTTGTATGACCCTCCCAACTGCACATACAGCGTTCCTGTTTGGCCTGGCTTGTAACTGCATATGCAATGTGATGTCTGGGTTACTGTTTGTTGGACACCAAAAAGAAAAAGATACAACAAACACGTAAAATGAGTGCTGGCGCAACAACATTTCTAAAAATGCGCTGTATAAATGGGAAAGTTAGTTCAAAGACGTTGGAGCTTAAACTTAAAAAAAAAAACATACAGCTGATAAGCACAGTAAAAATGTGTTCTAACAGGACAAAATTATATTTAAAAGCACGCTGTAAATTCATGCAGCCAGAGCAAGATGACTAAAGGTAAATAGTAAAAGCTGTGCAGCCTTAGCGAGCGGATGAGAATTAGTAATTGGGCCCCGGGATCCTGATAAGAGAGAAACACACAAGGGAGAACGCTTAAACCAATAGAAATGAAGGAAAAGTAAAGTGACAAGCATAAGGACAAATCACATATGAAGGTGGCATGTAAGCTCCTTTTAAGATAAATTCAATGCAATAGATTTCACAAGCACAGGGCAAGCGGTGTGCAGGCGAAACCTAAAAAGTAATTGTTGTCAGTGGAATATGTGGCTTTGGTAACCAGCTTATCTACATGTTCTATATTACAGGAAAGAATTTTCCTTCACAGATTCACATGCTGCGAGGAGCTTCATGGCTTGCATTAACATCGGGATCTGAATTGCCAGATGTGGCCGAATTTGACAGGAACTGAGCAGTGAGCTGTTTATCTATGGTCTTAATCAGATGCTCAGTGAACTAACCAATTACATTTTGAGCAAAAGGGGGCAGGGCGGGTATTAGGTCAGTGTTTTTGTATTGGTGGATATACCTCTCTTCCTTCCTCCCCCGATCCGTATTGAGCTGTTTTTATTATCATTAATACCGAGCTAGTTTCCTATGTTTGTTTCATGTTTGCTTTGTGATGCTAGAAAAGGATAAATGGACGGTTATTGTTTTGGTGCCATAATTAGCAGTTTTTGCCGCATGATTTAGATAACCTTGCCACATAATTTGTTCCTTAATGCCATACAATCATCGTAATCCAGACAAAGGTAAAGATCCACAGAGTGGTTTGGGGGCTCTGATTATGGTAAAAAATAACTTATCTAGCGCCCACCATACAGCGCTTGGTTAGCTTAATTAATTTTACAATATAAAATTAAGAATTACATCTTATCTAACGCCCAACATACTGTAGGTACTGGCGTTTTACAGGTGTTTTTTTCATGGAAGCAACCATCACTGAGTGTATGTGTAGAAGCGCGCATTTACATCAGGGTGGAGGGTGCCATTTGTCAGGGGTGCACTGTGCACGGTTGCCAAGCTTTATTGGGACTGGCTATTCCACACACAGGTCAATATTTTGCCAAGCTTTATTGGGACTGGCTATTCCACACACAAAATCAATATTTTGCTGGGAAGCGTGAACTATTTTCCATGTGTGAATATAATTCACTACATTTTACATAATAAATATAAGCAGGCCTGCAAACATATAAATATATAAGTGGGTATATAAATATATATACCCACCCATCAGTATCTGTTGGTGGATTCGGATGGGCCCCAGCTGCAGCTTTGTGACCTCCTCTGGGCACCGTATCAGTGGCACTGTTCCCGGCACCACCGACGCCCCTCGAGAGCGCCAAACCTATCGTGATTCCTGACTCTGATACAGAGCTGGACTGAGGGCCTCGGCCAAGCCCTGCACAGGACCATTGCTTGCTGCCATTACCCTGCTCTCGGGGATCCAGCCTTCCTCTCCCAGCACCCCACTCCTTGGAGCTTGGTGGTCCAGGCCTCAACCTCTAGGAAAAATCCAGGCGTGTTCCCTTCCACAGCACCAGATAGGGAATTCAAGAGGTTGGATACCTTCGGTAAGAGAATTTTCTCTTCCACCTGCCTGGCACTGTGGTTCGTGAACACACTGTGCTTATTGGGCCATTATTCCTACATGGTGTGGGATTCGGTTGCACAAGTGCTGCCCCTGGTCCCGGATGAGGCTCGGGCCAGACTCTCCCAAGCTATTGCTGACTGGAGAGATGCCGCAAAGTTCACGATCAGCTGTGGATTGGATACATCTGATTTACTGGGCAGAGCCATTGCTTCAATGGTGGAGCTTCAACCTCATGCCTAGCTGAAAACTACTGGCTTGTCGGGGGATGTCAAGGCATCCCTTATGGACATGCCTTTCGATGGGACGTACCTTTTCGGTTACAAGGCGGATTCATCTCTGGAATGATTCAAAGACAGTAGAGCCACTGCCAGGTCATTGGGGCTCACCATGGCTCCGTGACAGCCGCAATCCGCCTTCTGCCCCTTCCGTGGCTACGGCAGAGGCCATCAGCCACGTCCATTTCCCATAAGCAACCGCAGCCAGTTAAGAGCATCCAATCTCCCTCCCCAAGTGTTTTACGGCTAGGCAGCCCTCCACATAAACAATTTACGCCTGCCCATGGGACAAATTTGTGGCATGGTGTGTAACCAAATCTATTGATCCCTTGTCTGCAGCCGTTTCTGAAGTTCTGCTGTTTTTTTTTGGTTTTTTTATCCTTAGCCCGGCAAGGCTTTGCTTTGGGCATGATTAAAGGGTACCTTTACGCTATTTCCGCCTTCCTGCGGCTGCCGGACCAACCTTCCCTGTTCAAGTCACCTGTTGTGACTTGTTTTCTTAAAGATTTGCAACACATGTTTCCCCCTACGCCATTCATCATGCCCCAATGGGACCTGAATTTAGTCCTCATTTCCCTCATGTGCTCACCATTTGAACCGATGCGCAGCTGCCCTTTAAGACTGCTGACCATCAAAATTGTCTTCCTTGTGGCGATCACATCTGCCATGAGGGATAGCAAATTGCAGGCCCTTTCCATTAACCCCCCGTACACTTTCTTCTTCCCAGATAAGCTGCTTCTTAGAACCCTAGTATCCTTTTGGCCAAAGGTGGTTACATCTTTTCATATCTGGCAGAACATCACACTGCAACCTTCTTCCCTTCATCCTACCAAGGAAGAGTAGAGACTCGCCCGCCTGGACCCAAAAATAGCGTTGTTATTCTACATAGATCGTACAAAAGAATTCCAAGTGGACAATCAACTCTTTCTTGAATTTGTGGGAGTGAAGAAGGGAAAGGCAGTTCAGAAAACAACCATCTCTTGATGGATTATCTACTGTATTAAGATCTGCTATGGAATGGCCAAGAAACAGCCCGAGGGTGTAAGAGCTCATTCTACCAGAGCTAAAAACTGTGACCACTGCGTTAGCTAGTGGAGTCCCAGTTCTGAACATCTGTCAGACAGCCACGTGGGCATCACTCATACGTTTGCCAAACACTACTGCATAGACAGTCCGGTCCAGAGAGATGGGCATTTTGCCTGTTCGGCCCTCCAGGACTTTCTAGTATGAATAGCCCGCAGACCCACCTCCGGGGAGACACTGCTTTGGTATCTATTCTCGGGTAAGGAATCTGTGGATGAACAAGTTACTTACCTTCCATTTCGCCTTAAAAGGTAGAGACTTTATCTAGCCACAGATTCCTTACTGACCCTCCCATCCTCCCTGTTTTGTGGGCTGTTTGTAATTTATGACTACAGAGATCATTTAGGACCTTACTTGGCACACTAGTCTTTCCTCCTCAGCTTGGCTCCGTGCTTCTGGTGTGGAAAAATAGTCGGCACACTGTTGTGGCACCTATATAGGCAGCGCGCATGTCACTTTTAGCACGGACGATGCCAATGACGCCATGCAGAGCCGAACGATAGCAGCTACCGACACGCAGAGGAATTGCAAAAAAAGTCCATATTCAGCCTGACACCTGAGGAATGTTCTAAGGTTGGGAATCTGCGGCTAGATAGTCTCTATGTGGACAGCTGATGGTGGAGCTGTTGATGAGAGGTGTAATTATGTTGTTTTCCTGCTGGTACTTGTGCTGGATTCGAAATAAATCTGGAAGATAGTCTCACCTCTTGTTTGCTGTGTATTTTTTCGACATTTGCAACGAGTGGGCTGCTGGAAATTTACAACGGAAATATACAACCCAGTGGCATATTGAGCTGATGCAGCATCTATTGTACTTGAAGGACATTACAGGGTTGCAGAGTGACAGTCTGAGGGTAACTGCAATCCTGACATTTTGATACAGGCCACTGGAGTAGTGGATAATCAAAGATTTTATCTAACTGTTAGCAGTGGCTAATGTCCACATCAGATCTACTTGGATTGGCCGGCTACACTTACACTTCTGTGATGAAGATTCCAGTGAGCAGTCTTACCATGACAGGTTCTCCCTACTAGAGCAACAATCGAACGTCCTCTTTTTGCTCCACTTGGACTAATTCAGCCACACTCATTGACACAAGCCAAAGAGTCTAGCAAGCACCATTACCATAGCAGCAGAATCTCTATCCTAAAAAATAAAGAGTAGCTGTGCCGCACACACCTTAATCTCACGAAGTACTGTGTACATATTCTGTCACAAGCATAGGCACACCTTCTCTCATCGCATTAGGGGATGTTTCCACCTATCAGCTATGCAAGGGAAAAATTTAATTTGAAAGTATTGCATGTCATTTAATACTTATTCCTCGTGTTTTTAAAGGCACGTTATATGATGTATGGTTGGATTTTGTCACTAAAGCACTCAAGCAGCTAGAACACAGATGGAGACAAAGCCAAGGCAACAACTACAGATCAGCACTCGTAGCATACAACCAACAAATCAGAGCCAGCAAATGCTCTGGCCTCACTGAGCACATCAAAAGCAGCACCAACAATGCCAAGGAAATCATCATCATCATCATCATGAAAGATTTCACCTAACCGGCAACAAGCTCCACCAGCATCCCTCCCTCAGAAGACCTCTATGCCCAGATGTCCTTCTTCTTTAGCAACAAGATCTCCAGCATCTACAACAATTTCGAGCCCCAACCGGACCCTTCCAACTTCGCAGCCGGCCTGCCCTTCACTTCCAAAGCCTAGAGGACCATCCTGACCACCTAGCCCACCATGACCTTTCAAGAAACCGTTTACCATGTGCATCAGACACTCCTAAGCACAATCAGACCCTTGCCCTCATCAGTTATTCATTAGAAGGCTGGACCCCATCAGCTCATCAGCCCATCATTGGCTTCAGACCCAACCACAGCACTGAAACGTCCCTCATCATTGCCACGGACGACATCTGACTGATCATTGACCGAGGAAACACTGCTGCCCTCCCCCTTCTGGATCTATTTGCTTCCTTTGCCTTCTCCAACTCCATCCTCATTCAAAGCCTACACGATTCCGGCATTCAGGGATCAGTGATCCATTGGATCTGCTCTTTCCTCACATGCTGCACCCCGTTGGTCAGTTTGACTCCTTTGATCTCAACCGCTGCTGAACTCCTCTGCGGAGTACCACAAGGATCCTCACTCAGTCCCACAACAACTACATGGCACCAGTCGGCAGTATCATTCGCACCCACTGAATCCACTGAATCAACTATGCAACCTACGGC
This sequence comes from Calotriton arnoldi, assembly GCA_963921515.1. NCBI lineage: Eukaryota > Metazoa > Chordata > Amphibia > Caudata > Salamandridae > Calotriton > Calotriton arnoldi. The sequence goes on from CAWUFW010000721.1 coordinate 2,277,172, forward strand.
AGATAACACCCATCTGATCCTCTTCCTCTCAACATTGAACACTGAACCACCTTCCCTGCTTATATGTCCGAAGTCGCCAAATGGATGAACACCAACTGCCTCAAGCTCAATACAGACAAGGAAGTAGTCATTTTTAGTAAAGACACGTCGCTATGTGACTGCACCTGTTGGCCTGCTGATCTCAGACCCACATCTAACCCAACCACCCATGCTAAGACCCTCGGAACAATAGTCGAAAACCAGTTCACTCTGACAGGCCAAGTGAACCCAGTCTCCGCCTCCTGTTTCCACACACTCAAGATGCTGAAGATTTTAAAGTGGCTTCCCTTTAACACTCACAGAACCGTCACCCAGGCCCTCATCACCAGCAAGTTGGACTACAGAAGCACACAATACATAGGAATCAACATACAACTGACCAGAAGAATCCAGACCATACAGAATTCAGCTGCCGTACTCATGCTCGGACAATACCCCCCGTACCCACATCACCCTGCATCTCAAAGACCTCCACTGGCTCTCTACCCACAAACTGGCACTCTTTAACCTCCTCATGTACACATGAGAAGCCTTGCACAACATTGGCCTACCTCAACAATTGCAATAACTTCCACATACCTACCTGAGACATCTGTTCAGCTGGACTCCTACTCACACACACCCTTGCAAACACAGAACCAGATCTGGTGGCTAGGGCTTCTCCTATCTCACCCCCAAAGCCAGGAACTACCTACCTCTGCACCATCAAAGCCACCTACTCAGTTCTTGAATTTTGCAAGAGACTGAAGACATGGCTCTTCATCTAGTCTTGGCCCTCACCACTACTGCTTTTCTGCACAAGGATACCTCCTGGACAGTTGTGTGCTTTACTAATACCCATAGCATAACATATTATGAAAGCCAATATCCACATTATTTGTTAATTGGAGGAAGACTTATTCACTGGAATGCATCACAGGTCAAAAGCATCTCATTAGACAACTGTAGCTACTTGTTTGTTTTATTATTTTAATTCTAATGGAGAAAATTGAATACTTTTATTTGTTTTAAAATTGTGATTTATTCTGGTGTAACATATCAAGCATTAGACCGACTCTGCCCTTTTTACCTTCATCTGGAGAGCCATCTATGTAATGAGAAATGTGCTATAAAATATTTTTGGGGTGGTTTGGTCTTAAGGAATTTAAGAATCTTCCTCCATTGCAGAACCCAGGTCCATTAGATGTCCAATATGCTGTAAAATAAACTGAGTTAAGATATGGTAGAAAACTGCACACAGCTATGGAAAGGTTAATTTTGCGAAAGGAAGCAGGGGAGAACAAAACTATAAAGCAATATGTGGCAGCATTAAGACCTGTAGCTTAAATGATCAAATTTAACGTAAACAGACTGTAAGAATGATTGTTGGTTGAGACTAATCTATTCTTGAAGGTTACAAATAATATTTTTAAGGGAATTGATCAATCAGATTGATTCCTGTAAGAAACTGGGTTATTAGTTGAGAGGGGTGAGAGCCCTACACAAGTAATTAATACAGTCCGTGTCAGGGTGAACCACAAATGTTATTAAATAAACCTGTGCTTAACTTTCTGGTAGCTTGGCACAAAAGCAGTCGGGCTTAACTTAGAGGCAATGTGTTAAGTATTTATGCAGCACTCAGACAGTAATGAAGTGAAAGGCGGAAGTGGAGACCAGAGCTTGAGGGTGGAAAGTGCTTTGGGGCCTGAGAGGAGCCTCCTGGTGTCAAGCACTGACCTGTTTGTCCCACCGAGACACTTTGGCGACTCAGGTTGTTAGTTCCCAATTCCACCCGGATGCCCAAGCCCTATTTATGGTGGAAAATGTGCTAGGACAGTCCGGGGGAAAGGGGATGGGATGGAGATGCTTAACTTGACAGGCTTGAATTTCCTAAAAGTAGATTACTTGGTTATTACATTGGCTTAACTCAGATTTCCCTCTCAGCTACCCCTATTCAACCAGCTATACCTGTGTTTGTCCCCTTTTCCGCCTCTGTGGCTCCCTTCTCTTTCTGTATGTGTGAGGCTAACTTGTGAACCCTGGAAGTAAGGAGGAAGTGGTTAGTAGAAATGCAGTATTAGGTATGGGCTGTTTAACCGCTTCGATGCTCATGACGAGACCAGCTCGTCATGAGTCACAGTGGAGCTGTGCTCATGACGAGCTGGTCTCGTCATAACAGCTGCGCGCCGCCCACGCGTGATTAATTCCCCGCCTGTGCGGGAGAATTAATGAGTGGGCAGGGTTGTGACGAGACCAGCTCGTCATGAGCACAGCTCCACTGTGACTCATGACGAGCTGGTCTCGTCACGAGCACCGCGGCGCCGCGCTCACCCCCCCGCCCCTCCGCACCCGTGGGGGAATTACCCCCGCAGGGAAGGGGTTCATCCCCTCTGACCCTTGCACCTACCTATTGTGAACCCAGCGGCAGATCCTCCAGCCTTTTTACTGTATGAGAAATCTGGTTCCATCCCACTGTACCCGGGATCGGATTATAGTGGCAGACACATATGAGAACTCAAGAGAATATCAAAATACACATACAACTGCCCATAACATACATGTCACAGTTCAGGTGATTGACCATGTATGCACAGTATAATATTGACAACATGCGGTAATTCACTTCATCGATCAATGCAATATCCATGGATTAGCAGAACAACACAGAGAACAATATTAGCACACCAGGGTTACTATGTGGTCACATATCACATCACACTAAGAACGAGTACATTACAAGTAATATTGTATGCGCCAGGTGTTTTCATATCATAGTTAATACATGAGAATCAGTGCTACTTCGTATGCGTGTTAGGAGCAAATTATGGACACTGTTATCAGCACAGTAAAGACGCTGTTACCTCACAACTTTATGCAACATTTGGTCTTAATTATTATTTTTTTTTTAACCATATTTTATTGGCTTTTAGACATTATAAATATACATGAACATTCCCAGTTTCATTTCTAGTGCGTATTGTACAGCATTGTTAGCCTTTATTCTCTGGCATATTTTTCTCAACATCCCCTTTTAACAAAACCATCCCCCCACCCCCCTTGAGTTGCGCTTATGTAAACATGTGAGTGCTTCTATGTGTTGTTGGGTTCTCATGTGTCGACCTCCCATATTCCATGCGTTGTGGTGTTGTGTCGTCAGACTTCCCTCCTGTCCATTCTCCCGTTCTGTCTCTACCAACCGCGGGGTGCTTGCCCCACTATTGTTGTCCTGTCCGTTCGCCGCCAGCTCGCACACTAGACTTTCCCATGCCCTAGCCCTCTCTATTTTGCCTATTCCTTGGCTGGCCTCCCTGAGCAATAGTCTGCCTTCTGCTCCCGCCCACTCCTCAAGCTCCTTTTTTCAGGCAGTAATCCCTGGCCCTCCCGGCGCTTTCCAATTCCTGGCTATCTCTCTCTTGGCCAGGACATAGGCGAGGTACTGGAACTTTCCAGTTATTTTATTTTTGGCAGTGTGGGGGAACCACCCTAATAGGAAGTGCTCTGGGGCCTGCGGAAGCTCTTTGTCAATAGGGTCGCCTATCACCTGTCTTATCTCCTCCCAAAAGGATTGCAACACGGGGCAGCTCCAAAACAGGTGAAGTATGTGCGCCTCCCTCTCCCCACATCTCGGGCACGCTGCCGTTTCTGTACCAAAATGTCTCCTAATTAGGGCCGGGGTTAGATACGCTCTATGTAGCACATAAAAGTTCATTAATTTGAATCTCGCATTTCTAGATGCTTTCGGGGTTCGCTCAAGGATTTTGTCCCACTGTCTTTCCGGTATCTGTTTACCCAGGTCTCCTTCCCACTGTAATCGCAGGCGCTCTAATGGCTTTTGCATATCGCCCCTTATTGCCTTATATAGGCAGGACACCGTCTTAATTCTTCCTGCTGACAGCGCAACATATCTACACCCTGCTAGCGCCCGTGGTTCCATACCCCCTACGTTCCAGTGCTTTCTAATCCTTCGTGTGAGGGCCCCCGGCAAATCGTATGCAGTTTGCAATTCTTCGAATGACAGTAGTGAGGAATCTTGATACAAGTCCCCATTACTCTCAGTCCTGCCTCGACCCAGCCCTGCCCAGTGCTCCCCCTGAGGAAGACAGCGCAGCATTGTGATAGGTATGTCAGGGGAATAGGGGGACGCGGTGCCCGCTCTTCTTGGGTATCTAGCCCAGCAGCGCACCACTACCCTAGTTCCGGTTGTGTCTTCAGACGTATTCCGACGCATTCGCAGCAGGATTTTCGCCAGTGTTGCAGCATCTGGCACAGCCGGATATTGTTCCCTTTCCGGGTCACGATCTGCTGCCAACCATTGGATCCCCAATATAGCTGTGCAGCTAAATAATAACTCTCAAAATCAGGCACCGCTAATCCGCCCTCCGTGGAGCATCTCAGTGAGGCCAACGCTACTCTCCTGCGTCCTGCTCCCAAAAGGAATGACGTAACCATTGAGTCAAGCTCTTTGAATATCGCTTGCGGGATCCACACCGGGAGAGTCCCAAAGTAGTATAGTAGGCGCTGCAGTGTTACCATCTTCAGGACGGCTACTCTCCCAGCTACCGACAGCGGCAGCGTTCCCCAGAAGTCCATCGCAATTTTCGCTGATTGTATCGCTCTACCCACATTACCTTCTAGTAATTCCGCTGCTCCGTGATATATTTTAACTCCAAGGTACTGTAGGCAGCTAGGTTCCCACTTCAAACGTTCTAGATCAGGTGGTGGGGGCATCTGGCGTCATTGGGTATAAGCTGGATTTAGGCCAATTGACTTTAAGGCCAGACACGGTGCCAATTCGGGCCAGCATGTCACGCGCTCCTCGCAGTTCGTCCGTCGTGTTGCTTAAGAATAGCAAGAGGTCATGAGCATATAATGCTATGAAATGTTGCACCGCTCCTGTCCCTAGGCCATTATAGTTCTGTCTGCTCCTGGCCCTGTTCGCCAGCGGCTCCATGGCCAGTGCAAATAGGAGCGGGGAGAGGGGGCATCCCTGCCTCGTGCCTCTCTCCACCCTCTGTCTAGACGAGATAGTTCTCCCAGTGCGCACTCGGGCCGTAGGGGATGCGTACAACAGCCGCACCCATGCCAGAAATCCCCCTCCCAGGTCCATTTTAGCCAGGACTTCATAGAGGTAAGACCACTCCAGGCTGTCAAAGGCCTTCTCTATGTCCACTACAAACACTGCCGCCTCTCGTTTATCATACCCATCAGAACCCATCACAGGCAGGAGTCGCCTAATATTTATGGCTGTATTCCGCCCCGGAATAAACCCTGCCTGGTCTGTGTGAACCAGATTCGACATGTGGGGGAGTAAGCGCGTCACAAGAATTTTACTTAGGATTTTGTAATCCATGTTTAGCATGGATAGTGGCCTGTAAGCCGTGTAATCGTGTGGTTCTTTCCCTGGCTTGGGTACTGGGACAATAAGGGCCTCCCTAGCACTCTCCGGCAGCATTCCGATTTCTCTGGCCTCCTGGTACACTGTGACCAGTCGGGGGGCCAACTCCTCCACATACGTTGCGTAAAATTCGTCCAGCAAGTCGTCTGTACCCGGGGTCTTGTTTCTTGACATACCCTTAATGGCATCCTGCATCTCCCGCTGTGTGATGTCTGTTCCCAGTTCTTCCGCCTCTTCCGGGCTCAGCCTCGTCAGTCGTAAGTCTGCCAGATATTCCCTTACGTCCGTAGGTTTGCCTTCTCGCGACTTCCTGTAGAGTTTGGCATAGTAGGGAGCAAAGACTTCATTGATCTTTGCCTGTGTATAGTGTCTAACCCTAAACTCATCTTCTATTTCCACCAGGGGGGGACCCCCACTCACCAGGTTTGTCAGCCATGCCAAAAGCGCCCCTGACTTGTCCCGCTCAGCGTGAGTGCGCTCTAAGTATTTCTTGTAATCAAAGCTTCAAAGCCTCTCCGTCTGTTTCGCCACTTCCTCCTAGGCTTCTAAGAGTGCCTGCTGAAGCTCCGGGTGCTCTGGCCTCCTGCATTCCAACCCTCTGAGGGTTGTCTCTGCTCCCTCTATTTCTCTCATGATGACGCGTCTGACTCCCGTGGCACGCGTAATACATTGGCCCCTCAGGACCACTTTGAAAGCGTCCCACTCCGAGTTCGGCGATGAGGTCGTTCCCGCATTAGTTTCGAAGTAGTGTGCTATTTTGCCCCTAATCTCTTCCCGGAAGACCTGGTCCTCCAGGGTGTCCGGGCGAGGCCTCCATGTAGGGATCGCTGTTACTGGGTGCGTCCACTTTAAGGATAAAACCAATGGGTTATGATCCGATATCGTTCGCGTAAGGTATTCCGCAGCAGATACGTGGCGCTGGGAATCTACTGAGCACAGGAAGGCGTCTAGTCGCGCATGCACCTCGTGAACCACTGAGAAGTAGGAGTAATCCCTTTCCTGGGGATATAGAGTCCTCCATGCATCTATCAGGCCCCAGCTCTGTCTCCAGGTAGTGAATGCATGAGAGGCACGCGCTGCTTGGGAGTTTCGCAATGGAGGGTGGGATCTGTCTAAAAGTGTATTGTCTACGCTATTAAAGTCGCCCCCTACTATAGCAGTACCTGTCAGATATTGCGTTAAACTGTGACTCAATCTCGCAAAGAAGGCCGGCTGTTCTATATTAGGGGCGTATATACTAATTATACTAATCTCCCGACCCTCTAGCCGTCCCTTTATGGCCACATATCGGCCCTCCGGATCTACCATTGAGCTCATCAGTTGAAATGGAACCCCCGCTTGAATCCATATTAGTGCCCCTCGTGCATAAGCCGAGTAAGTGGTGTAAAAGAGCTGCCCCCTCCATCGTCTTTGTAGTGCTTGTACCTCCTTCTGCGTTAGGTGCGTTTCTTGTAAAAGAGCTATCTGGGCTCCCTGCCTCCGGATGTATGAGAGGACCTTGTGACGTTTTGACATTGTATGCATGCCCCTGATATTCCAGGTCATACATTTGTATTGCTGTTTGTCAGCCATTATTAGATGTTACTGTGCCCTGATTGCCTCTCTGACTGCGCTGCGCCGTCTGTGTGCGCCTCCCACTCGAACCCGCATGATTTCCTGTGCGCTGCAACTAAAGGTGTCTTCCCCCCCCCCCCAGGTCAACATTAAACATTTTCCCCAACTCCCACTCCCCAGGACAAGCAGGAAAACACCCCCCATCCAAACTAGAGTTATATGTCCGCAAGTGACTGCTTGCAGTTTGATCAGTCAATCGCAGGGGGGAAGGCCACTCGTCCGTTGCTCTCCCAGTCTCTGTGGCCGCCATCCCCTTCTGTAGTGTCAGAGGTCCCCCCCGCAGCACCGCACCTTATCAACCCCTGTACCTTATTGCAGGGTCAAGTGTGTCTCGTAGTATTCCAGACCTGTTCACCGCAGCTCGCCGTTCTCTCCAACTAAACAATGTCATCCGCCGTCTGCGGAGTGACATCTGGAAGTATCGTACTCTGCGTCTCTGAGTCGCTGGACCCATGCTCTGAGCCAGATTCTGCTGCAGTCTCACTGCCCTCAGGGGGCACCTGGCTCCTCGCTTTGCCGCTGATCAATGCTACAACTTGCATCGCACTCCGACGCTCAAGCTGCGCCTCCTCTTGCGTAGGCGCCAGAGTCTCTTTCCCGGTCTGCCGGTTCCTGGAGCGGTTTTCGCGCCATCTTCTCCTCTCTGGGTCCCGTGGCGGCTCTGTTCCTCCGTGCCGGTTCAACCAGTCCGATGCCTCCTGCAGGGTAATGAAGAGCTCTGTACCGTTGTCTGAGGTGACTCGCAGCGTGGCCGGGTACTGCGTCACGTATTTATAGTTCAGTTGTCGCGGTCTCTGCTTCACGTCCCGGTAGGACCCTCTCTGCCTTTGCACTTCTTGGGAGAAATCTGGGAAGATTCGCACCATTGAATTATTTACTTGTAAGTCTCCTCTGAGATGCGCCTGGGTAAGGATGTGATCTCTGTCCTTGTAGTGGGGGAGCTTCGCTATCACCACCCGTGGTGGAGCTCCAAGCATAGGCGGCTTTGCAGGGACGCGATGTGCCCTTTCTAGGGCAAAAAAGTTCGATAAGCCGTCCGGCGCTACTTCTTTCCGGAGCCACTTTTCCAGGTAGTCTGTCATGCTGTGGCCTTCTATTTTTTCGGGCAGGCCTATGATTCTCAGGTTGCTTCTGCGTGACCTGTTCTCGGCGTCTTCAGCCCTGCCTTCCAGTATGCGCACTTTCGTTTCCAGAGCTGTCATTCGCTGCTTCATTATTGCTATATCCGGCAATGTTTCAGCTAGTTGCCCCTCATTTGTCTTGACCCGGTCCGCTAGCTTTTTGTGGTCTTCTCAAAGCAAGCCCATGTCAAGGCTCAGCGAGTCAATTTTGCCTTCCAGCCGTTCACTGGAGGAGGTGATAGCCTGTAGTATGTCCTGCAGCGTGGGGTCTCCAGAGTGCTCCATCTGCGTCAAGGTCCTCCCTTTCTCTTCTGTTGATTTACCTGCCAGGGTCTCTTCTCTGTCCTTCTTTTTGGGGAGCTTCCCCAAGGCGTCTTCTCGTTCTGCGGCGCTTCTGGCGCTGCGCGTACTCATGAGCCTTCAGACTACCCTCGCCATCCGTGAGATCGTCTTGTCTGGCCAGTGCTCTACAGGTTGGCGTGTCCCTCCACTCAGGCTCAGCCCAGGCCTGTCAGCCTCTGTGGCAACTTCCTGTTGTTGTCTCGCCGTCCTTTTCAGCGTGCCTTTGTGCTCAGTATAGGTCTGGTTTTGCCCTCCTCCGAATCTGTCCGGGGTCTCTGGTTTTCACTGGGCTCTGGCCCAATGCGCCGCTTCACCTCTATTTTAAAATTACCGCCAATGTCTCTCCCTCAGATGAGTGAATCCTCTGTCTCCTGGCGCAATACTCCAGGCTATGCGCTCTGGGAGGATCTCTCTGCCACTCTGCAATTTAGGCCTCAGCGCGGGCAGCTCCAAGGCCTGCTTTCCAGTCCCAGCTGCATTTCCAGGCCTCTCTAGGTCCCTTCACTTAAACCTCCTCTCTCTCTTGGGGCCTTGTCCTCATTTACTCCAGGTCTGTCGCCTCTGTTCCCTTCTCCTGGCACTGCGCAGATGCTTCTTGTTGTCGGTGCTCACTACGAGGCCCAGGCCCAGGTTCGCTCCCTTTCGCCGGGGACCCAGGTGGTGGAACAGGGGTCCCCTCCGTCGTCCCCTCCCTCAGTGCCAACCTCTGTTCCTGCAGGCCGCCTCACCGTCCCTGTAAGCTTTACTCGTCGGGGGCCTTAGCCGTATCCGCTTGGGGCACTCAATTACCTCTGCCACTCTGATGTTCACCCTGTCGCACACACATTCCAGTTCCTTCAGCGCTTTAAGGGCACCGTCATTGCATCACTGCCCTCTGCCGCTTTCACTACTTCCAGCTCCCCCGCTCCTCGCCTCAGGGGCTTCCCGGGCTTAGTTCTCAGTCCTGCCCAGAGGGGACGAGGGGAAGGCACTCCAGGACTCCACCTTTCCTGGGTAGGGTCACGCAGGTAATCCCACACTCACTCCGGCCTTCTCATAATGCCCGGTGGGCGTCGTCACCTCCCCACCGGGTTCGGCCACATTCAGTTGGCTCCACCGCTCCGGGGTTCACCCGACCCTGCCCCCAGGTCCGCCACGTGGAGTCCTCCGGAGTTCCAGGGCTCTCTCTGCCTCGTTTCCGCCACAGTTGCCAATAGGTGCCTCCAGGCTCAGCGCTCAGACTCGCTCAGGAGGGGCAAGGTGGGGACACTCCAGGGCCTCGCACACAGCCCCGTTCCTTCATTACCCTCAGGGCGCTGCCATTTTACTCCCGCCCTCTGCCGCTTTCCGAGTGTCCGCTCCCTCGCTCTTCACCTCAGGGGGTCTCCAGGCTCGGCAATCAGTTCGGTGTAGGGGCCGAGGGGAGATACACCTCAGCTCCCTCTCAGCCCCAGTCCACACCACCCCGGGAGTCCGACGCTCGTCCCGACCTTCTTACTGTCTACTGGGCGCAGCCATCTTGTCCCGACGTTCGGCCGCACTCTCAGGTCCCGATTTCTCTGTTTTCTGGCCGCGGGGCAGGCTTCCCTCGCCTATGGGGTGCACCTCGTCTTTCCCACGACTACAGGGGTGCGCTGCAGGGGTTCATGTCCCTTCTAGGGCTTCAGGATGGCATTTGGCGGCGGCCAGCTGGCTGGAGCTCGTGAGCTGTGCTGCTCACTCCATCGGCGCCAGGCCACGCTCCCCAACATTTGGTCTTAATATGCTCCTTTCAAATCTGCCTCCAAAATCGTAGCAGCTGATGCCTTTTTTTAGAGCAGTTCTCAAAACCACAAATCCTTAAACAGAGCTTAAAACCTAAGCATTAGAGAGAGAGTTCTAATTGGGTTAACAGCTGGCCTGAATAGCGCAGAGCGGCTCATGCGTTACCACCAAGTTGTTCGCTTCTCTCGTGGAATGATGATCCTTCAGAGAAGTCTGGAAATGCGGCCGGCATCTTCAAACTGTTTGTGGTCCTCGTATGGGCTGTTACTGTGAGGAAGTCTTCTTTGTTCAGCAAGCACGAGTGCCGGGGTGACGTTCCTTTTATAGCCACTGCTGTCAGCCATGCCCCTCCCCTAACTTCTGGAACATGCTGGAAACCTATGAACTTTCTAGACCCATGGGAAAACCCCTTGTTGGAAAGCCCTTGACTTCAGGAACATGCTGGAAACCTTTGAACTCTCTAGGACCAGGGCAAAACCCCTTGCTGGAAAACCCCCACAAGCTTCAAGGTGTTATCAAGCATTGGCAGTGGCAAATTGAAACACACTCAGTAAACACAATTTGGCAAAGCTCCAGAGTATCTGTCTAAGACATCTACAAGTTTTACTACTCATAAATAGAGGTGCACCTTAATGTTTTTGATTGGTTTGTGGGGGGTTTTGCAGGCCCAACACCCGGCTCCAAGCGGCGTGCTGCCTTTGCCAGGAGTTTGCCTGGGTAACCCGGAACTGCCCGATGAACTACTGACTTTACCTTAATAGAGGATTTAAAATTTGAACTTGCCCCCCCCACCTACCCCTACGGACCTTGCCAAGAACCGCGGTATCATCCTGGACTCCAAACTCTGCATGAGCAGACAGATCTACGTCATCTCCTCATCATGCTACCACATCCTGCGAATGCTACGCAAGATTTTCAAGTGGATCCCACTGAACACCAGATGAATGATCACCTAGGCTCTTATCACAAGTAGACTTGATTACGGAAATGTCCTGTACATCGGAATCCCAGCCCATGTCCTACGCCGACTCCAAACCACCCAGAACGCCGCTGCCAGACTCATCTTGAACATCCTGCGAAATAACCACATCTCTCCACACTGCAACAATCTCCAGCGGCTTCCAGTCGAGGAAAGATGTAAGTTCAAGCTACTCACCCATGCCTGCAAAGCTCTCCACAACACGGGTCCAGCTTACTTCCACCACAGCCTCAACTTCTAGCAACCCACCAGACACCTTTGATCTGTGTCCCAGGCAAGAGCACACCTCTCTCGCATAAAGAAGACCAGAAGCGGAGGACGCTCCTTCTATACCTCGCAGTCAAGACCTGGAACAACCTCCTGAAACACCTCAGAACCTCCCCCTCCCGTATGGACTTCTGAAGGAACCTCAAGACATTGCTCTTTCATACAAAGTCAAAATTTCAAAGTCAAAATTTTATTTGATTCAGACCTCGACTGAGGTCAACAAATACATGATATAAAATAATTAAATTTAAACTTTTAAGATTGCATTAAAACTCAATATAATCATAGTAAGTTAAAATTGACGAATAAGAGTACATAGGTTTATAACTAATCGGAATCCGTACTTTTAGAACAAATCTAAGAAACTCTTTAAAAACTTGAACAGGTTATGGCAAACAAATTCGTTACAAGGAGATTTGCACAGTGTAATTAAGTCTTGAGTTAAAATGACATTGTATTTAAAACGTATAGGGTTTATAAAACGTTGTCGTGCCTCTACCAAAGTCTGATTTGGACAAACAAAAAATACGTGGAAAAGATCTTGTACTCCTCCGTTACACAAGTTACAAACACCTGAGGACTGTTCAAGGGACTTCCATCTAGAGGAATAAAGTTTTAAAGGAAGAATTTCTAGTCGTAAAAGAAAAGTACAACACCTTACTCTATGTTCTAGTTGAAATTGTATATAATGCTCGGGGTTTTGTACACTATAGTTTCTGCAAACTTTTTAAAGTGCTTTAATTGGCTACAGTGCTCCCTGTCTAGCACAAAGCTTATTCTTGGAGTCGTATATTTTAAAAAGATCTTCAAGTGGGCTGGAGACCAAGCCTTCAAAAATGCGACAGTGCATTGAGATACCTCAAGGGCTATTTTGAGATTCCTGTTAAAGGTGTGCAATGCCGAGTCTTCTCTAAAAGTCTCTTGTTTTAATATATGTCTTAAAGAGCCGGGAGTTGTGTGTAAACGATTAAAGGCCCACCGTAAAATATTAGAAATAGCTCGAGCGTATGAACTTGTTAAAGAGAGCTTGAGGCGTACGGCTTCTACGGTGACTGATTGGGTGACTTTCTGCAGTTTTCGTAGGATAGTCCCTTCTTTTACTTTTTTTGGTCACCAGGTTTTAATCTGTATATATTCCAAGGCATAAGACAAAATGGGTGGAATTTTCATACTATAAACCTCCAGCATAGATTTAAAATGTCTATTCCCAGCTGAGCAATAACATTTCTGTAATGCCCCAACATGGGAGTCTGGCTTTCGCCCGAGGTGCTGAAAATGGGAGACATTTTGGAGGTTGTATGAAAACATTCGGCCCAAATAAACATATTCTTTCACTATCCCTATCGGTTTACCTCCCAGGGACCAGGTGAAAGGCGGTAATTTCCTTCTTCCTCTGAAAGGTAAAATTTTAGTTTTGGAGATATTAGGAATCAGAAAATTCTCTTGAGTATCTATTTAATTCTTCCAAATTTCTTTGTAGACCAATAGGGGTACAGTCGAGTATAACAATGTCGTCCGCATATATTAGGCTATGTATTTTGCTTTGCACTAGCTTAGGGGGAAAGTTATTAGTTTGGGTAAAGTACACTGGGAGGTCGCTTATATAGATGAAAAATAACACAGGGGTGAGGAGGCACCCTTGTTTCAGACCATTCATTGTGTGGATTTGAATAGTTAGGCCCCTTTCTCCCCCCATTTTGACTCTACACCACGTTGCTGTGTGCAGAGATATGATTGTTGTTAGGAGGTAACACGGTATCCTTCGACTCTCTAGCTTTTTCCACAGCCTTGGTCTATCTACGCTGTCAAAAGCGGTTGAAAAATCAATAAATGCACAATAGATTATTTGTAATTTTAGGGCTACGTACTTATCAAGGACAGTCTAACGGACAGCGATATTGTCCGTGACCGAATGGTTTGGGCGGAAACCGTCCTGCGTCACAGGAATCACATTGTTTGAGAATGCCCAGTCTTTTAGATGGTCCAATACACATGCTGCAAAGATCTTACCCGTGGCGTCAAGGAGAGCAATTTGTCTGTAGTTAGTTGGATTTAGTCTAGAACCTTTTTTTAAAAGGGGAGCCACTATACTCCCTCGCCAAGATTTTGGTATGTTCCCAGTGGCAAAACAGTATTGAAAAAGAGGTTAAAAATGTGCTCCAGTCTTCAGGATTTGATTGAACTTTGATCGGGGTGTTGTCTGGACACATTGCTGATGATGATCTTGCAGTTTTAATGAAGGTAGCGATCTGCATTGTCGAAATAGCTAATGTGTTCTGTTTGGCCCTTTCGTCCTTGGTGATGACTATGTTATGTTATGTAGCTTATAGAGCGTGCGGCTACCCCCAACGGGAGTGACCCGGCGCTTAAGACAGATAGAGAGGTGGGGGGGATAGGAGTAGTGATTTCACAGGTGCTAAGGAAGACTGAAGAGCCATGTCTTCAAGAGTTTCCGGAAGCATAGCTCCGTATTAGCCTTTCTGATGTATACGGGCAGAGAGTTCCACAGAGTTGTGGTTCTAACGGTAAAGGACCTTCCTCCTAATCTAGCCTTAGCAAAACGAGGGATGGTAATGACTAGGCGAGGCTTGTATTTGGTTATTGGGTTTATATAAGGTTAGACTATGTTTTTCCCATTCAGATGAAGCAACAGGCGACGCTTGGATTGACTTTCTTGTTCCCATTTGTATGGCTACTATATTCCAGAATGCCTTGCTATTTCCGTTTTTTACTGCGTTGTGGATATCGACCCAGATTTTATCCTTTTGAGCTTGCTTTTCTTTTTCTTTGTTTCGTTGACAGAGTTTTTTAAGCTTTCTTTTTTCTCTTTGTCTTGTGGCACAGAAAGTTAAGAATTGTTGTCTGGTCAGGTTATTTAAGTGTACTGACAAATTGTCTGATCGCTTTCCATAGTGGTGGGTTTTTCTTTTATCCTTACTGATTGTATTTGCGTGGAGAGTCGCCACAACCGATTGTACTATGTCTTCATATCTGGTTATGGGGTCTCCTTCTTCGCTTACAGAATTTGGGGAAAAGAAGAAATGACCGTGTTCATTTTATTTATTGCTTTTGTATTCCAATAGATCCTACCTGTTTTTTGGTTTATATTTGCCTGTCCCTTAAAAGCGCTTAGGGACCATGAGGAGGACGATTGCATTAAAGTTTCAATTTCCAAGGTCAGGTATGCATGATCACTTTTGTGCGTATATTGGATGTTTAATGTCCTAACTTTCATGTAAAGATCTATGCTACAGATAACATAGTCTAGGATAGAATAGCTGTGGTTGCCTATTCTGGTAAATGCTGCCGGGATGTCTCCTTCTACTCTTCCATTGAGGATAACGCCGTTTATTGCCGCGATGTGGGCTAGAAGCAATTTCCCTCGTTTATCTGCCCTTATCTTGGCTGGAAATATGGGGATTGGAATTAGGCATGCTTCCTCTTGTGCTAACGTCCCCCCACTGTTTAGTAATGCATTTGAGATTTTTCCATTAAAATCCCCTGCTATGATCGTAGGTGTAAACCGCCTGGTCACCAGAATTTGGTTGATTTTTGCAAAAGATGTTTCTATTAGGGAGTTTTTGGAGGAGCCAGGAGGGATGTATATATATTGAAGAGTAGTAATTTTAGGGCAGACTCCGTGCTTTTGTTTCGGGACCTAATGTTAACACATTGTACATTCGACAAGGAGAGGTCTATTTCCTCTGGGTCTCAGTCAAATTCTTCTTTCAGCAGGATCGCTAGGCCTTCTCTTGCATGACCCCTTCTTGCAGCCTCTGCTATGTTGACGTACACAAAGTAGTCTTTTTGATAGAAAGGAGCTAGAGTCCATGTTTCTTGCCGGAGCACTATGGGTGGGGAACCTTCCAGGATAAAAGATATCTTCTCTGAGGCTTTCTCGGGCATGTTCCATGATATTATTTTTAGGTTGCTGCTAAAAGGGAAGTTTTGGGTCTTTGCCTGGTTTATTGCTGTTTAAGGTTCCCGCAACCCACGCCCAGTTTTTTTCTTCAGGTTGTGGCGTCTTTTTGTGTCTGAGCAGTTCCAAATTCTGCGCACTCCATCTTTAAGTGAGATCATTAGAGGTCCATCCGTTATATCATTGCCTTTAGGTTGCTGATTCTGGTTATATAGGCAAGCCTCGTCTCTTACTGTCCCTTTTGAGTATTTATTAAAATCATCAGTTTCTTTGACTTCAATAATGTCGAAGCCATTTTTGTGAAGAATGTCACTTTCTTTTATTATTATGGAAGGTATTACGTTAGACCAGAACTCTACAATTGCCACGGATGAGAAAAGATTATTTGGGAAAGAAACTAATTTTATTTCTGCAGAGGTGAGTGATTGAAGACAATGTATTTTTTGTAGTAGGTCGACTATTCTCCCGCGGTTTAGTGGAACATTATTGCTCGGAAATAAGTCCGTTAATTCCAGGACACTTGATACTGGTTGTTCCCTGCTGTCCTGTAGTTTCAGATTCCAGGTGTGTTTTATGGTATCCAGATAGACTTGTTTTACAGCTTTTATGGTAAAGCTTGGTGCAAGAGGATTTAACATTTTATTATCTTCTTCAATCTTTGGTAGACTGGGCTGCTGGTCTAAGAGTTGGGTAGCATTTATAGCTTTCGAGTTGCAGCTATTATCTTCTTCTACCTGCTCTGCATAACCTGTTTGGGGAAACTTTACTTTCCTCAACGACCTTTTCGAGATTCTTCGCTTAACTTTTTTCTTCTTGATGTTATTTTTGTTGGTTTTTGCCTGCGTTTTTTCCCTTTTTCAGTTTGCGGTGTTATTAGCTCTATTTGATTCATTTGATTTTGATTTAAGTTGGCTGTCCCCTCTAGCGTCTTATCTTCTTTTTGAGGTCGGAGGATTGAATCTCCTTTTTGTACCTTTTGAGCAAAAATTGGGAACATCGGAGAGCTAATATGAGGGGTCCTCTGCGGGGTGTTCTTTAGCGTGGGTTCCTCAAATAGCTTATATAGAGAATACATTTTTACATCGTTAAGATTATTGGTTTTTTGTTTAATAGGGAAACCCTCCGTCTGACTCGCTCTCTGCTTTTTTTGAGTAGGAAAAATACTGGGCACAGGGGAAATGTAGAGACACTTGTCTTCTCTGCCCTTATCGATCTCAGGGTTAGGTAAGGTTTGGGCGTCGTGGAGGAGTTGTTTTTTCCTTTTTTTTTTTCCACAAGGTATTGTAGTATTCCTGTTTGAGTCTCCAGAATCTGGTCTGTATTTTCCATGTTCTTTTCTAAGAGATGTAATATAGATTCCATAATTCTCTCCAAGGTCAAGATGGTGCTTGAAATAAGATCTTGTCTGTTTGGTGATTGTCGTAAGATAAATGACGGAAATTCAGAACATTGTAAGGCATTTTGTGTTGCGTCGATGAGATTGCTTGATGTGCTAGAAAGCAAGTGCCATGACTTTTTTTTTGCGATTCTCTAGAGACGGAGTAGTGATGCAGCTGATGATCGATATCCGGAAGGGTGGAGTCAGTAGCTAAAATTTGTGGGGCCAGGATTTGTGAGAGGGCCTCCAGTTGATCTAATGCAGAGGCCAGGGAGTATGTTCTTGGACTGTCATTGATTCCGAAGTGGCCAGGGGAGCCATAGGCTCTGTGCCATTTACCTGATCTGGAGCCTGCTTTCTTTCAGAGGCTACTTCCTTGTCTGATTCTAAGTCGCCGTACACTTTCATGGGCTCCGTGCTTGCGACTGATTTGTTTGGGTTTGTGGCTAACTCTCGAAGGCTTTCCTGTACAGCTGGGGCGAGTTTCGGAGTTATTGTGAAGAAGCTTGTAATTGCAGGTTCCTCTACTGTAGCTCTTGTAAGTGCTGCCTTACAAATACTTTTTATTGATACTTGTGTTGTCCCCAGTTTTTTCATGTGTACTGTTCGAGAGCGTAGCTTTTTATAAGCATGCCGTGGCTTTCTTGTGTTGGTCACTATCCGCTTCTTTATCTGTTTTTTCTGTATTTTAGAAGCCTGCTTGAATATTCGTGATTCGAAAAAATCTTAATTCCTGGTCACCCTAGTTGAACAATAAAATTCATAAGACTGGAATGGTGACTAAAGTCCAGTCTATGCACAACGTTCGGAGCGGTGATTGAAGATAAACTGGTTTTAGGAAAGCCGGTTTTGGAGGCAAGCGGTCCGGGGGAAGGGCTGAGGTAAAGGCTGTCCAATCGGGTAGCGCCAATGCCAAACAGAAAGATGAAGAAAGTAGCTATTACGCTCCCCAATCTGCGACCATATACCAGTTCACTGCAGCAAAGAGTTACGCCTGAATTTTAGGCTGCTGCTGCAGCTCCTACAGTGCGCTGTACGTTTTGTTTTCCCCTCGCAGCTGTATTTACCCCTGGTCCAAGCTCTTACTTCTTTTCCTCCCCCCACCAACTGGGGGGATGGCGTAAAACTGTGGCTGACCGGAGACCATAGACCGTGGGCTCTGCTACGTGATTGGGTAAAGCCACCTTCTCGCCTTTCTTGGGGGCCAATACGTTTCACCGGTATCAAAACACTGGAGATTGACACGGATGCTTCACTTTTCCCAGCAAGGGTTAGCTGTCTCCGGGGGCTCCTTCACCCCCTTTGCTCCTCCGGGGTCACCTCTGTGGGCCGAGGTGCTCTTTGGAGGATTTTGGCAAAATTATTTATTTATTTTGAATTTTGAACTTTGGCGAGTGGGACCGATCGGGTGACCACAGGCTGCACCCAGAGCTACCCGGGCCGCCTCCGCGGTACACCCGTGGCGGGCACTTAGCGGCCGCTGACTGTCAGCGGCCGCACTGGCCGTGTCGGCTCCACCAGGGGAGAAGTGAGGCTGTGAACGCAACTGGTGAGCTGAGGAGCCTCGATCGTCTGTTCCCGATTTCTCCCCGGTTTCCCTCCCGATGCTGCCTGGTGCTTCCCGGTGCTCAGGGGATAGGGCACAGGCTCAGGAGTTTTTTCGAGGGGAGTGCTCAATGATAAGAAGAGTGAAGGATGTTAAAACGGAGCTCTCCTCCCTCCCATCGCTTCTCGCTGCTCCTCGCTGCTTCAGCGTTCTCCATGGCGTTCTCCGCTCCACGTTTTCCGGTCTACCTTCAACCTCCACAGAGATGATCTCCTCATCCCTCCTCAGGCCTGCCCTACTCAGTGCCTGGAATCCCTCATGGATGATTAGCTGCACTCTACAAATTCACATAACATAAAATTACAATTCAAATGAGTGGAAGAAGTATTTCTCTGTCTGCTCCCAAATCGAAGTTATCACTTATTATGCGTAATAAGATAGCCAGTGTTAGTCTATAGGGGAGCTAGCCTTGCTACAGTGAAAAACAACTTTGGGAGTTATGCCAGGAGATGTAAAACTAAAGTACACATGTCCTACTTTTTAAATACCATGCACCCTGCCCTAGGAGTCTTTATGGCTTTCCTTAGAGGTGACTTATGAGTAATAAAAAACAAGTTACTTACCTTCAGTAATGCCTTTTCTGGTTGAGACTCTATCTAATTGCAGAATCCTTACCTTAGAGTACTCTCCAAGCATCAGACTGGATCTGGAAAATCTTGAGCAGTACCTCTACGTGCTGATAGGTGGCGCTGACAGCTCAGTGTTGACGTCTTCTGCACCGGAAGCGACATGTGCAGTGCCTTTATAGACTCCACCCTAGTGCTTTGACCTCAGTTTCTTTCATGACACATTCCATGCCCACCGATGTGGAGCCATGTCAAAATGGTTGAGACCAGTGTACTGAAGTTAAGGAAGACCTTCGCTAGAAAGGGTTACAGTTCACAGAGCGGGGGAGGAAGATGGGTTCAGTAAGCAAAGTGTGGTTAGATAGTCTCCATCAGAAAAGGCATGACTAAAGGTTAGTAATTTGCTCTTCTGGAAGAGACTTCTAACCTCAGATTCCTTACCTTACAATAGAAACCACAGTGATAACCTCACCGAAGATGGGGCTGTGAAGTAACATCAACCACAAAGTCCTGCAGAACCGAGTTGGCAAAATGCCCATACCAATGGACCTGACTGTCCAACCAGTAGTTCTTTGTGAAATTATGGTGCGACTCCCACTTAGCTGTCCTGTCGAGGACATCAAGTGGATTGCCCGTAACTCCAACTAATTGTTGTGGCGGTGGGTCTCTGCCAGAGAAGAGAGTTCCTCTGATTTTCACCTCTCCCAGATGGTCACCCCATCCCAGAAGCGATGCATTAGTTACCATTGTCAGCTCTGGGAGGGTAAGGGAAAAAAGGGTCTGCGACTGACCAGATCGCAGTCCAGTAGCCCCCACTGCGGTCTTTTACAGTCTTCTTTGAAATCTGAACACGATGAGAGGGATTCCCTTGGTACTGTGCCCACTGAGACTTCAGGTCCCACTGCAAAACCTGCATGTGTCATCTGCCATGCTTCACCAGCACCATACAGGAGGGTATCAGGCCCAGCAACCTCAGTCACTCTCACTGAGATTCAAGACGAAGGCTAAAATATTGGTATCATAGCCCGCATGTCCTGGACTCTCTGCACCGGAGGATAGGCGTGAAACGCCACTGTCTCAAGTATGGTTCAGAATTAAGGGATAAAGTGTGCACATTCCTAATGCCAATAAAAATGGTTTCAGCAAAAATTGTGTAGTGAAGGCAAACATTTGGGGGACTACCAAGCAAAAGATGGTTATTTCCAGCAGTGTGGACGAGAAATAATGAGAGAAGCAAGTGGTAAAGTAAATGCCATTTCCAAAAAAGGCTACGATGACAAACAAAAGAAGAATTATGACAGTAATGGAGAATCTGGACGGAACCCCATTGTGTGGCAATCAACCATATGTGAGGAGTTTCAAAGGGTGTCCTGTTGACCGGTTTTGCAACAAGTGTAAGAAAAAGGGACACTTAAATAGAGTTTGTAAAAGTCAAGCAGCCAAGAAGATCGATTTAATATCAGAGGAATGTGAGGGGTTGTGCTGTCGAGATAGCCCAATTGTACTTCTAAGCATTGGTGACAGTCTTACCAAACAGAAAGGGTTGCCCACAAGACATTGAGATAGATAAGAAAGTAGTGTCAGCGATGGGTGACTCTTGCTTTTAATACACTATTTTAGGAATGAGTATGTTTTTTTTTAAAACCTATATTTTTCAATAGGTAAACATAGCAGCGGCTTGAATATCAGACACAAAATGCAGAAAGTAAACAAAGGAGGCAATGAGCATTCACATGCCAACAACACAGACATAATACAAAACCAAGTGAGAGGAGGGTCTAAGGGAAGAGTTTAAAGACCTGCGCGGACTAATCCCCACTACATATATAACAAAACACAAAGTCCGCGGGTCTAGTGGAAAGCGCAAACAGTACACACAGCAAAGCAACAAGGAGAGAAAGGAACGACAAAACAGGGAAGTCCTATTTAAGAGGACGGAATCCCATCACCCACCGAAGTGGCATGCTTCATCATCTGGGATCTCCTCTTGGCTGCAAGCCTAGTGCCGCCAAGGAGCTACAACTCCTTTCTCGTGTTGGAGGAGCTCGCGGATGTTTTATTTAGATCCAAAGGCTAGATCTCCTAAGATCAATGGAGCATGAAAACAGTGTGAGTGAATGTGCAATATGCAGTGTACGTTGTGAAGAGTTAAAATTGGCTACCAGGAGAATTTTTTTTAATTTGATATCTCGTGGTGTCAAAGGTTAAAAACAGTGCAAGCGCGGTCTGATAAAATTTACGAGCGCGCTGGTCAAATCAGGAGGGTCTACATGTTTCAGCCAATCATGATCATATAGTGATCGTGGCCTTCCTCAGGACCTAGATATTACTACTACTGCAATAGATAAATCATGAGTGAATAGTTTCACATTTTTTGGAACAATACAACCTACAGTCACCTGTGTTATACTTGTGAGTAGGCACTACAGGGATGTTGGTTGATACCTGTTGAAAAAGAAAAGATAAACGATCATATACCATGATCAGAATTAAGTAATACGAAATTATTATGCAAATGTACTGTCTGTACTATCGAAGAACATCCACAATAAATGAGTTGTTCTGCACATTATGCAATGATTTGCTAAAATTCAGAATTTAAACAATAACCTTACCCGTAAGCGTACGAGTGGACTTCTCACCACTCCTGGTAACAACTCAAGGCGTGAGGCAACGCTCTGTGAACAAAGAAAAAGAAATACAAAGACTAGAATTAGTGGACCGACTAGGACCCACTGCTAGTACTTGATTTGTATGTCTCGATTTATAAGGACCCAAACATTGGCATAGTGTGTGAAAAACGTATTCTTGGCCTACTGGAATATTCCTGTGCAATATTAAAAAGGTCATGGATGTGAGGACTACATGTGTCAAGAAATTATATATAAATATGTTTTGCCATATCGGTAGCATGAAAAGGCTGTTATCGAGTCATATTCCACAGGCTTTTCAAGTAAAACTGAGGCACTAGAATAAGAGAGCACTAAAATAAGAGAGCAAAGAAGCACTCTAAAACTGCTGGGAGCAAACAAAAGGCAAGCTGCTGTTAATCTATGCTTATGTCTGAACAGACTATGTACAAAGGCATGAGACACACAGGTAAACGTGTGTCATTAGAGAGAGCACCCAAGCATCCCGCTACACTCACCTATCCGTCGCTACCTCGGACCGGCATCCGGTTGTCACGAGCGGTAGTCGACAGTGGTGTGCGCGGTGTTTTATTAGGTGCCTAATTAGTGCAAAAGGAGAACACCTGTCTCAGACCCCTCACGTCGCACTAAAAGCGCGTAATAGGAGGCTGGGCACCCGCATAATAATTGCAACCCTGACCTCATCTCGATGGGAAACGTAGTTTCAGCCTGACTCTCCAATCGATTTTGCAGTATGCAACGTTAGGACGGCGATCACGCAAGAAGCGTGTTATGTCACCGTCATACCGTCGTTTGACCACAACAACCACTGAGCTTCAAGGGAAATGTAGTTCTCAACAATTAATGAAAACTTCACAGCGGCAATGTGAGAAGGAGGATCGTATAACGTCAATCTCTTAAATGTGGCTAGAATGGCCTAATAATGATCAAAGCCAAGAGCATATACAATAGTTAGGCTAAATGAAATGTGGTTATTTTTAAATAACAAAGCGCATGTCAACTTAACGACACACCGCTCAGTTTAGAGGGAAATATATAGTCCCAGGCTAATGCTCGTGTAGCATTGAGAGCATTAAAAGGAAAGAAGAGAGCATATAACGCTCACACTACCAATATATTAAGTGAGGTTACAATGACCTGTTAATAGTTATACATAAGAACCCATACAAAGGTTCGGCTAAACACAATAAGATTGTGTTCAAATTCCAACGGGCATGCCGACAAGGATAATGGAAAACATGACCCGCAAAAACCCGTATTATACAGCCATTTACAAAACCATAATACCAACCAAAGTGGTGACCCAGATGTATATACCCTGGGGATACAGGGTATGTATCTATTATGTGCAAAAGTTCTGTCCTCACTACTATAGAGATAGTATGCCCAAAGCAAATAGTATGGTGTTAAGGATAATGTCCCTCAATAAACGATTAGTTAGTGACTAGACAGGTCGTTAGAAAGATATTTTCAAAATTTGCTTCCAAAATAGCTTCAAAAATAGCTGGACATAATGTGAGATACATGGATGCCATACATAGACACAGTTTACACTAAAGCCCAAGGAATGTCATAGTTGAGACCCTCCGAATCACTGCGGAGGTTGAAAACCCAACGTTGTTCTTTCCTGAACAAGAATTTGGAAATATCAGTGACATGTGCCGGTATATGTGTTTGTTCGAGAATGGTCCAAACCATTTCTTCCGGTTTGTGTTTCATCTCTAGGTAATGGTTTGTCAATCTCGTCGATTGTTTTTTGCACCGAATGGTGCTCTTATGTTCCATGATTCTCTGTTTGACCTTTCTGGTCGTCATGTCAACATATTTCTTCAGGCATGGGCATGTTATTAAATAAATAACCCTCTCACTGTTACAATTGGTATGTTTCACTTGCCTCCAGGGTCTATTGGTACCAATATCCAGTTCTGTGGTGTCTAGTTTGCGGACAGACCACGCATGTACCGCATGGAAAATGTCCCTGGACTGCTGGCATATTCCAAAGCGTTTCTTGTCTCGAAGGCGTTTCACCTCTTGGTCTCGTATGCACCAGACAATCGCGCAGATTCGTTCCCCTTTTAAATGAAAAGAGGGGAGGAGGTATTTTATCTCGTCCCACATTCAGAATGCTCCATTGCTTGAGCACAATCTTTTGGATCTGATTAGACTGTGTGCTAAATGTGTTAACACATGTGAGCCTAGTTAACAATGGTTTAGGACCCGCAGGTTCCAATAATGCTTCTCGATTGTTATTTGAAGCTCTTTTGTAAGACTGGCGTATTAGTTTTTTGGGGTACTTCCTATCCTGAAGGTTCCGAGATAGAACAGTTGCGTGTCGTTCGTAGTCTTCTTTAGTAGAACAGTTCCTTCTAATCCGAAGGAACTGACCAAAAGGCAACCCTTGGCAGAGGGATTTTGGATGAAAACTATCGAATGTCAATAGCGAGTTTCTCGCCATGGGTTTGGTGTACAATTCACTTTCTAGACCCCTTGCTGAAGGAAATATGCGCAGGTCTAGAAAGGGCAGGCTTTCTCTACTGAAATCTACAGGGAAATTGAGAAAGTTATTCTGCATGTTCAACCATGTGTGAAATTCATTTATAGTCAACGCATCGCCTCTCCAAATGACGAAAATATAGTCTATATAGCGTCTCCACTCGATGATGTGTTTGCGGAATGGATTGTTCTCAGTGAGTACACACTGTTGCTCAAAAAGATGTACATACAAATTCGCCAGGCTGGGGGCAAAAACACTCCCCATCGAAGTGCCCGATGTTTGGAGATAGATTTTATCTTCGAATTTGAAGAAGTTTTCGGTCATTGCCAGCCTGGCACATTCCATGATAAAGGGAACTGGTGTACTCATTTCTGTGGGACTTTGGTCCAAGAGTGATCTAACAGCATCCAAAGTCTCATCCTGAGGGATACACGTGTATAGGGATTCGACGTCAAAACTGACGAGGAAATCCGTATCAATGTTGAAATCAATCTCAGGGAGCAGTTGTAAAACATCCTTCGTATCTTTCAGGTACGTGGGCATCAATTTTACTAGAGGTCTCAAGAAATGATCCACAAATGTCGATAAGGGTTTCAACAGCGATCCCAGTCCTGAAATAATAGGTCTCCCTGGTGGCGGACGTTGAGGCTTGTGCACCTTCGGTAAGACATAGAAGTATGGCATCACAGGGTGTGTCGTTATAAGAAAACTGGCTTCATGAGCTGACACCCAGCCCTCAGTGCTTGCTTCTTCCACCATGTCGCCTACTTCTTTCATGAGCCTTTCAGTAGGATCTATTGTTAGTAGACGATAAGACCGCTCATCCATAAGTTGTCTGAGGCATTCAGCTCGGTAGTCAGAAGTATTCATGATGACAATCGCGCCGCCTTTGTCGGCAGGTTTGATTGTGAGAGAGGTGTCTTTAGTGAGGGAAACAAGTGCTTTCTTTTCAATAGATGGTAAATTGTGATAGTGATTACTAGCCCCGTGTTCAGTTCTAAGACTTCATGAATCACTGCCTTCTCAAAAGTCAGTACCTGGTCTGGTACTTCGTGGCTAGGAGGGCTGAAAGTCGATTTAGCTCTTAAACCACTGTCCATATCCTTGCTGCCAACCAAATTGTCATCTCTCGGTTTATCTTTGAAGAAGAAATGGAGTCTTATTTTTCTAAACAATTTGGCCAACTCACATTGAATCATAAACGGATCCCCGTTATTAGTTGGAACGAAACCAAGTCCTCTGTTCAGGACAGCTTCTTCATTGTCCGTCAAAATATGTTTACTCAAGTTCTGGTAGCCAATTTTAACTCTTCACAACGTACACTGCATATTGCACATTCACTCACACTTTTTTCATGCTCCATTGATCTTAGGAGATCTAGCCTTTGGATCTAAATAAAACATCCGCGAGCTCCTCCACACGAGAAAGGAGTTGTAGCTCCTTGGCTGCACTAGGCTTGCAGCCAAGAGGAGATCCCAGATGATGAAGCATGCCACTTCGGTGGGTGATGGGATTCCGTCCTCTTAAATAGGACTTCCCTGTTTGTCGTTCCTTTCTTTCCTTGTTGCTTTGCTGTGTGTACTGTTTGCGCTTTCCACTAGACCCGCGGACTTTATGTTTTGTTAACAACACAGACATGCCATTCGATGATCGGCATTCACCCGCTCCGCACCCCGAGATCCTGACCAAAGGCAAGACATCATTCAGATCCATCACTATCCTCACTACTCGGTACAGCCTCAGGGGAAATGAGCCTGTCTCCAAGCTCACTCCACACAGAGATATCCTCCTCCACTTTTTCATTCCTCCTACAAAGTTGCATGTGGGCCTCTTGTTCTGCCAATGACCATTCAGTGACGTCCCTGTGCCAGTGAGTTATCTCAGGATTCCTCTGTCCCATCCAGGTAATGGCCACCCTGCGCTTGGCCAGAACCAGTGCCAGTTGTAGGAACTTATAGGCCATCTTACGGCCTTTAGGACGTCACCCAACAAACAGCATTGTGGAGTTGACAACATCTGTATTGAAGTTACCCTTCTAAGTTCACTAACTACCCGGTCCCAGAAGTTGTTGACTGCGCCACAGCCCCAGGCTAAATGGAGAAAGTCTGCCCGCTAGATCCGCATCTGGGGCAACTATCGGTGTGGGCCTGTGTTATCCGGTGGAGAATTATGGGGGTCAGGTAAGTGCGCTGCAGGAAACTGTAATGTATCTATCGAAAGGGGGTTACACAACACTGTGAGTAAGCAGGTGCATGCCCAGTCTACATCCGAGGAGCGTGCCCTGGTCCTTTTCCCAAGCCTCCTGTGATCAGCTGCCCACAGCATCCATTTGTAAGGTTTGTACAGCAAGGATAGTAGGTGTCTGCCCGACCCGCAGGTCAGCAGGACTCCCAAAGTGGCTCACGCCCCCGGCGCTGCAGGAAAGGTGGTCCTAGTCTGTTTGGCCACTTCTGCCAGGCCAGCGTAATGCAAAAAAGTGACCCGGTCCCAGTGCAAACTCAGTTTGAGCATCATCTAAGGAAATAAAGTGCTCATTGGGATGCAAGTCCCTTAGCTGTTCACAGCCCCCTTCTCTCCAGGCCTGGAAGGACATGTTCTCTGCCATGTGTCGGGCTGGCACATGTATCCACACCGGCAGTTCACAGTGGAAGGGGGCGTGTCTCAACACCACAGTAATCAACGGTCGCCAGATTTGTGCCATCTGCTGCACCACAAATGGGAGGTCACCCGGGGCACCCACCCCTTCCATTAATTTCACCGGTAGCTGCCCAAAGTCGACCCTTCCTGCCAACAAGCGTTTCTCCCAGTTGTCCCCAGGATCGAGCCATCCATCAGCGTGCTGCATCTCTGTGGCATAATAATACAGGTCTAGTCGTAGCACTTCCCTGCCACCATCCTGGTAGCAGCATGTCAGGGTGGACAGGGCTACTCTGCTGCATTTACCGGCCAAAAGAAGAGAAATAAGGATCGAATCCAGCTCTTTAAATACCCTGGCAGGTAGAGAGCAAAGGGAGTCGTATAAACAGTGTGCCATGGTACCATCTTTAAGATGGCCATCCAGCCCATCAGCGACATCGGGAGCGAATTCCAGAAGGTGAACGAGAGTCTCAGTGAGTCCATTGCCCGCCTCACGTTAGGATGTTGTTGCTGAGCCCTAGTGTGTGCTACCATTAACCCCAAGTACCTGACCTGCGCTAATTCCCAGCGCAAGCCTACATCCAGCAGGGATTCCGCAGGATTCCCGACTAATTCTGCCAGGTGGACTTACTGCGATTAATCTGCAGCCCTGAAAAGGCTCTGAATCTGTCCGGGAGTCGCAACAAGATCCCTAGGGATTCTCAAGGGGAGGTGAGGTAAAACAATGCATCACCTGCATATAAGGATATAATATGCCTGGTGTCACCCAGTTGTATTCCCCAGTCTTGCAGTTCCTGCAAGGCCCACACCACCAGGGGCTCCATCGCAAGTGCGAAAAGGAGTGGGGACAGGGGACAACTTTGGCTCGCCCTCCTGACAAAAAGCCCAACTCTCTGAATGGCAGTGCCCCACCCGGACACGAGCACTAAGGTCGGTGTAATGAAGAGGGACCTAACCCTGAAATTGAGGCCCAAACCCCATGACTCTTAGCACCTCAAGCAGATAACCCCAGTCAATGGTATCAAAGGCTTTCTCCAGGTCAATGGAGACCAGTGCCATCTCTCCCTGCTCAACCTCGTGCATGATATGTGACAAATGCCTGAGGCTCATCCCATTTTTATGCCCTGGGATAAATCTGCACTGGTCCTCGTGGACCAGGCTGGTTATAAGCGGGTTCAAGCGGACAGCCAATAACTTGCACAGGACCTTCACATGGGAGTTTATCATGATGAGAGGCCTATGTGCCGAGGGATTCGGCTTATCTCCGCCTGATTTAAGCAACATGCATATGTCCCTTCTCCTATAGAGGGCGGAAACACCCCCTTCTCCTTTGCCTCCATGAAGACCTCAAGTACGCCCTGTGTAACCATGGCAGAGAACTCCTGGAAGATTTCCACCGGGAATCCATCCCAACCCGGTGCCTTGGCCCACAGCAACACCTGCAGGGCCACACGCAACTCCTCTAGGTCGATGGCTGCGTCCAGGCTTTTGGCCTCCATGTCCCCAAGTATAGGGAGATCTAATCCAGACAGGAAATCCTTTTACCTGTCCGAGGTGATTTGAGGGTCTGTTTTGTATACCTGCTCTAGATGGCACTGAAATGCAAACACAATGCTCACCTGTACGTCGCATCAACGCCGTCAGGGGTCACCAGATGTGTTAGAGACGGGTCAGTCTCTCTATACAGGATCCAGGCCAGCAGCCTGCCCACTTGTCTCCCTCCCTGTGCAGCCATTGCCTATATTTTTTCAGAGTGTACTTATCTAGTCGGTCCCAGATATCAGCTATACGCCATTCGATCCCCAATTTAGCCCTGCTGGAGTCCGTGTCCGTGAGATCCTGCACCTGCATCGCAGCCAGAACCGTCTCCCCCACTCTAAGATCTGCCAGGAACCATACCCCACAGGTCAGCCCCATGCAGGTGCCTCGTAGCATGGCTAGTGCTTCCCACTCTGTGTCCCTGTGAGCCGTGCTGCCCCAGTTGGTGTCCAAGTAGTGTTTTATAGCCTGTGACGGAGTTTCCTTCCCAACTAGGTTAGGGAGCACCTCTGCCTGCAATCTCCATGCAACCCCCTTCTGTGCCGAATTCCTCCATTTTAACGTGCAACATACCGGAGGGTGATCTGAGAGGAACCGAGCTAAGTGCCTCACTGCCATTCCGTCAGTTGTTGGGATTCCCCCACCAGGACCCTGTCCAATCTGCTATATGTGCTGTGAGTCAGGGAGTGACACGGTTATGCCCGCTGTGTGGGATGGTGTGCACACCAAATGTCTACCAGACCCAGATTATCCATGACCTCCAGCAGTGTTGCAGTCATGCAAAGTTTCGTACCATCCTTGGGGGGGCGTCTTGTCCAGAGCCCCATCCAAAATGCAATTAAAGTCTCATTTAAAGGATGGGGGTGTCCATCACATGGGCCAGCAGATCCTGCATTGATGGGTAGAAACTATGGTCATCCACATTCAGTGCGTAGGTGTTTAATACCGCTATCTGTTTTCCGTCCAGGGTGCCCTGCAGCAGCATGTACCTGCCCTCCACATCAGTCTCAACATAAGTTGTCCCCCTGGGGTACGTAGAATATGAGGAGTGAAATACTTGACCACTCCTTTTCCTAGTCGGGGGCAAGGCCCCGGCATCATCCAGATGGGTCTCCTCCAGACAGGCTAAGCTAATCCCATGGCATTTTGAAAAGGTGAGAACTCTATACCGTTTTGTGTAGGAGCCTAAGCCTAAGCCTCTGACTATCCAAGTGAGCAACTTATAATCACCTCCCATTATCAAAGCATGAAGTCCCAGGGTGCCCCCCTTCCTCCCCCCTTCCATGTTCAAATACAGCTGCTGCAAAAACATAAACTAACACAAACAAATAAGAACAAAAAAACCCTCCCCCCACACACAGACAGCATAGTGCAGCAAAATGACCATCGATGCCCACCCCCTGCATATACCAGGACCTGCACAGCATCCTAGCCTGTCCAACAGGCCAATACAACCAGCACACCGTCCAGTAGCACTATAGCGCTTACATCGCTCAGACACCATCCGGGGGAGCCAAACCCTGCTGTTCTTTCCTCTGACCCGCACCCAACATTCACTTGTCTAGGGCTAGCATCAGCCCAATGGACCTTACACGCCAGCGCCAACAAACATGGTCCAGTCCCCAACATGTCCCCGGCTTTCGACCTCCTTATACTACCAACCATCAACCACACAGGGACAACAACATACAACTGCAACAGTTAATCAGCGTGCAGGGACAACACCTATACAGCATTTAACTCCAACATTTCAGCTCCCGTTCCTGATGCGATAAGCGTTTCCGGCACAAAGTTCAACTCTGGGTTGGGTAAATCAGTTTGCGCTGTTGCCTCAGAGAGATGGGACCCTCCAACCGGGGACACCATCGGGCCCTCCTCAGTGCACATCTGCATGGCACCATTGTCCTGTATAGTTATTCGCTGAGTGTCCGAGGAGCCAGAACCACAGTGGGCCCCTCTATAGGTGCCACGCCTTGGGCCCCATTGAGGCTGGAACCCGGAGACCACCTGCTGAGCCCCACCGGGGCAGAGAGCTGCTGTTCTGTTCCAAATCTCCAGCCACTCCCAAAAATCCTCTGGACGATCAAAAAAGTATGCCTTCATCTGCGAGATAACTTTCAGTTTCAAGGGGTACAGGAGCATGTACTTCAGTTATGGTGCATGGAGTTTTTGTTTCAAACTCAGGAAGGATTTGCATTGCTCCTGCACTGCTCTAGTACAGTCTGGGTAGATTGCTATTTTACAGTTCTCAAAGAGGGGCACCGCTTGTTCCCGGGAGGCACGAAGAATGCAGTCCCTGTCGCAGTAATTAAGGATCTTTGCAATGATCGTCCTCGTCAGGGCCCCAGGCTGAGGGGGGGGGGGCACTAGAGCCCTGTGCACCCGTTTCACAATGAAGAAGTCAGATAGTTCTCGTGGCTGGAGCTCTGCCGGGACCCAATCTTCTAGGAATGCCTCGGCCGAGGTCCCTTTCGCCCATTCCGGAAACCCCAGCATGCGAATGTTACTGCGTTGGACGCGACCATCAGCGTCCTGCACCCAGCGCTCAATCGCGCTAGAAACCGTTGACATTTGAGCCATTTGACGTTTTAAGGTTGCAACCTCTCCCTGCAGCCCCTTGATATTGTCCTCAACTGCTGTGACTTTATCCGCTACTTTTCTGAGGTCTACACAGAGGAGATTCACATCTAATGAGACCATCTCTATTTTATGCTCAAGCACAGGGCGAGAACCATGTATAGCCGCCAATATCTCCACTCGTGTGGGCTCTTGGGCTCTTTCGGGGACCCCTGGATTGTCCACCCCCCCCCCCCTGGTGTGTGGTTCTCTGCGACTGTTGGTGCAGCAAGGTGTACTCCGTGATAGTGTTCGCTGGGTGCGAACGCGCTGATTGTCCTTACCCATAGTGAAAACCAGTATCTCCGATGCCTATCCCACGATGCGGCTTAGGGCTGAGGACTCAGCGTTCTGGACCAGCCCCACACTGGCACTCCGACCTGCACCAGGCAATGTCTAGATCGGGTACACTGCTGGGGAGGCTCCCCCAGGGGCAGGTCACAGCAACTTGCGTCCCCGGGCTATATTCCACCCCCTGGGTGCCCCCGCCGCCCAGCAGGGGTGGCTGCAAGGTCTCTCCCACCAGCTACCTTTGCAACGCACTGCAGATCGTACCTCCAATCAGCTCCAGCACAGCAGGGCCAATCCGCCAGGTGGGAACTCCCCAAGACAATGCAGTGTCAGGTTGGGGCCCCAGGAGCCTGCCAGGCCCCTCACAATAATGTCTGTGCAGAGGTCACCATTCAGGGTGTTGGAGCTGCATTACTCCACCGTGGTCAGGTGCCCAGGGGGGGCCTCAGCCCATTACTGGAGACCATGGTATTGTGAGGCGCCCCCAAGGGCCGTTCAAATTTATTTCCCCAAGAGTTCAGGCCGTCACCAGGTCCCACCAGGCACCTGCCGCCACAGGCCGACTCGAAGGAGGAAGATGGAGCAACCACAGTGGAGGCACTCGCCCCCAGTACAGTTCTGGCAGACCACGGGCTTCGAGCCGGCCCCGTCCACTGTGGCACCGCTATGGGAGAGCACTGGTGGTCAGCACCAGCCGCGATCCCAGGCTGGCCGACGATGCATACAGCAGGATCGCTTTGGCAGGCAACCTTTCCCCACCAGGATACCTTCACCATCCATGCCCCATGGTCCTGTCCTCCGGTCATCCGTGCCTCGGGCACTCAGGGGCTGGGGCTAGCAGTCCAGGTCGGATTGCCCTCCGTAATGCCCCAGTTCTGCGTACGAGGGGCTCCGTTCAGCGGGCCCACCGAGCCTCTTGCAAAGTTGCCTCCGTGCACACTCCCCTTAAGGCAGTTGGCTCCAGAATGCAGCAACAGCCCTTGGGAGCCACGGGGCCCCCGCTCTAGCCACCAGAGGCCAGTTCGGAGCTGAGTTAACCGCGGTTGCGGCAACTGCTGGTGTCCTACACCACACTCGGGCAGCTCTGTATGCACGTCTCGGCGTGGCTCGCAGCCCTCGCGTTCCCCTTAGGCCTCTGTTGTGCAGCTCGGCCCTGCAATGTCGGATGGGGCCCAAATTCGCGACAGTCGTGGCCCGCCATGTAGCCATCACTCCGGAGATCATACAGCGTGTTTGCTGTATCAGGAAAGGCAGGATGTCTCAGGATGATCGCAGACTGGCTGGGAGCTCAAAGGCTCACGTCCTATCTGCCATGTTGCTTGGCCACACCGCTCAGGAATGAGTATGGTTGATAGTTTGGGGGAAGAAAGAAAATTACACCCAGCAAATGTACGTCCAGAAGGGTATTCTGGACACATTATAGATGTACAGGTTATTTCTGGGGAGAACTGAATTTCATGGCTGGTGCACTAAAGGAAAAGTGTATATTGCAGAGAGAGGTTACTCTATTCTACAGCAAGAAGAGATGAGAATTAAACTACATCCCCGGTGAATCCATCTGTATATGTGGTGAATAAAGAGGACTGTGTCTCTGAAACAATGTAAAGTAAGAAAATGAAGGTGATGAGTTTGTGAAGAGACTAAAGGACAAGTTTAAAGCTGTATTTAAGCAAGGACATTATTCTCGATGACAATGCCATACTTGTGAGCTATTGTGTGAGAAATGTTCCTCTCACAAAAATAGTTGAGCCAGTAGAATTATCAACTGGGGTATCACCAGCGGTGATATAATTTAAGAGCTCAGTTTATTTGAGGTTAGGTATCGACCTTCACAGTTTAAATGAATCCACATAGGTAGACTGTCATCCACTCCCAAACCTGCACTGGATGATGTCCATGTTAACTGGGGCTACAGTCTTTTCCACAATGAACATGGTTAGTGCCTATCATCAGGTCAAGCTAGAAGACAACTCCAGTCACATAGAGTTTTGTTACTGGAAGGCATGTTTCAGTACTGCAGAGTGCTTTTGGATTGGGCAGTGCAGCCTCAGTTTTTCAACGTCTCATGGAAGAAACGTTGGAAGGCATTCAAGATGCCCTTGCTTTCCAGGGTAATATCCTGGTATTTGGGAAGGATGGCACAAGTTCATATTTTGGATACAGTATTGGGTGTACTTTCTCAAAAAAGACTAACCTTGGAGATGAATATGTGCAAATTCCATTGCCAAGAAGTGGAGTACTTGTGCCATTGTATTAGCAGCACAGAAATCAGACCAAAGACCAGCCAGCTGAGGGCTATAGTGGAAGAGCTCCCACCAGAAACAAAGAAACAATTGATGCCTTCCTCAGGCCTAACAGAATTTTAATCTAGTTTTACTAGTTTTTTTTAAGTTTTTTTAATAGAAATGTGTATCTAAAGTTGAAGCTTTTGGGGCGTGGCCAAGATGGCGGCCGGTTAAGACGTGTTTTACGGTCTCTCCAGATCGGGCAAGCAATTGTATCGCAATCGCCTGCTCTACGACTTAGCCCTCGGTCCGGGGGTTGGGGACTGGGCTCTGGAAGACTAACGAGCCTCCTGGTGGAGTGGAGAGCCTGAGAATTAAAACAGTGGGCCCCGGAACGGGCGAGAGGGTTGCGGCCTGCCTGGTGTGACACGTGGACGGTGGCCTACGGAGCGGCAGGCTGAGCTGTAACGGCGACCTGAGGCGAGTCCCCGACCTCTCCTGTATTGGGCCGTTCCTGCGGAGTGCGGAGCAAAAGTGTGCGAGGGGTGGCCCATAGTTCGAACAGGGGAGGCGGTGCCCCGGGGCCTGGACGCCCAATAAGCGGAGTGGGACCAGCGGAGAAGAGGGGGCCGCTGCATCCAAACCTGCGAACGCTGGGCAGCGTGTGGCCCTGAGCTGCGCGAGACTGGTGGAAGGCCCCCCGACTACAGTGGTGCAGAAGTCCAAGAAGAACCATCGCAGTGGGCCCCGGATCGGTAAAGAGAACTGCGGCCTACCTGGCGAGTCGCATGTGTGGAGACCTGCGGAGCGGCATCCTTGCCGTGACGGCGGCTGGAGGTGTTTCCCTGTCCCCTCCTGTGCTGGGCCTACGAAGTGCAGAAAGAAGGTGAGCGTGGGGTGGCCCACTGAATTAGCAGCAAGGGCGGTGTCCTGGGGCCTGTGCGCCCGAGAAGTGAAGCCGGCCCGCGGTGGAGGAGAGGCCGCTGCCTGCGACCTACTGAGCACCGAGCGGTCCTGCATCGCGCGGGACTAAGGGGGGGGGGCCCCCCTGACGCCGGCAGAGCAGAGGACTGAGGAGCAGGTGAGGGAGCTCAGTTGCGGCACCTGATTCAGCTCCTGGGCCCGTGGGAGGTACCTCCGGCGGGTGGGTTGCGCTGGCCCCGCTAGTCAGAGGAGACGAGGCTCCTGTAGACGCCGCACCCGTGACTGAGGACTGGCCGGCGCTGAGAGATGTGGGAATACTCAGACAGCTCCCCCTCGGCGCATACTGCATGATCCAAGCAGTACTCAGACCAGGAGTGCAGGACGCAGGGGGAATCTGGGGAATACCCCTGGACCCTAGGCTCCCCTAGGAGAATAGTGGAGAACAACCGGAGGCAGGGGATCTATCCAGGTCCCAGGGGGGAGAGCAACAACGCGCGAATGTGGCTGGGGCCAGCCCTATAATGATCCAGCTCAGATCGGAACATACAGCCATTAAGGTGCGACGCCCTCAAAGCTGCTGAAAAGATAGGGGCGAGGAGGCAACCATGAAAAGTTTCAAGAGTAGAGGCGTGCGGAGTGTAAACTGAACGGGTGGTACGCCTGAGGACGCCACCCCGGTCTCCTTTTGTAAGCAGTGAACGGGACCTTTTGCCAGCTTTGGGCCCTTTTACAGTTAGCGCGGGATCCACGTGCTGAGGGTTGGGAGCGGCGGCCCCGGGTGACACATCTGCTTGGTGCCATAGCCTACTGAGGTCTGGGTCCAGGAATGCGCAGGTCCACTTTCAAAGAGGGAACTGACCCCTACAGCCAGCCAACGCGTCCTAGTCAGGATCTGGGGTCTCAACGGCGCTAATAGCACGGCTGCCTAAGGACTGCTACTCACAAGTTGCACTGTAGCGGGAACAATGGCAAGCGCACGGCTGAAAAAGGAATGCTCAGTCAAGGAAATGCTCCTGAAACAATCCACGCAGGGAACCACCGAAAATTTGGGCCAGGACGTAGAGGGACTACAGGGAGGGCAGGAGGGAGCGGATGCCCCGGCTACAAAAGCCTTTATGGCAGTGTTGTTCACATCCTTACGTGAAGATCTTCAAGAACTCAAGGGACAACTCTCGGCCGACCTCAAAGAAGTAAAACGCGATATTGAGAAAAAAGGTGAGTGGGTGGCGACTCTTGAAGAACCCGAAACCGGACGAGATGAGGAACTTGAAATGATGCAGCAAGAAATCCTCCGGTTCAAGGAGCAACATATTGAACTGCAAGGCCACGTGGAAGACCTGGAAAATCGCTCCCGCCGCAACAATGTGCGCATCAGAGGTGTGCAATCGGGAGCAGAGGGGGAAGACATCAGGGAGTTTGTCTCGGCCCTCTTTCGCCAGGTGTAGGGCGACGACCACTCGGATGATATTCAGATCGACAGGGCCCACCGAGTAGGTCTACCAAGAAGTGGTAAGGTTCCGCCACCGGACATCTTGGTATGTGTACACGATTTTCAGCTGAAGGAGCTGATCATAAAAAAGGCGAGAGCTACACACCCCTTGCATTTTCGCGGACACTCCCCAACACTATTCCAGGATCTTTCCGCTACCACCCTGTATAAACGCCGGAAATTCCGACCAATTACGCTTCACCTGAAAGAGATGGGAATTGCTTACTCCTGGGGTCATCCTTTTCGGATCATCTTCCGCCATGAGGGCAAGTTGCGGCAGATTCGTTCCTGCCAGAGATGTCCTGGGAATTGCGAAGCCTAAGTCTCTGGAGACGCAATGCAAGTCCCTAGAGGGGTCGAGTCACGCCCGGCCCCGCTGGCAAAGAGTTGGGAAGTCCTCGTCCCCTCATAAGCCAGACACAGCAACTATAATAAAGGAGAGAGAAGCAGTCATTTCCTCTCTGTACACTGGCCCAGTCCATCCGGCCCCCAGCTGAATGCATTGAGAAAGCATAGAGAGCACAACATGGAGGCGGAGTCGGGGACCATCCTCTCCTCCTTTTGCAGGTCTGCTTTGGGCTCTCGCCCCCCTTTACCAGTTTACTCTAGACGAACTTTGGTCATCTTGTTTTCGTTCCATCCTGTTAGATGGGTGAGGACACAGTGTTCATTCGTTTGGGGTTTATTTTTGTTTGGGTACACTGCACCGGTCGTAGGGAAGTCAGGTACATGAAGGCACGGTTATGCTCCCTTAGGCCCACTTTCCTCTGACCTCCCTATTCTGAGCACACCCTCCCGCCTCTCTTTTCTTAGTTAAGCTTCATGGGTAAGGATCTCAAGGTCATATCTCTCAATGTACGGGGCCTTAATCACCCTGTAAAGCGCTCTGCCATCCTCTCCTTGCTGGAAAGCGCTGAAGGCGATATTTGCATGTTACAAGAAACCCATCTGTTATCTAAAGATACAGCCAGCATGCGTACACGCCGATTCCCACACCAATACTGGTCCTCAAACGCTACAAAAACAAATGGGGTTGCTATATTGCTTAGCGCAAAATTTGAAGGGAAGGTCCTCTCAACTCTTTACGAAGTGAGGGGGAGGGTTCTTGCACTTAGGATTCAATGGGGTTCCACTCTTTTCACCCTAATCAATGTCTACACGCCAAACACGCATCAAGAACCCTTTCTTATTAGGACTCTCTCGGAGGAGCTAGCATCATCTGACGCAGCAATTCTATTAGGGGGCGATTTCAACTTAGTGATGGATAATGTTAAGGATCGCTCTTGCCAGAGACTTGCACAGACAGGAGCACTCTCCCTAGAGGGTAAACGATAGCTTGCAGAGAGCGGGCTGCATGATATTTGGTGCCTTCACCACCCAGAGACACGAGACTACACACACTACTCAGCTGCGCACAAATCCTACGCGCGCCTAGATCATTTCCTAGCTTACACAATGCTTCTGCCAAGGGTGAGGAAGGCATCTATAGAGCAACGCACTCTGTCAGACCATGCTCTAATCACAGTCACCATCCAAGCAGGGGAGGCCAATTGTAATTATGCAAGGTGGTGCCTTCGGGAGGGCCTGCTACAATCCCCAAGCACGGTGAAGGAGATACGAGGAAAAATTGTAGAATACATACAACACAATGATAGGGAGGATACCTCGCTGGCTGCGATTTGGGAGGCCCTGAAGTTAGTAGTAAGGGGGAATTTCTGGCCATATCATCCGCTGACAATAGAAAGCGCAGGGAAGCGCGGCAGAGCATAGAACAGGAGGTGAGAGAGCTGGAGGCGATACATAAGCGCACAGGCGCACCGAGAGTGTGGAGAGAACAAGAGAGGAAGAGACTCCTTTTGAAGCGCCTTGACCTGGACAGGGCAGAGTATGCTTTACTCCGCCTTTGTCATAAGTTCTACTTGAGCAGCGACAAATGTGGGAGGTTGCTGGCTCAAAGGCTTAGAGACAAAACACTGGCGGGGCTATACCTCTGATCAAGAAGTCCTCAGGCGAGGAAGTGCACGCGGACACTCAGATAGCTAAAACATTTAGGCAGTTCTATTAGTCTCTATACACCGAGGAGGATACAGTACATCAAGACGCAGGCGCGTACATTGAGGCGAGCAATCTCACACGCCTCCCCAGGGAGCAGGCAAGTCAACTTGACGAGCCTATACGCCCGGAGGAAGTTATCTCTGCAATTGCTAGGCTGAAATTGAACAAAGCCCCTGGCCCCGACGGATATCCCGCTCTATTCTATAAAACCTTCTGCATGCAGTTGGCGCCCTTGCTGACGCGACTATTTAACTCCTTTCTGGAGAGCGGTGCAATCTCTGACTCCATGGCGGAAGCGGCAATTCCGGTGATCCTCAAACCTCACAAAGATCCAAGTCAGTGCGGTTCCTACCGCCCAATATCTTTACTTAACTTGGACGCAAAACTCTTCACCGGGATATTGGCGGCCAGTCTGAGCCCGCTGATGGCGGGTCTGATTCACCCAGACCAGGCTGGGTTTATCCCCACTCGACGGGGGGGAGATAACACAAAGCGACTCCTACATCTTATGGACAGTGTGCGTAGATCTCGTAAGGAAGCCCTTTTCTTGTCAATAGACGCGGAGAAAGCGTTCGACTGAGTACGGTGGAGCTATCTGTTCGACACACTCCACCGCTTCGGCTTTGCCAAGTGCTTTATAAAATGGGTCCAATGTATCTACCGGGCCCCTTGGGCTTACGTTAGAGTGAATGGGGCATCTTCAGCATCCTTTCCGGTAGCAAGGGGCACGAGACAGGGATGCCCGCTCTCGCCCCTCCTCTTCGCCCTATATATGGAGCCCCTCGCCCAACAGATTCGGGACCACCGGCAAATACAGGGACTACGTTTTGGAGGTGATACCCATAAGATAAGCCTATACGCGGATGACGTAATTTTATCACTCGTGGAACCACTCACCTCCTCGCCCGCCCTCTTGGCCGAGATGGAAGTATTCGGGGAAATCTTGGGATTCAAAGTACACCTAAGTAAGTCACGGGTTCTTAACTTATCCTCCCCCCAAGCGCACAAGGAGATCCTAAGAGAGAGATTCCCCCTACAATGGGCCAAGCAATCGATAACTTATCTAGGTATCCTCCTGGCTCCGACGCTGTCGAAAACACTGGGGCTGAACTACTCGGCTCTGGTGGAACAAACGACGAAGGCCCTGGGCGGATGGTCGAGACTGAAACTGGCCTGGTTTGGGCGTTTAGCTGCTGTTAAAATGACTGTGCTACCACGGATTCTATACATTTTCCAGACTCTGCCTCTGGTACCCACCAGAGGGTTCTGCGCACCTTACAAATGGCTACCAATAAATTTGTCTGGGGAGGGAAAAAGGTGCACCTACCCATATCCCAAATGTCACAGTCCAAGCAAGATGGAGGTGTGGCCCTCCCCTTAGTGCATAGATATCGTCAAGCCTCCCACCTCCGGTTTATTGTTGAGTGGAATCGTCCACTCCGAAAAGCACTGGACCTTTATGGATCAGTCAGTAGCTGGAGCAAATATATGGAGGGAGGCATGGCTGCCGCGTAAGTTAAGGGCTTGGGGTCTCTACTCTTCTCCAGTTACCGCGGTGACACTAAAAGTGTGGGATGCCGTGGCGCTTAAAAGGGGCCTGACGACTTTTCCCTCCCCAATATCCCCGATAGTGGACAATCCAGATTTACCACCGGGCTGCAAATCCGAGGTCTTTCAGAGATGGAGGGAGGCGGGGTGTAAAAGGGTGGGCTCGCTGTTCGATGTTGAAGGCATTCTTCCCTATGAGCAACTGAGATCGGACTATAATCTGCCTAAATCCGATGAATTCCACTACCGGCAACTCAGACACTGGGTCACTTCACCACCATACCTAGCGCAGGCCTCTCGACTGCTCACTC
This sequence comes from Calotriton arnoldi, assembly GCA_963921515.1. NCBI lineage: Eukaryota > Metazoa > Chordata > Amphibia > Caudata > Salamandridae > Calotriton > Calotriton arnoldi. The sequence goes on from CAWUFW010000721.1 coordinate 2,316,900, forward strand.
CCTTTGAGAAATGGTTAATATGCAAAACAGATGACAAACATCTGATCTCAGCACTATACACTTTGCTCACCACTGGGCAGAAAGGGGGGCGTACAAAGGGTCAACTTCATTGGGAGGAGGAGCTGGGTAGGGCACTGTCTGACAAAGAGTGGGAGAACATCCACTACAGGGCACATCACACAGCCCATAACACCGCTGGGGCCGAATCAGCTTTCAAAGTTACATCGTACTGGTACCTCACGCTGGCTCGCATCCACAGCTGGGACAAAAATCACACTGGGAAGTGTTGGAGGGGGTGTGGCCTTTCCGGCTCTTTGGTGCACTTACTCTGGCACTGCCCAAGATTGGAGCGTTTCTGGGAGGGGGTATTGAATGACATTAACAAAGCCTTTGATACAGAAATCCTACGCTTCACAGCGTACACACTACTGGGACTATCAAATGCGCTGACATTTCCCCTTCGCTCATTGAGGGGTAGGCAGATGGCGTTGGCACTACTAGCTGCACGACAAACACTCCTTGCACAATGGGGCACCACGAACGTCATGGACCACACAGCCTGGCTACACAGACTTTGGTTGACCCTAGCCATGGAACGCCTCTCTCTAGTCCAAGACCACAAGGGCGAGACCTATGCAGAATTATGGGCCCCTTTCATCCAAATACTGTCAAAGGACTTCAGGTAGGTAACGTGCCCCAAATATCTCCAAATATTGCATTTGATTCCTGAAGCAAAGGGGGTGACGACGCCCCGCACGTAGTGGGTCATGTCAGAAATGAAGGCCAATAGCTCATGACGGACGATTTAACTGTGAGCTGGGCCTCAGCCGGTGGAGGACCCCTTTTCTTTTCCTTTTTGGGGTGGGAGGGAAGGGATTTTCCTTTTTCTTCTTTTCTCTTAGATTTTATTAATGTAGATACAATCCAGACAACGCTGCCAGCCCCCGGGTTGTAGGCATTGAAGCTGTGTAAATGTGTTCCGCTCCTAGAACCCATGCTGCCAGCCATTGTGGTTGTAGGCATATTGCTGTGTAATGCTTCAGGATTGTCTTTCAAAACTAATAAAAGATTGGTTCCATAAAGTTGAAGCTTTGAGACAGTATTACTCAAGAAGTGTGAAAAATGAACGTGGGGTAGCACAGAGTGAGGCATTTAGCAAGCTTAAGAATGAGATTGTGTGGTCACTGTTTGCAAACTCTCCTGGTTGGGAAAGAATGCATACTGAATGCAGATGCTGACAATTGTGGTATCAAAACAATTTTAATGCAATGGGAAGGTGAGAAAGATCGGTATCCTATGGGTCAAAAACCCCGTGTTCATCTGAAAGAAAATGCTCCGTTATAGAAAGGGAATTGCTTGCATGTGTGCAGGCAGCAGAATACTACATGATGTTTCTGTGGAGTACAAACTTCACTTTAAGGATGGATGTAGGAAGCTGGCTGTTTATGTGATATATCAAAAATCTGATATACCATGTAGAGTACAGGGGTTCCCTTATGAGTGGACAGTGGCTTGCTATGGCAATCTCGAAATGCACTGTTAGGGGCTAGTGTGGTCAAGCAGCCTTAGGCTTAACACAGAGGAGTGCAAGACATCTGAAAATACACACAATGGTCAATAAGTGAGACACACAACTCAAAAAGAGGTCACACCAATTTATAAAAATATCAAGTATCTTTATATATGTTTAGGCATCAGAAGAAAATTGTTCAGGTAAGTACATTTTTAAATAGGAATATTTTTTGTTCAAAAAGTCAACAGTGCAATTTCTGAGTTCTGCAATGTTAACCAATGGCAGCAGGTCATCCTATGGGAGGGGGTGTGACACCCCCTTCCCTTTCAGGCTTTTGTTCTGGGTCTCCTGAGAGCAAAAGGCTCTCACTCTAGGAGGTCAGAACAGTGTCTCGGGTAGCAGGCTGCCAGGAATCAGTCAGAGAGTACACCAGAGCCTGGTAAATTTTCAGGGGTACCTCTAAGGTGCCCTCTGGGTGCATGTATTTGTAAGTCCAACACTGGAATCAGTGTGGGTTTATCAATACGAGATGTTTTATACCAAATATCCCTATCTTCAGTGAAGCCATCATGTAGCTGGGGAACTCGTTCTCACCAGTGTCCAGCAAATGTTTTAAAATGGCTTCCCTGGTCACTTGTACTGCCAGTAATAGGATTGACCAGCACAGGGCATATCTGCTCAAGCAGTTATGCCCTCACATGTGATATTCAGCACACTGCCTTAAGGCTGTCAGGTCTGCTGTAGGGGGTGACTTACAAATATTACATGCAGTGTTAGGGGACATGGCACATAGGGATGTGTGACGTGTCGTGTTTTCACTTTGATGTGCACCAAGACACGCAGCCTGCAATGGCAGTCTTGCATGTGCTTGGTGAGGGGTCCCTTAGGGAGGCACAATTCGTGCTGCAGCCCTTAGGGGACCCTCTTCAGTACCTCAGGCCCTAGGTACCAGAGGTACCATTTACTAGGGACTTACAGAGGGTGCTAAAGGTTTTGCTAATTGGGGGAAACAATTGTACAGTTTTAGGGAAAGAACACTGGTACTGGGGACCTGGTTAGCAGGAGCCCAGTACACTTCAGTCAAAGTTGCATTGAATACCTGGCAAAATAGTGTGTGGGGGTATTGCAACAAAAACCCAGTTTCCTACAACGGACCACAAGCTATTCTCACTGGCCATGTGCTGAATTTCCTCTGCACATTAATCATTATCCAAGATGAATTCCAGCACAAAAGAAGTTGGTAAAATGAGATCTTATCAGTTTGTTAAAAAAACAATAACTCTGCATCAGTAATCTCACTGAAGATCATAGATAAGAGTTTCTGTGATAATTTAGATAACTTGCTGTGCCTTGATATTTCTGTGTTCCTCTGAATATATATACTTTTTGAAAACTCAAAGTTTATTAAAGTATTACCAGACCAAATTTTACCTTACTTTTAAAATTCCCCCATGTATCAAGTTTCTCCAATTCGGTGTTTTGTTCTTAATTATAATCACTGCATTTCAACAGAAAGGCCCCTGAATATACCTTTTTTCACTCCTTTTTAGGTCTCACCTGAGACGAGGCATGCAAGACATTTTGTTAGCTTAAAATGAGCTTACAGTCTGCCCATTACTTATCGTTGGTTGGCTTCATTGTCGCTCTTATTTGCTGGTGTCTGATTTGTTAAAGCTGTGGGCTTCACGTCCTCTTCTTCTTTTTTGACCCTCTCCTGGAGCATGGCCAAAGTACTTGTGTGCTTCCACTTCTCCCATTTTGGGTGCTACTTTTTTTTTCTTTTTGTTGAAGAAGTCCTTGAAAGTGCATGAGTCTTCATGTTAATTGCCCCCATCTCTCCCCTCCATGGCTGGGTTTTTCCTGTTGCTTGCTGCCATTCCTCTCCTCCATGTCCGCTTCCTTCCTTTTGCTGACCCCTGCCACTATTTTTGTTATGGCTTGCCCCTCCCTATCTCCCTCTTTGTTGCTTTCACCCTCCTGCCCTCTCTGTTGTTGCTTGCCTCCTCCTGCCCCCCCTTGTTGTTGCTTGCCCCCTCCTTGTTGTTGATTGCCCCCTCCTTGTTGTTGATTGCCCCCTCCTTGTTGTTGATTGCCCCCTCCTTGTTGTTGATTGCCCCCCCCCTGCCATCCCCCACCCTCTGTGTTGTTGCTTTTCCCCCTCCAGCTGTCCGTGTTGCCCTCTAACCACTTGCTACAACAAAAGAAGGGCTATGACACAGCTAGCACTCACTGCGTCATATCATTTTTTTTTCTTTTTTACTTTCACACATGCTATGATGTTGAGTGAAGTAATTCGCCACACTTCTTCAGTAAGTAAGTGATGGGTGTACTCTACATAGGCACCTGCCCCCACACTCCGACTATCAACAATAAAAGCACTATGACATGGCCAGCACTGCCCGATTAATAATGCTTTTTTAGTTTGTTTTACTTTGTCATGTTGCACAGCAGCCATGCTGCAGTACAACATGACTTATAAACATTAGACCTACTGGCATTGCCAATGCTTGTTGGATCAGTTATGCGTTCCATGTTTTCACTGTATGCACTGTTGTAAATGGCATGTCGCTATTTAAAAAAAAAAAAAAAAAAAAAAAAATTACCCTTCACCCACTAATAGCTGCTACCTTTAAGGCATCCATTGCACTTCACTGTACACTACTTATGCTCGATAACTGTGCCTTTCTCTAGTCATTAATGAGGCAACCTGGACAAAAGCCTCATGGTATTTACTTATCAAGGGGAAACCAAACCCACCTTCATGTGTTTTTCTCAATTAAATATAAATCATTACCTTTCTTTTCTAAGTTATACCCCTTAAAATGCCACTTTAGGAGGGCACACATCTTCAATGAACTTGCCTACCCATCTTGCATAATTCACCTCAATTTGTGACAAGATTAAAGGTGGATTGACAATAGTAAGGCCTTCATTGCCAGTGGCCTGGAAAATGTGTCGGATTTCCCCACACCCAGAGTTACCAATACTGAGGGTTCAGGTAAACGCCAAGGATAGGGAAATCCAGCCATTATGAGTTGGATCCTGAGCGTCCACAAACAAATGAGGAATTACCGGAAGAATTGATAATCCTGGATCCAATTCCCCACTGATTCCCGGTTCGAGTCTTGGCAGCGCTGCGCAACATCGTGTGATTCTATGCAAATCACGTAATCTCTCCGGGTGATAAATTGTTATATAAATATGCTGCAAGAGTAAAAGGCAAAGCTTTATGAAAATACAGTTCCACCAAAGCGGATGTTAACAGTATTTCAGCTGCAGTAAACGATAAGAGAAGCAGACGAGGAAAAATGATTGGTAAATGCAGGAAAATATGCTACAGCCAATAGAAATGAAGGAAAGGTAAGTGGAACGCACAGGAACCAATGAGAAGCCAGGAAAGAGAGATGTAAGTCCCTTTTAAGTTTATATTAAAAGTAATAGATTTCTCAAGCACAGCACAAGCGATGTGCAGGCGAAACCTAAAAACTAGAAAAATTACCCCTCACAGCCTATTTTCAGTGGAGCTGCCATGAAGGGGGCTCCTCTGAAGTCACAGAGATCTCTGCAGGGCTAGTGGAAATCTCTTAATATGGTGGGTGGTCGTCCAGCCAGAGTGGTGGATGAAAGTCCTCTGCTACTGTGATAGATGGTGGGCTGCCATCCACTCTATAAATCGGGCAATTTGTCTTGTAAAACTGACGGGGTGGAGTTTCATTTTGTCCAGATTAAAACTGAATCTACGAACAAGGTCATTCAATATCTGCATGGTCTGTTACAGAACCAGCTCCAATGCTTGAATCAAACAGTGGATTCACGTCTTCCCTTAATAAAAATAGTTCTGTTTTTTGGATATGGGCCACAAATTGGTGGAAAATAAGTGAAGCCGCAATCCAATAGATGTTTTAGTCTCCAGACATCTAGCAGCTAAGTACTTCCTGGCAAACAGTGTTTAGCTCAATCACATTCTAACTGTGCTGCTGGAAAAAAAGATTGTTGTCCTGTCCTCCACCATCTGTTAACAGATAAAACTCTCATTCAATGATCAGATTCCCTTTAAACACTGAGGGGCATATTTAAGGGAAAGTCACGCAGTGCAGCAAGTCACCTTGCTGCACTGCTTGACCGGGCAAGGCAGGAATGTGCTGCAACGAGGAGAAATAAAGATGTTTCTCCTCGTTACACCTCCCCTGAGAAGGTGTATCTTTTTGGCGCATTCCCAGGTCCACCACTTTTGGTAAATCTGGGAATGCATCAAAAACCATAGGTGTTGCGTGGAAACACTTGCGCAACGCCCATGGAATGCCTTCACAGGGCAGAGTAACGCAATGCAGGACAAATCGCTGTGTTGCGTAACTAGATTTATGAAGCCACTCAGGAGCACGTAAAGTTGCCTTACGTAGCTTCATAAATCTAAATTTTCAGTTGCGCTGTGCATGCACCACGTGGCGCAAGTGCCACGCAACTGGCCTCATAAATATGTAACTGACAAAATTTCGTGATGACCTCTGATGTTAGACTTTGGTTTATGCGCTGCCTTGCATCAAATCATAGTAAATCTGGGCCTTAGGGTGCAACTTTCTGATTCTATGGAGTAATTTTATTAAGAATGTCCTCTTTTTCCACCCCCGTAAACATGACTCTCACAAACACAATATTCAAATGTTTCCCCCCAATTCAGTCTCTTTGGTGCTTTTAACTTGTAAGGTGGTTGATAGTCAACTGATGGTCCATGAGGTGCAATGACCCTGTCGGTCTCTCACAACTAGGCCTGGGCAACACGGAACTCCGCCAAGTGACCAAATATCTCCGCCACGCTACGCAGAGTTCCGCAAGCAGCGGAGTGAGTTAGGTGATGCCGTTTGCGCTGATTTTTAGTGCCCGGCGTTTCTCCTGCGCTGGAAAATCAGCACAAACGGCATCTTGAGCAGCGCAAGAGGACGCTGTTTCTTTATGCTGCTCGAGTAGATTTCCTACCTGAGAGGCAGCTTCCTCAACGGGAACGGATGGTTTCTCAATGCGAGTAGTTGCGACCATTCGCGACTGCCTACATTGAGAAATCTCGATGGGAGGTGGTCTAGCGTTGGATTTTCCTCACTCGCGCTCTCCAACTAAATGTTGGCGAGTGAGGAAAAAACTCCACTCCGCAGAGTTGATTTTTTCGGAATGCCGCGTGCTCCATGGAGTGCGGAAAACTCTGCAAACGGAGCGGCGTTCTCCGCCCAGGCCTACTCGCAACAAAGCCTTAACAATATAGTTCATAAAAACACAATAGCAAAATCTTGCATTTCATGCCCTAGCAATCCCATGTTTGACCGCATGCAGAAGTGTAAACACGTATAATCTCCAACAACGGCACATTGATTGCATTCAAAGCATGCTTATGCAGACATGAAACAAAAGTAATTTGGCACTATACAAGCACAAAAAAACAGACACAAACAAGGAACAATAAAGTTTGTCATTTTACACATACACGAGCTCCAAATTTTGACTAAATCTATATACAAAACCATGCAAAAAAATAATTAATATCGGAATACGCGCGAGGACAGTCGACCCCTCCAGACCCCCACCTGAATCCGTCAAATGTCAACAGTTAAAGTCGATACGTGATTAAAAAACAGGGCCAAGGATCGCGTGCCAATAAAAACGCAATTTTTAAGCCATAACAATTATCAAATTGCTGTCATTGAACATTGAACGCGTGACAGCGTCAGCCTTATCGCAGTGTTAATAGGTAACTAAGCTTACAAATGTCCACCAGTTACGGCGGTGCTGGGAAAACCAATTACACACTAGCACCCATTCAAGGAAACGAAAACATGTCACCTTTGTACACAAACACTTGCATCACTAGCGCTGCGAGCTACAGTACTAAAAAAAAAAAAAAAAGCACTGGTTCCTGCAAAGGCATTGTGAATAAAGTGTACTCTGCTCCCCGTGAAATTTAAGGAAAAGAAATGCAAAATAAGAGACCTCTACCTAGTTATCTCCTTCGGCTTTCTCTGCACAGGTAATTATCTTCATTTCCTTTCATTCTTGAAACCTTTGGACTATGAGCCAGAGGCTGAATATTATAATTTCGATTTTCTGATAAGGTCCGGGCAACGAGGCGTAAATCCACGCCCCGATTATTGAACCGTTTGTGAACTTTGTCATATTTCATGTAAACGAGGAGTGTGACCATACCGGCCTGTCAGTGCGCATGCGTGAAATGGTTTCCGATGCGCACAAGAGACTGTGGGAGGTGTTGACAGATGGGGGATAAACACCGACAGGGTGCCCAAGTAAAGTGCGGCCTGTTCAGGCTAACCACTGCCTTTGTCAAAGTACAAAACTGTGAAATTAGTAGTTACCTGCTGCACCATACTGCGTGGGCGGTGTCCACTGACGTCACTGGCAGCACCGCCCCCATCTGGATGCACGTGGCTAGGGCGCCTTCAGTGCAGATTAAAATGACTGAAGTAGGAATCCGTGTGCTGTGATCCACCTCGGCACGCAACATGCAAGGCTGGGAGCACCCACAACAGACATGTTGCAGAAAAAACTAAGCCCTGCAGTTAGTCTGCACGGGGGCTCGCGTGATGCAAGTGACTTGCATCATGCAACACAATACACCGCTGTACAATTATCCTCGCTCTCCTCTGGTCCCCCTTTGGAACCTTGTCATCTGCAAAGTATACAGACAGGATCTCCGTTGATCTCTCTGTGCCTACAGACATGATTCAACTACCATAACCGCTGCATTGGCTTGAAAGCAAGCCTTGGTCATCCTACTATTGATTTTTATTTCCAAGTATTTATTGATTTTGCCAAAACATGCACACAGTAGGCACCTCCATGGTGGCGGCACATCGGCACAGGTAACAATCACAGATATGAAAAAGGTTACACTTTGCAGTTGTTTTATGCACCGTGTCTTAGTTGTTCTAGATATAATTGTAAAAAATAATCGGAGTTTGATATACTCAACAATATGACAACAGTTATAACATTGCGTGGTCCCTTGTCGTGGTGTAAATACCCAGCCCGTCCATCCCTCAAAGGGGGTGTCTGGCTGCAGCTACGCATCCTGCCAGTGCTTCATTTGTTAAAAAGTAACCGCAAGGGCCCTTCTTAGGAGGCCACTGCACCTTGCACCATCGACTGCCCCTGTCAGTGCTGCCGATGACAGTACACACACAATTACTAACCACCGCACTCCTACAAGTCTGACAGTTCAGATTATTCCAGGGCACCCAAAAATATAAGAATGGCATATACTGATGTGCGGCAGGTAGTAATCATTTTTAATATATACTGAATGATTAAACAACTGTTGTAGTGCTCATCTCAAAATTGGACAAACAGTGCCACGAGGTGGTGGACTGTCATATTACCCAGTGTTGAGAATTAAGTGCAGGTGCTGAGCACCAGAAACCACTGGTTCAAATTAAGCACTGATCCTGGCAGTCCCTGGCTTCTCTTTGACATCCTCCCCTCCTACGGCACCACTTCTCAAATCCATGACGTCTGAAGCATCATGTTGCGCACGGTTGCAGAGTGGCGGAGTTGAGTGTGAGGGCTCAAAAGGAGCACCGGGGCGAAAAGAAGCCACATGTATATCTCTCAACCCCCCTGGGGAGAGTTCTCTTTACCAACAGGTGTAGATTGTGGTGCATTATATGGTATGGTTGTGCGACCTTTCCGTGTAATACACTTGCAAAACTGTCTTGGGTCCAGTCAGGCTCATTTGTAAAATCTCTAGCTCCACATTGGGTAGCTGTGGTTTCAACCAGCAAGGCTTAAACAAAGGAACTAGTGTAAAACATTTAAAATTACCAAACAACGAAATAAGAAAGTCACACAACACAAAAAAAATCAGGCCCCAATTAATAAAACTAGATTATATTTTTATGAATTTTTAGACACCAAGATGAGAAAAATCCACCAGAGGGTACCGGAGATATAGATTTCTAAGTGAAACTTAAGTCTCAGCTTTTTAGTCCAAAGTTGAACCAAGCATTGGTAGTCCTAAGGTTTAGAAACTTTTGATAAGTTGGAAAGAGTTGTATTTGGCTACTCTGGCCTGAGACTAATTACAGCAGGGAGAAGCTGAGGAAGGCCACTAAGGAGTATTTGGACAGTTACCTGGTCACCAAAGTAGTCTCAAGTCCAGTTCCACACTTTACATCAAGACTGCCATAGACTTCAATGGAGTGGTCCTGATGCTGGGGATGCAGGATGCTGAAGAAGGTGGAAGATGCTCTGGGTGCTGTGCTGTCGGTGGCGGTGTCCCTGCGGTTCCTCCTCGGTCCACGGGTAAGGTGGAGCGACTTTGTCTACAGGGGTCGGTGTCACTTGAAGTCCTCTTTGAGCCAGTAGAAGGCAAGCTGCGGATGGGCTACCGATCTCCTTACACAGTGAATCCAGCAGTATCCTTTGGTGAAGGTTGGTGTCCCTCTTTGCGAATCATTTGGACTCAGATGACACTCCCAGATCTAACAGACGCAGGTGCAACATTTAGCCATCGAGGGTTGGTCTCTTGGGTAGCCCAGTAGTCAGTGGCAATTCGCAGAAGGTGGCTACTGACTTTCCGGAATAGGCTTCTTCAGCTTTGGTGGCCGTGATGGTGGTTCCAGGGGGTTTGATGACTGACTCTTGTACTCAACTCTTTGGTCTGGGAATTGGGATCGACTTTTCCACGAGACAGGAGCAACAGGCAAAGTCTCCTCTTTGCTAGCCCAAGGTGCAGCAGGTGCAGTCCAGCAGTCGGTGCAGCCTCTCTTGCCAGGTTCAAGGGTCAGCAGGGCAGTCCTTATTCGGTTCTTTTTCTAGTTAGTTTTGATCTGAGGTTCAAGATGCCAAAGGCGCCATATTTATGCCCAGATAGTGCCCTGGGGAATGATGGGATCACTAGCTAATGGGCTACCAGGATCTCCCGCCCTGTGATGACTTCCGGCTATGTATGGCATTTAGTAATCCTAGAGTGCACTATTCTGCCCACTCTCAATATGTGTGAATCCTTCCTTGGATGTTAGGAGCTTGGTAGCCCATCATAGGAGGTATGGCTACTTGTGAGCTACACGCCAGTGGGAAAGCCAGTTTGGCCACTGGTTTCCCCTTTCTGTTACCACCTCCAGCCTGTCTAAATGAATAAAAGGGCAACCCTTCAGGAGTGTGATTGCCATTTACCCACCAAAGGCGGCATTGCCTTCGAAGCTCTCCTTCTGGGCCAACACCCTAAGTGGCTTCCTGCAAGGGGGAGGTAACTCCTCTTGCTGTAGCAGATTTCTACTGTTCCTGAGCCTGGGAGTCATTTACACAACCCCCAGGAGGGCAGAACACTGTCTGGTGGCCAGCAACCGTGCGAGGCCACTGAACAAACTGGGCAACAGAGTGGCAACTTTTTAAAAGTTGCCTTTCCTTAAAAGTGACATTAAATTTGACTCCGGCATCAAGTCAAATTTAATACCACGATTAATTTGATACCTGAAAGTACCTATTTTAGTAGGCTCATTCAGAAGTTAGCTGGACTGAGAGGTCAGCTGGTAACTCTTCCTTGGCCAATAGGCCTACTAACCTTCCACAACAAAAATGACAATTTGGAAATTTTGCTGTTAGGACATATTAAAAGTATATGTCCCACTTAAGAATAAACAGCTCCCTGCCTTTTGGCTCCATAGGCCTTTCTTAGGAGAGACAAATATATATTGCTAAGGGAAGTGGGGGGCTGTGCCATTGATTTAAATGCCAAAGTCAGACTAGCAGTTTAAAACTGCTCTTCCAGGCTACAGTGACAGCCTGGGAGCCATTTTGTAGTTTGTCACACACAGGGTGACACAACCAGTGCTGCAGCCCTGGGGGGACAATATCGTACACGCCATAGGTACTCTTGGTATCATATACTAGGAACTTATAAGTGAGTCTGCTTATGCCAATTGGGGACATCCAATTCAACATATATTTTGTAAAGGGTTAGAACACTGACACTGAGGTCCGGTTCGCAGGCCTCAGTGCACTCTCAGTGTCGGAAAAACCAGCAGCATCAGTCCAAAACTTTGGCGGTGATCATGCAAAAAGAGGCATTTCCTTACACAACGAATCTGTCATGTCCCATAATTCATGTAATCTCTTACATGTTTTCTGTATTTTATCTGCTTAATCCAAATGCTATGGGGGGGTCTGTCATCAGATTTGGCCTCAAATGCTTCAATATGAGTGTCCCCTGCTCCCACTGGGGGCCCCCTTATTCCTCGGTCACACAGTTACCGTTTCCGCATTTGCCCATTACTTCAGATCTTGTAGCCAGGCATGAATCTGAGGGGTCGCCGGCAGTTTTCACACTATTGCTATCCGTCTTTTTAACAAGACAAATGGAAGAGATCAAGGAATCTCGCTGTGTATTTATTTATTATTTATATATTTCTTTTGTGCATAGCATAACCCCAAGCAGGCACACAGTGGGTTCCAGTATAAGTTGTTTATTCAGCAATTCAGCCTGCACTACAGTTGCTGCTTCCGAATACTTTGTTATTGCGGGACACTTCCACAACATATGGTAGAAGTCCGTCTCTTAATACACGCACCAGGGGCACTTCTGTGACACAACTAGGAACATAGAACCAATATGGCTAGGTGAGAGGTATGCTTAATGTAGGTAATTGAATTGTAGGAACTTAAGCAGCGGATTCCTCAACACCCTTAATGTGTTCCAAAGAAGACATCCGCTGCTTACCTGTTCATTTTTGACTGATGTTAATGGACCATTTCTCTCCGAGCGAGGGATAGGGTGTTGTGGTCTGTGTCAATAAGGATCCATGCACTAGAGTGACTGCCTTCCTTCCCTGACTATGTCAGAGCATCAGTTGCAGCTCTTCAGATTGTTGTGTCTTGTCCTGATGCTGCCCCTAAATATTCTTTACTGCTTGTGTCAATGCATCTCTGATAAATGCTTACTGCTTCATTTCAAAGAGACAGGAATCCAGGGCACGACATTGGCATGGATTAATTTGTCCCTCTCTCTTTCTCACATGGAGTCCCTCATGGTTCTTCACTGATTCCTGAACTAACTCAGCTTATCCCCTCCTTCGGTCTCAGATATAGGAGCTCTGCAGATGTCAAACAAATCTTGATGATAAATACCAGGCGGGGGCATTTAATTTTTAAAACTGAGTGCGGTGGCTGGGTGAATGTGCCATAACTCTCTCAAACTAAACAGTGACAAGACAGACTCTATTAGTTTCTGGCCACAGTTCACCAGGCTCCTTTCCCGAAGGCCTGGGCCCACTCAGTTTGGCTCTGCCCCTACACCAGCTTTCTCAGTCCATAATCTTGGTTTTCCTCTCAAGCAGGATTACTCAATAACTGCTGAGGGTAACAAGCTCTCCTCCACTTGTTTTCACTTTAAACTTCTGTGCAAGATTTTTATCCTCTCACTTACAGAGCCACCTCAATTACTTAATTCCGTCTTCTTAGGCTCACCGACGTTCATTTTGCATCATCTTCAACTTATTTTAAATTCTATGGCTCTCATGGCACTTCAACTTCCAAAACAATCCCATGACTTGCCTTCTCTAACCCTCTTGCACCGCCTACTGGTTGACCAATGGGTTATCTTCAAAGCCAGGTGTATGGTTTTCAAGGATATTCTCATCCTGGTCTGACATACTGTAGAAATGAGTCCAATATTCTTAGTTTTGAAGAAGGTTTATTTTCAGTTTCAGCACAGCAATGTAGGTCCATCCATTAACAGCTCCAGATGCAACTGGGCAACAGACAAGATATCAGTATGAAACAAACCTTGCGGAATCTAGAATGTCAATGGAAAGTAAACATAGCGCATGCCAGGGCTGGCAAGGAACCAGGTGATGTAACAAAGGAGGAAGGATAGAGAGGGAGGGTAAGAAGGAGGAATGAAGATGTAACACATCCCCCTAATTAATAATAACAAAATGTCAAAGTGACACTAAATAAAATCATTAAACCTTTTTGGCATTTGTCTCATTCGATCAGATAATTTGACTCTTGAGGCCACCGTCTCATTGTTTACTCCATTACCTGTCTTGGTATCCAACTGATTGTTTGTCCTATAGTTGTTGTGCTGGATAATGTCATTGCTAGGACACTTAGCTATTTTTCTTACATTCCAGACCTTACCGTCTTGAGTAATTACACTATTACTGAAAACTTTTTTAATCTGAATAGGTTTCCCAAATTTATTAGTACTCTTATTCATTATGCCAGGTTTAAGAATTCTAACCCAATCTCCAACTTGGAAACCGTGTACTCTGGTTTTCCACTTATCATTGTACCATCTCACAGTTCTGTCTTGTTTTATTTCTACTCTTTTTGCAGTATCATGCACACATTCCTTATCATTAAACTTAGTTTGGCATTTGTTCCTGAACCACCATGGACAAACACGTGATGCAGGATCTCTTCCTTTAAGTAACTTGAACGGGCTGACTTCTGTCGTAGAATGAGGTGTGATACGATAGACCCATAATTTTTCTCTCAAGGAGTTCATCCAATTACCGCCCAATTTTAATGAATCAACCACAATTTCAGAACCCTATTAAAGCGTTCCACTTGCCCATTTTCATGAGGTTCATATAATGATGTACATTTGTGTTCAATACCACATTCTTTAAGAAACCCTTCCATTTCTCCAGATGTTAACTGCACCCCATTATCTGTGACTAAAATGGAGGGGCATCCTTCAGCGTGCAAAAATTTCTTTAAAAAAACAATTACTGCATTGGTTGTGGCTTTGGACACAAATTTCACTTCTGGCCATTTGGAATGATAGTCAACCATGACCAAAGCAAAACGAGAATATTCCGGTAAATCATTAAAAGGACCTGATATATCAAAAGCCACTTTTTGCCATGGTACTTCAGGCCACTTAACCACCTTCAATGGTGGTACGTGCAATTTTAGCATTTTTTCACTGGATACACATTCATGACATTCCCTGACAACCCGATCTATAAACCTATCCATTCCTGGCCACCAAAAAAAACTTCTAACCAAACGCTTCATGGATGATATACCAGGATGTGTTTTGTGGGCTAAATTAAGTATGATGTCTTGCATGCCTCTTGGCGGTACACATTTTCCTGACTTAAATAGTAACTTACCCTCAAAGTCTAATTCTCCAGATACATTAAAAAATGGTACCAGATCTGATCTCACCATATTTTTTTTTGGCCATCCGCTTAAAACATATTTTTTTAGTTCGCTCCACCTATCATCATGTTGTTCACAATAATCCCACTTGTCTTCCGTGATTTCCTGAAATTGATTTGAAACAATGTCACAAATGCTAACAACTAAATCACATTCTTTGATGGTATTAGCTTTATCTTGGTCACAGGGTAAGCGAGAGAGAAAGTCTGCAGTGACATTTTTCTTACCAGGAACATACTCTGTATTAAAATTATATTCTTGCAATTTAGACGTTAACCTTGCAATCCTGGCTGTGGAGTTCCAGCCCCCACCTGTAGATAAAATGTTGACTAACGGTTTATGGTCCGTTCTAAGGGTAAACTTGCTGCCCCACACATACAACCTATAATGTTCAACTGCCCATACGCATGCAAGAAGTTCTCTTTCAATTACGGCATATTTCCGCTCACATTCATTTAAAGTGCGCGAAGCAAAAGCGACATTCCATTCATCCTTCCCTTCCTTTTGTGAAAGAACTCCGCCTAAACCATACAGACTTGCATCCACTGTAATAATGCATTCTTTCTTCATGCGAAAGGGTTTTAAAGTGGGTGCATTCACAATATCTCTTTTATACTATCAAAAGCTCCTTGTTGTTCTTTTGTCCAATTAAATTTTACATTCTGCCTTAACAAAACTCTTAGAGGTTCCATTTTGGTTGCAAATCCTTCTACAAATTTACTATAGTATTCGCACATTCCTGCGAATGACAAGAGTTGTTCTTTGTTTGCTGGTGATGGAGCTTTAACTATGGCATCAACATTAGTTTTTTTTTCGAATTACTCCGTCCCCGGACAACGTATGTCCCAAATACTCAACCGATCGTTTAAACAACTTGCATTTGTGTGCCTTTAGCGTGAGCCCATGATTCTCTAATCTCTTACAAACCTCATTTAAATGCATTAAATGCTCAGGTTCATTTCTTGAAAAGATTAAAATATCGTCCTGGAAGCATTTCACATATTCATCTATGTCCCTGAAAATGTGAAACATTACCCTCTGAAAGACTGACGCTGCTGACGCCAGCCCAAAGGGCATTCTTGTGTATTGATATAAGCCAAACGGTGTGATAAAAGCTGTATATTTTTTTGACTCTTCCATTAATTCTATCTGATGATAAGCTGAATGTAAATCGAGTGTGGAAAAAATGTGTGCCCCTTCAAACATAGAAACTACCTCGTTGATATTCGGAAGAGGGTGACAATCCACCACAATGTTTGAGTTTAGGGCTCTCAAATCCACACAGACTCTCAATTTTTGGTCAGGTTTGCGGACCAAAACAATGGGTGAAACCCATTCGGAAGATTCAATAGCTTCAATAATGCCTTCATCAGATAGTTCCTTTAACATTTCCCTGAGTTCTTCCCTGATGTTAATCGGTACTCCTCTAATTTTCTGTTTAATTGGCACAACATTCTCTTTCAATATAATTTTATGAGTAAAATTCTTCAATTTCCCTAATTCATTGCAAAATACTTTGTTGTATTTTCTAACTAGGTTTCCTTCCCTACAGTTCGATTCAAGTTCTGTGTTGACCACTGCAATATTGTTAAATAATCTATCATCACATAATGACACTGGTTCGTTAGACCTTGGGTTTAATGTTAAACCTAATTTATATTGATCGCGCCATCCTAATACATTAACACCTTTTGGTGTAATATATAACTTCACCACTGCACATCTACCTTTGAAATATAACTCTACCTGAAAAAAACCTTCAATATCAATTTTTGTGCCATCAAAACTCTCCGCTATTATATCAGATGGTTGTAAACTGTCATACTGTATCACATGACCTAATAGTTCATGAAAGTATTCACGTGTGATGATTGTCCACGGAGAACCCGAATCAACCATAAGTATGAGTTTTTCTCCTAAAATTTGGAATTCACAATTAGGAGATTTCATTATATTATCTGGAACACCATCAATAATAGACACAACAAATCCTTTGTTCATTTCTGATGTATGAACACAAGGTTGTGTAAAATCCTTACTATCTACAACATAGGATACTGCACCACGTGACTGTGTAATGTTGCGTTTGTGATCCCTGCATACACTACTGAAATGTCCTGTTCTGCCACAGTTTTTGCATTCTCTACCTATTGCAGGACATCCTGGAAACGAAGCAATGTGAGACTTGCTGCCACACCTATAGCATACACTATGATTAAAGGCCATGTCATTTCTTTTGTGAAATTGTGTGTAATGTGGTTTGTTTCCACTGAATCTCATGTTAGGTATGTAACGTGTTTGATGCTGTTCACTTTTGGGTTTAATGGCACATATCTCTTCTTCCTTAGTGGTTACATTAGCTTTTTATTTAACAACTTCCATCCACTTTTCAGATTGTTCTAATGCTTTGGCTTCAGCTATGGCTTGAGTCAAACTGGGATCTCCCATGACCCATAATTTTTCTTGAATTTTCTTATTCTTTACATGTACAATTATTTGATCTCTTATCATTTCATCAGTGATAAGGCCAAAATTACAGTGTAAGGACAAAGCTCTTAAAGCTGTCAAAAAATCATCGAACGATTCTTCATCTTTTTGTGTTCTGGTATAAAATTTAAATCTGTTTAAGGCAATGCTTGTAACAGGTTTAAATCTTTTCTCCATTCTCATTAAGGCCTCAGTGTAAACATTGAAATTATCTCCACTTTCGTTGTCAAGTGCAGCCATAGGTGGTAAAGTTCTAAAAACTACCTGTCCCTCAGAGCCTAAACAATGTAAAAATATACTTTTTTTCCTTTCTGCACCCATTCGTTCCCCATCTATGGCCTTCATATATGTACTGAATTCTTCCCTCCACCTTGACCATGGTATAGGTGGGTCCCCTTTTAATTGTAAAAACTTAGCTGGTGGGTCGATCTGCATTTTGAATTGTGTAATATAATAAACTGATTTATAGAACAGTAAGTAATAATATGATAGTACTTCTAGCGTGTGACATTTAGAATATAATACATACCAAGTGTATGTAGTGGTCTTTAACACATATTAATACCTTAAGCATGTGTATTTTCCCAATCAACATAAAAAAAATACTTTATAGAGTACGACCGTCATAAATGTGTTGCTTTGCTTTCTTTGCCTTTTTTTGAATATTGTTCAGTCATAGGGATAATGATAATTTCATGAAAATGAGTTAACGTAAACTTGACACCATACAGTGAGAATTCCCCGAAAATTTTTTTTTTTGGAACCGGACTTACTTTGATTGAATTAGTATTAAATATACTTAAATAAGCTTCTTTTGCGAAATAGCGGTCCCGATATGCTTCTTGAAAAGAGTTCCTGGTTACCGCGGTAACCAAGATGGTCGCTGATGACGTTGCACGTTTTGGACGTGAGCGTAGATTGTAGAGACAGCCGGGATTGAAGTCGGAGGTGCACGTATTGCAGTGACGTGTCTGGAAATGGAGCGTGCGTGGGGAATTCAAAGGATGTCCAACAGAAAAATAAACTGACGGATCAGGCCTTCAATGAAATACGGTAGGCTGAGATCGTTAACAAAATTTGTAGACTGTGCAAACGCAAGCCGGCTGCAACGGCGCTCACCAAACAAGTTGCAGGGGCGCTCACTGACAAAATAAAATCGCAGGCTGCCACAGAAATGGCTTGGTGAAAAGATGCGGTGCAGAGCCGGCACACACCGCTATCGAAGTAATCTCTGCCGCGGGTGCAATCAGAGCACAGTACAGTATTTAAAGCAGCCGCCGGTGCAGTCACCTCACTGAAATATACGCACAGATGATGCCGCGTCTTACACACAGTTATAGAAATAATCTCTGCCTCGGGTGCAATCAGAGCACAACTCAGTTATCAAAGCAGCCGCCGGTGCAGTCGCATCACTAAAATGCACGTACAGATGATACTGCTAACACAGACTCTCCCGCTGGTGCAATCAAAACACAATAGAGATGAAATACAGCCGCAGGTGCTATCAGATCACTGGTATAAGGGGTTTAAAGTTGAGCAGTGATGAGACTAGTAGGAAGTATACTAGTGTGCTTTTAAGTTCCAAGCAAAAATGGATTTCCAATAAAGTATGGTGGGACTGGTACAATACTTTTACATTTTCTCCATGGGTTCAAGAAACACTCTGTACCTGTGCTGATGTATATGACAAGAGTGGTTCTTCAGCTCGTCGCCAAATGTAGAAATGAGTCCAATATTCTTAGTTTTGAAGAAGGTTTATTTTCAGTTTCAGCACAGCAATGTAGGTCCATCCATTAACAGCTCCAGATGCAACTGGGCAACAGACAAGATATCAGTATGAAACAAACCTTACGGAATCTAGAATGTCAATGGAAAGTAAACATAGTGCATGCCAGGGCTGGCAAGGAACCAGGTGATGTAACAAAGGAGGAAGGATAGAGAGGGAGGGTAAGAAGGAGGAATGAAGATGTAACACATACTTGCAGCAAAAGTTTCATCAGTACTACCTGGCTTGTTCCCTCAGGCCCTTGGAAGACAACCTTCAAGGGTCTCTTGAGTATGCCGCTCTCGGGCAGGTGGCAGTGCCCTCCGTATCTGCAGCTAAGAGTTGAAACTCCCTACTTGCCAACCTTGAAACTTTCAACCCGCTGCTGTTTTTTTGTAAAGATTTAAAACATGTTTTTCTGCTAATCTCTACTCAGCCTAGCCAAGAGCCCACATAACTATCTCAAATTCTTAGCACAAGGACACCTTTTAGGTAATCACACACTTTAAACATCACTATACATACATAGTCACTGGCCTTAAAACTGGTAAGTAAATTGATGCCATCTTTTGCGTCACATGGCATAAGACTTTTGTAAATTTGGGTCTAAATATCAGGAACACAATTCAACAAAAAGCCACAACATCGCCAAACTTGAAGCTGAGAAGTTAAAAAAAGAGAACACTAGAAGGCAAGCCTTTTCACTCAATGTACGGAGGATCTAGAAAAACATCTCCCACAAATCAGTCTTGTGCCACACTTCAGAAAGAAGCCCAGTACATCTATTGAAGGAACCATGCTGCTCCCTCAGCCCCCCCAAGATGTACAATGAAAGACTGTCTTCTCCTTCACCCATCACACTTTTGTACACAATCCTAACTTGTTCCTTTGGTAAATGAAGTCTGGATTCCAAAGACGTGAAATAGATTCATATTTATCGAGGCCCTCTCCTCAAATAATAAGCCCCAGTATCACAGAGCAACAGAAGGAGGTCCAACTTTGAGGTTCAAGAGGATCTTACTCATAATCCAATATGTTCCAAATGACAGCACAGGGGCATAATAGAATGGCGCACAGAATGGCGCACAGATTACACAGCACAACCTGGCACTAACTCTATGGTCATTTTATGAGGAGAAGCATATCTACCAGTGCTTAATTTGAGCAGGTGGTTTTCGGTGCTCAGCACTGGCACTTAATCATCAACACTGGCGCTTTTCATAAGCACCAGTTAAGGACACATTCATTTACAGGGAGATTAAGTGATTTTTGCCCAGAATCACAGGATGTTGAACCGATGCTGAGACTCGAACCTGGTTTCCCAGCTCCAAAGTCTGAAGCTCTGGCCATTATGCCACATCTTCTCCCCACTTCCATGGTTAGTAGTTGCTTCTGATTTAGGCGGCGCTAACAGGAAAAATGGGCTGGTGCAAGCTGCCTCCTGACGAGAGCCCCAGCACTTTGATATCTACTTTATAAATGATGCATTTCCATACACACATGCAATCACAGACATAAACAAACATTCACATGCATCGATGGTCACAAGAGAGGAGTCCTAGAGTTCAATACCCCATTTCCTGTAAAGTGATATATTGCTCTCTAGCCAGCTATATGTTATATAGGTGCCAATCTGCAGCTTTTCTCACACTGTCTCAACTTCAACTAATTTTTGCACTTTGACACAGATTTACTATTCTATTGCACTGCTGTGATGCAAAGCAGTGCTGTGTGATACAGTAACGGTATAGCACAAACTTAAGCATCACAGGTGAATCGCAAAACGGCTTTGCATCGCATAGCGCCAAATCCCTGTTAATGTAGCTGAGGAACTGAGAACAACGCAAGCACCTCTAAACTTTTAAAGCCAGACCCAGTAAAATTGAATAACCTAGCTTTGTGTGTAATCCTAGCACCAAATAAAAGCCGGCTCACACAACAAACAAATGGAAAATCGTGTGCAATACATGTATTTGCAGCAGGATTATACATATTAAGCGAATGCCCCACGGGTGGTTACCAGTGCATACATTTGTGTACTGTGGTGAGTACAGTGAGCACAAATTGCTCGCAAGACACTGCTTGCTCTCCTGTGCATGATAGTGTAACATAGCGTCAGTCACAAAAGAGGACAATTCTGAACGAGTACAGCATTGCACAATTTACCGCTGAACTGCATACTTTTTATGGCCTTAGGGGCAGATTTACAAGCCCCTTGCGCCACTTTTAACATGGGAAAAGTGACGCAAAAGTGGCGCAAGGGGCTTGTAAATCTGCCCCTAAGTTTCTTAATCTCGCCTTTTCTCCATTACTAAACCATTTGCAGCCCAGAGTCTCAGTAAAGTTCCTAAATAAGGATCCATATTGGGGATTATGTCTTTTTTTTTTTTTTTAGAAAGCCATCAGTGAGGGTTTGTCCCTCCTGGAATATATATAGCAAAAAGTGCTTGGGTCAGGCTGGGGAAAAAAGCTCAATAGGTGGCCGGTCCCTGAACAAACCAATCCTTCTCCCAGACACTAAGCAAGTACAAAACATGATCTTACGCTCAGACGCCCTAACTGTTCCCTTAGTGAAACGAGGTGGCCTACCTCACATTGTCGCCTTGTTCCTTTCTGTGCCACTTTTGCATAAAGACAGAAAATTATATTTGAGGGTGACAGAGAACTGTCTGCCTCTGGCCGTAATGTGTTATTCTCCCTGATTTAAGTACTCCTGAGTGCCTGTAATATATGGCAATCGTGGGGATGGGTCCTTTTTCATTTCAAGCTAAGACAATTTTACCATGTGATCACATGGAATCTGGAAATCTTTTCTGAAATATTATTCGAAAAACATTTCTGGAGAATGGTCACCTATCATATCAATATAGAAGACCACAGATAATGGTTAAAATTAGTCATAACAACTCTAATATTTGCTACTATACTTTGCAAACTACAACAACAGAGGAAATACAATAATAATATTAATGGTACAAATTTCGAGAATCTTCCACTCTGGGTTTGATAGGGAAGGAAATGTTCTTATAGATGTCAATTAAGGTTGGCCATGGCCTGCTCTTTTTTATAGAAAATTGTGGCATTTATGTCTTGGAGAAATGTCTGCACAAATCATGCTTGTTATAAGTTATTCGAAAAAAAATCAATGGCCTTCTTTCTTTGACAGATTCGTTAGATGTCTTACAGTTGCGCACCTTATGGCACAGTGCGGCTTTCATGGCGGTGTTTGAGCCTCTTCCAAAACGTTTAGTCTATATCTAAAGGTTGGCGGACTTTAGTAACTGCATCAGTGCAAAATATGTCTCATATAGAGGAATAATTGATCCCCTGTTGTTGTACTTAAGATTTGTTATATCAGTAAGTCTAAGGTCTAAATTGTCCTGCATCCTATTCGTGTTGCAAGATGTGTACAAGCTGAGAGACTCACGGGCTGTTCAAAAAGTAGAACAGGAAAGGTTAGCAGACTATAATTCACGCCCTATGGATGTGCCCCGCGCTACTCCTTCACAGAAGGAGATGGCTAAGATCTTTAATCCTAAAAAAGGAATTTGTTCAAGAGGGCATCAATTTTTTATTTGGAGGTGAAAGTCTGAGGGGAAAACTCAGTGACATTTTGTGCCAGGTTTGCACCACAAAAGTGAGAAACGATGGACTGGCCTGCGGCCCAAGCACTTGCCAATGACAGAGGTTAATTTGAGCAATCCATCCATCACTTTGTTGTTGTTGAATGCAACACAAAGCAATGTTTCTCACTGCGGTAGATCGCTTTGCGTCAAGTGGGCATACCATGGGTAGTACATGGGTGTGCCAAGGCAAACACCCATGGTTTTTGATGCAATGCCCTACCTATTAACAAAGGCCCACAGGGCTTTGCCAAAAAAATAATGCCTCTTCGAGGCCGACGTTAAAAAGTAGAAATGTTTTTATTTCTGCAAACATTTCTGACTTTGTATGTGTCCCGCACAGTACAGCACGCATCCAAAGTGGTAAACATTTTAAAGTTTGTCTAGGAGTAGTATTTTGTACTGGACGATTAACTTTCTAGTACAAAACATATGCTAGACGTGACAGAGACACCTTTGCACTATAATGCAAGGGTATGGCTGGTGCAAGATGGCCTGACTGTGCGCCAGCGCTACGGAGAAATTAAACTTGCTAGACCTTAATGGCAGCCTTGACTGAGCGACAAAAATGCAACAATGGGGGTAGGGATGCACATCTATTTTCTTAATTCCTCCAAACATTTCCAATAATGTTCTTTGAACGCGTGCAACTCGGTGAGGTGCCATGCCCAAAAGGCACCTAGGTAAGAATCAATTTATAATTTGGGGCGTCTTGCGCCCCAACCAAATGCACTGCTGAATATAGCCAACTAGTGGTCACACAATTACTCCCAATTAATCCATGTATTCCTTCAAATCCTTAGTGTAACTCCGCTTTTATTCAACTTATTTTAAACAATTTTTGCATCCACACGCGGAATGGTATTGCCAATTTTCTCGTTGTTCTTATGTTAGAGCTGGGCCATCCGAACCTCTTGCAATAACATGAAAGACGCAAATTCGTCCAAGGCAGTGTTATTTTATTACAAAACCCAATGCATTTCGGGCCACTTGTGCCCTTCGTCAGGGGTCACTAGAATGACAAGTAAAACAATCACGTTTTAAAAAACAGTTCTGTCTCTAGCATCAGTAATGTTTACACATTGATTTGCAATTTATCTAGGTCCAGCATTCAAATTTCACTGAAGTTCATACCCCATAACCAGTTCTGCCATAATAATGCATGCCTCTAAACAAAAAGAACCTATCAGTTCATGTAAATCATTCCCCAGGTTTTTATCTTTCACTCACATACAACTCATAAATCCGTCATCTTTCGCTTCTTATTGCCAGCAAATACGCTCATTTTTCCTCATGCAACGCATTCTTTCTTACTCCCGATAATCACTTCCCACATTTTTAACCCCTTGCCTCGCACTTAAACTTTTACTCTGACGTACTGTTGCCCACCAATGGACAACTCAAAATCTCCACTCATTCAAATAAACCTCCCATGCCATCTTGCTTTCATTCACCCTCAACCTCACCCTCTGTGTTATACTACTCATTCAACCTACTTCTTTCAGAGCTGTTTCATTCAAACATTTTCTCCCGATCTACCCTTATTTTAACCCCATGCCCATACGTTCATGTATACGCTCTCATACGCCCTTCCATTATGATCAACTTCCAACTGTTAACCTTGCGCTCCAATGCATTGCGCACTCACTCCCTGCAGTTGAACAATATATCCTTTCATTTCTGATACCTTTCTCAATCCCTGCATACTATCACATACGGCAAAAATGCCGTCATTGCTTTCATCCCGCTGTTGCAAAAAAACCATTCCGTACCTGCCGCCATCGTTAAAAAGCAACCGTCCTCATTTCCCATTCAAATAACAATTGTTCCCTCCCTTATACAACCCTTTGTTTGATGACATGCAATCTCCTGATTGGTCCCCTCTTTAACTGCTTCCCGCCAACAGAATTACTTTGAAAATTACTTTAGCTATCTTAAAACTTCATTTCCAATAATGCAGTTCGAATGTTGAACTTCAATCAAACATCGTAATCAAATTGCTTCGTGATTGAACTGAAAATGAACTGTAATCAATGTGAACCTTTTAACTAAAATGTATTGCCATCCAGTGTTAGTGGAGATTGTTGTCCAAAAAATTATAACATTGTCTTTTATGACGAACCATGATGTCTCGCCGGCCGTGTGGAAAAATACAATCTTTGTCCTTGTTACTTCTTTCTCCAGTTTTGATTTGCGGGTGCTATCCCAATGTAGGGCATACTTTTTGGCAAAAATGCAACAATGGGGGTAGGGATGCACACCTATTTTCTTAATTCCTCCAAACATTTCCAATAATGTTCTTTGAACGCGTGCAACTCAGTGAGGTGCCATGCCCAAAAGGCACCTAGGTAAGAATCAATTTATAATTTGGGGCGTCTTGCGCCCCAACCAAATGCACTGCTGAATATAGCCAACTAGTGGTCACACAATTGCTCCCAATTAATCCATGTATTCCTTCAAATCCTTAGTGTAACTCCGCTTTTATTCAACTTATTTTAAACAATTTTTGCATCCACACGCGGAATGGTATTGCCAATTTTCTCGTTGTTCTTATGTTAGAGCTGGGCCATCCGAACCTCTTGCAATAACATGAAAGACGCAAATTCGTCCAAGGCAGTGTTATTTTATTACAAAACCCAATGCATTTCGGGCCACTTGTGCCCTTCGTCAGGGGTCACTAGAATGACAAGTAAAACAATCACGTTTTAAAAAACAGTTCTGTCTCTAGCATCAGTAATGTTTACACATTTATTGAGCACCATCCCATTTTACAGTGTAAGGCAGATTTTTTTTCGTTTGTTTGAGCGAGAGAGAGAACAATTTGTTTGATGTGGCTCTTCCAGATTAGCCTCAGAGTCTAAATAGTCATAGCAATGGGTAGATTCAAACTGCCCAGTTTGGAGGTAGTAAGTTTTATTTTTTTGTTATTTTATTTCTCATAGATAGATGTCGATATGTTTTCTTATCTTTACAGTATTGATGGGTACATCTCTTTTAGAAAGGAACTCTTCAAAAATAAGACATTGGGTCCGATTCTCAGAGTCACGTAAGAGTATATAAAAGAGTACCCCTGCAGTACTCTTACATGTCTTTGTGAATCAGTCCCAAAAGATCTAAATTGGGAATATATTGGTCATGTTCATATACAATTAGACAAATAGACAGGACTGGACCGTCAGCACTTTTATTAATAGGGAATCCTGTAGTTCTCTAATGTTTTTGTGAATCATCCTTACAGTCTCCGAAGAATCTTTCAGATTTTTTAACAAAACTGCAATGAGTAACATTGGCAATCTAGCCTATTCTATCATGTGAACATCAGAAAAAAGTTTATTCCGCAAAGGAAAGATAGTACAAACTAACCCACATTTCCCGCACACAGATCTATATTCATCATAATTGAGTTGACATGTTTCAACACTTGTCTTCGCCCATAAGGGTCATGCACATATATCAGGACTACATAAGGTCTGATGTGCTCCAGTAAACTGCAAGACAGACAGCCCTGTCATGTAGAAACCTTATTTACATTTAGAAAAGAACATGAGTGAGAGTCAACTGATCGGTATAGCCTGGTAGGCGACTATACCCATGCCAGTCTTAATGATAACAATGAATGTCCTTATTTTTATATATATGCCCGGTTGAAGGCGTGAGCCAAAACGCGTAGGCTTTCCATGTGGGATGTTGCAGAAGCACTTTAAATTTAAAAATATATATAAAAGATTTGCTACGCACTTCGACCTGGTGCTACGCTGTCCTTTCGTTGTAAGCGGGGGAAAGTGCGGCTGGATTATCGGATTGGAGGGGATGTTCGCTGTGGAGAATATATATATATATATATATATATATATATATATATATACTTGCATTAAACGTGTTGAAAAACTATCCCTGGAGTGCGGGCATTCTTTGCTGCTGCGGCGTGGCCGTGTCAGCATTATTCATATATACAAATATATATATATATATATATATATATATATATATATACATATATATACACATATATACACAAAAAAGAAGCAGAGAACTCTGGGTAGTTCCAAAATTTAGGTGGCGGGCAGCTCCTGTATAGGGCATCCTACAGCACCAGCAACCCTCTGAATTTGTTCACCTAAAATGTCTGTTTTCTATCAAAGTTTTTGAACATTGGATTAGCACAGTGCCATCCACGCCGCGCTGTAAAATGACAAAGCCTTTTACCACTCCAGGCACAGTATTACAGCTTCGAATTGGTAAAATACCAACCAAGCCAACCTAAAATGAATAAAAGCAACCCCAACCAAGTTTTTCGCTGTCATTATAGCACTTCAGAGAGGTTTAGCTTTGTCCAGACACAAGGGAGCACCAAGTATAAGGCAAAACAATACCCTTTAATTTCATTCATCCTATGCAGCAAAGACCTGGAACAGCATCCCCACGCACCTCCGGACCATCACCTCACTTCTGAATCGCCCTCAAGACCTGGCTGCTCTAATAAGCATCTGGGGCCTGCAAAACCCTAGATAGATAGATAGATAGATTAGATAGATAGATAGATAGATAGATAGATAGATAGATAATGTTGGCAGCCAATTATAGTCATGTAGAGAAACACTGTAATCTGTACAAACAAAATGTTTTTAGACAGATACTATTCACTACTTTCCACTATGATCATTCAATAGCCTAGCTCCATTTAAACCTCACTAGTATGTTTATTGGTTTGTTAGTAGGGTTGCTGAGGATATTCTCAACTCTGTGTTAAATAATTTCATTCCGGCTGGGCAATTAGTGCAACCTGCTGCCCTGTCCTGGGAGGGGAAATAATGTGTAGACATCCAATCATATGCTAATGAAGGCAGAAAAACCATGTTTTAAAGATAGTCCATAGTCAGAGATGTCTTACCCAGTTCTGAGACGAGTGTCTCTGGTAGTCTCAGTTTGCATCTACTGGTTTCCCGAAAAGGTTGGGTACATGGAAAATCCTTGTTAAATGGTTTCCCAGTTGACTGAGCAGTCTGCACATCATGGAGCGCTCACCACTCTATAGTAGTACTGCAAATGTAGTACAAACTACTATTCACAGACGTACTTTCGAAGGTTCCGCCTCTCCCATCTTTTTCTGTGCATAGATCTCTGCCCCCACTTCAGAGTCTCCGCACATGTAAGTATAAGTTATATTAGTTTAATGTGGGAGAGACGGGGGAGTGGCTGGATGATGGGGAATGCTTACTACTAAAGAGGAAGAGTAAGGAGCCGTTAAGAGGGGGATAGGGAGGGGTTTTGGGAAAGGATGTTCACCTACCCATGAAAGAGTACGCACATTGCTATTCACAAACTGTATTTCTAAAGTTACTACAGTCAAAAAAGGACTCAAAACAGTAGTACTTTACTCCACCTCAGAGATGAAGTAAGTTCAGTACCATGGCCAATCACTAGTACTACTACACTCTCCTATCGAAAATAATGGAAGTATGGACTTAAAATAAAACCCATAGGAAATAATGTTAAATTAAAACAAGTTATTTAAAATTGTTAAAAATATAAATACATTTAATTTAATGTTAACAAAAATAAATAAAATGAATACATATTTGATGCTTTGTTATAAAATATCTTAACATTTTGAAAGTACAAATTTTATGTAAGAATACATTTTATTAAAATATGTATAATAATAAAAAATTATACTGCATTCTATTTTTTAAATTAGGTGTTATTTTTTCATTTAAACATCAGAAAAAGTATTTTCATATAATTTAATAGATTAAAATGAATTGTTCTAGATCTAATACAATATCTATAAAATTAATTTAGAATAATATTTAACATAAACATATTGTTTACCATTTTTCACTTAAATAAACTTTTTTACTTTTATGTATACTTTACCACAGGGAAAATGCACAACTAAAAAGCTGTTCAATAACTGAACCAAGCAAAATGTTTCTTTTTACAGGGATTTACACTTAGAACTAAATGGTGCAGGTTTAAATAATAAGGATTACAGCAGTTGCAGCACACCTGTTAAGGAAAAGACTGATTCTTCTCGATCACAGCCAGGCTAAACACATAAAAATTGGTTTCATCCAGTCAATGACTTTAGCTCCATTTACTAGGTCACTGAACATCTTTGTAAGTTTGGCCCTAGTTTTGAGGAGGAATTATTTGAGGAGGAGGTGCAAGAGGATTTAAAGGCAAAGGATTAACATCTTTGGGATGCATAGGGCAGCTGTCATTGCCAGATACCGCTTTTCACCTGATGTGATCCTGGACTTACTGACTGGGAGCAGGAGCAGGATTCACCTACAGGCCGCACCCAGGCTATTCCAGCCTATGTCAGAACACTGGCTGCACTCCATTTCATGGCCACTAGGTCTTTCCAGAGGGTCTCCTCAGAAGTGAATGAATGGAAAACTTTATTATATGATTAATTCAAATCGTTACAATTCTTGCAAAACCCAGAAGAGTTCAAATCCAAGTTCAAATCCATTGCTAAACAGTTTAAAAAGAAGGTCAGACCGCGGATATTAAAATAAGCTAATGCGTACATGTGCTAGGACGCAAACTTGGCGCAGAGAGAAACACTGTCACACGCCTATAGCTGCCCTCATTATCCGTGGGCTGATAAAGGGCTAAGTGACTACAAGTGCGGACACGACCGCACCAGCCAGCCTTGTGTTCAGGAAAAGGCAGCCTTCCGCCTCCTATCCTAGGGACAGCTTGAGTTTTATTGTTCCATTGACTGAAAACTTAGCAAGGCGGAAGCTTACAGTGGGCTACTAAGTTCTTATGTTGCATCGGAAACTTAATAAGAAAAGAAACACTATCACACAGCGAATTTGCAGTAATGAGTCGAAGATGTACATTGAGTGAGTCACGGGAGGCAGGTGAAACAAGATCTTAGTTTAAAACCCTGCAGGGTCAGCCCTACACAAGCTCGTGTGTCACCTGCTTCATAATTGTTTTTAGGTCTCGCCTGAGTCAGCGCATGCGCTGCTCTGCGAGACATTTAGTAAACGGGCTTTAAAAAGTCCGACCACAGCTTTTTGGGTGGCATAGCCCGTGCGGTTACGCGCACAATGACGAGCGGAGGCGCCATCTGGCTTTCCTCTCTCGTCATGGTGCGCGCACATCGCACACCACTCGCCCGCCTGCTTTCACTTTTCCCGTCGCGCGCGCGCGCACCACTCGCGTCCCTTTTTTTTTCTTTTAGCGCGCGCGCACACACCTCCCGGGCTTGTTTTTTTTAACTTTCACTCTTTCCCTCTCATTTGTTAATCGCTCATTTCTCCATGCCATCCCCTTTTTTCCAGCCATAACACGCTGTAAAATCATTCTTACCATGGCATTACTTGCACAGTATCATTTACAAAGTAGAATGCGCGGACTCCCCTTTCACTAATCTAAAGCATTTTATCTTGTTCCTCGTGCGTAATGCTGCTTTTCCCCTTTAGAAAAAAAGACAAAAACGTGCATATGTTTTTTGTGACCGTTCGTGTTTTCATTTTTTTTGTCCAGATGACTTGTTAACAATGACGCAGATACTTGATCCGAAAAGAAAAGAAACATTTTAATTAGAGATTCAAATGGGGGACGTTAGGCCATAAAAATATGTTTCTACGTTTTGCATCATATAAGAAAGCAATTCTGTTTTCCCCGTACTGTGAATTCAACCTACTTGGAAAGTTCCTAACACATTGCAACCACCAGGTGGCGTAACAGCAAAGCAGACCCGTGCTTTTTGGGTGGCTCTCATATTCCGGAAGATTTAGCCGTGAGCATATGTATTGTATTAATTATTTTCCAGTACGAAAGAGCTTTGTAATCCCACTATAAAACACGCTTAGAGGCAGCCACAGATAAGGCGAGGTCATTTTGAAGGAGGCTCATCTTTAAGAAAAACTGTTTATGAACTGAACACGTCTCTCTTTTTAAAAGTAAAAATATACGGCATATTTATTTGGCTGGAGAGAGTTTTTAATTCTTCACTCTTTCTCTCTCATTTGTTAATCGCTCATTTCTCCATGCCATCCCCTTTTTTCTACTGCTCTTCCTTCCTTTCATTATCATCGTCTCCCTTGTGTACCATCTCCTCTCTCTTTCACCCCTTCCATCTTTTTCTTTCTTTTAGTCTCTTTCCTGCTCCTCTATCCACTTGTTTGTCCTTCGATCCTCTCTCTTCTCCTTCTCCTACCCTCTTTTCTCTCTCCCTTTTCCCTTCTTTTCTTTCATTCTCTCCCTCTTATTCCTTTCACTTACTTCTGCTTTGCACCCTCTCTCTTCTGTCGCTTTCCTCCTGTCACTTCCCCTCTCTCGTTCCCCGTTTCTCTCTCTCTTGCCACCCTTTTACTCTCCCTATCTAGCCTTTTTTCTTCCTTGCCTTCCATTCTTTCATTGCCTCTTCCTCTCTTTCTCTATCCGCCAATGTCTGCGTGTCCTCCTCTCCCTTCTCTGTCTCCTTCCCCTCTCATTATGTTCTCACCCGTCACCCTCCTCTGTCCCTGCCTTGTAGGGCTTCTAAAAGCCTATAAATTGCCCTGACAGGTGCATTTGCCTGACACTGGGAATACCCTTGGCTTTAGCTGTTTGCCTTTGATCTCCGTTGAGAGCTTTTTAAGATTTGGCAATGCTAAGGCCTTTTTTTCTGCTAAACCTCAGGTGTGATTAAATTATATTTGTAGCAAGTAAAAGCGTCTCCAGTCCTGAATGCACGAGCTGTCTGCAGCATGTGTGCTTTTTTGTTGTTTTTAGGCGGCCGCCGGTGAATCACAGGCAGGTTTTCCCAAGCTGGCCATTCATTTTGGATTTATTTACATCTGTTAATGAATTGCTTCACATGCCCCTCGCACACAGAAACTACCAGCTCCTAAATCACAGGCCCAAGATTGTTATAGTATTTTTTTGGGGGGGCATATTTATTGAGCCTGGCGTCGAGGCATGCATTTTGGCCACCCTGAGAAATGAGTGAATACTCTTCAACGGGGAGCTGGTTTTGATGGCTGGTTAGATATTTTGGGACAAGAGTACTGGGCCTTTCACCGCGAGTGTGGCAGCTCGGGTCTAACATAGGCTGTGAGTGAATACAAGTATTCACTCTCTTTTGTGTTCAGTGGCTGCCCTAGTAAGATTTTAACACCGGCATTTACATATTTTCTGGCCCTGAATCAGTCTTTCGTGGATCCTGCACCCAACAGGTGGGACCCCTTACACCTCAAATAAGAACACAGCCGAGCCTGCTGCACTTCAGAAAAGTAGTGATACATTATCTCTTTCATCTACAATTCAACTAGTTTTTGAACTCTTAAGCTTTTGCACATATTTTATCACTTAACGTTACCTTCTTACAGTTTAGGAATCACCATTGAATTCTCTACATTCACCCCAGAATTACTATTGCTTTCTGCAAAGCCTTTCTGAACATCTGCGCTATAGAAAAACAACAGATAGTACATTTTGTCAATCATTTTTTTTTGTTAATGGAAGTATTCTCCTACACAAACGTTTTTACTTGTGGTCGCAGTGTAGCAAACCCCAAACACAGCAGCTTCATGCAGTTGTGAATTTTTCACAACTTTGTGAAAGGAATTTCGATGTCACACAGTCCTATATGGGGCCCAGTGAAACGTTACTCATAGAAAAATCAAAGGTACTAATTTCAAGTTACTACAGTAGCACAGTTGAAATGCAAATTAAACTTTTTATTTTCCATTACAAATAGTTGAAATAAATGGAAAGTGCCAAACAAATCAAGTGAGTATAAATAACAAGCATTGGCATAGCCAATAGGTCTCGCTTTTGGGACCTTATAAGTATTTAGTCATGCAGCACAATATCCTTGGTGCAACAACATTAACTGTTGCATGGTTAAACACTTATAAGGTCCCAAAGGCGAGACCTATTGGCTATGCCAATGCTTGTTTAATTTGCATGTTAGCTGACAGCATTCACCTCTTAGGCACATTTCCACCGCAGCCTTGCAGGAGAGGATATTCAACACTCTAAAGAGTGGTTTAAGCTAAAATTTTCTTAACCCCAAAAGTTTGGGGGCAGATACAAACAATGTGTTGCAAGTTCTTGGCAGGGGCGGTGCGTAGCTTGCATGAAGGCTGGTCATTCCTCCCAATTCTTCTGTACCAATATGCTGTGAAGGGCATCAGGTCGAGCCAGAATCTTAGCAGCTACCTTTTTTTTCTCCAAAGCCATTGGTTGCGTTAAGTATGATTGTTCAGGGGAAGGATTATAAACGGGTATGGCCAAATTGGCATGAGGTTTTTTGTCTAGCTCTTCCAAATCCTGCCAGACAGATAGCAATTTTGCCTGTTTATTTAGTAATGTAGATTTTGTTTTGTTGGGCAGCTCCCAGTCGCAGCTCATGGCAATAAAAAGTAGCCGGCGGCGGGGCAGCAAAACTTATCTGATGCTGCCAGCCGCCTCGCGCCTTTGTGCTCCTCTGCTTCCTGCTCCCAGGAGTCCCTGCAACACCATCAGAAACTCCCCATCCAATCCCCGTTCATCTCTCCTGCTGCATGAGAGTAGCACAGGGATTGGCCTGAGCGGGCTGGTTTAACGCTCGCTCAGGCACTGGGAGTCTGTGCCGTTTCTCCACCCGGCTGTGAAATACAGCTGGGTTGGAGAAACCTAACTGCGCATGTCTGTTTGGCTGGCCTAAGACGGCCGGCCAAATTGACATGCGCACTTATATGTGCACTCCACTCCTCCTCCCTCCCATGGCCCGGCCCTGCCCCTTGTTGCACACGCTTGGCTCAGCCAGCAGCTGAAAAATAAAATGATAATAAAATATAATGTTGTTTTTCAGCTGCTGGCCCTGAGCCAGTGGGGCGATGCTTCTCCGCCATTGAGGAGGAGCTCCCGCTGACAGCTCCATCTCCCATATCTCTTTGGTTGCTAATTCTCTTAGGTCCATGATGAAATCAGATTTCTTCGTTGTATTATCAATTGATAAAGTAAGGTATAATACATTTTTTTAAATCGAATTAGAAGGGGCCCGCTGTAATTTAGAGCAAATGCAAAAATTGTGATTGAAGCAGCAGCTTATAACTTGTTAAATTAAATTCCAGTCGAAGCTGCACTTGCAATATGGCAACAGGAAATTGGAAGGAGTAATGAAAAGTGCTGCACTGCGGTTTAACCAGCCAGTAGGCACGCTTGTTTCTAAAAGCAATTGATCCATAAATTGTGCCGGGATTATTTTACATTCTATAAATTTAGCTATCCTGGCGACATCTGGCCGAAGAGATTCTTCAAGGGCGGGTTCACCAATTGGGGTGAACGCCACCTCTACTGGTTAAAAAGAAAAATTTATTTTCTTGTGTCCCCTCACTCACCCAGGGTTGTCCCTAGGTGACATGCTTCATCATTGGGGCCATCCCAAACATCTACTGATTGGGGCGTGCTGCGACTTGCGGATTTACGTAGGAGCACTTACCTTGTGAGGCTATGTATTGTGCAGTGTAGGGGGGAGTGGTGTAAGTGATGTTTTAAAAATTTACCTAACTAGTGAGCTATTGTTTTATTCCTGCTCCTAGTTGGTAGGGATAAAAAGGGGTTAATAAAAGGAAATGTAACTGTTATGTAATTATAGTCCCTTGTATTATGTCAACATGTTTCAAGGTATCCCCTAAACCTTTTCTTCAGGATAACAAAGGGACCAGCCCTTTGTGTACCACTCCGTGCCGGACCTATAATAAATTGAAGTGAAAAATTATTAATGCACACCTATTGTGTGAGCATTGGGAAAAATATATACATACGGTTGCTTCTGAACACGTAGTAACTGTCATTGGGAAGAAAAAGCAAAATGCAAATTAATACATACTGCCTGCCCACCGTTCTTGTGGGCAGGTAAAGGCGTTAAGCTGCGCGTAAAAGAAGGTACTTCATACTATGGTGTAAGTGCCCTTGAAAGCAAACTTAGTTAGTGCTCAGATCTTGTGTGGGTAATACTACACATGATACCTTAATTGTGAGCAGGCAAGGTTGAAAAGACATAATTTAAAAACACTTGTAGTCAAGGACAAAAACAGGACACACACAACATGTAACATAAAATCAATTTCTTTTTGAAACATACTTATTTTTTGGCAAAAGTGCGCCTCATGGTCTGTCTGGGTGGAGGGGCCTGTAGAAACCCTACATTATAATAATAGACAAAGGAATGAGATAATGAGGATTTGTTATAAGCCACTCATTGCTTGTGCCTTCCTATGACTGGTTTAGAAAGAGCAAATGGAATTTAGTGAAAAAGGCAAGTAAAGTTATGTAAATTCCTGTAGGGAGAAAACAATTGATGATGTCCTGTAGGGAGAAAAAAGTCTTACTGTGCTCAGCAACCCTCCGTCAATACGACCTATTCAGTCCCAAGGCAGACCGCATCTTAGCGTGTCTTTGCCTTAGTGCCGGTATAAGTAGTCTGAAAAACAGCCGAGTCATTCCCTCGTGCTGTTAGAGACTAGAGCGTGTAAAGAGTAGTCTCGTATTGTGGTGTAAACAGTCCACCATGTTGTTGGTATTTTATGAAATGGGGGTGTGATTTTTAAAAGTCTAAATTACTAATTAGAGTGCAGGAGTACCTTATACGAAAAAAGGAGGACGCCCGGTAATTTGTAAAAATAGGTTGGGGTCAGTATCGAACCCTGGTCACAGGAACACCATGAGTTTCTTAAATGGCGGCATATTGAATGGTCAAAAAAAACAATAAACAGAAAAAACAGTTCTTGTGCCTGCCCACAAGAACGGTGGGCAGGCAGTATGTATTAATTTGCATTTTGCTTTTTCTTCCCAATGACAGTTACTACGTGTTCAGAAGCAACCGTATGTATATATTTTTCCCAATGCTCACACAATAGGTGTGCATTAATAATTTTTCACTTCAATTTATTATAGGTCCGGCACGGAGTGGTACACAAAGGGCTGGTCCCTTTGTTATCCTGAAGAAAAGGTTTAGGGGATACCTTGAAACATGTTGACATAATACAAGGGACTATAATTACATAACAGTTACATTTCCCTTTTATTAACCCCCTTTTTATCCCTACCAACTAGGAGCAGGAATAAAACAATAGCTCACTAGTTAGGTAAATTTTTAAAACATCACTTACACCACTCCCCCCTACACTGCACAATACATAGCCTCACAAGGTAAGTGCTCCTACGTAAATCCGCAAGTCGCAGCACGCCCCAATCAGTAGATGTTTGGGATGGCCCCAATGATGAAGCATGTCACCTAGGGACAACCCTGGGTGAGTGAGGGGACACAAGAAAATAAATTTTTCTTTTTAACCAGTAGAGGTGGCGTTCACCCCAATTGGTGAACCCGCCCTTGTTTCTTGGCTAGGTTCTTTTGATCCGTCACCTACGGATTTTTTTGATGTATTCTGATCACACAGGAGGGTGAGCCTAGCCCAATCCTCCTCATCCCCCTTTTTTCTGATTGATATTTAACAGCGCAAGCTGTGGGAGTTTCTCTCAAAAACCCTTTTACACTTGTACAACTGGACAACACACACATATAACACCATGGCAGAAGTAACTGGCCTGACATTCACTGAGGAGGAAGTGGAAAGGATTATAGCCTCTATGACCCCTCTTGTTGATATACCAAACAGAGACAGTAATGAAGCAGCCCAATGTTGGGATGAGTTAACAGAACTCAAAAGAAATCAGGTAAAAACGATCATCCATGGAGTCATGATGACCGAGTACCTAAGGATAAATGCAGCGCCAAGGGGATTGATCGTGCGTAATGAGCCATTTATTTTTCAAAAAGATAAGGCTTTTAAAAAAGATTGGTCGCTAATCTCTTGGCATTGCACAAGAGATTGGCTGGTTCTCATTATAAAAATCGCAACACGCCTGGCACATGACATGAAGGAAGAAATACACACCTTAGAGGTCAAACTTAAGACTTTCCAGACACCAGCAGAATTAAAAAAACGATTAGATGAGCTTAACAAGACCATGACAGAATTTGAGATGACACTGAAAGAGACCAAATATGAAAAGTTTAAGAAAGATGGTAAAAACTTCAGCCACGAGAAGGCCTACCCTTACATCAGGGATGACTATCACCTGTCAGGGAGGAACCCTGGATATAACAAAGACACAGATGGGTCGGACACTAGCTCAAATGACTCTGACAGTAGTTATGGGCATAGAAACAACACAAGAGGCCGCCGAAATTTCAGAGGGAGGTTGAGAAATAGAGGAGGACAAGGAGGCTACGGTTGGCCCCCTACCAACCACCACCTTTCCCAGCACCACCTTACTTCTACAGCCCTCCACAATACCAACCACAACCGTATTCCTACTGGGAGACAGCCCCCCAAGCAGAATATTCACCGGTTCCTTTTTTAGGACGAGGCAGAGGGGCTCAAAGAAGCAAGACGAAAAGAGGGCAACAGGTACAATGGGCACAACCATTGGAGTCAGCACGGAGTCACACGAGTATGGGCCCACCGACTCTACCGAGCACCAGCAACAACCGAGTATAGTTGTAAACTTATCAGGAACCACTCTATCTACAATACAACTAGCTGTTTTGGAGAAAGGATTGGGTTTCGTACCTACCCCAACATTGGACAAATTCCTACTAAATTGTGAGCTGAACGAATTCATCAGGAAAATAAAATTGCGGGTTTTTTTCGAAAATAAAGAAACAAGTGATATACAAAAAGGAGACACTGGCCTATACCGAAAGTCAACATTCACACCACCTTCGGCCACCCTACCAGTGGAATTACTGGCTTTTGAGAAGGCGGTCTTTAGGGAAGTTGGAGAGATGGACCCAACCACCATGAGAACATTCCATAATACGACGAAAGAGGAACAGGAAGCCATTAAAATTCTGGCCAACAATAAGGACATAACCATAAAACCGGCAGACAAGGGCGGAGGGATTGTCTTACAGAGTACAGGAGCATACCGCCAAGAATGCCTCAGACTCCTGTCGGATGAAAGAAACTACAGACGCATCAGAGAGGATCCTACAGAATGGATCAGGATTGGAATTACAAGCATGATAGAGGAAGCACTTGCCCATGATTGGGTAACCAAGAAGGAAGGGGAATTTATGATCAATACCCACCCGACAGTACCCTATTTCTACACAATCCCGAAGATTCATAAGTCAGTAGTAAAACCACCAGGACGACCCATTGTTTCCGGGATCGGATCCATCCTGGAACCACTTTCTAAATTTGCAGATGCCTTCCTACGTCCACTGATACAGAACACTAACACCTACCTGAAGGACACCAAGGCAGTACTTTGCCTACTGAGAGATCTTCATTTTGATCCTACATGCAACATCCTGATTGGCCTAGATGTGGAAAGCCTTTATACAATCTTACCACACAAAGCAACTATGGACATTCTAGAGGAAGTTCTATATGGATCAGCATGGCCCTACCACACACCACAACATGTGGTCCTAGAATGTTGCAAATGGGCTCTAACAGAGAACTATTTCCGCTTTGAAGAATCCCTTTTCCAACAACAACACGGTACCAGCATGGGCAGTACTTTCGCGCCGAGTGTGGCAGGTTTGTACGTTCATCATTTAGAGGAACAAAAGATCCTATCAGACCAAAACCCACATCGCCAAAAGATTGTGATATGGAAGAGATACATCGACGATATCTTGGTGATATGGAAAGGTGACGAAACAGAGGCTAACATCTTCCTGGAATGGCTCAACCTACATGACCCTTTCCTTAAATTCACCCACACAATGAGCAGGTCCGAATTAGTCTTCCTTGATCTCAACATCTATGCAGTAGATGGCACACTCAAAACCACAACACATTTTAAACCAACTGCAAAAAACTGCCTCTTACTGTACGATAGTTTCCACCCACGACATTTGAAAGAAAATTTACCATTTGGACAGTTTCTTAGACTTAGGAGAAACTGCACGGAAACATCGGATTATGACAAGCAGGCGAAAGACCTAGCAGAGAAACTGAAAAAACGGAAATACCCTTCTAAAATCATTGCAAAGGCAAAGAAAAGAGCACGAAATAATCATAGAGATGCCCTTCTAGAAACGTATGAAAGACAGGAGAATGAGAAAGAGAAAAGACCCATCTGTATTACAACTTTCAGTGTAGCATCAGACAAAGTCGCAAGGGTAGTGAAGAAACATTGGCGGATTTTAAACAGTGGTACCTTGAACATACCAACACCGATGTTCTCACATAAGAGGGGTAAAAATTTGAAGGCTATACTGGTACACACCCGCCCGAAGCCCCAAGACAAAAGTAGCCAACAAATACTAAGTACTTTACCAACGGGCCACCACCCGTGTGGTAACTGCAGTGTGTGCCATCTCACAACAACCACCAAAAGGGTCATTTTCAATACAGGAAAATCATGGGATTTGCGAAAATTCACCACTTGCAACACTATAGGAGTTGTGTATCTAATTACGTGCCACTGTGACCTACACTATGTGGGTATGACCACCAGGAAGGTGAGCACAAGAATCTGCGAACATCGGAGCAACATCCGATGCCACAGAGCAAGTACCAGAATGACAGCACACTTCAACGAGAAACATACACCCCAAATGACATGCGGTGGGTAGTGTTGGAACATATAAAACCCTGTGAAAATTTAGAACAGATACTACTAGAGAAAGAGCAAAGATGGGTTTTCAAATTACGCATGGATATTAGAGGTTTGAACGAGAATATACCATGGGGCCAATTCACTAAATAAATTAACCCTGATATCTGGAAACCCCACTTGGCATGTTTCTTAACGGCATGTTATGAAAATCAAAATCAAGAACAAAGGCACTGAAATCCTCTACCCCTTGTGTTTTTTTGATAAAAATTTTTGTTTGATAAAATTGATGGCAGTATGACAAGAAAAATCTCTAGCCTTTTCCCTTTTCCCGTTTATTGGTTTTTTTGACCATTCCAATATGGCCGCCATTTAAGAAACTCATGGTGTCCCTGTGACCAGGGTTCGATACTGACCCCAACCTATTTTTACAAATTACCGGGCGTCCTCCTTTTTTTGTATAAGGTACTCCTGCACTCTAATTAGTAATTTAGACTTTTAAAAATCACACCCCCATTTCATAAAATACCAACAACATGGTGGACCGTTTACACCACAATACGAGACTACTCTTTACACGCTCTAGTCTCTAACAGCACGAGGGAATGACTCGGCTGTTTTTCAGACTACTTATACCGGCACTAAGGCAAAGACACGCTAAGATGCGGTCTGCCTTGGGACTGAATAGGTCGTATTGACGGAGGGTTGCTGAGCACAGTAAGACTTTTTTCTCCCTACAGGACATCATCAATTGTTTTCTCCCTACAGGAATTTACATAACTTTACTTGCCTTTTTCACTAAATTCCATTTGCTCTTTCTAAACCAGTCATAGGAAGGCACAAGCAATGAGTGGCTTATAACAAATCCTCATTATCTCATTCCTTTGTCTATTATTATAATGTAGGGTTTCTACAGGCCCCTCCACCCAGACAGACCATGAGGCGCACTTTTGCCAAAAAATAAATATGTTTCAAAAAGAAATTGATTTTATGTTACATGTTGTGTGTGTCCTGTTTTTGTCCTTGACTACAAGTGTTTTTAAATTATGTCTTTTCAACCTTGCCTGCTCACAATTAAGGTATCATGTGTAGTATTACCCACACAAGATCTGAGCACTAACTAAGTTTGCTTTCAAGGGCACTTACACCATAGTATGAAGTACCTTCTTTTACGCGCAGCGTAACGCCTTTACCTGCCCACAAGAACGGTGGGCAGGCAGTATGTATTAATTTGCATTTTGCTTTTTCTTCCCAATGACAGTTACTACGTGTTCAGAAGCAACCGTATGTATATATTTTTCCCAATGCTCTCACAAAAGGTGTGCATTAATAATTTTTCACTTCAATTTATTATAGGTCCGGCACGGAGTGGTACACAAAGGGCTGGTCCCTTTGTTGTCCTGAAGAAAAGGTTTAGGGGATACCTTGAAACATGTTGACATAATACAAGGGACTATAATTACATAACAGTTACATTTCCCTTTTATTAACCCCCTTTTTATCCCTAGGAGCAGGAATAAAACAATAGCTCACTAGTTAGGTAAATTTTTAAAACATCACTTACACTACTCCCCCCTACACTGAACAATACATAGCCTCACAAGGTAAGTGCTCCTACGTAAATCCGCAAGTCGCAGCACGCCCCAATCAGTAGATGTTTGGGATGGCCCCAATGATGAAGCATGTCACCTAGGGGCAACCCTGGGTGAGTGAGGGGACACAAGAAAAGAAATTTTTCTTTTCAACCAGTAGAGGTGGCCTTCACCCCATTTGGTGAACCCGCCCTTGTTTCTTGACTAGGTTCTTTTGATCCGTCACCTACGGATTTTTTTGATGTATTCTGATCACACAGGAGGGTGAGCCTAGCCCAATCCTCCTCCTCCCCCTTTTTTCTGATCGAAGAGATTCTTCAACAAATAGACAACTGGCATACTGAGAGATTGAGTTTTACTTTTTAGGGCTTGCTTTTGAGCCTCTACACAGGCCCGTTGCTCAAACCACATTCCTATGTATTTATACACGGAGACTCCATTTTGTCACTATCATTTTGCTAGGCACCCCTTTTCTTTGCTGTCTGGCCAAATTAAATGATCTTGGTTTTAGTAGTATTTATTTTGATCCAATTTACCCTGCCCTAGACAGCTCGTTCAACTAGCGACCTTAAAGGTGCCACTGCCAGCTTACCTAAAAGAATAGTGTTGTCCACATACTGTAGAATCTTCAGGTTACGGCCAGCTAATTTGGAAGGCAACATCTTATGGACACAAAGCTCTTCTCCATATTAGCCAAATAGAGGTTGAAGAGCAGTGGTGCAAATATACAACCCTGCTTCAGACCCTTATTCATAAACTCTCTTTTAGCTGTTACCCTTGTTGATGACTGACTGATATACTTATAAAGCGCTCGATTGCCGAGGCGTCTTGGCGCTGAGGTGAATTGGTACTGATGCAGAGACTCTTCAATCTAACGCTTAAGGAAAGAGCCAGGTCTTAACCTGTTTCCTGAAGATAGACCTATTGGATTGTAATCTAATCTGGGTCGGGAGGGAGTTCCACAACTTGGCTGCTTGGTGGGAAAAGCTCTTGCCACCCCATCTAACTTTTTTATCTTAGGAACCAGTAACAGCCCTATATTGGCTGACCTCAGACTCCGTTGTGGCAGGTACCAGGATAATTTAATCTTCACCCATGTACTGGTGTAAAGGCTGATAATTGCTGATAGCAGGAGAGCCAAGATTTTCCATTTGATTAATTTAGTCCATAGATGTTCTGTCCTGATATTGTCAAATGCTGTGGTGAAGTTGATAAAGACTGCATGCTTCAATCGGCCCTTTGCAGACAGGGTTTGATCTACCAGTGTAGCTTGGGCCAATATGGGGGCAGATTTACAAGCCCCTTGCGCCACTTTTGCGTCATTTCTCCCATGTTAAAAATGATGCAAAAGTGATGCAAGGGGCTTGTAAATCAGCCCCATGGTATCTTCGGTACTACACCCTTTCTGGGACCCTATTTGAAAATATGGAATCAGTTGGCTCTTGATTGCCCATTGCTCCTACTCTTTCAATAGCAATTTTGCTTAGCACTTGCCTCCTGCATCCATAAGGGCGATTAACCGGTAGTTCTCTGGAGAGTTTTGGGATCCTTTTTTATGTATAGGAACCAGCAGGAGCCCCTCAGGTATCTGGAATAGTATTTGCCCAGAAGCAGTGATCATACAACGAAGACAACATAGAGACCCATACAGATTGTGCTTGTTTGAAGATGAATGTAGGAAAGCCATTGGGGCCCTGGGCACCTTTCCTTTGTATAGACTTCAGGGCATTTTTGACTTCATGAATGATGGTAAAATGACCTACAGGATTTAGTGGATCTAAGTAGGGGTTTATATTGGCTGTGTCTTTGGGGGCCAAAACAATGACACTATCCATGAACAGTACACTAAGGTATGAGATCCAAGTCTCTGGGGCAATATTCGAAACAGAAGACTGTTTATGGCCGAAGAGAGACTAGTTGACTAAGGTTCAAAATGTCCTGGAGGCTTTAAATTTATCTGCCTCGTTACTGGATCTGGTAGTTTTCTCCTTTATCTTTCCCAAGTTCCAGAATTCTTTCCTGAACTGAGTGCTTATTTTATATAAATTCTCTTTCAAAGCCACCATCCCCGATGGTTTTTCCTTCTTCTTAATAATCTTTTAAAACGTTTTGTTTTTTTAAAACAAATTTTATTTGTCAAATGCACATACAGCAGAGCTCTGTAATCCAGAGACTTCCGTAGCATCAATGAATAATATCCTGACTTTGACAGTTTTCTCATATAATACCAGAAGAGAAATAATGAAGGGACATGCATATGAAATACTACAAAATTAAACAAAAGAAACACAAATAACACCCCCCACCCCATCGCACAGTCAACCCGGCAAAATCAGCATGTATGATCAGGGCAACAGTTCTACACTCGCTATGGGTAATGTCTAAGAGACACCAAGCCGCCCGGTGCACGCATAGTACCAGCCCCCCCAAGACAAGGGAGGGGAAGACTACAATCCACCCAATCCCTGCGCTGGAATGGCCTCCAAATCTAATCCCCTGTAATCCGCCCAGCGCTTCCAGATTTTATAATTTTTACTCGGGCATCCCCGTGCTATAAAAATGGGGGCCTCGAGGCCCATACAGA
Source organism: Calotriton arnoldi (assembly GCA_963921515.1). Lineage (NCBI taxonomy): Eukaryota > Metazoa > Chordata > Amphibia > Caudata > Salamandridae > Calotriton > Calotriton arnoldi. The sequence continues at coordinate 2,360,206 of CAWUFW010000721.1, forward strand.
AATCCAGTCCTGCCTTCCACACTGAGACGGAGGGTGCGGCAGTCGCCTTCCAGGCCCTAGCAATATCGCGCTTGGCAAGGGTAAAGCCCAGGAGCATCAGGTGGCGCTTGTAGACGTTGCCCCCTATATCGTCCATAACATGCAGGAGCACTAATTTAGGGGAACGTGGGAAATCCCAACCCAGAACCTCTGAGAGGCATGCCAGTACGCCCCGCCAAAACCTAGCTAGCGCAGAACAATCCCATATAGTATGCAGCAGAGTACCCTCTTCATGCAAGCAGCGGAGACATTCCGGGGACGCCACCAAACCAGCCCTGTACAGTCTGACTCTAGTAAAATAGACCCTATGGAGGTATTTAAACTGGATGAGTCGAAGGCTCATAGCAATAGCCGCCCGCGCGGGGAGGCCAGGGCCTCCGTCCAGTCCTCCTCCCCAAATGAGCCCACATCCTCCTCCCAGGCCCCGCGAAGACGCTGTAAAGATGGGGAGCAGTGTGTAACCAGGGACTGGTAGATTTTAGATATTTTGTGGTCTTGCAGGTCCCCCATGAAGACTTTCGCCTCTACCGGACTGAAGTCAGCCAACTCCTCCAGGCGCACCAGGCTAGGGGAGAGAGCATGCCGAAATTGCAAATATTTAAAAAATTGTGTACGCGGCATTTGAAAGTCCTTCTGCAAGCACTGAAACGATTTCAGGACGGGCCCCCTCATAATATCCCCCAGGGTGGAGATCCCAATCGCATCCCAACCTTGGAAGCCAGGCAAGGCCACCAACTGCGGCAGACGTCCATTTTGCCAAAGCGGCGTCTCTCGAGTTAGGCGATTCCACCAGCCCATCCTCCGCAGCGCCTGCCGCCAAACCTGAAACACCAGCTGTGTCACACTCGGCAGAGTACGCCGCAAGGGCGCCGAATAGAGGAGCGTATGTAGCGAGTGATCACCCATCAAACGTCGCTCCAGGGCATACGCCGGATCTGACCTATCGCCATACCACCATTCATTGAGAACCAACAGGTGTGAGGCCATATAGTACGAAAGTATGTCAGAAGTAGCGAGTCCCCCACAATACGTGGATTTAAAGCAAGTACGAAGAGCCACCCTGACAACCCCCCCGCCCCATAGAAACTGGCCCAAGGCCGCATCCACCTGGCGGAACCATCCAGAAGAAATAGGATATGGATGGTTTTGCAACTGGTACAGCAGACGAGGAAGAGAGACCATTTTGAAGATAGCCGAGCGACCATATATAGATAGGGGCATGTGGGACCAGACTTTAAGATCTTCACGCACCCTGTTCCACACCGGCACCAAGTTCCTTTCCCAGGCAATCAACCGCGCGTCTGAGAGGAACACACCCAAATATTTCAGCCCCCACGCACCACCTGAACCGAGGAGGCCCAGGCACCAGGGTCATCCCCTCCACCCAAGACCCACAGAGTAGACTTTCGCTCATTCATATAAAGGCCCGTAGTCACCCCGAACACCTGCATGATGCGCAGCAACCGCGGGCCAGTCCTATCCAGCTGAGTAAGAAAGAACAGCACATCGTCCGCATATAAGGCAATACGATCCGACAGTCCGTTGGCCCATTCAAGCCCGGCCACCTGCGCATCAATACGCACCCATGCGGCCAGAGGCTCCATTGCCAGGGCGAACAAATATGGTGACAGGGGGCAACGCTGCCTGGTGCCTCGACCAATGGGAAAGACCGACGAGACAGAACCCGCCACGCGCACGGCCGCCGTTATGTCCGTGTAAAGTAAAGTCAGATAGGAGAGAAAGCGAGGTCCCAGATTCAATCTGCGGAGGAGGGCGAATAAATACTCCCAGCTCAGTGAATCAAAAGCTCGATCCATATCTGCGAGCAATAAGGCCGCGCGTATCCCCAGATTCCCGACTGCCGCAATAGCTGTATGAGCCCTACGAATATTATGGCGGGTCGCCCGCTGGGGCATAAACCCGGCTTGGTCCGGATGGACAATAGACGAGATATGGGGACGGAGGCGATTAGCAAGCGCCTTGGCCAGAACCTTGGCCTCGACATTGAGAAGAGAGATAGGATGATAAGATGCATGGTGTTCGGGAGGCCTGCCGGGTTTGTGGAAAACCACCACCTCAGCATGCCGCCAGTCTCCGGGCAAACGACCAAGCTCCCTGGCCTCTTCCACAACCTTGCAATAATGAACAAGCTGCTGAAAGTACCGTTTAAAGAATTCATTCGGGAAACCGTTGGGACCCGGCGCCTTACCAGGCCTCAGCTCCTGAAGAGCAGAAGTCAATTCATCCGCCGAGAATGGGTGGCCTAGGTCCGCGCTTACCTCGTCAGTCAGAGCTCTGGGTGGGAGATCATCCAAAAATCGGCCTATAACCTCTGCCGACAAACATTCCCAGGGAGCATAGAGGTCCGCATAGTAGACCGCGAAACTTTCTGCAATGGCCGACGGATCCAAGATCGGTATCCCATCGGAACCGACAATACCCGGGAGGACCGGGGAGCCCGTCGCCCCTTGGCACAATCTATGTAAGAGTTTGCTCGACTTGTCCCCCCACTGATATATCCTGCTTCGGGTTGCCAGCCATGCCTGGCGGGCTTCATCTAGCAAGAGGGACGAGTAATCCTGTTGCGCCATCAACAACCGGCGGCGGACCAGCCGCCCCCCTTCGTCTCTACTACACGCATCCAGGTCCAAGATTTTAGCTTGTGCCCGAATAAGAGATTCCCTGCGGGCCCTACGCGCCGCCGTGCAGAAGGAGATGTCCACCCCGCGAAGTGTGGGCTTCATCGCCTCCCAGAGAGACGCCGCCGCCGATCCCATGTTGTGCGACAGATACTGGTCTATAGCGTCCCCAATGTGTTCTCTATACTCCGCATTTTGGAGATTCCATGTGGAAAGGCGCCACCGGAAAGATCCGCGTGCAAGGCCAGCACGCAGGGTAATGGCCACAGGCGAGTGATCAGAGAGCCCTCGAGGGAGAATATCGGCCTCCGCCACCCTGCCGGCATCCCCCCGAGACACAAAAATATAATCAATTCGAGAGAAGGAGTCGTGGACCGCCGAGAGATAGGTGAACCCCGGAGTCCCGCCATGCAAACGACGCCATGGGTCATCCCAATGCTGGCCCACTATGAGGGAATGAAGCTTGGTGGGATTGCGAACTATCGGGGCCCCATCGGGCCTCCACCTATCAAGAGCAAGATCCAACACATCGTTCCAGTCCCCGCCAACCACCGCCAGGCCCTCCGGGATATCCGTCCACACGGTCACAAGTTTCTCTACAAAACCCCAGGACAGTGGCGGTGGGCCGTAGACGCTGCCCAATATCATGGACTCACCCCCCAACGTACCCTGAAGGAAAAGGTATCTGCCCTGTGCATCACCCCACGTTCTAATGTGAATATAGGGGACTCGTCTGTGGATCAAGACTGCCACTCCCCTGGATCCCCGCACAAAGCCCGCATGAAACACTTGTATATATCCGAAGCGCTGAAAACAGAGGGCCTTAGTCCCCATAAGGTGCATCTCTTGCAGCATCAAGATGCCGGCGCGCTTAGCCTGCTTAAGGATAGCTCCGCGCTTAATCTTATCTAGCGCCCCTCTGACATTCCAGCTCAAAATGCGCAGGGACCCCGAGGAGTCTAATGGTCTACCCATAGTGGCGGCCATGCAAAAACCTCAGATACATGAAAAGCCCTGGTGGCCCAAGACATGCAACATAGCCCGGCCCCGACCTGCAATTGAACAGTGCGATGAAAGAACAATAACAATTCCCTTGAACAACCCAACAAACCCCCTGCCCCCACCCTATACCTCAAAAACAGTGAAGTACCTGTCGCGGCAGGCAGACCCCAACAGGAGGTACCACCCCTCACCCACCAATGGATCCCCAGACTACAGCCCATCGTCCCCTAGCCCCTATCCCTGTCTGGAATAACCAACAGAAATACTGGCCCTCATCGGGCTCCTCTGGCCACTTCTAACATCTCTAAGAATCATAGATGCACAGACACAGAAATTAATCAGTCGGCTGGTGCAGCGTGATCCGAAGCGGATCCCACACGTGACGGAACATCGCTGGATTTGGACCGCCTCTTTGACCTGGAGCGGCGAGACCCCCTCCCCCGGCCCCCGGGCACGTCCCGGACCACTCCGCTCGAGGATGAGTCAGATTCTCGCCCGGGAGGAGAGTGGGGGCGCAGCCGGACCGTCTCATCTGTCCAACGAAAGACCTCCTCCGGGGAGTCAAAAAAATAAGTACGAGAACGATATACAACCCGCAGCCGGGCCGGGTAGAGCAATGCATATGGGAGTTTGAGTTCTCGCAGGTGGGCCTTGGCTGCGAGAAATGATTGCCGCTGTTGTTGGGTCTGTTTAGTATAGTCAGGGAAGATCAGGATACGGGCATTATTATACAGCACAGGTTCTTGGGCCCTGGCCTGCTTCAGGATCACATCCCGATCGTGATAATTAAGTAGCTTCGCAATCACTGGCCTCGGCCGAGCCCCCGGGGGAGGCTTTTGCATCAGGGCCCTGTGTGCACGCTCCACCACAAAGCATTTAGACAAAGAATCGGGGGGTAGCCAGCTCTCTAGCCACTGGGTGATAAACCTCTCCATGTTGCCAGACTCACACCCCTCCGGAAAACCAACAAAGTGGAGAGTGTTGCGTCGCGCCCGGCCCTCTGCATCCTCCACCCTGGACGCCAACCCCCGCTGAGGAGTCTCCAGAGATGCCACTCGTTGTTGCAGGGTCATCGCCACATCCTCCACTCCCGAAATCCGCGTCTCAGTCTCAGTGATGCGGGCCACCGCATTTCGCAGGTCCTGGCGCAGCAACATAACGTCTGAACCCACCGCCCCTATTTTGGCATCCAGGGCATCCCTGGACTGGGTAATCGCCGCCAGGAGGGCGGCATTGTCTGGAACATTACCCTGGGCCCCACCCGCAGCCACCGCGGAGCCTCCAGGGCCAGCAAATTTGTCCAGCGTACTTTGCTTGGAGGACCCTCCACCGGTTTTGTCTCTCGTCATGGTGGGCCAGGTATACCTTCTTGACCCCACCTCCCAATAGGCAGGCGCTATCACCGTTCACCCCCGAATGGCAGGGTAGCGTAAGCAGCACAGGGGTGACACTGCCGTCCGGCAGCGGTCCGCGCAGCTCGATCCAACTGCCGATGCGGCTGTCCAGGTGCCCTCGCCGATTGTCCGGAATCCCCAGGCATCAAGCGGCACCGCTCCACTCGGCGATGATCCCCAGGTGGGTGAATCTCAGCGCCTAACAGTGAACCAGAGGGCGGTGGGGGGCCGCCAGGGCACCCAAAGCACAGCACGGGCCCAGTTCAGTACACCCCGGAACCTGGGCCCCCAATGGCAGCCTCCACAGATCCACCGAGAGGCCCCCAGGATGAGCAAGATGCGCCCCAGGGCCACCCAAGGGACTCAGATGACTCAGCGGGCCGTGGTCGCCAACCCGCACCCCCACGCGGTCCGGCAGCACCGCCGAGCCCCCACACAGACCTGGGGAAGATGGGGGGGGGGGGAAAGGCGGAGGATCCGGACCCACCAGGAGAAGCAGGTCACCGCCAACGGGCCTCCGCAGCACACCCCTGGGCCCAGCGGGGGATACGACCACTCACCCCGGGTCACCCGGGTCCTCCCCGCAGCCCGATCTGGCTGCCGAACGAGAGGAGCGATCCCCGTGAATGCCGGCAATCACCGGGGGCACAGAACGGATGGGCGGGAGCCCACCCGCGAACAACGAGGAACGGGCCAACCCCGGCAGCCCAGTACTCCTCGGGGATGCGTTCGGGGGCCACGCACCCGGCCCCGGCCCCCAGATGACAAACCAGGCAAGGCCCTAGACAGGGGAGGCCTCCGCCAACCGCCGACACAACCAGGCTGGGCACAGGTACCAACGGGCCTACCACAGGATCTGCAGCGGGCCGGGAGCTCCAAAATGGCGGCAACAGCAGCAAACGCCTCCCCGACCGTCTACACCTTCCCCCTCGGTCTGACTGACCGCCGAGCAATGGGGGGGGGGAAAGGGGGCCGCTCCGCCCCGCGGGGAACACCCGCAAGCCGTCAGGATGGAGCAGATTTACTCACTCCGCGCCACCAGCGGGGGGGAGCCGCCGCACCACCCGCAACCGCTCCACAGGATCCACCGGCTGGGCCGCACTCAAGGCCGCGGTCGCAGCGCCGCCCACAGGCCCCAGGGCCGATCTCTGCCACACCGCCACTGCAGGATGCAACACCGGCCCACAAACACCGCCAACAAGCGTCGCTGCGTCTCTCCACCACCGGACACAGCAGGCGGGGGATATCGTGGCCAGAGGAGCAGGATCAGTGAAGGATGAATGAAGGGCTGGACGGAGCCTACTTAGAACACGTCCGCCATGCTGGCTTGCTAAGCCACGCCCCCCTTTTAAAACATTTTTAAAGAGCAATCAACTCTGTGTTCATCAGGATAGTGCGCTGATGTGTAACACTCCCAATTTAGGCACAAAACTTGGTAAGTATCGTTCTCCAAACCAGCTCTATTATCATATAAACGGTCCATTGTGCCATGTGAGATGCACCTTTTTAGCGGCAGAGTGGTATACCTCCTGGATTTGCTTCAGTGCCTCAGTCACACTGTCTAAACCATTTAAGTGCCACTTAACCTTCCCGATTGGCTCCAATTCTGAACCATTTGTTCCCTTCCCGTGCTCTTCTGGGCAGGGAAACCGAGATTGTGACCATCTGGCAGGAGCGGAGAAAAGAACTTGCTCCCACTGGACGGGAGCAAAGCTGGCTGCCGCTACACCCAGGATGCCCCTCCCCCACCCCTAACATTGTGTGTTGTGGATACCCCAGGTGAGCACATGTGCACCCACATAGGCCCTGGGGATGGGGTCCCTGAAGCCTGTAAAGGCTCAAGGTGTGGGCTGTACGTCCACTTCCCTTTTAACAAATGTTGACCCCGGGGATGGAGTTCTCAGGGTCTTCCGAGGCTCTGCGAAGGAGCCAGTATGCCCCCTCCCCATGGGATCCCCAGGGCCTGCAAATTCTTGGGGAGGGGGGTCACCTGCAACCCCTATCCTTACAAAAAGCATCTGGCCCTGGGAAATGGGGTCCCCAGGGCCTGTAAAGGCTTGGGTATCGGGGGCTGCGGCCCATTTAATGAATGCTGGCCCAGGGGGGATGGGCTGCTCAGGGCTTGTAAAAGCTCGGGGAGGGGGGCTACGTGCCCCCTCTTTTAATGAATGTTGGCCCAGGGATGGGGTTCTCGGGGGTCTGTAAAAGCTCGGGGAGGGTGGGCTGGACACCCCCTTCCCTTTTAATGAATGTTGGTCCTGTATATTATAGGTATACAAACCATTCCAACTTTGGTTTTGTTACTGTATGGTATTTTAAGTTCTGTCAGGTGTCTTCCTCCTGCTTGCAAATCCTCTGCCCCATGTATGAAGATGTATGCCTAATGCAACAAACAAAAAATGATAGAAAGATGAAATTGCCTATTTTGTGTCATTTTGAGCCATCCTGTCTTCCAAGCACTATCCTCCTCCATCCTGACGATCCTTAGAGAATTCTTTCCTTCAACATGTCTGAAGAACTGTAAGAAAGTGGCTCTGTATATACTGAACCAAAGTAAGGTTCAGTGTGCACTGAGTCCACAGTCCCCAGAGGTTTGGCAGAGGCTAAAGTTAGATATAACCTTACTCTCTAAAGTGGTAGCTTGGTCGAGCAGTAAGGCAGTATCAGAGGACAGTGTAAAGCATTTGTTGTACACACTCAGTCAGCAAATGGTCTCACACACTCAAGAACTGAACTCTAGGCCAATGGTTTTGTATCAAAATATATAGTTGTTTTATTTTAGAACCAACAATAGGTATCAAAATATACTTTCTCAGAATGAGTTACTTTAGTTAAATACTTTTCAAATAGGCAATAGACTTTTGAATACAATAGTTACAGTTGTTGCAATAGGCAACACAATTTCAAACACAATAATACATTGAGCTCAAAGGGAATTTCTAGTTAAATGCAATAGATTACTTTTTGGATTACTTTTTCTTACCACAGGACTGGATCCTAGATTCAGTCCTGGGACACCTCCTGTAAACAGTTGAGTAAAAACGTTTTGGTTACAGTTGTGATTTTTAAGGAATATTATTGTATTTTAAAAGTTGACACTTAGAAACTTTTTCACATAGAATCACCAATGTTATCCTATGGGAGGAAATTCACTTAGCAGGTAAGTGTGGTTATTGTTACTTTTTCTAACTCAGTGTTGGATCCTGGATCCAGCACTGGTGCATCTCCTGTAAACAGTTGAAAGAATGTGTTTTTGTTATACAGGTGATTTTTAACGAATATTTGTAAGTTTACAAAATCGACACAAACTTTTTCAGCAAAAACCAGGCAATGTTATCCTATGGAAGGAAATTCAAGTTACCGGTAAGTACAGTTATGATTACTTTTCAGGGTCAGTGCTGGGCACCAAGATCCAGCACTGGGATCTCTCCTGATAACAGGTGAGTAATTTCGTTTTCGTTGATCGGATGATTTTTAGGGATTATTTTAAAGTTTCAAAACTCGACACTTAGAAGAAATTTCAGTGTAAACCAGTCAATGTTACCCTATGGAGAAAATGTAGGTTATCGGTTTTCAGGTAAGTACTCGACTGGCAGAGTTAAGGTTCTGGGCATAGACTCAGGGGTCTCCCAGGGTCAGTGATGCACTGTTGTTGCACCCTCAGCGGCACTAGGGCGGCCGGGTGCAGAGTGTTGAGGCCCAATGTTATCCTATGGGGGATAGGGGCCTCCGGTTGGTGGCTGCTGGCGAGCAGGCCACAAGGTTGTGGGAGCAAAGCTCCTAGGGTTTAGGTCAGGGCAAATTGGGAAACAAGCCAGCACAAAAGGTGCACCCTCAGCGGCGCTGGGGCGGCCGGGTGCAGAGTGCTGTTTTGGCGTTGGGTGCCCTGTTGTTTTCAATGGGGATTTTCGGTTTTGGTTTTCAGCTGCAGGCTTGGTCCAGGAAGACTTCCAGGAGGAACCAACAGCTGGGCAGGTAAGTTGGAGGGCTCGGGGACGTAGGTGCACCTCGGGTTCCTTTCTTCAGGGCGCAGGGCGGCTGGATGCAGGGGTGTCTTTTGAGGTCGGATTTCACCTTACCGGGCCACTCGCGGTTGGGGGGGTCTCGTGCAGAGGCTGCAGGCGACGTCGGGGAGTCCTGGAGGGGTCAACCCGCAGTGGACTCGGACTCTGGAGCGCTGGGGGACCTCGCTGGGACCGGTGGGCCACTTGAACTCGGGCTGTAGGCGACGGGTGCAGTGGTGGTTCCAGGCGTCGGGTTTCTTTTTCCTCAGCAGGCTCGGAGTCTTTGTTTGGTGTTAATTTTGAACAGAGCTGCTGTTCACAGAAGATCCGGTCTTTGTTGAAGGCAGTCAGTCCTCCCCGGGGTTCTGGAGGTCGCTGGCTGCAGGACAAGACGATTTTTGGCGCAGGATCTCTGGAAACTGCAGACGGGCCGGTAGGGCTGGGGCCAAGTCAGTTGTTCTCTGCAGTCTCCTCTGCTGGGTGTCTTCTTTCGTCCTTTTTCTTCTTAGGTTGCGGGAATCTGAGGAAGGAAGGTTCAGGGTGCCCCTAAATACTAAATTTAGGGGCGTTACAGGTAGGTAAAGGGCAGGGACCAATGGGTCCCTTCCCTGGGGTGGGTACACCCCCTATCCTGCCCCTCTCCTGTGGGAGGGGGGCAGTAGCCTAGTCCTGATTGGGCAGGGCTCCCCATCTTCAAGATGGCGAGAGCCCGGAGTTGGGCTTCACCTCGCCTCCCCCACCTGAGGGGTGGGGTTGGCAGAGGCTGGCACATCCCCTTTCCTCCCTTGGGGTTTCCCGCCAGTCTTCCCGCCAGAGAGGGGGTCAGAACCGGTGGGGGCCAGTTGCTGAGTACAGCAAGTGGCCTGGAGAAGCTCACAAAGGCGGCATGCCTTTGAAGCTTCCCCTGCCCATCCTGGGGGAGGAGACCTAGCACCTCGCCCAGGATGTGCATTGTTGCAGGCCCAGGAGAGCGGATTGCTCTCCACCCAGGGGTCCAGCAACATGTCTGCTGTGTGGCAGCCGGGGCAGCCCCTCAGACAAGACGTGGATTGTAGGTTAGGTTCAGGGGCAACTCTAAGTTGCCCTCTGTCGTGCATTTTACATTAAATCCCACACTGGCATCAGTGTGGGTTTAATGTGCTGAGAAGTTTGATACCAAACTTCTCAGTCTTCAGTGTAGCCATTATGGTGCTGTGGAGTTCGTAATGACAACCTCCCAGCACCATATACTCTTAATGGCATCACTGCACTTACAGTGCACAGGAATGGCCCTGGGTACTGTAGGGGCACAGGGCTCATGCACCTGTGCCCACACCACTGGCATAGTGCACCCAGCTAGAGGGGTGACTGAGGTATGCCAGGGCAGTGTGTTTGTGGGCATGGCACACAGGGATGTGTGCCATGTCGACTCTCTGTTTCGTTCTGCACCAAGACACTCAGCCTGCAAAGGCAGGGTGTGTGTGTCAGGGTACAGGGCCTCTAAGGGTGGCACAATAAGTGCTGCAGCCCTTAGGGGCCTTCTCTGGTCACAGTGCCCTGGGTACCTAGGGTACCATTTACCAGGGGCTTACCTGTGGCCAGAGATGCCAATTGGGTTTAGGCTTTAGTACAGTTTTTAGGGAAGGAACACAGGCCCTGGGTACCTGATTGGCAGGGACCCAGGGCACACCAAGGAAAAGTGCATCAGTTATCAGGCCAAAAGTGGGGGTGTTACTGCAACAGAAACCCACTTTCCTACAAGAACTTGATGAGAAGAACCCATTGTTCTCTGAGAGTGAACTAAGCATTACCAAGCAGTTGATCATCGACAAGTACCCTCAGCTTTATGGAGGTCCAGATACACATTGGAGCAATGCAGTGTGAGCCCAAATCTAGTGAGACATCACAACAAATGAGTGTTCCCCTACCGGTTTCCCATCAACTTTCACATGGCCAGCAGATACCACTCCATTATTGTCAGTGGCGACTGGTGACATTTGAAAGTGGTGGGGCATAACAGTTTGGGATGAGTGCACAGTGGCAAGTGAGCGTAGCGAGCCGGGCCGTCATAGGGGGCTATGGGGGAATTCTCCCCCCCCAAGAAAACTTTGGTAAAGATTGAGCAAATGGTGCATTTTCAAGCAAATTTGAGGAAGCAAGAAGGTTAATAAAGCAATTGTGAATATGTAGTTATGACATCAATTAAGAGATTTCATATGATAATGGTGTAGGTAGCCGTTTATTCAGTATAACCACAGAACTTCATAACCGAAAAGTATGGAGAAGAAATCAAGGGGCATATTCACAAGGAGCTATCGCCGAATTAACGGCACTTTATCGCAGCCAAAGTCGTGATAAATTTACCTCCCCATTCACAAGCCGGTGTTAACAGCCCACAGCACCAGTTTACCTGCGATAGCAGCCGCAAAAAACATCGCCACAGAGGACCCCCGCAAATATCGCTAATGAGATGCAGAGTAGGCGTTCCCGTGCCAAAAGCCGAGACAACATCACACCTCAACATTCACAACGACCAGCCAGATCGGCGATAAGAACACAAAACAGGCGATAAGGCGCGTTAGCACCAGGAAATTTACACCTGCTCTGACCTGGTGTAAAGTCGGACGGCAGCCAGCACCACAAAAGGGAGCACAGCCCAGGGCCACATCCGAAGGGCAACAGATGCCATGGAGCCACTCATCATGCGGCCCGGACACCCAAGAGGGCCACAACATCCACCTCCACCACCCCAGGACCCCAACCCACACCCGGAACACCCCCCCCGGACCACCACAGACGCAGCGCAGACAAAGACAGCGGACCCCCAGGAAACGTACCAGCCGCACAGACCCAACATCTGACAATGTCACCGTCCACTACAGGCTGAAAGGGACAACCATCCTACGCATCCTGACCATCATCGCCTAACAGGCCTACGGCACCAACACAGCGGACAACCAACATCCCACCCCACACAAACCTGCTGGCTTGGCTGTACCTGTTGGCCCCTGGAACCCCCCAAACAACACCCGCCAGAGTCGGAGGAGTCACACAGCCAGCCACATCCAAGTCCCCCACACCTGTCCTGGACATCACCATCACCCTGGTACCCCAGTCCCCATACGTCCAACACAATGCGCAGGATCCGCTGGAGACCAAGCAAGGACCATACACCATAGCAGGATGCACGCACGTGTTGGGGGCAATCCACAGCACACATGTACTACCTGTGCCTCCTGGTGACTCAGCACACAATCACCTCAACAGGAAGCACACGTCTCACATCAATGTGCAGGCAACAACAGAACACCGTGGAACCTCCAACAATGTCGCCTTCAAATACACAGCCAGTGTGCATGATACCTTCATCCTCCGACAGTCCATCATCAACCAGCGTTCCCAGGATGGCAACAAGGGAAATGCACACCCCCTTGGCAAGTTCGAAATGAACACCCCACACAACTCTGGCAATGCACACGTCACAAAATCACAACCAACATGCACAACAACATGACCACCCACCAGACACGACAGAACAACTTACAATGGTAACCTGGGCAAGCCCTGAACATGAGCCATCAACGGCATGGCACCTCAGCCACATAATAGCCGAATGTGGGGAGAGGTGGCAACCAGGCATGTGTGAAGGATGCAGTAGAACCATGATCGGGAAAGCACACAATGCCAAGAGTGGCGGAGATGTGCTGGACAGACCGCAGTATGCAGAACACACCCATATCCATGGCGACATACACCTCTGGCGTATGGAGTACAGTGGACGCAACCATGTCACCCCAGCCAGTGGGGGACCTCGCGGAAATGTTGCCTGTGACACCACCCCCTAAGCGTCACCGGAGTGGGATGGCCCGGCGTAGGCCACGCCAGCGTAGGGGTGTGAATAAAAAGCACGTAGGCCTGGGCGTGGTCCTCTCCCGGAAAGCCCCACGTCTCTGCCAGGGCGGCGCCTCCCACCCCGCCACGAGGCCGATGCCGTCCTCGTGAGCGGAGTTGCCTGCGATGCTGTGCGCCTGCCGGACCCCGGCACGCTGGACCACAAACCCGTCAGGCCCGCCCCTGCGCAGCCAGGCCACACTGATCACCTGCCGACACCGGCGTGTGTCAAGGAGGGCCCACCATCTGCCGGCGCAAGCTCCAAACCCGAGTCCCGCGACCTTGGCAGCCACCTCAGACCATCACGGCCTCCACGACACAGGCCCGCTTTAGTCCTTTCTCGTGGACGTACTCTACTGCCGCCTTCGGCCTACTCTTCGGACCAGTAGGTCCCATATGTGAAACTGTGTCCTGAGTCATGAATGGCAGTGACCCCAAATCCGGGCCAGCGGCCACAACACCAGACCCCCCCGATCTGTGAGGCATAGTTCCATATGGGCATCTTGCGACACGTGGTGCCACTAACCCTGTTCAACGCCAGCCGGCTACACGTGGTACCACTAACCCTGTTCAACGCCAGCCAGCTACACGTGATGCCACTAACCCTGTTCAACGCCAGCCGGCTACACGTGGTGCCACTGAACCTGAACAACGCAGGCCGGTGGAGCCATCCAACCTATGCCGGCGACACTAGGTGAATGGGCCGTGCTGACCGCTGCCTCAGGCCTACACCACGGTCAGGTAGGTCACACATTTGGAACTGAGTCTTGATTACACCATGGCAGTGAACATCATTTAAGGCAGAGAACAATTCACTATACTCCCTTCGATGTGGTGCCAACAAGTCTGTGCATGGCATCACAACCACACGTGTCTGTGGGCCTACGTGGACCACTGCCCTCGGCCTACGCTGCGCACGAGTGGGATCACAGATTTGGAACTGAACATCGGTAATTCAAAAGGCAGAATACATATCATCGCATGCACAGAGAGGCGTAAGAGGGTGACGCGTTGCAGTCCGGAGGGAACAGGATCATCGTTACGGAGGTGATCGAACACTACAGACAACTGCCCTTGTGTCACTAACTCTGTGCCTCACGAGCCAACAACACATGGCTGTGGGCCACTGCTGACCGCTGCCTCCGGCCTACACTGCTGTCCAGTGGGTCACAGTCTTGATTTGGCAATGGTGGAGTTCATATCAGTGTACCGGCATCATTGCAGACTGCATCCCCTCACAGCACCTGTGCCACTAAGTCTGTTCCCCGACATTCATGGACACTCACTGGTCGTACATTGGTGGCGTTTGAGTCTATGGACTAGGGGCTAGTTTTCATCCTCATGTAGCTGATACCGAATTGTTGGTGAGGATGAGGGTTGCGCTTTCCACTCCTCCATTTGCTGCTTCCAGATATCAGACCTTCCGCATTATGTCCTGGAGGACACCTTCCACTGTCCCCCGCAACCCTCTGCAACATACACCTCGGACATTGATGGGGACCCGCTCAGGTCGCATGGACCATCTGACTGCACCGCAAGTCACCGTCCCGTGGCTGGGTGCCTGTGCCGGCCGCAGTGCTTCCGGGGCCACTAACTCTGTGCTTGTCAGGTCTGGGACCCCTTCTTCTGAGACATTGAATGGCATCTGAAGCGATGGTCTTGGGTTCATCAACGCCATGTGTCTGTGGCCCTGCGCTGTCCGCAGCCTCCGGCCTCAACTGCGGGCCACCAGGGCCCACACATAGCATCGAGTCCTGACCGGCCCGGACGTCGCATCACCGCAGGCGGCACACGCCATCACCGCAGGAGGCACACGCCACCACCGCAAGCATCACCTCCAACCGCCATCTGCCAGAGTCGAAACTGTGGTCCTGACAGACCTACGGAGTTGCTCAGACCTGTCGTGGATGCCATCATCGGCCTGATACCCTGCTCAGCACTCCAGGTGCCAGTGACTCAGTGCACCGCAAGCCATTGTCCGTTACTGATTGAGTTGTGTGCTGTGGAGAGGTTGCGCAGCAATGTCACCTCAAACAGTGTGGGAGCCCTGATACGTTGATGGGGGAGATGATGCAGGTCTGACACACCCCACTGCACCTGCATCAGGAGTATATATCGAAGGGACACAATCCGAGGCTTTTTCTTCACATGAGCGCGCTCATCTCTAGTGCCCCAACCCCAGTGCACTGCAACTCACGGACACTTCTGTTTGCATGTTGGCTGTCCTCTGGACTTTCTCCGGCTCACTCCATGTTGCTCAGCTGTTGACTCTGTCATGCATGTGTTTTCTGTTTCCGTTGCACTGGTGTCCAATGTTCAAGTTGTTGCCAGCACCAAGCATTCCGTGCGGACTGGCTTACACTCACCCCACACACATCCAGCACAGGCGTCACTGTACATGTGGCCCTGCCAATAAAGGGGCCGGGCGCACGTGCCCGTGGCCAGTTCAACATGATATATGCGTGTGTCCCTGTGGTCTTGTTGTATGCATTATGGCCCTAGGACATTACATTGTGCTGTGTACATCGGATGCAGACATGTCACCGCAGGCAGCGGGTTGTAGCTTGGACATGTAGCTTTGTCGTCACCCACTCAATTCGTAAGGGGAGTGGCCGGGGCCGTCGTACGCAGA
Source organism: Calotriton arnoldi (assembly GCA_963921515.1). NCBI lineage: Eukaryota > Metazoa > Chordata > Amphibia > Caudata > Salamandridae > Calotriton > Calotriton arnoldi. The sequence goes on from CAWUFW010000721.1 coordinate 2,375,786, forward strand.
GCCAACATGGATGTGTGACTGCTATTTGCGCGCCCCTGGGCGTGGTTCTGTACTGTGAATGTGCATCTGCATGTGTCTCTATGGCAGTGTGGGTCTCCTTTGTGGGGTGTGGGTGGTCTCTGAAGGGTGATAAACACCTACATATGTGTTCTAGTTCGCATTCCAGGTGTTAGGCCCCCACCCAGGCCTGTTGGGCCACCTCCTTTTGGCGTTCTGACACCTGGCATTGGGGTGCCGTGTGTGGGTGGGTGAAGTGTCGTGAGCCAGCTGTGCTTGCATGTGCTTCCTGCTGTGTGGTCTGTTGCAGGCTCTGTGTTCTCCTCTGAGTAGCTCGGCTGCCCGGGTCCTGGTGGTGGGTTGCGTGGGATATCCATGGGCTGTTGTAGGGCGTCGGTGTCGATGGTGTGGTGGTCCTCTCCGGCATCGCAGATGTGTTGTCTTCTGTGCTCTGCTGGTGGTGTTGTGTGCCCCTCTGCAATGTGCAGGGGAGATGCATGTTGACATTGTGTTGCAATGTATGTTGGCACATTGTTCTGGTTTACATGCAGACTGTCTGGCAATGTACATTGTGACTGTTTGGGAGGTGCTGGATTCTTCTGCGGGACAGTGTACATTTGGACTACATGACGGATGTGAGGTCGTACACGTACATTTAAATTTCACACTTTCCAGCTCTGTCAGGTGTAGTAGGCATGTTTCTGGGCATGTGCGGAGCCAGTTGTGTCCTCTGTTCTGCAGTGTCGGCTATGCGCATTGTACCACATTATCGTCGATGTGGGTGTGCTGCAGTGTGCCAAGGGGATCTGGGACATGATCCTGGATAATTGTGGGTGTGCAGTGTGCTACACCTCGTTGTGCATGTGTGCCATTGTGCCCATCTCCCCCCGTTCCCCCAGTCCCTGTTCGTTACACTCCCTGTTGATGTTGTGTCAGGTCCTCTCGAGCTGTGTCCGTACTCCCTACTACTTGCACCGTCTACACACTGATGACTGTGGCCTGGGTTTCCTCCAGCTCCTCCTGTGGCGCAGGACTGCCACCTCCTGTCGCCGTTGCTGCCTTCCTGTTGGCAGCGGGTTTGTACCTGGTTTAGGTTGTCACGTCCTGCCGGCGCCTCTTGGCCTTCTGGATTGGCCTCGTCGGCACTCCGACTGCATTCCAGGTGGTATGCTTGTGGGTCAGTTGCTGGTAGTGTTCTGTCACCTCCGTGACGCTGGTCTTGTTTTCCTGCGGTCTGCACCCCGTCTTCCTCTCCCTTTTCTCCTTGGCCTTCCCCGACCCAGTTGTTCCTTGCTGGTGGTCTGTGGGGGTTGTGGGGTTCGCGTTGACCTCTGCGCTGAGTCAGGGTGCATCCATGTTGCTACGTGCTTTGGCTTGTTTCTGGTGTGTTGTTTCTGTGGGTTTTATGGTGCATTTTTCCACAAGACGCGTGGGATTTGCAGGCCTATGGCTGGTTTTCGCTACTTTTTGTACCGCGATTGGCCTCATCGCCTGATTTTTCGCGTTTCGCATTTTGCGGCGTGGCGTTGATTTTCACGCTGACATTTGACGCGTTATCTGGTGTCTATCGCATGCTACCACCTTGTTGTGAATTCCACACAGATACAGGGTTATTTTCCCGCGATAGGCTGCGATGTTGAAAGTTGCGTTACGCTACTCTTGCAGTAGTTATCACACGTTCTTGTGAATATACCCCCAGGTGTTGCTCACTGAGCTGACCACAACTTCTAACCAGTGGCAGCTGCCTCAGAACAGGGGTGGTGTGAAGGTGGGAATGGATCAAAATTCTTTTTTTTAAAGAACTTACCGTCCCTTCGCCGCAGCTGCCGCATCCCTCTCCTTCATCCTCTTCCACTGAACTGGCAGCACCAGAAGCAGACTCTCCCAGCCAATCATGATGCTGCATGAGCAGTGTTGTGATTGGTCTGAGTGATATGTTTGGCCGCTCAGGCAGTGCCTGGGAGCCTGGGCATGTTCTCCATCGGTCTGTGCAACACAACCAGGTGGATAACATGCTAATTGCGCATGACTGTTTGGCCGGCCCTCATGCGCACTTAGGGAGTGCAAACCACTGCTCACTTTGCTTAGCCCCACCCCTCCCTGATCTGGCTCCAGTCCCGCACAGAAAAATAAAATGATAATGACGTCTTGTTATTATAATTTTCTTTTTCTTTTTGCACTGCTCAAATAGCCTTACCGGAGGAGCCGCCACTGCTTCTAACGTACAAACAACAGCCACTTGAATGGAGGAACGACATAAGTCATTCAAAGGGAGCAAAGATGAGAGCTCCGCCTGCGCTGGCGAGACGTGGCGCGCTACCACTTCACCCTACATCCTAAGCGCTGCCACCCCGAGCGGGGATCAGGCCCCTTAATAGCAGGAGTACCGGAGGAGTTTAAGTGGGGGTCCTCCACCCCCACCCCCTGTCGCCCCCTTGGAACTGGGGAGGATCCCGGTGAGCTTGTTGAAGCGGGCGCCTGACCCTAAGATGGCGGCCCGGTGAGGGGCGGTCGAGCTGGAGACACTGCGCGCATAGGTGGAGCGGGCAAGGAAGGAGCAACTGTCCAAAGGGTGTATGGTGGCGTGGACTAAATCACTTGCTTGGCTACCCTGAAGTCCCCCCCACCCCCCGCCCCCCTCCAAATGTGCTTACCTTGGGACTTTGAGATGTTTTTTACCCTAAACTGGGCTGAGGACTCGAGGCAGAGCCTGACCTAAGATGGCGCCCGAGTCGGGGCTGCACTGAAATAGCCATTAAAAATATCCATGCATCTGGGGGGAGAGTCAGAATCCCCTTTGTTACCTAGCAGAGGCACTCCCACCCTGACTCTCAAGGGACCAAACTACTGAACACTGCTCTGTCACTAGCTCTCTAGATCTATGACCCGAACCACATGGCCGATTCCAGGTGGAGCTGCTGAACACCTGGCTGAACAATGGCAAGAATTTCCTGCTCTGTAAATATGTAATATATAATTGTCTAAGCCTAATCGCTGTTAAGATGTAATCCTGAGTGAATTTGCTAGTTTAAGTTACAGGTTGACCTGACCTTGAGCAAACCAGTTTGGCATTCAGTCTTTCTCCCTCTCTGAGAGCCCACGCGCTGCTCTAACTCCGAGGCTGCTGTCGGACAGGTTCATGCCAACGCGAATCTAACCGATCCTGCATCTGCTCTCCTGCTGTTATCAGCATGAGAAAGCCTCAGCATTGGATGGAGCAGCACTCCTTTTGCGACTGGGAGCCTGTGTCCGCAATCCCCTGGCTGTTAACACAGCTGCTGGATTGATGTGGCAGAAAAGGGCATGTCAGGCTGGCCGTCACAAGACAGTCGGGCAATCTGACAGGTGCACTCTGCACTTTATGTGTCATCCCTGCTGCTCCAATCAATCAGCAGAAATCACCCACACCCTCTCACTATCTGGTGGCACGCACTGATGCACACATCATAATAAAATGGTAATGAGTCCATTTTATTCATTTGTAAATCATTGGTTGACTGCTGCGCTCGCAGCAGGAGGTGTGACACTCCTCAGCCCTAGAGGAGGAACAGCCGCTGTTTATTGTTCTGTAAGATTTTTGCCCCGTCACTAGAGATACCAAGAAGGTCATAACCTCTACAGAATCTGCTGAAATGAGATCCAGACCCGTTCCAGACACCAGTCACTCCATACCTTCCATTCTGATCTATAGGCTTTAACCGCCCAGGATGTGTGGATTAGCTCAGAAACCAATCCCGAAAGTCCCAGCATGTCTGAGCACACCCTGAAAGGTGCAACGCAACTAACGCCATCATGTCTTGAGCTTTGAGGTTGTGACTGAAGCTGCATGGGCTCCTCAACAGCTGGGGAAACACTGGAAAGCGTGTCAGACATTCTTTGGACAACTCCAGCAAAATTGCGTACCAGGGCTGATTTTTCCTCAATGGGGCCACTAACACCTCTAGTCTGTAAATTTGGGATGAGCATCTAGAGATCATAGCTAATGGATAAAGTGCAGAATGATTCCCCCAGACCAGTCCTGGCGAGAAGCATCTGTTTCCAATACCCTAGGATCCTGTCTCCAACTGAACAATCTCCCCAGCTGAGTCTTTAGTCTGGAAATGAACAGATCTATATCTAGCGGCCCCTACATTTTGTTCAAGGCTCCAAACAGCTGCCCATCTAAGCTCCATGCCTGCTGTGATCCAGATTCCTTGAGCACCAGTCTACCACCCTGTTGTATGACCCAAAAGAAACACTGATACCAAAGATACTTATCATTGTAGGCAAAACGCCCACAGAGCTTTGGCCAACTTTGCCAGAGATTTTGATCTTGTTCCATCACCAAATAATGACCCTTGAGCATTCTGACTAACTTCAGAGCCCCCTAATTCCTCCAGCTTGGGGTCTTTCTTAACGGGGAGCCCTTTCATATGAAACCCTGAGTTGGCATTGCCTAAAAAGCAAATTGCCCTCTGCGCCCACCTGGAGACCACCGCCGGATCCAATAACTCCCTGAAAATCTTAGCCTTCTCAGCTAAGCTAAACATAGGATCCTTTTTTTTTTTGTTGTGGAGTTTTATATAGCGCGAACTAGACTCGAAGGTATCAGAGCGCTTTACATGAGCACCAGTTATGTTACAGACGGACACATTCATTTTTGTTAGGCACGGGGAGATTAAGTGATTTGCCCAGAATCCCAGAATGTTGAGCGTCCTGATGAGACTCGAACCCGGTTCCCCAGCTCCGAGGTCGACCGCCCTAGCCATTAGACAACATTCTCTGTGGGGGTGGGAAGGTTTGTGTGAAATATATCCCTTTCTGGGCAATGGGCAAAGACCAAAGGAGAGGTGTTGACCTGGTCTGCGGGCCCTGACAGGATGGAGATAGATAGATAGATAGATAGATAGATAGATATTTTTTTTCAATTGCCACTAGATGCTGCCGAACACTTCACACAATGGGTGCCTCCTCTGTGAAAGTGGCCTTCACAATGTAATTTTTCAAAACAATGATAGGAGCACTCACGGTTCTATTTTCCTGATTTATTGAAGCCAACAGACTCGTTTCAACACACTCGCCTCAATGTTGGTTGCATCAATTGAAAACACATGACCAAGAATGAAATGCATCCTGGTTGTTCGCTATTGGATAGCTGCTTTTAGTGAGCATAAATAGACAGTTCGATACTCAAACATTATTCTGTCAGCATGCATTAATCTCCTTGCTCGTAAAAGTTTCAGTCTTGTGGTAAGCATTTCATCCCAGTGATTTACGAGCACAGCACATTTTCAATCCAGGAAAGTCGTCATGTTTTTAAAACAATCAAAATCCAATTACCCTAGTTTCTGCCGCAATTGCCAATTTACTAAGATTTTGCGCTGTGTTTGCATCACAAAAGTGTCGCAAATCGGTGCAAAATCTTTTTTTCCAAATTTACTTTCCAGCGCTAAACTTGTTTAGCGCTGGAAATAACGGAAAAGTAATGCGAAGGAGCGCATAGCGCTGCTTTGCATTACTTTGCGCCATGGGGGCGTACCAAGGGTGGAGCATGAGCGTTCCCATGCAACCACCCAAGGTTTCTCAGGCTATACCCAATTTACTAAATAAAGTAGATTGGGTTTCGCGTGAGAAAACTGCGCCCTTTTTAAGTAGGTGCAAGGAAGGAGAAATGCTTTAATTTCTCCTTCCTTTTCCGACTTTGCATGCATGCTGCACTGTGCAGCACACATACAAAGTGGGAAAAGCTTTGCATTGTGTCTGGGCATCGTAGTTTGTACAGGAAGGGTACCCTTTCTGTACAAAACCTATGCTAGACTAATACACACAACCTAGCGCTATGGCGCTAAGGTGTGTGCATGGCACACAGCAACTGAAATCAGCACCAGCGCAAGGGAAAGGGGAGGGTAAAGCCATATCTCTGAAGATATGGCGCTCTCCTGCTCCCTCCCTGTCACGCAACGCAGCACAGCCTCATGGGGGGCTGCGCTGCGTTGGGTGACTTTTTGGTAAATTTCCCCCAAGGTGTCGAGTCAGCTTAAGCATGGCACCCCTCGCCCACGTCGCCCGACAGCACAACCTCAACATCATCTCCTACGCCGACGACACCCAGCTGATCCTCTCCCTCACCAAAGACCCTCACACCGCCAAAGCCCACCTCCACGAAGGAATGAAGGCCGTCGCCGAATGGATGAGTACCAGCCGCCTGAAGCTGAACTCGGACAAGACGGAGGTCCTCATCCTTGGTTCCAACCCTTCAGCATGGGACGACTCCTGGTGGCCAACATCACTGGGAACAGCCCCGACACCCACCGACCACGCACGCAACCTAGGGGTCATCCTCGACCCCACCCTCTCCATGACTAAGCAGGTCAACGCCGTTTCCTCATCCTGCTTCAACACCCTCCGAATGCTCCGCAGGATCTTCAAGTGGATCCCCACCGAAACAAGAAAAACAGTCACCCAGGCCCTCGTCACCAGCAGGCTGGACTACGGAAACGCCCTCTACGCAGGAACGACGGCTAAGCTCCTGAGACGGCTGCAACGCATCCAGAACGCCTCTGCACGTCTTATCCTCGACATCCCCCGACGCAGCCACATCACACCCCACCTGAGAGACCTGCACTGGCTCCCTGTCAACAAGAGGATAACCTTCAAGCTCCTCACCCACGCACACAAAGCACTCCACAACTCCCGGACCAGCCTACCTCAACAGACGACTCAGCTTCTACACCCCCACCCGCCAGCTCCGCTCCACCAGCCTCGCCCTCGCCACAGTCCCCCGCATCCGGAAAACGACCGCCGGCGGCAGATCCTTCTCCCACCTCGCCGCCAAGACCTGGAACACCCTCCGCACCAACCTTCGGCAGACCCAAGACCTACTGGCCTTCAGAAGACTCCTCAAGACCTGGCTCTTCGATCAGTAGCAGCACCACCCCCCTCTTCCCCCAGCGCCTTGAGACCCTCGCGGGTATGTAGTGCGCTTTATAAGTGACATGATTGATTGATTGATTGATTGACTTTACAGACAGCAGCACAGCATTCGAGGGCTATAGAGCAGCCCTCTCCAGTATCACAAAACTCTCTCCAACAACATAGCTAAATTTCAGCAAATGCACACAGCATCCCTCCAAAAAAATTATGTCAGCAGCAAGAATATAAAAAGTTACTGAAGGGACTGCCCTATTTATACAGTGTTCATGTATTTCTTTTATGTTTACACTTCCTGCTTAGTATGCAGGATTGTGGGATTTGAAGCTGCGTTTAAGTGCTAGATAAATAAACAGTGAGAAAAGGAACTGCATAACTTGAGTCTACCATCATGTAATAAAACTAGTGCACAATGCAATGTATTTGATGCACTCTTGGCCTGTTCTTAGAGCACCAGGGGCAGATCAAGGAACGTGCCCCGGGGGCGCAACGGGCATGTGCGCCCACTTTCGCCCCGCTACACTTTGGTATTACAAAAAGGGCCGCAGACGCTTGTGTGGCCCTTTCTGTAATACAGATAGTGCTGGCGCAATATAGCGCCAGCACTATCACCAGCAGGTGTTCCCTCATTTTCATGGGGGCGTAGCTCCAAGCAAATGAGGGAACCCCTTTGACTCTACATCTGCGCTGTATTATAACTGCACGCGCAGAGGAAAAGAAGCTGTCAGGAGGTGCATTCACAGTGCGCCATCTAAAAGAAGACGCATTGACAGTGAGCCCCCTGATAGCAGTCCTCTGGAGGAGAACTGGGGGTCCTCCTATGGAGCCCCCAGACATCCCCTTGTAGGCAGGTGCAGTCACTCACTGTACCCACCTGCAAGGGCATCTCTAATTCCCCTTAAAAGTGCAGGCGGGTTGATGCCTGCACAGTGAAACACTGAGCAGCTGCTTCAAAACCGCTCCGTATTTCACTTGACTGCGCTGCCCTGGGGACAACACGATTTCACGGCTGCCCTAGGGGGAAGCGAATTAAACAGAGAGTGTGCTGTATTATATTGAATGAGCTCCCCAGGGCATGCGCGAAGTCATGCTGCCCTGGGGGCAGCGCGTTCAAGGGGGCAGTGCATTCAAGTGAAATATGGAGCAGCTGTTTCACTGTGCAGGCCTCTATTCGCCTGCACTTTTAAGGGGGATTAGAGATCCCCTTGCAGGCGGGTGCAGTGAGTGACTGAATCCGCCTGCAAGGGGATAACTGGGAGGTCCATAGGACCCCCTGTCCCCCTCCAGAGGGCTGATATCAGGGGACGCACTGACCGTGCACCACTTTTGAGGTAGCGCACTGTCAGAGAGCCTCCTGACATCTTCTTTGCCTCTGAGTGGGCCACACCCCCATGCAAATGAGGGAACACCCTTTGGTGATAGCCCTGGCGCTATATGTGCACCAGTGCTATTTGTATATTTCTTTTTTTTTTTTTATTTATAACGCTCGCTAATACCCTGGGGTGTCTAGTCGCGGCGGCTCATCCTGATGTGTGAGCCTGCGCAGGGAGTATGAGGAGACGGGACAGATGAGTTGTTAAACAGCAAAGTTTTTAAGGTTTTACGGAAGGCCAGGAGGTTGCTTTCTGTCTTCAGTCGAATTGGGCGTGAATTCCACAATCTGGCTGTGCCTGCAACGAAGCTTCTCCCCCCCCACCCAAGATGCCATTTTAGTTCTGGTGACTACAAGAGGTGCAGATGTTGCAGAGCGAAGCTCCCCCTCTGGAAGATACCACTTGAACTTGTTTGCCAGGTAGTCGGGGCCGATTCCATGAAGTGCCTTAAAGGCGATGCAGAGGGCCTTGAATTAGATCCTTCTTTTAACCGGTAGCCAATGTAAGGTTGGTAAGGCATGTGCTACTGATTGATGTTTCGGGATGTCAAGCAGCAGGCGGGCTTACCTGCATTTTATTGAGAAAGCAGGCACCTATGTTAAGAAACAGCCCACTACAATAATCCAGTCTGGACAATATGAGCGCTGTTACCATCGCTTTCTGGAGCTCTAGTGGGATGAAAGGAAGGATCTTTCTGATGGTTTTGATCATGAAAAAACAGGAAGAGGTGATTGCATTGATTTGCCTCTCGAAGGATAGCTTGGAATCAAAATAAACTCCGAGGTTTTTAACCTTGGAGACAGGAGTGGAATTTCGCCCATTTCCTGAGGCCACCAGCTTGGTTGCCAGAAAGAGGTGTCACTCCCAAATAGGAGCACCTCCGTTTTCCCTGCGTTTAGCTTGAGGCAGTTTTGGGACATCCAGTGTCCGACTTTGCACAGACAGTCTCGGAATCTTCGTGCAGTGTCCGTGGGATCTCCAGAAAAGGACGCCACGATATGCGTGTCGTCGGCATACGACACTGTTTTGAATCCAAAGGACCTTATGAGTGAACTGAGGGGGGTAACATACAGGTTGAAAAGTGTTGGGCTCAGTGAAGAGCCCTGTGGCACCCCACAGGGCAAGGTAAACCAGGAGGAGCTATTCCCGTCAAGCTCCACCCGTTGTTCTCTGTCCGAGAGAAAGGACTTCAGAAGGGCCAGAGCCTTGCCCCTGATCCCCACCGAAGAGAGGTGGCTAACAAGCCAATTGTGGTCAACCATGTCGAAGGCCGCCGAGAGGTCCAAAAGGATCAAAGCTGACTTCCCCCCTTTTTCCAGGACCTCTCTGATTTCCTCCGACACATTGATTAGGGCCAGCTCGGTGCCATGTTGACTTCTGAAGCCATATTGCGTGCAGTCTAGTAACTGATTGTCCTCCATGAACTTGTTGAGTTCTATGTTCATGGCCTTCTCAATGATCTTAGCGGGCAGGGGAAGACGAGAGATAGGCCTGTAGCTGTTCGCATCTAGACTATCTAAGTTTGGTTTTTTCAACAATGGCAGAATAGATGCCTTTTTCCAGGCAATCGGGAAGTATCCAACTGAGAACATCTGATTGAAAACCCCGGTAAGGAAATGAGCCGTAGCCTCCGGGGCCAGGTGGAGGATTTCAGGGGGACAGGGGTCCCAGGGTGAACCTGACCTCGTCTGGCAAAGCATAGCCATAACCTGCGTTACCGAGATGTTGCTAAAATTGTGGAGGCAGGGGATCGTGTCTACTGAAAGACTCTCCTCACATAAGACCACTGTCTTAGTGGTGGAGGAGCCGTGGGGTTGCCCTCCTCCTCCTCCCTGAATGGGGATAAAGGAGTCCGAGACCGCTTTTACTTTTGCTTGAAAGAAGTGTGCTAACTGGTTACAGAAATCTTGGTTTATACCTGCGTTTTTCTGGGCAGGGAGTTTACTCAGTTTCTGTAGTGGAGAAGAGTTTTTGGAGGAGTTGAGAGAAGCACTTATTTTGGTAGTGAAATATTGTTTTTTATTAGTCAAAATTTTTATTTTGTAGTCTGCCAGGGCTTTTTTGTATGCAAGCTTGTCATCTGTTTCAAAATTCGATCACCACTTTCTTTCCAGCCTTCGACAGACTCGCTTCTTTTGTCTCAGGCTTTCATTAAACCATGGTTCAGAGGGGGTGGACCTTTTAACGGTTGTATACTTAAGGGGCGCTATGGAGTCAAGATTATTGGTGAACCAATTATGGTAAGTTTGTGCTGCCTCATCCAAGTCCACAGGCAAACCTGGTCTCGAAGAGTCCAGGTGTCGCGTAAGGCTTTCTGGAGTAATTTTGTGCCAGGGGCGTTTCACTAATTTGGTTAGGTGAGGGGGCCCCGGCTCAGCTGCTCCTTCTGGACAAATACTAAACATCACAGCTGAATGATCGGACCAGGCAAGAGGGACGATAGAGGAGAATTTGAGAAATGAGTTGTCCTAGAAGATCCCATCTAAGGCATGGCCGGCCTTATGTGTAGGGCTGTCCACTAGCTGGACCAGGCCCACACTACCCATAAGATCATGAGGGCAACTACGTCTTTGGATGTAACATTTTCAAGATAAAGGTTGAAGTCCCCTAAAATGGTGAAGTCTGGAAAGAGCACTTTAATAACCAGCAACTGACTACTGTTGTGAAGAAAGGTTGCACTAGGCCCAGGAGGTCTCTAAAGCAGTACTCCATTGAATGAGTACCGGCTGGTCAAGGTGATTTTGAAGACCAATGCTTCACAGTTAGAGGCGATTTGAAGAGGCTTAAAGGAGGTTTTTAGGTTTTCCTGTGCAATAAATAATAGCTAATCCTCCACCCTTTTTTGGGGGGCGGTCTAATCTAGAGATGGTAAAGCCCGGAGGAGTGGCCATAATAAGATCTGGTTCCGACCCGGCATCTGCCCAGGTTTCTGTAACGAATGCTAGTTCCAGACCCTGAGAGTCAATGAATTCTGCAAAAGACACTGCATTTTTAATTAGTGACCTTGCATTGATAAGTGCTGCTTTAAAGCACCTCGCACCGGTCTTTGAGTATGTTGAATCCGAAATAGTGGGCTTTGGATCAGACTGGGCATCAGGGATCGTGCAGAGGGGTAATGCCTTGATTTTATGACTAGACAGAGTAAGATGACAGAGAGGGCAGGACCTCAGGGTCAGGGGATATAGAGGATTTAAGATTGGCTCAGGACAACAGGAGTCTATATCTCTTATCTGCATCAATTTAACACATGAATACTGCTGGTGTTCCACTGTAAAATTGGCAGAATGGCTGGCGCTGAGCGTGGTCTGAGCGCGGACGGGCACAGACGGGCTTGCCTTTGGCGCACCAGCGGCACGCCCGCTGCGCGTCAGGGTGGCATTTCAATTAAATACCACGAGGACCTGAACCACTAGACCGGTGCCCTGTGATGCAACCGGAAGTGGTCCGGCCACGCTTCCCCTCACTTCCTCTCCTCCCGCTCTCTCCCTCTCTCTCCACAATCAATCGGGACCTCCCGTGGTGGACGAGAGAGTGGGAAATGGATACCTCGGTGCGCAGCATGCGAGTCTTAATAGAACAGTTTAAACCACTCCCACTGTGCCCTCGGTGTTAGAAAAAGATTAAATGAGGTTTAAAAGCACCAACACAGGTGATTAAAAGAGATTTAAAAGCACCGACACCGTAAAACCACCTTATTTAAAATATAGCAGCATTCGTGTGGGCTAAGCGCCGTCTTAGTGCCCCCGTAGGAACACGTAATCAGGAAGTCCGCTGCGCGTCAGCGGTGGCATTTCTATTAAATACCGCGAGGACCTGAACCACTAGACCGGCGCCATGTGGTGCAACCGGAAGTGGTCTGGCCTTGCTTCCCCTCACTTCCTCTCCTCCCGCTCTCTCCACAATCAATCGGGACCTCCTGTGGTGGACCGGAGAGCAGGAAATGGTTACCTCGGTGCGCAGCAAGTGAGTCTTAATAGACCAGTTTAAACCGCTCCCACTGTGCCCTCGGTGTTAGAAATGGAATACAGAAATAGAATACAGAAAGATCTGCACAATCCTCTGCAGCCCTTTCTGTAATACCAAAGTACCCTTTCCATAATACGGCCCCTGTTGATCTGTTACACTGTGTAATGCTGTCCTCATTGCTAGCGATGCCTCGATAGGTAATGGGGATCTCCCTAGGCAGTGCAATTTTGTTCATCGTGATAGCAACAGTGCAAAATGTCCACAGTTTTTGCACCAACAACATTTATGAAAAACTGTTTAATCTGGGTCTTTCCCTCGATCCTGAACATAGGCGTGAATGGACACATCTGCTAACTTTGGAAGTGATAATACCCATCTCTTACATGATGGTGTTCTGGACACAGAACTTGTCAATACGCTACTGAATGCATAGTTTGTTGGGCACCCATTATTGATAAGTACGCAACTGTTTACTGATTCATGGTTGGTCCTTTTGCTAGCACCTCTCTCCCCCAGTGGAACGTTATCCAATAAACAGCAACACCTACCCTGTTTTTAGGTCTTGCCTAGCGTTGCTGCGCACATGCGCAGCTCGCTCAGCGAGATTTATTGCTGATAAGTACTTTTAGAAAAGGGCTTTAAGCCCCGCCCCTCATTTCCATTGGCTGGCGTCACCGTTTATGCTAAACGGTGGCCTGCCATTGGAAATGAGCTATCTGGGTTGCCTCCCTTTGGCTCTTTGGTCCGGCCCGTCCGGACTGGATCGCCTGCTTCACGGCTGTCGTGAAGACTTTTCTTATCTGCTTGTTTATTTAACAGAGGCGCTCAGAGGCGCACAGGGTCAAAGAGTTGAAAGAAATGTAACTGTCTCACATCAGCCTTAAACACAATTCTGCATACAAGGAATTGCTCAGCTATTTTTATTTGAAATGAAATTCAGTCCGTCAACTTGTGTTGTTATTTTATTCTTCCTTTTACTAATCTCTGTGCTCAGGCGAATGATACTTGGAGACCCGGTTTCTCTTTATGCTTTTCACAGGTATTTACCACGCCCTGTAATTTATATTACACACTCACGGTGGCCATGCCTGGTGATTTGCTTTGTTTTTCCTCTTTCATGGGATTTTCACTAGGCCATGTGACCCGTTTTACACACTCCGTGGGTGATACAGGAGGGAGCCGTTTTCGATATTACACTTTAGAGAAGTTTTTACTGCACACTTTTGATTTTTGCGACCTGTGATAACGTTTGCACACTCACGTTGGAGCTATACTATTTTCTTTAATTTTTTTTTTTTTTTAGTTCTTTACGGAAGTTATTTCAGGAATGCCACTAAACTCGGCTAACAAAGGAAACTTTCTAAACTGAAGTCGGGCCTAAATGTAGCTGAGGTATGCGTTCTGTGCATGGGAAAATACTTCTACAGTAATAGTTAGTTACTCTGAAAGAATGGCTTGAATTTACTCCGTGCTCAGCAACTTTACCAAGCCATGCGATCCTGGACATGTCACTACATCATACCCTGACCCCTTCTGGCTCGGTTTCCATTCTGCTGACGTCAGGAAAGTTTTGAAGTAGATTGCAGCCCCCCACAGTCTATAGGTACCAGTTACAACTGTGCCTCGGACGTTTAACTTCCAGCTACTTTCAGGGCCTGTCACACCAGGTATCCTGGCTGGCGGCCTGAAGCGAGACCCGGAAGGAGAAGGCGCTAGTTGCAACTCTTGCACAACCGCAGGAAACAAGTTGGCACCGGTTGGTCGCTTTCTGAATTTAGGGAATGTTTGCCTAAGGCCGAAAAGGTCGGAGGCGCAGGCCGCCCTGCTGGCGGGAGCCCACCGTGAGACGGACGCACCTCTGCGGTGCTCTCTCTTTCCTCCACTCTCCTTGGGGTGTTAAAAGGTGGCAGTGACACCTTAATGTATCCTGGTAAACCTGTAAAAAACACAAAAGCCCTTTGTTTTTGCTAATATTTACATGCTCTGTTTCCCCCAAAAATTTTGTGGCTCGGCCCCCTCCCTCTACTCATTGTATTTGCATAATTGCTTGTGCCTGGAGGTGCGAGCTTCGGTATGCGGCCTTGTGTTGAGACACACTGACGCAAAGGAGCTGCTAATGCCTCGACAGGAGGAGTTTTGCAATTTGACTTTAAACAAACAGCCAGCAGGGTGGGTTACACAAGGAATGAGTTTTGCTTCTTCTTCCTTTCTGGAATCAAACGTTTGGAAAGCAGGACCCCTGAACAGTTTAGTTTCGCAGAATTGAACCCCTCCGAGCAAATTTGATAATTGATAGTTTGCAAATGATAGAAAAATTATTTGTGCAGAGCGGGGCGGCATTTTATCAGCTTCCGTATTCGCACAACACGTTGCTACCACTGGTAGTCCTGCAGCACTGTGCAGATATTGTGCACGTGGTTTCTACAGTGCATTTTATAGTGCGCCCTTTGTGGGAAGCCTTGGATGTAGTTGTGCATGAGATCCAGGGGATCACCATTGTTGCTGCAGACTTGGCTTAATTTGTGCTGGTGGCTGGCACTGCTTTCCGGGGACCAGAATTTATTTGTCATGATCTGACTTTGACAGGGAGCAGGAGAGGGAAACATAGACAATAGTGACAAAGGAGGAAAGGGGGATGAAAAGAATCTGCAGGAGTTGCCTGTCTGGTCCTTCCAAGCTATATATCCGTGTTACGGTCCCGGAGAGTCCATTCAGAGTTGTTCATGGGAGTCGGTCCTGTGCCGATGGCCACTGCTTCTCCGCCTGAGACAGTCATTGGTGCCCTTGAAGGACGTGTTAACCAGCCTTACACCTCCCTTCAGGGGATGTTCCTGTAGGTTTTTATTGCCTTATTTTCGATTGGCTTCAGGTCAGGAGTTTGAAATGCATGTCTATTAGAAGATTTTTGTGGGGCCTGGGTCCCTCCAGCATCAAGCAAGGCCCTTTTGTGACGCATGGGGCCCTCGAATAAAAAGAAAACAAAGTCCTTAGACCTATTTCAAGGCTTCACCGGTATATGCTGGTGGAGGGCATTGCCTGCCTTCCTTATTAATTCATCAGAAAAGCAGGCGAGGCCTGCTTTTGTGTACTGTAAATACATACAACAGTAGCAGCACGAGGCCTGGTAAAGAGTAGAATGTGGCTGGGGCAAACACTGCTGCCAGTACCCCCACTTGCGACCCGGTTAAAACCTAAACCACCACCTGCTTTGATCAGTGCTTTGTAGTCCATTTGTAACAACAATGGATCTCTTTGTGATCTGCTTCTCGTGTGCAAGGCTTCCATAACAAAATGGTCACGGAGCTAGAGCTAGGAGGAGACAATGTGATTTAATGGGCCACACCACTGTTTCTTGGGTCCAGAAATTCTTACAAAATTCTGAATGCTCTTGTCAATTAGTTTGTTCATAGACTGCATAAATGGAATGATGAAACAGCAACAAAGTCTTATGCCGTAGAGGAGTGCAGGGTGCGGAGGCCAAGCCAATAAAAACACCTTAAGGTGATTTTCCTAATTTTGATACCAGCTGGGATATTAAAATATCAGTCAGACCGGTATAAAACTGGGCAGGTGCCAACCCTATTCACGTCTAATACGCTCCCAGGAGAAGTAACAAGAGCATCAAAATGCCCCACCACTTAGATGATTCACTGATTGTTAAACAGAATGTCTACGATCGTGATGCAATAAATGTTCTTTCAGTTGTGTTAATGTTTTATAACGTTGATCCCCCATCCCTTCTCATTCCCACTTTAGTATTATCGCTTTCTTCCCAACAATGTTTCCTCTTTTTCAAATCTTTTGTGCTCTGCTACTATTAAGTCATTGCGTGCCACGTTCTCTTTTTGGATCTGGCCCTGGGACAGCTTAATTCGTATGTAATAAATACATACTTGTAAACATACAAATGTATTTTGCATCTGCCAACCTTGTTCATTGGTCTGTTAAGCTGTCATTCTCCTTTTGCTTCCACCAAATACAGCCATATAGCATGGGATAATCTGCCACCCTATTTCAGCCATTGGCTCTCTTGCACTTTAGCCATTTTACCTGATCATCTGTACACCTTTGCATAAAAAGAAGTGCACTTCAGCCCTAGAGTGATGGGACAATACTTTACTCTGCCAATGCTTTTTTTTTTTTTAAACTTCTCTACTCCTGCCCATCTCAGCAGACAGTCTTTATTTTTGCTTTTCTTCATTCTGTAATTCTTGTGGGGTGAAATACTTTTTTTCTGCCTTTTGAGAGAGAGTTTCATGGAATACATTTTTATCTGGTGCAGAAAACGTAAATCAAAATTGAAAGTTTGAGGCACACTTGAAGGAATATTCCATGGCTGTTTACAAATGCGTATGTTTATAAAGGTGTATGGCATTTCTTCATGGAACTTTGAAAACTAGTACTTTTAAGTGGTGCAGTGGATGTATGTAACCGTGTAAGCTACAAAACCTTTTGTTGACTAAGAGAACACACATTTAAAAAAATAAAATGTTGGGGCTAAAATGAGATAAATGTTTCCAATATCTCTATCCAGTCATCCTTGTTTTTAGGTCGAGCCTAGCGGCAGCGCCCATGCACTGCTCGCTCTGCGAGGCATGCAGCAGTCGAGTATGCTGTAGAAGCCTCGCCTTCTCTCCGCCCATATTTTTGATTGGCTGGTGTCATTGTCCTTGGTAAATGCTGGTTTCCGATTGATAATGAGGCTTGTTAGTCCCTCTTGTTACTGTCCTATCGCCATTTGTCACCTCCCATGAGGACTGGATCTTTTACTTGTGGCGTTACATGGTCTCCTTCATAAGTCGGTAAACACTATTTGTTTTTTATTTGCAGCGCGGTCCACTTTCACTTTTGCGGCCGCGCTTGTTTATTTAATTAATTTGCTGCGCGGGCCGAAAGGGAGCGTTTTTACTCACTAATCTAACAAGCATTTGCAATGCAATAGATCTCACATTTACGCGAGTCTGAGCTATTGACATTGCAAATAACAATGCCTTTTATTTTTGTTTTCGGTTTTAAAACATAAATAAAAGGCATTGTCATTTACAATGCCAATAGCTTAAACTCGCGTAAATGCGAGACCTATTGCATTGCAAATGCTTGTTTCCATTGACTTCTGCTGCCGCCGACCTAGAGTGTGGACATTTTTACACACATGAGCAGATTGCAAGAGTGGGGCCAGCTCTTCTTCCAGGCAGACTATGCAGATTCAGGGGTGGAGCTTGGTCAATCAGATTGGGGTGTGTGGGTGTGTGAGCTTCAGATTTCCCAGCAATCAGGCTGACATTTCATGGTAAAATACATTATCTGTGAAACAGGACATGAGGGGGGCTTAAGGGGCAGTGGAAAGCGAGAGCAGTGCAGATTGTTAAAGGTACTTAAAACAAAGTATTTTATAAAATAACCAAAAAGTTTTTAAGAACTGAGAGAGAGAGAGAGAGAGAGAGAGAGAGAGAGAGAGAGAGAGAGAGAGAGAGAGAGAGCGCGTGCGTGTGTGTGTGTGTAAAAGTCCTTGGTGAAATCCGACAGACACCTCACCATGCTGACTGAAAGCAGCTGCCCCCAAATATTCACTACAGAATACATTTATTAGGGGGTGTAACACCCCCCTGAAGCTATGCCCCTGCACAGATCCCTCCCTTGCTTCTGACGACCACTAGGGCCACACGTCTGACCACACAAAGGCAGTCAGCTGGCGGTGCTCCTCTGAGGTGTAATAAACTAGAAGAAGGATATCAAAGAATCTAATCAGGTGATACAGACATGATGAGGCCATGGAGAATATTAAAGTGTAAAGCAGCCATCAGAATGATAGAAGTGAGGACAAGGATGCAGAAATTAGTGCCAGTGAAGATAATTATCCTCTAATGGTTAACTAACTGGTCATGGGAGTCAGGGAAACACAGAACGTTGGCTAAAGTAGACAACCGAGACAACTGTGAAAGAATGAACATCTACCTAACAGATAGTGATGATGCCGGACAAGCCTTCTTCTGAATTTGTTTTATGACACTTCCGGCCCCGAAAACCACCATGCACCAATTCCCAACCCTGGCAGCGACGAGAGGCTCAGACCAGTCCCGGATCAGATCTTCTACTGGCAACACGGACATAGAGTCATAAAATCATATTTCTTGGCATGGCGTATGAAATGGAAGAGATATATCTGCAGGCTTTTGAATGATTATTCTACTGACGTCACAGGGTGATAAGAGAATTAAACAGCATCTTTGATCTCCTTAAAGTTCTGAGGGACACTGGTGGCTCAGGTACTCTGGGGCATATTTACGTTCCCTGGCGCATCCCTGCATATCAGCAGGGATGTGCCAGGGAAAATGCGTCACGCAAGTTTACCCTTGCGCCACGTCCGATGCGCCGCATTTACAATGCGGCGCATCGTGGTGCAAAGATAAGCAGATGCGTGACGCATCTGCCGGGCGGAAGGTTGGCGCAGTGCTGAAGTTGTGTCGCAAGCGCGACGCAACTCCAGCACTGTTCCAACCTTCCCTATCCCTAACATGGTGCGTCAATCCTTACGCCTGCTTAAAGCAGGCGTAAGGATTTGACGCACCAGCGTCGGAAAGTGACTGCGTGAAATCTTGTAGATTTCACTGCGTCACTTTTCCGAGGCGTTCCTGCGCCGGAACGCCCCCTGCGCCGGTACGCCCACATGAAACCTGACGCAGGTTTCATGTGGCGCAGGGGTTTACTACGTGACGCATCTCCCTAGATGCGTCACGTTGTAAATATAGCGCAACGCGGCGCATGGTTTGCGTCGCCGCTGCGTCACATGCGTGACGCAACGGCGGCGCAAAAGTGGCGCAAGGGGCTTGTAAATATGCCCCTCTGTATATACAACACAGCAAGAACTGGAGTCGGTGTCAGTCACCACGGGAGGCTCTACTTTTAGTGGGCACTGCTTCACAACCAGGGGCCGGAAGGGCAGGCTAGTTGAGAGGCATGCAAGAGCAGGGTGGCAGCCATTCTAAATCCACATGCCAAAGAAAGCAAGAAATGCCCCAGAGTTTGGACCCTGAAGAATTTAGTAAGAGAAGCAATCTGCACAACAGAAAAACAAATGACTGGTGATCTTTGAACCAAACTACACCAACTATGCCTTGAACCACCACCCCCTCCTCAACTCAAACACTCGCAATGATGTGAAGCTTTATTACTCGCAGTGTAACAGTGAGCTCATCTCGAGTGCTGCTCTAACGAGGAGGGGGATTTGGGAGGGGTGAGTGCATGGCCATTGGAAAGACCAGCAAGAAGCACTTTTGGAAAGAAATGGCACACAATACTAGCAGCATCACTGTTCATAAGATCCAAGGTTATTTGGTTGAAGAACATTTTTGATTGTTTTATGAAGATGGATGTGCAGTGAAAAATGACTGACGTACAGTACACAAACATTTGCAACATGTATTATCATATATATTTCATAAATTCATATTTACGTTAAAAACTGATTGTGAAAGAAGGACTAGTTGCGGATGCTTTTGAAAGTTAGAAGGTGCAACCTTCGAACAGTTTTAAAAATGGACAAAGCAAGGATGGACCAAAGATCAGGAATGAGTTTGTTGCTGTAGTATGGACCCACTAGATGAAAAGCAGAATCATGATGTGTCACAAGGTCGTTTAGGAGTAACAATGAAGTTTAAAATATCTGAGCAGATATTGCATGGGGGCACATAGCCAGCTAACATGTGAGACAGGGAGTTATGGGGTAGTCCCTTATGAACTTAGAAGACAAGGAGAACAAGTTACTTAATTTTGGTAACATTCTTTCTAGTCTTGTTTCTTTATTCGATCACTTAAAAGCAGATCATAAAAGACTCATCAGAACACATGAATAAAAATATATTTAAAGTATTTTTTTTTAAAAAGGAGTTAGAACATGATAAAAATAGTTACTGATCATAAAAAGACTACATGGCCACATTGTTAAAACATCATTGAGTTACGCAATTGTTTGTAATGTACATATTAAAAAAGAGCCTACGGCTAAGCATACGTCGAGACAATCTAGTCGCTGCAAATAGATCAATGCCACTCTACACTTGCTAAATTAGGATTTGCGTAGCAGTAATTGTCGAATCCTTTTCTGCTGCTACTGGTTTTTATGCAATTTTATGCGGAGTGTGTTATACTCCTATTAATCTAAATTTGTATCGGGACTCGTTTGGTCCCAGGCGGCCATTTTGAGCTACCCACGCGCTGATTGCGGTCAGCGCTCCACTCGTTGCACGCCGCCCGCCCATTGCCTTACTTAATGGCCATGGTCCGGACGCGTAGCGGACGCGCGCAGCGGGCGCGCCGATGGCGCACCGAAGGTGCGCCAAAGGCAAGCCCGTCTGCGCCCGTCCGAGACCAAACGGGACCAGGGGCTATAAACTATGCTCAAAATTTAGCTCCTCCGGTACAGCTGATTCAATATTCCTTTGAACAACTGTTGCATCTTCGTGGTAAGCACCATTCCGATTGTAGCCTACTTTGTCCTATAAATGACACTATTACTTGTTCTTGTTGCAATTTCACCTTTTGTACTAACCTTTTAAGTGAATCCAATAGTATAATCACAGTTAGTGCCCCATCTCAGCAAAATTATGG
This sequence comes from Calotriton arnoldi, assembly GCA_963921515.1. NCBI lineage: Eukaryota > Metazoa > Chordata > Amphibia > Caudata > Salamandridae > Calotriton > Calotriton arnoldi. The sequence continues at coordinate 2,396,638 of CAWUFW010000721.1, forward strand.
CCTTTCTCCTAACAAACTTTTTAACTTTTGGAATATTAATTGTCGATCCCTCCCTAAACATAAGGAGGATATTTTTAACTTACTAAGTAGTGAAGAACCTGATGCAATTTTTTTAACTGAAACATGGTTACATGCTAGTTCAGGACCTGATGTGGCCATGGCTTTACCTGCCAATTATGCCATAGTTAGAAAAGATAGAAATTTAAAGGTAGGAGGAGGCATTGCATTAATCTTTAAAAAATGTTACCCATGCAAGTTTGAGGATCTGCCTCTTGCCGGTTGTGAAGCAGCCCTATTTAAACTCACCTTGACTTCACAGTTTACTCTCTCTGGTATGTTGGTTTATCGGCCCCCAGGACCGGCTGGTCTCTGGGCGTCGTCATTCCCAGACTTGATTGTCCCCTACCTACTTAAAATGGCTAACTTCACCATTTTAGGTGATTTAAATCTCCATCTTGATAATACTGAGTGTACAACTAGCAGCGCACTGATTGCGGACCTGTCTGCAATGAATTTATTACTTTGCAATAGTGGCCCGACTCATACGGCTGGTCACTTATTAGATCCTATTTTTTCCAATTTATCCCACATCCAAAGCTTTCCTGCTCTTCCGTTATGCTGGTCAGATCACTTCGCGATCAAGTTTCAATGTACAGTCCCATTGAACTTGTTCATAACTGCATCTGGAACACAATCACAATCCAGAAATTGGGGAAAACTGGATATGGAAGTTTTTAATCGAATTTTGTCAAATAATGTCCCAAGTATTGGTTTAATATCATTATCGTCTTTGGAAACTATTTACAGCTGGATTTCTAATGCAATTAATGACTGCCTTCCACTTTCTGTCAAAAATTGTATAATCATCGTCCCCCTGCTCCCTGGTTTACGGAACAATTAAAAACCGAAAAAGTAAATGTAAAGCATTGGAAAGATGTTGGAGGAAAAACTATTCCATTGATTCTAAAACTACATATAAAACTGCTCTAAAAAAATACCATGTTCTATGCAAACTAGCTCGAGCGGAATATGTTTCCTCCTCTATTTCCAATGCACAGAATTGTTCCCGTACTTTGTTCACAATGGTTAAAAAATTGGCTGGCTCGGACACGCAGCCCATTTCTCCTATCCTAAATGAATCACAATGTAACACTCTTGCCAACTTTTTTATAAATAAAGTGGAGCAAATATATCTGACATTGGATAAAATTAGGCCAACGGCGCCTATTCAGTCAGTTTCCCCTCTTGAGCCCGCCTCTACAGTTGAACCTCCCATGAAATTGGAAATGTGGGCGCCTCTTAATATTAACTCTTTAAAAAAAAATTTAGGCAGCATCAAATCAGGATCTCCCTGTGACCTTCTTCCTGCTCCTGTACTTCTACAAATTGAGCAGCCATCATTGGAAATTGTTATGGAACTACTTAACGCCTCACTTCAAGAGGCCATGGTCCCGTCCGATTGGAAACATGCTATGGTCCTCCCACTGTTGAAAAAGGCAAATGCTGATCCTGATCAGTCATCTAATTTTAGGCCCATTTCCTTACTTCCTATTTTTTCCAAAATCTTGGAAAAACATGTAAATCTACAACTATCCAAGTTTATTGAATCTTCGAACTTTTTACACTCTTCAGTCCGGTTTCAGAGCAGGCTTTTCGACTGAGACGACTCTTCTTGGTGTTACCGAAATGTTGCGACAACGTTTAGACACAGGTAACACAGTGGCCCTCATATTGTTAGATTTGAGTGCCGCATTTGACACGGTTTCTCATACCGTGCTAATTAAATCCTTGCAGTCACTTGGCATCACCGGGACAGCACTTGGCTGGCTGACTTCTTTTTTTATCTAAACGGACCTTTCAAGTCTTTTCATCCAGGGATACTTCTAAAATTCTCTCTTCTCCTTATGGGGTACCTCAAGGGTCAATTTTAAGTCCTCTTCTGTTCAATGTCTATGTACAACCTTTGGCAGTGATTGCAGAAGAGGCTGGGTTGTCTCTTTTTTCTTACGCCGATGACACCCAAATAATTTTTTCCCTTTCCATGGGAAAGCTGCAAGGTCCTTCAACTCTTCAAGTGGGCTTGAGTAACATTGCATCTTGGATGCAAACCAATCTACTCAAGCTCAATGGTGAAAAAACGGAGGTCCTTATTTTTGGGAAAAATAAAGACCTCTGTGGCCCCCAACATTGGCCCAGTGAAATGGGGCCTCTACCCTTGCCCACCTCTCAAATCCGCAATCTGGGATTTATTATGGATAATAAATTATCCATGAAACAACATGCGGTAAAAACTGCAGCCACCTGCTTCACCATTTTAAAATGGTTGAAGAAAATCATCTGGATGCTCCCTAATGCTACCCAAAAGACTGTAGTCCAGGCACTCGTTACATCCAGACTGGACTATGGGAATATTCTTCTTTTGGGAGCAAACAGGGATGTGCTACGTAAGCTGCAGGTGGTGCAGAACTCTGCCGCCAGGCTGCTTTGCAAAATCTCAAGAATGTCTTCTACTTCTAATGCTTTGAGAGATTTACACTGGCTTAGAGTGGAAAATCGGACTAAGTTTAAAGCCCTGGACTATATGTTCAAGATTAGACTGGTACTGCTCCTCAATACCTGCAAAAACTTGTCCGCCTCTATCAGCCTTCTCGCCTGTTACGCTCTACGACTCAGGAAAAATTTATGGTTCCCAGGGTCAAACTCACAAGAATGGGTGGCCGCTCTTTTTCTTATCTTGGCCCTCTCTTGTGGAACTCTCTTCCCATAGCGATCCGTAAAGAAACACTTCATTCAAATTTCCGTAAATTAGTAAAAACTTGGTTGTTTAATCAAAAATGTTACTTCTTTTCTATTTTTTGTGGTTCCTCCAGGTCTGCGCTGGGAAACCCTTTTTGGGTAGCTATGCGCATTATAAAATCAGTTTCACACAACATAACAGGCAATAAATAGCATTTGGACAGAGGAAGGTAAAATTTAGAAGAGAAGGTAAAATGCAGCAGGGTCTGGGGAGACATCTCGGGCCAGATGTACGACGTGCAAAATAGCGCCTCGCAAATTGCGAGTTTTTTGCGACTCGCAATTTGCGAGGCGCTATTTTGGATGTACAACCGTGTGTATCACACTGTTTGCGATTCCCAATGGGGTTGCAAATTGACAGGCTCATGAATATTAATGAGCCTCTCTCAATTTGCGACCCCATTGGGAATGGCAGGCCCTCGCAGGGATGGTGGCCTGCTGGGCTCAGCAGACCACCATGTCTGGGACTGCTTTTCAATAAAGCAGTTTTTTTTTAATGCAGCCCGTTTTCCTTAAAGGAAAACGGGATGCATTTGAAAAGAAAAAAAATGAAACGTTTTAGTTTCA